>CM074732.1:48370585-49065585 GCA_037367245.1 Phrynocephalus guinanensis
TCACATCTGGAGAAACTAATGAATCCCACAGCTGAATAAGTGGTATCAACAACATTATTATCTAAGATAACTTTTGAGTTCATTTTTGAAAAAAGGGGGGATAGTTGCCTACATTGGTCTGGTGTGATGTAATATGGAATAGCTGTGTCCTACAGACTGTCTGTGGTTGCCCACCAAAGATATAAGGGAAATGGCTATTGGTAGCTTCCTGGAATCAGATGCCATTACCAAATATGTGTATTTTAATTGAGGTGCAATAGAATAAGTAGAAATAAGGTATTGAGGCTGAGTAGCTTTTTATCCATATTACTGCATTTACCAAGTCCTAACTCTACACCTGAAATGCTTTGCTACTGGGTAAATGCTTTATTCAGACATTACTTCACATGATTAAAAAAAATTAAAATGTATGTATACTTTAGCTGTCACATGTCATATTTTCTGTGGTTGTTAATTTCATTCTAAATGTAGTAGAACCACTGATAAAGGTAAAAGTTTGATTTGATTATGTTATAAAATGTGCAGTGATGCAGTGCTAAATTTGATTCAGATATTTGAACTGTTTCATGCCTAAAATAGATAGCCTGGTTGTTCGCATGAAGCATGGGCTTAAGAGTTTAAAGTACAACCCTGTTGACTATGAGCAACTGCAAGCAATTACAGAAGCCAAGAAGTTAGAATCTGCAAACATTCTCTTGAAGGTAAGTGTCTAAGAACTCTAATGAAAATTAAATGTCAAAGAGAAAGGAGTAAATAATGTATGTTTTCCCCAAAAAGTTAAGCATTGTAATGAGGTGGGTTTTTTTTTGCATTGTAACAAGTAGGAGCTACAAATGGCATTAAAACACTAATTGGAATTAATTAGTCTTTGAAAGTAAATTTCCAAGCTTTGGTGTTATTTTAAGATCTATGCATGGCGCTGAACAATAGGAATATGAATAGAGAAAACACTGGAGTTTGATTCATTTCTGGTTCGAGTCCTTCTTTGCTTCTTTTTGGTTTTCTAAGTGGTGGCTCTTTTGTTACCCCTGAAATTAATCATCTCTTTTGAGTTCTGTCCCCCGTCCCAATTCATGTACGTCAGGTACTTGTCCAAAAGCTCCAAGAACTCTTAAAATACTACATAAAACAGGGACAGGGCAAGCAACAGAGAATCAGTTCAAAAATTCTCAAGTAGCCTTAAATATCTGGAAGTTGAGTCATGGCTACTGGACTTCATTCAGACCGATGAAGCTGTTTGGATGAACAGCGAAACGTTTCTATCTCTCAAAAAGAAGTCCAGTAGCCATGACTCAACTTCCAGATAAACTCACCTGGATGACTGAGAATCTTCACAGACATATAGCCTTAAATATGATTTCAAAAGAGCAGAGCAAGGTGGGCATCCCATAGTAAATTAAGCGAATAACACTACAGTTTAAAAATCAGTCTAACAAAGAAAATAGTACACACACACACACACACACACACACACACACACAGAGAGAGAGAGAGAGAGAGAGAGAGAGAGAGAGAGAGAGAGAGAGAGAGAGAGAGAGAGAGAGAGAATGGAAAATAACACAAGTGCAGCCCCTTGCAACAAAAAAACCCCAAGGAAGCAAATACAGTGGTACCTTGTATAAAGGAATCAATTCGTTCCCAATGAAATTATGTTAAGCAAATTTTCCTTTATACAAATTTCCCATAGGAATGCATTGAAAACAGAGCAATCCCTAATCGCGACCATTTTAATGTTGTACGGATTCACCCCATAGGCGATTCTGTTAAGCAAACTTCCCCTATCTCTGGAATTTTTTATGTTGTACAGATTTTACATTATACAAACTGTTTGTTATACGAGGACCCACTGTACAGCAAAGGGAATGATACAGTCCAAGCCCCCTCCAATTGACTAGAATATGGGGTGCTGTCTCTCTCCCCCCCAAAACATTAATGTCGTCTTTTCTTTTTCTTTATCACCTGCCCACCAGCCTCTGGCAACAAAAATAGTCCATGAAAGGAAAAAGGCGGGAAAGAGGGGGAGGACAAAAATCTTAAAACTTAACCCAAAGGGAAATGGGGGTGCTACAGATGGAATGCCTAGCAGCAGCAGAAGCAGTCGTGGTCTTAAGAAATTGAATGGTGGTGGTGAAGGGAATTCCTAAATTAAAAAACAAAACTATCAGAAAAGAAGAAGAAAGGGATCCACAAGCACAGATGAACAACACGGTCAAGATGGAGGAAGCCATGGAGCTCAGGAGTATACAGATCCTACCTACAAGGAAGGAAATGCAGTTATTTACCACTTCCCAACCAATGCAGGTTCTTTGGCAACTCAAAATTCCCTCTCTCTCCTTCCTGGATGTCCAGCCATCACTAGGCTATTTGATTTAGCCATTCTCTGGTAATTTGATAGACGAGGGGTGAAGGAAATGGCAAATGAAAGAGGAAAACAGGAAAGAACCCAAAATTTGCATGATCCTCTTTTCTATAAATTTAGGATGTAAATTTGAGAAATTAACAAAATAATTCAAAAATAAAGTTCAAGCTTTGGGGTTTTTTTCCTCCATTCATGTTAACCTGAAAGTTTCATCCTCAACAAACAAGTTTTTTTAAACAACAAAGATGTTAGACAAGAGACACTCAGGACTGACTCAAGATTTTTTGCTCCAAGATGTATAGAGAGACAATGTCTCAAGATGTACAAAGGTCAAATGTATTTATTCTTGTTGCTAAAAAGCTCTCTCTAGCTCTACGTGTTTTGGCAAAACCTTCCTCAGGAGCAAGCTTTCTTTATTTTTTGGTCTGTATCAGCTCCAGTTCAGTGAGGAATGTAAGCTAGAGCTAGACTTTTTAACAACAACAAGAATGAAGAATACATTTGACCTTTGTACATCTTGAGACATCGTCTCTTTATATATCCTGGATTACTACGGGCGTACCAGTTCCTTTACTTTGCCTCTATTTTTTGCTGCCTGAGGTGAGCTATTAATGACACCCTCTTCCAAAACCTATGTGTCTAGTATCCAACTTGACATTTCCAGAGTCAGGTTGTTTGGAAACCTGAGGAGGAAAGCTCAAAATGTTCCTCTCTCACTATTGTACAGTAGTAATAGATGAAATTACTAAAAATTTACTATCCTTTCGTGATTCCCCAAAACTCTCTGAGGCAACTATATCAGTCTTAATAATGGAGTTGGTCTGAAATCCTGAGGGTTGCTTGGCTGATTGTATGGCCTGTTTTGTAAAACAAAACTATCTATGTATTACAAAAATAATAATACAGTGGTACCTTGTATAAAGGAATTAATTTGTTCCAAATGAAATTATGTTAAGCAAATTTTCCTTTATACGAATTTCCCATAGGAATGCATTGAAAACAGAGTGATCCCATTTTTATATTGTACAGATTCGCCCCATAGGCGATTATGTTAAGCAAATTTCCCCATCTCCGGAATTTTTTATGTTGTACAAATTTTATGTTATACACACTGTTTGTTATACAAGGGTCTACTGTATTCTAATTGTTAAATGATATAGGCTCCTATTTGCACTGCCAAGGATAGGGTGCCATATAAACTTCTAGAGCAGAATGAAAGCAATTAATATGATATTATCAAGCAGCATGGTCACTCATAGCATTGATCCTCAGCACTGTTTGTTGTTTTGTAAGAGTTCTAATATCCTTGCTAATAGAAATTTAATTTTCTGAATCTGTTTTACTGATTCTGCGCTTTCAGGGATAAAAAAAGAATTATTTTTGTTGCACACAAGCAGGAATGGACAAAATAGTGGATTTTTTCCTCTTTGTTTTTTGAATTGCTCTTTCTTTGAGAATACAAGCTCGCTGAAATTTGTCTCCAAATATAAATAGTGCTTTAGAAAGCAGTGCTTAGCAAGAACCCCTTCCTAGCCTTTTCCACCCTCCCCCGTTTTTTCTCATGCTCTTCACCATAAAGATGAGCCAGCAAATTATAGTGGGGGTGGGGGTGCCGCAGTTCACATTAGGCAATACAGTACTTGCCTTTCTTCCTTCAAGGACCAAGGCAACATTCAATCATGTGGCCACATTCAAAGGTCGATCCAAGAAAGCCTCCCATTTACAGAAGTGCCACGTGATCATTTTGGCAAATGGAAGGCGCCACCTGCTATCCTCCTGATGGACAGTTCCAAAAGCCACGGAGTCAGAGCTAATATTAAAGCCTACAGCAGTGATCTTAGGAAGATGCAGTGCTGATGGGGGACAGGATCAAAACATGATATTAGATTCTACGATAATATGATATAACTCATGGAGAAAATACTAACAGCTTACCCCAGTTTTTTTTAAAAATGATATGTGTTATTTCTGCAAATGCTTCATATTCTTCCAAAAGTTCATTGTAAACTTTCTGAAGCTGCCTGTATTTCCAGGAATGGACAGGTCTTCATAATCTCATACAAGGCCTCCCAGGGGCTGCTAGAATTTGCCTCTTGCCAGTTTGTGCAGCTTCCTTTCCCATCTGTTTCCCTCCCTTCTTCCTGTCTGTTCTACAGACCTTGTATATAGGTTACCCTTTGCATGAAACACCAGCAATGGCAGTGCCATGAATCCTTCTGCCAGAACAATACCTGTTTCTGACAGACAAAAATATCTCAGTACTGGCATTTCTTGTGCTTTGGGTTTCAAGACCAAGTGCCAGATTGGCATGGCAGGAAGTTCTCAGTTAGAAGGGAACAGCTTTGAGGGGCTTGGCAGGAGCAGCCCCTGAGTACCTAATGCTCCATCTGCATGTTGCCTCCCATACCACCGAGAGGCCTGGATGTCAAATGCATTTCCACATCTTGCCATAGCAACCTGCTTCTGCATAATAATTTCCCGCGAAATGTAGCTGGCACGGTCAGTGAAAGCGTGTTATTCTGGAATAGCGTGTCTACACAATTTGTGTCTGTCTTTCTGCCTACTGGGGAAATTGTGAAGAGGTCAAAGTAACTGTTAAATGCAGCCTCTCATATGGGTGCTCTGGTGATATAATAAATTGATATGTGCCATTTGTAAAGGAATAATGCTTTAATGACTCTGAAAGCCAGGCTTAGTTATGAGAATACATGTGATGCTTCGGCTGCTGCTCTAATGTCCTGATTCCATAGAGTAGACCTGTTTTAACCAGTTGATGAACTGCATGTCAAGAAATCCTCATGATTCAGTGCCTAGTTTTCAGTGGGATTATAAGGCTATGGAGTACTCTGGCAAACTGAATTTAAGCATTTCAGTTTTGCTGTAACTTGATTCAATCTCATACATTTGCATTATGTTTAGGTAATCACATGAAGACCCCAGATTATTTTAATGCCAGTGGCCACACTAGCTCTCAATCTGATATGATTTGATATGCATTCACAGCCTATGAATTCCCTTCCTTTGATACTCCCCAGCTGGTGAACCTTGGCTCTCCTTATCTTTTTAAAATGTTTGTGTGCCACTGTTCTAGCACTAAACGAATATATCGATGCAATGCTAAGGTGATCTAGTGCTAAACTCAGTAGACTGTTTAATTTTTAAAAAAAATAGGTATCTTAGGGTAACTAGGGGAACAGTCATGGGATAGGGGGCTCCCATGGTCCCGAAACCTCGGTTGAATACATTACCATTACCAGACGTATTACCATGACACCACCCAGATTCACACCCTCCTCCTTTTGTATAATGAAACAAATGATCACACCAGGAAAGTACTGTTCAAATTGTTCCAGATTTTTTAAAGTTGAAACCCCTCTGTAGTAGGGGGGAAACTCTTAAGTTGGAATGAAAAAAGTCCAGGCTGATTCGCGTTTCCCTCTGCATTATGTGATCACTGAAAAATATATTGAAGAGTAGGAACTGGCAAGCCACTCCAGCATTCCTTCCAAGAAAACTCCATGGACATGGAGTCACGAAGAGTCGGTCACGACTGTAACGACACAACACACACACACACACACACACACACACACACACACACACACACACACACACACACACACACACACACACACACACCTGTTAATTGCAGAGCATATTCTAAGTATCTGTCAAGTATTAGATTTAGGCCAAAGCCCTTTTCTGTGCAGTGCTTTGTCTCAATTCAAGAATTTTAGGGGAGGCAGTCAACCCCCAGTTGGCATAATCTTGCATTTGTTACTTTCTTGTCATTTTACCACTGGTTATTTTGTATCTTTTCTACAGATAAAAAGATGAAGTAATATTTCAAAAGCTACATATGCCTTTTGAGTAGGTTGTGACAGTACCATTCTTTACTGGGTTTTGATTGTATCATTTGGCAGTGGTGCCCCATGTCATTAAGACAAAAAGACAGGGAGAAGCTATTATAGCAAAAGAAGCAACAATGAAGAAGTGGTGAAATGATTGTTTTCTGCATGTGATAATGTTATTTTAATGATACAGATATATTTTGTCAAAGAAGTTGGCAGCTAGTATTTATCTATGGTTGTCAGAATGAAATTCGGCTCAGTTCATTCAACCTTTAAAACTACATTCTAGTCTTACATCTTTCCCTATTTCATTTTTCACAAGTCTTCACAAGTCAGGAAAATGGTAAAAATTATTCATTGCAAAGCTATGCCATTATGAAGATAGGTTTTCATATAGCCAGTAATAGAAATACCAGACTGGGGTTTTTTTTTGTACACTGTAATGGAAATACACAAGAAGACAGATAAGCAGCGATGAGTGGTTAGATGCCAAGTGCTCTGAAGAGAAAATTAAGAATGTTGTCATTCACACAAACAAATCTAAGACATGGTCCTTAATGCTGATGATCCCTGCTGGCTAGTAGTATCTTCATGGAGACAAAGAAATGCAGTTCCTTAACAAAATAGTTTAAAATTAGGTATCTTTTATTTTTGCACATTTTCAGATTGTTTTTGTGGTGTAAGTAGAGTATTGAGCAAAACAGAAACAACCTCTAAATCTGTTAAACATTCTTTAATCAAATGTTGCAGAAGATGAGTTCAGCTTTGTCCCATTCGAAACAACTGATGTCACTAGGATTATTGCTTCCTACAGCTGACTGGTACGATGGGATGTGGTTATGATAACAATTACTGGTGCTAATCTTGTCTGAAGCAAGTATTCCATAATTAAACAATAGAGGTACAGGAAATCTATATATACACAGTTTTGTTAGCGATGCCATCTCCAAATTCTGTAATGCAGTTGTCACTATGAGAACTTAATACACTTAATTATCTTCTGATCTCACAGTCGTACCCAAACCATGTGTACTGCACCACAGGCAACTGTATATCTGGATAACACTTCATACATCTTATAAGATGGGCAGTCGTTTATAGAAGCTGATACTATAACACATTATTATCTGTTACCCCCTCTTCTGTAGAGAACACTAGTACCCTGGAGTAGAGTATGTGTATTCTTTTGTTAAAACAAACATGGTTGTGGAAATAGGAACCTGTTGCTTCTGTCAGGCCTCACCTTGATAAAATGAAAATGTCCAGCTTGTGATCTCTCGGCTGTTTAGCTTTCAGTTCCCTGTAAACGTTTAATGGCTAGAAACCAGTGTGTCATGGTGGAGTGTCTCGCCATTCTGAAGTGGCATCTGGCCTGCAGTTATGCAAACAGGATATTGTTCTGTTGGAAACTATGAAACTTACACTAGTAGAATAATTTTTGTGTGTGTGGGAATGCTGGCTAACTCTTCATGCACCTGATAACATTAATAATGTTATGTGTTGCTGGCATATTTAGTCAACTGCATATGCAACAGGGTCACTGCACACATGGAACAAAGTAACAGAATTCCTGCCATGATACAGCTTCTTTTAGACTATTCTAATATGGGTGCTCTGGTAATACTGTATAATAAATTGATATGTGCAATTTGTAAAAGAATAACCCCATGCTTTAATGAGAGAATTGGTAATTGATCTACATTTCTTGGTTCTACATATAAATTTATTGGTATTCTTTTGGGGTTTCTCCACAGGCAGATATTACACAGGAACTATTTGATGGGGTGCCTGCTGCATGACTGGTTGTGCCACTGATTGTACAACTGTTTGCACAACCAATCATATGGCAGGCATCTTGGCAAATATTGAAATCACTTGTGCAATACAGTATTAGTTGCACGGACAGAAACCCTCAACAGAATACTGGCCCCTTTAGGCAAGATTATTAACCGTTCAACATTTGAATGACAACTAGTTGTTTGTTGGGGGAGATAGGGAATAGCACATGATACAGCACAAAGCAAAGGTGAGTCGTTTATAAATCGTCTGTTTCTGGAACCAGTTTCCTTTTAATCTGATAATGGTTTTGATTATTGGGAGCTATTGGTTTGCAAGGACCATCAATCTTGAACTTGTATTGTCCCCCATTCCTGTACAGAAGACACTTTTATAATTTTTCACAAAATCTTATACCTAGATTAAAAAGACAGAACATGCAGCAAAACTTAGCAAAGAACAAATGCTGTTGAAACAGCATAATCAAGTTTGGTGGAAAGAGCACAAAAGACTGCATGAAAGCAGGTAAGACTGGGAATGCTTGGTAAAGTAACTGAAAAATTGACAGTACAGGGAGAGCACCATTTAGTCAATATCTGTGAGAAGATAATAGCAAAGAAGAACGGTCATTAAGATAATTGGACATATAATGGTAGGTGAATTTTACCCTAATAAAATGAAGCACATTAAGTGGAAAAATCTGTATCATGTCAGAATTATGCTGGAATCATCTTGGTTTCAGAGATGGCAGCAGTGTCTGAGAATACAAAATCTTAATATGATTTGTTATCCCTTATTAGAGCCAATGAATGAGTTAACAGGTCATATTTGGGTGTACACAGAGAAGAGCGCTTAGAAGTGCTATCAGCACAGGGAAGGGCTTATGGTCCTTTGAGGAATCAGAAAAACAGAGAAGTCTTTATAGTCAGGGGACTTGTACTGCTGCTCCGAAACCCAGAGACACTGATTTATTTAAAAAGGTTCCAAGTGCAGTCTAGTGTTGGAGGATGAAAAAGCAGGTTGTTCTGGCTAAATTAGTCATGAAAACTAGGAAGTGATACCTGGGTATGCTCATAAACTAGAGAATCACCATAATTCCAGCATTTATTAATCAATAAGAAAAAGTTAATTGATGCTTCACCCCAAAAGCTATTTGGACACACCTTTAAGAGCCTAAATAATAGAACCTATAGAGAAGAAGAATTGAGCCTAATTGAATTTATTACAGTCACCAACCAGCACCAAATAAATAGTACAATATGCAACAAAACAAAACATGCAATATACATTATGCCAAACAATGTACCCACAAAGTAAGTAAAATATATGTCACATTTATCCAAAGCTTGGGTAGGGGGATCACTTTGTTCTCAGAGAACTGTGGCAAGCTATGGCTGCAGCACAAAATTTGGCCACTTTATTATTATTGGAGAAGGCCTGATCAGAAATAAACGAAGAGATATAAAATTATTCTGTTCCACCTGATAATTTTTGAATAATAGGTAAGAGAAGTTATCATGAAAGCTGCAGTAGAAGGAACTGTGTAAAATAGCATGCCCCACAGTTTCCACTCCCCCACTGGTGCAGGGACATAAACAATCTTGATAAGGTACTCCTTGATATTTCCTCTCCAAGAGTACAGAAGGGAAACCATTAAATCAGGCACGTGTAAAGGCTTTCCTGAGTTTGAGAATAGTCAAATTAGCCAAGTAGATAGAGGGTGCAAAGGCCTTATTTCCTAAGGCAATATATTTCCTCAGCAAACTTAAGTGTTCTTCTGTGTCCCAGGATCCGCAAGAAGAATGGGATGATCTAAACAAGGAGGCAGAGCATAGTAAAAAGGAAATGTTGTATTTCAGAGAGAATTATGGGGCTGAACAAACTATACAGCAGGGATGTTTGCAAGTGTTTGGTTATGAGTCCCAACCCAGGGCCGGTGCTAGTTTTTTTTGCACCCTAGGCGAGGGGCGGGGTGGCAGGGCCGGCGGCGGCCGGGGCGGCCGGCGGTGGGTGGGCAGAGTGGTGGCGGGCGGGTGGCGGGGCGGCGATGGGGGCGGCAGGCAGTGGGCAGTGATGGGCAGACGACGGGCGGCTGGCGGGCGGGGGGGACGGATGGCAGTGGCCAGCAGCAGGGGGGCGGGCGGGGGGGCGGCAGGCTGTCCAGCACCCTCTCTCCATTTTGGCGTCCTAGGCAACTGCCTAGTTCGCCTTAATGGAAGCGCCGGCCCTGGTCCCAACTCCAAGCCTTTGGTACCAGATCCTGAGTCTCAAGCCCTACATCTGAGTCCCTAATAAAAACAAGCTCTTTCCCCCAGAAATAAAAGAAAGGGGTGGGTGGGCTGTGTGTTGAGTCCAAGACACTGAAAAGCAAAACCCTAGACAATTCCAAGTTGAGTCACCAGTGTAACCAACCTGACAGCAAGTCCTGTTACTCTAACTCTCCTCCCTCTATATAGGCCAGAAGGAGGTACCAGACATAAGAAGCTAGCCTGAAATATAGATATATAGGGAGCAATAGGGAGTCTAGGATAGGATGAGATAATGAAAATAATATAAGAGGACAACATAGTAAGTGAAGATAGAAAGCTGTGTTTCAGCAGTGGTCGGTTATGCCAAAAAAATAAGACTGAGATGTAAAGATGTAAGTTGGCTCTAGAGAGAAAAAGTTTAAGTCAAAATGAAGAATTCTGGTGTGATTTTAATGTCCAAAAGAGATGCTGGAACTGAAAATATTAAAAACATAAATCTTTAAGTGTGCCCAATGAATGTTTCACTGAAGATATAGTACAATGGCTTTTGTGGACCCATCAATGAAGATTTTGGCTCACTGTGCGGCTGCAGCTTAAAAGAGGAAACAAAGATGAGAAGAATCATGATATATTCCATGGAATATTCTGTGAAATGAAAAATAATAACTACATTTTGTGTTAATTATTGAATGAAGTCCTTTATATTCTCTGCTCTGCCCCAGTTTTTGGCTACAAAACCTATTGGTTTATTTACTCTGATTCAAAGGTGTTTTATTTTTAATTTCAGGCAAAAAGTAGAATCTGAATTACAGGCCTTTTTTGATGAAGGAAGTGAATGTTTTTTGGACTTGTGGGATTTGCGTAAGTATTTTATTTGTGTAGTAAATGGGGTCTTTATGGGCTCATGTTAAATGAAAAAAAATTACAATAATATAAATATAGAGACCAACTTTCCCTCTAATTTTCAGCCCCACTGGGAGGGGCTCCACCACCTTGTGTGTGTGACTCTGCCAATGAGTGTTCCCAGGATAGGGAGTGAGGTAGATAGAGTGAAGACACTGTAGTCATCCCATCCCTTCACAAATTTCTCTGATGATGCTACAAAATCCGACCACTACTCACAGTGTGTTGCTGTGGAATTCAGAAGGCAGCTGTCCAAGATATAGGAGAGACCCTATCTCCCCTAACACTCCTCCAAGCTTGTGCGGTGAATTTCAGCTTCCTACAAGCAGGTCCGTTCAGCAGCTAAGAAGAGTTAACTGAGGGAACTCTCTAGACATCCCCTCTTTCGTGCCTCCCCTCAAATGGTGCTAACAGCTGTACAAAAGAGGCATACATATCATCTCCATCTTCATTCCCTTTTTGTTCTTTGTGAACCTGGTACTTTAATTCAAAGGTACTAAAAGATATGCCTTGTATTAGAAATGCATCATGTAATCTATTAATGACAGACACTGAAGTTTGACTTTTTCTTTAGCTAAGTAATGCCCCAACACCCCTAATATGTGCTTAACTTCTTCTAGGATATAAATTATCAAGAGAGTTGGATGAATTTCAGGCCAATACAGTACAGCCTATTTGGCAATTAAGAGAAGATTTAAGGTACAGAATGATGGAAATGCAGACCAATCGTGAATGCCCAGAATATGAGTTCAATCCAGATGCAGTGGTAGAAGAGGTTGGTAATTCAGTGACTCTCTAGGGATTCCCCTGTTTATTGATTTTTTAAAAAATATGCCTATTATTTATCTTTGCTTCTGCAAAACCAGACAAAAGAGAGAAAGGTTGTGTGTATTTAGGGAAGCCAGCGGTTGATGCTATAGATGACTAGTTGTAGATATCAGTTTTGTAAGCATGCTTTGTTCCTCTGTCTTGATTTTGCTTCTTGTCAGTCTAATATGATTCTTCCTCTTTGGCTTTGAATATGTTTTTGACTTCCATCTCGCAGAAGCCTAAGTCAGCACAGCCAATGGTTAGGCATGCTGGGAGTCAATGTCCAAGACATCTGAAGGGCTACATGTTGGAAACCATTTTGTTAGCTATAAGAGCTGAATGCAAGGTCCTCATTAGAAGGCAGTATCTTAATGAATGCCTCTTTGCTTGCTCACATGTCATGTGTTGTGAGGACTCAGACACATGCAAACCCTAACCCTGTCCTAGAATGTTTCCGTGCATCTGATTGTGCCTCAGACCTTCACGGTGCAGAGAGGTTTGCTAAGTGCTTTGTAACTTCCTTTAGTGTAAAATGATAGCGGAGCTTCTGTGACTGCGGGCTGTGTGTGTGTGTGTGTGTGTGTGTGTGTGTGTGTGTGTGTGTGTGTGTGTCCTGACAAAGCCAGGTTTCCAGTCATCCAAACACAGTTACAAAATCCTCTGCAGGCCTCCGCACTTAACATGTAAAGGTGCCAGAAGTTGCCAGCTACGTAGATACAGTTGAATATGGAACCTACATATGTACCCATGTTACTACCACACATCTAGCACTGTGTGAGCCAGAAAACACCCAATGCCTTTGCAGAATCAGCAGCTTAACTAACCATGGCTGTAGCGAGGTATTTCCTAGTCTAAGGTTTATTTTTCTGTTTTGCTATAATGTTATCTTATGTTATTTAATGTTATTTAAAGTTGAACCTTATCTAGTGTTAAGGTGAGGAGCAGCATATGCTGTGAAAGAATGGAATGAAATATATTAACTGTCTTTTAAATTATCCAGAGAGTCTGGTTGTTGAAAATGAGAGCAGCATTGCCTTCTTGTCTCATTTGACATTTTGTACGCTGCTGCTTTGTGTCTCTGCAGGCTCCTGGAACAAAGCAAATTGTATTCAGACCAGCCTGCCTAGGTGTGAGTGGCTGACTGTTTCAATTGTATGGTGGAATATCATATTCATAGGGTTCTGTTGAAACATTACTGTGTTGCTTCCTTCCCTCCTCTTCCCTAGTCCACAACAAGAATCTCTGCTTGTTGTTTCATCCCTGCTTAGAAGGTCTGTTTGGGCCCCTCAGGCATAAAGGGGGACTGTTCCTGCATGTCAGACTATCTTAGTGAATTGAATTGTGCCACTGGGGAGTGCCAAGGTGGCGTAGTGGCTAGATAGTTGGATTAGAAGAAGTGGGGAAAATTGTTCAAATTTCTATTCAGCTCTACTGTTTCCTTGGGCCAGATACTCTGTTTAAGCCTCTCTCTCTGCCATAGAGTTGTTGTGAGGATAGGGTTTATTTTTTGTAAAGGTAAGGGAAAAACGATGTGTTACCTTGAAGCTCTTGAAAAAAGAGCCAAATGGCATTGAAGGGAACAGTAGGACAGTGTTTTGTCCCTCCTCAAAGCAAGGGGAGCACTAGTCACAACTTCATTTCATTAAAACTATATTTCATAAAAACTAGGTGGAGTTTGTGAAGAAGGAACAGAAAATAATTTTGGAAAAGCTTGACTTGGAAAGAATCGAATTGGAGCAAGAGCTAGACAAGTTCACCAGTGAAGTAAGTTCAGTTCCTTTGCTTGATTTAGAGTCAGACGCACTAGAAGTGTTTGTATTAGGCCCTTGACACCTGACTTTATTGTAGGCATTGGCGTGCTCTTCAAAAGAGAGGACTGCACTCATGCATGAGATACCAGGACAGTTGCTGGCTTTGGAGTGCCCCTATCCCGATTTGAAAGCTTCAGTATTTACAGAATTTCAGAAGCTTGCAGATGAATATTGGCTGAAGCTCCAAGAGATTGATCAAGACTTGAAAGACATATCAAGGTACTAATAGCACATGATGTCATTTTTCTTTAGGGCTGGGCAAAATGTTTTTGTCTATTTGGAGTCTTCCGATATTGCTGTTTCTTTTAACAGGAATCAAATTAGTCCTCCTTTTGTGGAGCTGAACACATAGTTGACTCTCTGCCCAGCTCTGTGGGATTAAACAGTCAGGAGCTGTTTGCACAGCTGAAAGAATGATCTCTTTTTTAAATGGCTTTTCTGAAATAATAAGCACAATGTTCAAGTGGGTAAAATCACCAGCAGTATCATCTGTGGCAAACACTTTCATGTTTCATATAGGTACAAAAATTTTAAATTATTTTCAATTCATGGTATACTCATTCATATGGGAATTATTTTTATACGGAGAAGCCTGGAATAATTCTTACATAGTGAAGCTCCCATCTTCACAAACTACACAAGCAGAAACTACAGCCCTCAGTTCTTACTAACCCATATCTAGATAGGTACAATGGGAACTAGAGACGGGCACAAAATGAAAAATGAAACGCTATTCTGTCATTTCGTTAGGTAACAATTTTGTTACCTAATGAAATGGTAGGACACGTTTCGTCTCATCACAGAACACCATTTTTTCCTCTCAAATGAAATGATTCATCCTAGAGGAATCAATGGCAGGTGAGCTCATGCTCTTCCCTGAAAGCTCCCAAAATCTGGAAAGGTTTGGGAGTCGGGGAACTGAGTTATGAAGCTCCAAAGGGGGTGCCCATAGGAAAAAAATCTTTCTATTGGTATCGGAAGCCAAGCCACACGGCTCGCTCGTGGCTTGGCTTCCTAAGTTCCAATTCCAATTTGAAAGATTTTTTTCCTAGTGACACCCACTTTGGAGCTTCATAACTCAGCTCTCTGACCCCCAAACCTTTCCAAATTTCAGGGGGTTACCTAGAATCGCTTGAGGAAGCTCCCCTGCCATTTTGCTCCTTTAGGACTCAGGGGAGCAACAAAACACTATTTTTCCATTTTGTGCCCATCTCTAATGGAAACCTTGTGTCTATGTAGATATCACAACTTAATGAACTGTCCGTTAAAGGTGTGACAAAGATTTCAAAAGGTCTTGTTCTTGGCGATTTTCATAGTCTCGCAGTGGCAAGACTCACTGCCTGGTTTTGCCTTGTGAGATTTCCCAGCTTCCTCCAACAGAAAGACCCTGGTCTCATTTTCTCCCATTTTGCTAGCTATCTTCTTGTTTCTGGTTCTGCACAGGAAATGGTTGAGCTCTGCTCTGCTTAGGTCTGGTTTTGGTTAATTTTGCTGAAGAAAGATGGTATCTTGTGCAGATAACCTGATGCGGCTTGCCCCCCCTCCCCATAAGATAGACAAGGAAGCTTCAGAGAAATGTCAAGATATTTCTTTGGGCAAAAATTCTGACACAGGGAACTCTCTCTCAAAGGAGATAAGAGAATTTGCTCTTTCCTGCTGAGGGCAAGAAGCTGCAAGGTTCATATTCCTACTGTACCACATGTCTGCTGTGCCAGATTAACATATTTAGGCCACTGTGCTTCAAAATTACATTGTAAGGAAGAGTGGTAATGGACCAAAATTCTCTCTCTCTCTCTCTCTCTCTCTCTCTCTCTCTCTCTCGTTTCTACAACCAAGTCCCCCATATTCGATTTGCAAATAGGAATTGAAGGTATAGTTTTATAGCGTGATTGTGGAAACAGGGCTGTTCCTAATGTCATTTTCGATGTTGAACTTTACTAAACCCCAACATGGTGGATGAGTGAAACTACTGATTTTAATTTAGCTTTCTGTTCCCTCATTCATGTACTGTATTTCTCTAGCAAGAATGCGTACTCATTGGTGATGATAATAATTAAAATCCTAACTTGCGATTCAGTAAACTCCCTTGAATAGCTTTGGAGCCATGTCCAAAACACCTTGTCACGCGGCCTTTTCAATTCTGTACAGATATACGGTAATGTTCTGCAGAAAGAGGAGGAACGGTGACATTGAGGATTTCAGTCTGGCTGTCCACCCTCTGTGTAGGGCATACAACCCTTTCCTGATCTCTTTCTTTCCACCCGTCTGTTATTAGTGAAGTGCGAAGCCAGAAGCAGGTAGCAATAAATTCGAATGGTGAGTAGAGTTGAACCCACATCAGCACTGCAGAGCAACGACTGAGGCAGTCTTTCCTGATTTGCACAACCCAACTTCAAAGACACCTGGGGGTCTAATCCTGAAGACCAGTCACCAGACAGAGCAAACTAATTTGCATAGTCTCTTGTTTCATGCTGTGAAACAAAATAGTTTTGTTAGTTAAGGATTTTCTTCTTCTGATCATGAGCCATATCTAATGTCAGTTTGTAGCCTCAGCAGTGCCATATTAAGACTTGAGGAGGTGAACCACATGTCAGTGGCTGCTTCTATAACATGGTAGAATGTGCAGGGATTTATTATCCCCCTGAGTAAATGCTAGAATTGCTGTGTCACTTCCTGTATGCTGCTGTCATCACACAGTGAAGCAGAATGATGGGATGTTAATATTCCTCTCAAAAGACCATTCAGAATCAACCATACTCTTCCAGAAGATAAAGTTGGCACTTGAACCCAATTACCAGAAAGAACACTGCTGAGAGAAAAAAATAAAGAAATTCTGTCAGTGGAGATCACTGTTTGAACAGTTAATAATTGGTCAGTGGTGAATAGTCAGTAATCCTCACCTCTTCAGGAGCTGAGGAAAAAGTAAAAGAAATGCTAGAGACAAGAGAACACCTTTTCTTCATAATTTCTATATGCCTTAAGTCTATATGTTGAACTTTGTTCTGAGTGCCACATTTTATATCCGTGTTTTCCTCAAAACATGCATAATTTAAGAGTGGAGTGGGCTAGAAGTTGAGAAAGCAGAACCACACAGGCAGGTGTGCAACAGTCAAATAAAAATGGAATCTTCGTGAAGCATAAAAGTAAGAGATTCTTGTACTGTATATAATTTTAACCTTCAAAATCTGCTCATTATATCCAGTCTGAGTTGGTGTTCTTTTAAAACTGTTTGGTGGCTTTATTCAATAGTGCGTGTGGAAAACAATAGAATGTCGTAAAAACACTTTTTTAAAGTTTTGGCTGAAATCCTGTTATCTACTGCAGTATGTCATACCAAAGTTAGGCCCATTGAATCAGTAGAGTCAGTGAGTCAACTCCTCCATAAATTCCATTGATTCAAAAGTGTCTACTTCAAAAAGTTACAACTTACTGTAGCATGGTAAGTCACAACTGGAATAGGCCCATTTAAATTAATGGAACTTATAGAAGAATTGGCTCATTAAAGTCTACTGTAATGTGTAGTATGCAACAATATTTCAGCGTTCATCGATGTAATCCTAATGAGAGTAAAGTTGCAGTACAGTGCTGTGTATTTTTAATGAAAAGTGTGCCGTGCACTGTTCAATCATGATTATTTCGTTGTAAATATATTTAAGATTATATCCTCAGTTTATTCACAGAAGGTTTTGAAATTAATAAAGAGTATACTGAATGTCTATGTTGGCCCCTTAGTTGGTGCTTTTTACATATGTTGGTGCTATAAAAATGTAGTGCTGAAGATGTTGGCATTCTGTTTAGGACAGTTGATCCACTGATACTTGGGGGTGGGGGTGGGAATCAATTTTAGACATGAAAAACAACACATCCTTAGTAGACAAGCCACTCTGACTCTAATGGTAAACCATTTGGATGGAATAAAACTTTGAAAGTAGTCGAAGGCGTAAGGGCTTACAGTAAGAGGTGGAGACTAGAAACATGACTGTTGCACGTGTGGAATTCACTGTTATTTCTAATGTGCAAAATGTTTCTCCCTGGAAGTGGCTGTGGAGAGAAACAGAATGGAAATACTGTATCTATGGAATCTAAGCCCGGATAATTATTTTTTAAGTTAAAATGTTTCAGGTTATTTTTATATTGCACTAAAAAAATCCCCTACAGTATGCCTCAGGCATCAAATTCATGCCCCGTGGTATTAAAAAAATAAAGGGACTATTAACACTGTGATCTGATGTTGGCTGGCCTTTCTTTGAACAAGGGTATTCAATTGGATCTAGCCCTTCTAGTGGCTCGAGAGACTCTGATTCCCACTGGTGGAAAGGCAAGGGGCGATCCCACTGATTTCCCTTTGGCCCACGGATTTTTCTCTCCTCCACTCCCAGAGCTCCAGAGGATTGTGCTGTTGCTCTGGAGTACAGTACTGTACTGTAGAACCAGGCTCGAGACATCTCCAAAAGGATTTTTTGAACTGAGGGTAACCATGGGAAGGAGGCGGGGGCAGTGTGGGAGGTGGCAATGGAAATTTGTTCATTTGTTTGTTGCATTTTTATCCTGCCCATCTGGCCAAAAGGTCACTCTGGGCAGCTAATAGAATTCAGAAACAAAACAACATTCAAAAACCAAGTACAGCCTAATGCCAATGTAAAAATTAACTGCACAGCATAAGTTGACAATAGATCATCATGGATTAATAAACATCAATATAATTAAACAAAATTAAACTTTAGACACAACAGTAAAAACAGTACATATTTCCTGCTTTCTCCTCAAGAGGACTTAAGGTGGCTTACAATACTAAAACAAACTGTGATAAAAATTCAAGAACAATAAAATACTACAGAATTACAATATCATTAGACAGATATAATATTAAAGGCTCTGCATCAAAAGCCTTCAAAAGTACATGACAAAACAACCAAAACACAACAGCACCATTAAAAAAAAATGCAAATCCTCTGAGGCAGCCAGTCGCTGAAGGAAAGCCTGCCTGAAAAGAAAAGTCATTTCCTGATCAGGGAAGACCAGCAAAGACAGAAGCCAGCCTGGCGTCATCTGGTTTCCAGAGCTTGGGAGCAATGACAGAGACGGGCCTCTCTCATGTCCTCACCAAATGCCCTTGTGAGGCTGATGGGACCAAAAGAAAGGTCTTCACTGGTGATCTTAGAAACAAAAACAAAAACAAACAAAACAAGCAGTCTGTCTCATATGGGGAGGTGCTGTCTTTGAAATAGCTTGGGCTCAAATGGTTTACAGATCAAACCCAGCAGTTGGAGTTGTGTGCAGAAATGGAGCAGCAACCACTGGAGCTTTGTGACGGGAACTGTATGATCCTTGTCATCAGTCACATTAACCGTCCGGGAACAGCATCTTAGACCTGCTAACGTTTCTGAATGCTTTGCAAAGGCAGCCCCGTATGGAGCACATCACAATCATCCAACCAGGATATGCAACTAAGGAGAAGGAGCATGTGATCATCACCTCCCCATCGTTTTTTCTCCAGCAGAGTAACTTGTGGAGAGTTTCACCCAACCGACTGCATTTACAGCATACCTGTAACAGGATGCAACTGTTCAAATGGAAAAATACATGGATAGCTGTTGAATGTATAATTTAGATAGATCCCTTTCCGGGCTGGAAACAGCACACATGCAAAAGGGTGTTAAGCATGCAGCTTTGGGAAGTGCACAATATGTCTTGCAGAGTGTTCAGCCTTCTCAGTCTTGCCCCTGCCCCCTTCCCTTGGTTACTCTCAGTTCAAAAATCCTTTTAGGAGATGTCTCCAGCCTGGGCTTTTTTAGTGATGTTGCAGCATCAGCAATTCTGATAGGTGATAGTTCTACTCTGCAGAGGTTAGGTGTGGGCTGTAACATCAGGGGAATCAAATGACTCTCAGGAGGGGCAGAATAAGTCTATAAATGTTGCAGTCAGTCACCGTTTATGTTCCTGGTGCCGTACTTGTTGTGGAAATTACTCTGTCTCCAGAAACTGTAGAGAAGTGATCGCTCAGAAGAATCAACTGAACAAGTCACGCTTGCTCATTGTTTAATTACAGGGTTTCCACCCACCCCACCCCACCTCCTGTGGTTTTCTAAACTGATTGCTTCCAAACTTTTCATAGCTCTGCTAATGCTCCCTGAACTCAGGGGGTATATCGAGGAGGAATTCTCCTCTACCAGCTTAGTGGCCAGACACTTCTGGTGCAGCAATTGGCCTTCACACGGTTGACATATGTGGAAGCTGACATCTCAGTTGGAGTTATTGTTGGAGTCTGTCTGACCGCAAATGCAGTGAAGCGGTGCATCAAATTTACATTGTCCTAGCTATTATAGAGGGTAGCAGGGGATTACAGTTATGGTATTGGGAGGGTCACTTCCCTTAGGAGGTTTTTATGTTCTTTAGCGGGTGTAAAGCTAGGGATTAACTTGGGGGTAAATCTGATTCAGAGGAAATATAAAGCAGCTGCCTTGAGGGTGTTTGTGTATAGGCCCACTGCCAAGTTTCAGTTCTGAAACCAAATAATGGTGGTAGCTGGGGGTTTTTCCCTTGTAGAAAAATGATTGCAATGTTGTTAAGTAGGGGCCTTTTCACATGACCCCTAAACTCCGCGGCAAATGGTTCCCAGCTCCGGAGCTTAAAATTATTTCCCCACCAGCTCTGGAGTTTACAGATAATTAAGTGCGACCACGCCCACCTAAGCGCGTCCCAGCGCACTTTTCATGTACCTGCTCTCGGAGGGTGAAAATTCCTAATGCGGATATAACAGTAGTGACTGCCGGGCTCTCCTTGCTTCTGTTTGTTCTTTTTTTGCCCCCTGCCCCTTTAAGAGATCTGAATGCAGTGCCGGGAGCAAAGTGAGATGGCAGAACGGAGGTGAGCGGCATTCTTTTCTTCCTGTTTTTTCTCCCTCCCCTCACGCAGCCAGCAGCCAGGAGTGCGGAGGGGGTGGCAACGCAGGAACAGCGACAAACCCCTAAGATCTCTGGTCCGAATTTAAGTGGCCAGTGGATCTTAGGGGTCGTGTGAAAAGGCCCTAGGTGCCAAGTTTAATATTTGAAACATTTCTGGTGCAGTGCTGTTTTGGTTAACTCCTACTATATACTTGGATCATATTTGTTTTAAGGTGATACTTTCCCCTGGGGATTCTTAATGTGTGATGTGGAGGGGGCTTACTTGGCATAGCTTGCCTCATGGTAAACATGGTCATCATACATTACTTGTAATTAACCCCCTTTTCCTGGTAACTAGGTTATAGGTAAGTGACATTGGCTGAAATCCTATTGCTTGGCATAGTGAGTCATGCCAGAATAAGCCCACTGAATTATTGGAGATTTGGTGAGCTAACATTTCCATAAGTTCCGTTGATTCAATTGGGCCTTCTCTATTTGTGACTTTGTTTAGTAAGTCACAATTAAAGTAGGCCTACTTGTATCAAATTGGACTTAGGCAGGAGATAATTCACCAAATCTTCACTGATTCCGTGGGCCTAGCTGTAGTGTGTCTCACTACACTAAGGAACAGGATTTCAGCTATTAGGACTGTATAGTAATTTAATAGTAATTTAATAAAGGCTAATTGTGCTTCTTTTGTAACTTTTACATTGGTTTAGTAGTTACCTGTCATGAGGCTTCACAGTGATGAAGGACAAAGATCAAATGGTTCACATCCTGGCTCATGCTGTGCCTTGAGCTGCCATCTTGAGATTTGTTATAGGTGCTAAAACAATGACAGGGAGATAGTATTTTGCCTCACTGCCCAGTGCCTTCTAACGCACAAATGTTTCTGGGGTTTTTTTTTAAGTAACCAAAAACTATTTTATAGTTATTATTTACCTATTGCAACTATAACAGTAACTTAACATCACATTTTGGCATTGGCTCAAGACCAGTATTTTCCAAACTCTGTAGCCATACAGCCATTCTGTGATTTTAGTTTGAATAGTAATGGCCAGCTGAGGTCTACCAAATAAGCAGAAGATTTTGTGTTACTTGGCAAAAGTCCTTCTCTCCACTCATATTTGCTGAGATGACTAAAGATGGGTGGGTGGAAGATTGCAAGGAAAAATCATGGGGGGGGAGTATTTGTGTGGGTGAATGGGTGTGCACGTATGTGGGTGCAATCAAACAACGTACTTATTTTAATGCTTTTCATTCTTTCAGCTTAAACCTGTTCTAGAATGACTTTTTAGTTCAAGGTATTTCCTTTATTTATCCAGAGAAATGGGGGACATTTTGAAATGGGGAAGAATTTAAACATCAACCATCTTCCTTTGCTTTTCTGAGTGTACTCCCCATGGGAACTGCAAGTCTTTGGAGAAACCGAGATGATGCCAAGTGTCTTAGATGCATATTTACTGCAGTTTTTCTTCATTCCTAGCCTTCTGCAGAGTTTAGCATTTGCATAAAGATGCAAAAAGAAGCGGCATCCTCAGCTTGAAAAATGTGATAAGATACAGTCATGCTTTTGTGAGATAAGTGAAACAAGCTTGTGGATGTAGGGAATAAAAATATCAAGAATTGAACTGCAATAAGGCATGAGCTCTTCTGCTAACAGCGAAGAGCAATTATGATGGTTTTATGAGTGTACTGTGATAAATGGGGCAGAATATATGCTTTAGCCATGACAGTATGCAAACCTTCAGATATGGATTGGTTATGACGTCTCAAAGCAGGGCAACAGCTTTTGTGAGGTTCTTGGCAGCTGATGCAAAATGGTACAGTACATGACTATGATTACCGACACCCATGAAACCAAATAAGGAAGGCATGTTATAAGGGCTGAGAGCCGTCTTGCGTGACCTGAGTGTTCTTGGACTGCAATTCCCAGAAGCCTTCGCTACCAGCTGTGCTGGCTGGGGTTTCTGGGAGTTGCAGTCTAGGAACACCTGGGTTACTCAACACTGGGAATCATTGGTTAGGGTAGTGGCGGTGAACCTTTGGCACTCCAGATGTTTTAGACCACAACTCCCAGAATTCTGAACCTAGATTGCCAATGACAAAGGACTGTGGGAGTTGTGGTTCAAAAACATTTGGAGTGCTGAAGGTTCACCACTTCTGCTTTAGAGAATGGGGGGGAGGAAGAGAACAGAGAAGCCTTCCAAGTATTTCTTTCACCTGGATAATTCAAAAGCATGCATTCAGCACAGTTCTACTGCAAACGTTGTTACAGCTGTTTTATGCAGTTCCTTGGAAGTGAATGCAGTTGATGGGAGCCAGGATTCTTAAGCATTCAAATTAGTCCCAGTGTTTCAGCAGCTTTAATCTTGATGGCAAAGATCGCTTCTATTGAATTAAAGCAGATCTTCCTTCACACTGAAATATGTTTGTGATGGATGCACCAAGTTACTGAACGGCTTGAGACACCTTCAAAACAAACAAGAAAGATAATGATCATGTCTCAGCTCTTAAGAAGATTATGAAAGTCAACATTTTTGTAATAAATTATTTTGTGGCAGACCAGCAGCATTCTTTTGTGGGACTTGATCCCAGTGCATTTCTTTAAATCATGCTCATTGATGGGTTGTGTTGTTACTGTTTAACATTGGTACAGTCACGTCATACTATTACAGTAATTAGCAGGGAAACAGCTGCCAATTTATTCCAGATTTCACAATGTTTTCACACCAAATGTGTTCTTGTTTTGAAGACCAAAATATGCATACACACAAATTGTATAATGCAAATCCATGTGGTGGGTAAGTGGAAGGCATCAAAGTTGAAATGAAAAAGAGGATACAGTCATCTTGGAATTGGAGCTTGTAACCGAGATGTCAAGACCCATAGTAAGAAATTTTGAGGGGAAGAGGCTTGAATATAACAGGCAGCTAGCAGGACTTAATGAAAAGTATACATCCCACATCTACCAACAGAAAATACCGGTAAATATTATTTATTTTAAATATTATTTAAAATAATAAATATTATTTATTTAGGGGCAAGCCAGATGGCATTAGGATGGTTATGTGTTCCCTTTTCAGAGAGGAGCATTCTTCATTTAAAGATCTGCGACATGGCAGTTGGTATTTTGACTGTGTCTTCCATTTGAAGGGCTGTCCAGTTTGATTTGAAGATTAAAAAACATGCATAAGAAGTTCAAGGGTTGGAAATTGTCTATCCATAACAAGCAACACCTGTATAACAGGTACTGCAGTTACAGACATCACCTAATGAAAGGATTCCACTTTTGAGTGAGATCCATTGTAACTTTGCTTAAATTATACAAAGCATTTCTACTTTTGCATCTGTATATATAAATTAACATATGCAAATATATGCAAATCAGACCCTCCATCTACCTTTTTTTGTGCTGATTTCTGTGAGAAAAAAATGTTTATGGGAGCAATCAGAGAGAACAGCCTGGACAGTTCTACAACAGTGCTGTGGTCAGATCTTTGTTGAAGGCACTCAATGAAGTTGATTACCACAACACTTGAAAAATAACAGTATAAAATATATTTAGAGGTACGTGAGGTTTTTATATTGTAAACATAATTATGATAACATAACTAGATTAATTTTAAATTCTCTCTTTGAGTGGTGTTTTTGGATAAGCAACAGATGAAACAAGAGAGCCAAATTAGTTGGATAGCTGCTTGGTTGGTCTACTACTCTGGAGGAAAACTCTCAAAAGAGAGCCAGAATAAGCGAACAGCTGTTTTGGTCCATCTACCATCTGAGAAGAAGAAACAACAGAACTTTAAAAGAGCCCATGGGGTCAAGAGGATGTAAAGAAGATTTATTTTAGAATTGAGACTAGTTTTTCTAGGACTGTCTGACAGGTATAATATGCTATTTTAAAAGGTTCATAGTTTTATGAAGAAGAATTAATTTGGATATTGTTGTGAAGATGACTTGAAGAAGTAGTACTATGGATGGTATTGGGATTGGCGTTAGATAGGTATCAGGGGGTGGTGTTAAATGTGACAAACCATTTATTAACACATAAGAGTAATGGGAAATTGGGGGAGGGGAATATTAAAAGGGAAAAGGGGGTGGGAGGAGGCATGAGGACCGATCAGTTAAGGTTCCTTGAAGTCACAGGGATCTACCCTTGAAAGGAGATTAGTATAAGGAATGAAGAGGAAGGGAAAGAGATGAGACAAGGGGTGTTTTAAAATTTAAGGGTGGAAGTAACCCCTGATGAAAGGAGATAAGGAGGGGAAAGTTAAATAGTCGCATTGGGATGGGTTAAATATTAAATACTTTAATTAGTGGATATATAGAAAAATATATTAGGACAGTCACTCTAAATTTTAGAAACATTCATTATCTGAGGCAGTCCACAGGCAACATTTGTTATCCGAGGCAGCTCTATACCCAGAAATTTCCATTCTCTATCTGAAACATTTGTTATCAGAGGCATTCGTTATCTGAGGTATTACTGTATATCAAAGCAAATTTCCCCATAGGAAATAATGGAAACTTACCTGATCCATTCTGGGGTCCCAGTTTCCATTATTTCCTATAGGGAAATTTGCTTTGGCTGGGAGCTGCAGCAGCCTCTGGAGCTCACCCTGGGCCAGTGCTGCCTGGTGCGCAGTACAGAGGCTGCAGCTGGGCAGCGTTGGATTTGGGGTGCACTGTGGAGGCAGCGGCTAGGCAATCCTGGACTCAGGGCATGCTCTGGAGACTACAGCCAAGCGCCGTGTCACAGATGGGCGCTGCTGGGCTTGGGACGCTCGGGACACGCTCCAGAGTTAGTGCCAGGCCTGGTGGGGCACTGTGGAGGTTCCAGGCCAAAGGTGAGCTCAAGAGGCCCAGAGCAAGCCCACCACATGGCCTGGAAGTCACTTCTGGTCAGTGCTGGGCCTGGCGGCCACCCCAGAGAATCCTTCCAGGCATCGTCAGGCCCGTGGAGAGCCCTGGAGGCCACTTTTGGTCTGCTGGAAGTCACTTTTGGCCTTCTGGGTGTCACTTCTTGTCTGTGCCGAGGCCTGGGAAACCCGGCACGGGCCCACAATGCGGCCCATAGGCCTGTTCTGGGCAACGCAAGGCCTGGGGCGAGCTCCAGGGGCGCCATGCAGGCCCACCGCATGGCCTGGAATGACCTCCGGAGGCTCATTCCAGGCAGCACAGGGGCCATGCTGAGGTGAACCTTGCTTGTAAATCAGAGCAATGCTCGCAAACTGAGGCAAATTTTTACTATTTTTTTTTTTCATTTTGGGAAATGATTGCAATCCAAGGTATTTGTAAAACTAGGTACCTCTGTAAAAATAACACCACCATAAAATCATTTTGAAATCAGCTACATGCATATTTAGACATGCATATTTAGCAGATTAAATCTGACAGTTTTAAAATACATGTTTTTATATTCCTCTTAAAAATATTCACATTTTCACGCATCTGAATGAACTGGACCTTGGCGTCTCCTGTGCTGGCACCATGATTTTTCAGCCTCTATCTAGTCTGTGCTCCAAGCACTGCTCAGCTCCTGGATCTTGACGACAGCCTTTGAGCCATCTGGTTCAACATTGCCTACACCAATGTTGGGAAATCTTTGGTCTTCTAGATGCTTAGATGCCTTCTATCACAATCCATTGTCATTGGCTATGCTGGCTGGGACATCTGAGAGCTGAAATCCAAGAAATTTTGAGGACCAAAGGTTTCACCTCCTGGTCTACCCTGATTGGCATTTTTTCCTTGTGGTGTCAGATGGGGCCTTTCTCAACCCTTCTGTGTGTATTAGTGCTTTATATACTGTACTATTTGTCTTTCTGTTGAATGTAGGGTTCTGTTTGAGCGTGGAGTTCTAACTCCAGTCCTGAAAAGATTCTTGGCATCGGCAGGAACCATGGTTTGTACTCAGTTGTCTTGAAACCTGCCCTGCCATATGACCCCTTCCATTTGGTCTCTGTTTTCTGTGTCTGTTTAATGCTCAGTGAAGAAAATCCACCTACTGGGTATGTCTTTTAGAAACTCTATTTTTATTCTTCAGGGGCTGATCTGTTCCACTCTGCTGTTCTAATTGACAAACTCCTTTTGTGGCTTCCCTGTGTTCCCATTCCTCAGTGGTTTACTTGATTGTTCTGAAAACCCAGGCAGCACCTCTCTATGCTTGCCTCACTCTTATAAAACAGAAAACATACAATGTCCCACTACATTCATATATTGGCCATCAGAAACAAACACAGCAGACAGCTGCACCGACTGCCAAGCTGCACGGGTGACAGCAGGAATGAATTGCCAATTCCTTACAAAGGGAAGGTTGTCCATCTTCCCAGCAATGATGCACTCATAAGGTCACAGAGAGAGAAGTGATGTGAAGGCAGGAAAGGGGAAAGGAGGACGGTGCTTTGATGGAATCCGCTGAAGAAAAGTTAATTCCAGTCCAAGGCAGATTTCTATTTACTAACAAAAGCTATAAGGACATATCTCTTGAGATACATTTTCAGTGAATGCTGTTGTCTCGTGTCCAGGTGCCATCTAATGTATGAAGTAAAACCAGGATTTGGTCCTTAGGCCCTTTTACCAATTTCATAATGAAGGATAGCCTTCCCTTCCCTTTCCCCCTCCTTTTTCTCTGCTGAATGAAAACCTGCTTTCAAAACACCTTGGGTAGCAATAAAACCAACAGGCATTGGTTTTAATTTATAATACATCAATCCAATTCACGTTGGCTGAAATCCTATAGTAGAATTTGCACTGTATAAGATGCAGCATTTTTTCATCAATTAAACACTTCTGATCTCTTCCAAAGGTCTCCCTTTCGTCCTGGAAAGACTCTAGGTGTGTGTGTGTGTGTGTGTGTGTGTGTGTGTGTGTGTGTGTGTGTGCATGTGCACGTGTGTGTGCGTGTGCATGTGCATGTGTGTGTGTGTGTGTGTAAGAGAGAAAGTGTGTGGGGGGGGAAGTCTTTAATTTCTGAAAATCATTACCACTGAAAATTCTTAATGGCAGCAATTTTTGGAAATTAAAAAATCCCCATCTCGCAGCCACCAGGGGCTTCCCCAAAACAAATGGGATCCCAAGGGAGCTTAGGACCATAAAGGGCGGGGAACTGGAAGTCATTGATTTACAAAAAATCACCTCAGTTGACGATATCGTTGGCCTTGCATGTCAGAAGTTCTGCTGTTGGATTTCAGCAAACACATAATAAGCTTCTAACCTATCTATCTTCTTTCCTGCAAACATTGCCACTTTTAAACAAACAGGAATTAACTTATACAGTATTTGAATATCAAGCTATTCTAGTTAGTTCAAACAAGCCAAAATCAACTGATACATTATGATGCTAGATAGTTCACTAGCCTTTGTTTAAACTGATTGGCCAAAATCATGTTGGGATTTTATGCACGCACAAGAGGAATCACACAAGTTGTTTCAGCTGATTGATGAGGTACCAGATCATGTGACCAGTTGTGTACTCAATATCTCACCAACAGGTTGCATCAACTTATAATATATGATTCCTCCTGTGCACACACAAAAACCTGACAGGATTTGAGCCTTTGAGTTTAAATGTGACAGGGAAGTCTGGTTAATGGAAAAGTGGATGTGAAATTTTCTTGTCTTTCGGCAGCTAAGAGAGAGTATATAACTTCAAAGCTTGTGTATAAAGATTACGCTATAGTTGAACAATGTCTGTCAAAAAGATGAAGAAATGTAATGACTAGGAAGAGCGATGGACCCAATTTGTAGGTTCTTCCCAGTTCGTAAAGACGGCAGCACAAGTACTGCTGCTCCCTTCTCCCTCCTCCTATGGCTCAATTAGCCACTCACTAGGCCCAGAGTACTTGCTTCCTTCACCTCCCAGTCACAACTAAAAGCACAGATTTCTCTGCCCTGCCCTTTTTCCTGAGTGGGAGATCAGCCAACTGGGATGAATTACAAACCAGGTTCATACCCATTTCTAGTAATTACCGGATATATGCCCCCAATCAGTGGCATGGTATCAACATAAGGCATTCATATGGCCACTAAGTTGTTTACCTTGGTGATAGAATCATGGTATTGTATTGCTGGAGGGGACTCCAGAGGTAATTGGGTCCAGCTTCCATCCAGTGCAGGAAATCTCTGATAGTTGTCCATCCAACCTCTGCTTAAAAATCTCCAATGTAGGAAAATCTACCACCGTCCAATGAAGTCAGTTATGATGCCAAATGGTTCTTGCTGTTAGGAAGTTCTTCCTAGTGTTTGTTCAAATCTCTTTAGCAGGATCAGACCTCTATTGTTCACTGATGTCTTCCCTGGAAATGTAACAACAGGTTTTTGTTTGTTTGTTCAGAACCATTTATTTATACAAAGTCTATACTATTTTGGCAAGTGTCTTACCCTCATAATTGCTCACATATACTATGTTTCTTTTATTATTTTTGTTCACTCTTCACATCTTTATGCTTCTGTTTTCATACCACTTCAGACAGCAGTGGTTTACACACTTGTCTGCAAATAAACCCCAGTTTATTTTATTATTATTATATTATTATTATTTTATTATTATTTTATTATTATTTTATTATTATTTTATTATTTTATTAATTATTGTAGTAAACCTACTTAGGACTGGGCTGCTTGTTCTGTCTGTGGAGTCTGGATATGAAGTCATTCATTTCCGTTTGCTTCAGTTATCTAGCCTGGCCACTCTCTAAAACGGCCAGATGGTCTCCTGGGAGTCCCAAGCACATTTGAAGGTGGGTCAGAGTTTTCTCCACTGTTAGAGTTAGGGACACAAATCCTTGTTTGTCTTGTTCTTGAGAAAGAGATATGACTTATATTTCTTCTACCTCTGAGAAGGAGATTTGCTGTTTTTGCATGGCTTTGAGGCTCATTTGCAGATTTGACAATGATCGTTGCACAGCTGAACAAAGTACATTAACTGCTCCCTTACTGTGTACACTTAAAAAAATCAGAAACATTGGATGAACTGTGAGAATTTTATTGGTCAATCAGACAGTCCTTCCATGTTTGCTGGGTGCATTTAGCTTTACAGAGGGAAAAGATAGCCATTTTGTTTAGACACTTTGCACAAAATGCAAAAGCCAAGACAGAGATAAAGCACTAATTTTATCGCATTGCCAAATTTTGACTAAGTTGTCTCAGTGAGAAGAAATAATTAACACGTTTTCTTCATAACCCTGATTCTCCCTCCCTCTGGTCCCAGAACACCTATTCCAGAGGACTAGGATACCTCCTTGAACAGATTTTGGATGGCATGGATGGAAAATCCTTTAGTGCTACTGGCCAGCTATTGACCTGACAGAGGATTTAGGCCCATATCTTTGTAGGATGGGGTAATATAAAATGCAGGAGTCCTTTCAGCAGTGCAGTCTGTACTTCCATCTTTCATTTAAATAAAAAAAGAATCAGCAACATAAATGGTTAACACAGCATAATATACTATTGTAGTATCAGAATAATGAAAAAAAAAGCAGCTGGCCTCAAATCTATTAGCTCAGAGGAGGACATGCACTGATATAACAAAGGAAACAGTATGCAGCCAAATAAAACAAAGTAAGTTGTATCTGTGAAGGACTTTGGAAGCAGAAATCATCCGCTTTTCCCTCCTATCCCAGGAATTCTCAATGTTAACGCCCTTTCCAAGATGCATGTTGAAATAAAGCCATGACAACAAATAAAAAGTCATAAAAATGAAATGTGTAGGGTGTTACCTTTGTTTTTACTAAACATACCCAATCTGGCCTTACATATGGAGAGTCTACTGACTGAGGAAACTGGTCACCTTTTCCACCTCTGCAATATTCCACCAGCTTCCCACAGATGAAATGTATAAGGCTTGGCTCACATTGTCTTGAGTTCCTCATCAGTAAGTGTAAGGATCTATAACATTAGGCCAATAAGCATTTAACTCTAGGCATAGATCCTACATACATGTTGTATTTAGTATGGAATCTGAAGGTAAGACCAGAGGCAGAGCTGCTGACCACCACAGCCTTATTCAGCCATTACAGTCTGTTAAGTTAGCAATATGGTAGGGCCATCCCATGAGCAAAGAGGAGAAGGGTCCTCCTTGCATGTGAACAAGAACAAAGATTTTTTGCTCAAAAGAAAAACCTATACTTGACCAAAGCAACTATGATTGGGTGGAGCTAAACTCTCCCCAGTAACCATGATGTTGAATCCAGAAGCTGTTGACCAACTATGTTCAGGCTCGGACACAGTTCAAGGTAGACATTACGGGATGTGGCTTTTACCATGACATTTCCACTTTGGTAAAGAAAACACATGGTATGTTTCATGTAATTTCTTAAAACCTGTTGCTACAGCATTCTGATCCTCAATAGACTTGGATGAGTACACCACTGGAATGTATCCAATTAAAAATAGTTCCAGTTGCAGAAATGCTTGGGGATTGCTCCAAAAGGGATCTGGGGAGGGCCAGGAAATAAGAATTGGTAACCAATAGCTAACTTTAAGTGATAGGAAAAATATAACAGAACAGCATCTTCAGAGCTGGTTCCAGGCCAGGAAAAAAAGGGTTTGATGTAAAGAGGACACTTTCAAATTGACTTCATTACTTGTAAAATGTTATAAAGATTTCTCATCCAAAGACCACTGAGTCAGTCGAAGATCTATTTATATAGAATGATTCTCACATAAAACTGTTCCAGCACTGGAAACATTAGGGTTCGTGGCAGGATCAGAAAGCCGACATAAGCAACATGGCGTTCCTGTCACGACCTGTGTCTTATTGAAGGCTCAATTTGTCTTCAAGTTTTTTTCCTTATTATTTTGTTCACAGCACTTTCCAATGGAGTAAAGAAGATCTTTGGATTTATCAGGTTGTCGTTAATCAGTATCCAAAAGCCATGCAAGGCAGAAGAACCCTCTATTTGGATATGCTACAGAAACTTCTCCCTCACAAGTCAAGAGAAGATTTTGTAAGTTATAGCAGCACTTATTTCAGTTCCATGTTACCCTGAGCGTTTGGGTTGACAGATTTTCAACATAAATGTACTTTGTAAGTTATTGAGTGGATTTCTGCTCACACATCGGAGCAGTACATCTATCTCCTCTCCCCACAGCCCTCCATCTGATGTTAAGAGTCTCCTAATCCTTGATCCCTTTTAACCTGGCGTCAAGGATTGCTGGAGGAAAGGACAATTCTTGCCTTCTTTTTCTAATCAGAACTTTCTATCAGAGTAGCTATACTTTTTAAGTTCACACATATTACTGAGTGAAAATAGCATGATATAAACACAGACTAGACAATTGCTGTCTTTCTGGTGACCAAGAATGAGGCTCACAGTATATCAGACTATTTCCTGTTAGTCCTTACTCTCGCTAGAAAGCAATTTTCACCATGAAGTAAGTCTTCTAATTCTGCTGTCATTTAGAGGAAACTAGGGCTGCGACAACCTGGTAGTTTGTGGATAGCTAAGACAAAAACAGGAAACTTAATACAGTATACATGCATCATCCCGCCTCCCTGTCTGATTGGTCCACATGAGAGAGAGAGGGAAATATTATGCAATGGAGGCTGTTTGACCAGGAAGTGGCCTCTGATGCATCATCGTTCCCTCTCTCTGGCTCTGGCCAATCAGGAGCTGTGCAAGGACATGCATCATCCCGCCTCCCTGTCTGATTGGTCCACATGAGAGAGGGGGGGAATATTATGCAATGGAGGCTGTTTCCTGGTTGAATTTTTGCCTAGCGCAGACTATAGCAAGGTAAGACAGTCGTTGATTTTATTCCAGAGGGTGGGATTGGGTTCCAAGCACCAGCTGTGCTTGCATGTTTCATTTCAGAACCAGTCCCCTTTCGAAACAAAACACCCATCTCTAGTAAACACCATACAGTAGCAGTTTCTCCATCTAATCAAAATGTATGCAGCAATTTAGATTGCATTTTAGTTTTCCTCATATATTTTGTTCACTACAAAATACTTGGACAGAGGTTTAATCATAAGCATCATGTAGGAATTGTCAAGACTTCTGTAATTACTAGAAAAGTCAAGGTTTGTATCAGGATCTGAAGAGGCTTTGTATCCAAAAGTGGGTTCACCTGGCCCGATGTGGTCTAGGGTTCTGGGGCATTCTGCCCAGTCTTCGGGTATGTCTACACAGTAGGAAAAATTCACACAGATCCACAGTGATTTTGAACCCAGAAATCTGAGTTTCCCTGAGTGAATTTACTTTAGCTGACCGCATAGGAGTCAGCAGAGAGATGAGGAAACTGTCTGTCAGTTCTTATTTGCAATTTGTAAAGGTAGTTTTGCTGTAGCTGTCCAAGATGTGCTGGAAAATTAACAAGCTGCAAAGAAATGTAGGTCATAAATTTCCTTCTTACTCTCTGCCCACTAGTCACTCAATTTCCCCCCTCCTTTGATTTCCTATCTCAAAGATTCATCTCTCTTTGTGACCCTACCCAGATAGTTATGAGAGGTCTTTCTCTTGGTCCCACCACCTTCACAGGTGTATTTGGTAGGAACTTCTCTCTTGCAGCTCCCAGACTTTGGAGGCCAAGTTGGTCCCATCTTTGCTATCCTTCTACAAGTAGTTGAAGGCCTTCCTCTTCAGACAAGCTTTCACTTAGTTACTAGCTGTCTGAGTGGGGTTTTAAATGGATGGTTGTGCTTTAACTTTTCGGAGTGTGCTTTGGTGTGGGGGTTATGTTTCTGATCCAACCTGCAATAAAGGAAAATCCACGTTATGCGGATGCTGTTATCTCTGGGTTGGGTCAGGACTGGGGGACCTGTTTCGGGCCTCCTTCAATTACCCCAGGTCTGGCACTGCCCCAAATGGGCCTCCGACGGGCTTCTTGGGCCTGTTACAGGCTCCAAAAGTGGCTTCCGGCAAACCGGAAGTCACTTCTGGCAGACTGGAAGCCACTTCTGGGGCCTGTAACAGGTCCAGGACACCCATCAGAGGCCCTTTCGTGGCAGCACCAGGCCTGGGGTAAGCACAGAAGGCCCCAAACAGGCCCACAGAACATGCCTCAGGCCCAGCGTCACCTGCCTATGCCTTCATATATTGCGGTCCCACGATATACCAGGACTGTGGTATACAAACCGTGATATGGCAGGGGAGTACTGTACTAAAAACAGTAAACAAGCCAACACCAAAGCACACTCCTTTTAGTATTTTTAGACCTACTGAGACTTAGTGTTTTTAGCTTTAAATATTGTTTTTTAATGATTTAAGGCATATTGAGTCCTTTTTAAAGGAGAAAAGTAGGCTAAATTTATTTTTTTAATAAATAAAATAAATAGTGCACCAATCTTTAGAATAAAAGAAACAGAATAGGAAGAGAAGGCAAGGCAAGGCAAGGGAAACACAAGCAGACCTAGTCTAGTCACCTAGTTTGGTGAAGCGAGGACTCAAACAACAGCTAGTTTCTCATCTGATCTTTCACTTATTGCTGTTGGAGATGGATGGAATGTTATGATCACTCCATAGAAAGATCTACAATTGTATGTATTAGCATAAGCAATCGCATTACCTGAGCCGAATGCATTTGCTGCAAAAAATGTAGAGGCCCCAGATGCAGAGGAAAAAAATGGGAGGCAGGGGATTCCAAGGTGATTCACATTGGCTTCTACATTGAGTAGTCAATGAAAGATAATATGAACCTGGAGCAGTTCCCGTATTATTTGCCAATACAGTCACCTCGTCAAAAAAAAAAAATCAAAGAGTTTCTGTTTGGGAAGAGGCATCTCGACTGCTCTCTTTATCTAAAAATGAAATATCAGTTTTACTTCTAAATATTTTATTTTTAAAAAATTATTTTCAGCCTTTTTTTAGAACTTTTGTTGCATAATTTGCATGCATTATTTACCCCGTCATATTAATCAATGCAAGGAGAAACAGATGGATCTGATCATAATCATTCACAGGGAGCTTTTGATGAAGAGGTTCCACTTTTTGTCAGTCAAAAAAATAAACAAATAGAATGCATCAGTATAGGTCAGGATGCCATCTTTTAAAATAAAGATTAACTCATTTGGGTATTTTATGAAACTATTGAGTAGGTAGTTAACTCTTAAGATACGATGTGGCACTATATCCCCAAGTCAGAAAATCCATTCAAGTCCGGTATCTATCTCTATATCTATTCTCACTGGTTGCAGCTGCTTCCTTTACCTGAAAAACTCCTCCTAAAGATCACAGACCCTCTAGAAAGGCAGTTTACACAACTTGAGAGAATGTGGTTGGGAGTGCAAATTTAGATATGTACATTACAGCCGTTCTTACATACTGTATTATTGTTTCCTTGTGTACTAGTGGGAATGAATCATAACCATTCTCTTCTTTGCATGTACAGTATTGGGACTCACACAGTATTTTTATTCAGGATCAACTCCTTACACTAAGAGAATCCAGTTCTTCTAAAACCTTCTGGTTTGTGGATGTGGAATATTGTGTTTCTATAACCATGATTTTAAAATGCCAGGAAATGGCTCAGTACTGCTGCACAATACTGTGCCTTTGTTACCAGCAGGAAAAGGGATACCAAAGTTTACATAGCGAAGGGCAGCCTGAATGTTGACCACACCAAGAGTAGAAGTCAAGATGGTCTACAGCAGTGATTTCCACCCTTGGGTCCCCCAAATCCTGGCCAGCATACCTAGTGCTGAAGGCTTCTGGAAGTTTTCATCCAAGAATATCTGGGGACCCAAGGCTGGGAATCACTAGTCTACAGAATATCCTCTTGTATTACCATTGACAAAGTGACAGTAAGTAAGGGAAAATTCCAGAAGCTGAGTTCTTGTTTATCAGTTAATTACCTCTCATCCAAACACAGGGCAGTTTTTCATAACTATTTTTCAACCACTGTGAAGGGCCCACACAGTTTATAAGAAAGTCACACTGTTTTACTTTCTTGAAAAGCCTTTTTTGAGGATCAGTATTTCACCTACTATAGCCTGGAATCATTCCAAATGAAATACAGGCACTGGAGCCTACTATTCACTTACATGATAAGGAAGATTGGTCTTTTCAATTTATTTCTCTCATTTTCAATCTGCAGACAAAAAGCCTGTGTTTCTGCAAGAGGGTGTCAAAGAGTTTTACTTTAGAAAATCCTAACTCTAAAAATCTTTACTCTAAGTTCCCCAAATTCAGCAGAGAGCAAGAGCAGACTATCTGCTTCATCTGTGCCAAATTTGGTACTGATCCAATTTTAAAGTTATGCATTTTTGTTTAGCTGCCACCATTTTAGAAGTGCTTTATAAAATGTTGATTTGCTCTTATTCACAGTACAGTATCACTTGCTGCACTCCCATGCAGCAATATTCTTATTTCAGGAATAGCAAACAGAAGGCAAGTTCTCTGCAGCCTTGCCTTGTGTGTGGCACTGTGAATCTGGTTAACATCTCTTACATTCTTACAAATTGAATAATGTTACATGTCCAGCATAACAGATATTTGGCTTTACTAAAGTGCTATTCATATACAACCTCCATGTTGCTTGGCTTGGCATTTTAGATGGTGCATAAATGATACATGTGACTTTGTTACTGTATCTTGACTCTATTGCTGTGCTCATGGCACCTGACAACAACATCAAATCGCTTTCAATCAATGACGCATTCACACAACATTGCCTCCCTTCAGACAATGAAAAAGAATTAAAGTAATGCCCCAGGCACCAGCTGCAGGAATGTAACATTATTGTTGCTTTTCCCTGATTCCCCCCCCCCCTTTGTTCACAAAATGCTACTACTGTGTTGTATATTGGGCAGTAGGGAGCCTTTTAACTCACACATTTATAAAAAGGATTATCTGGAAAAGAAAAGAAATTGTTGCAGTCTTTCAAATATTCCCCCCCCCCATACTCAGTGCATAAAGCGTTTCATTCTTCCTTTAGCAGCATGTGGATGTGACCCTTTGATTAAAAGTACAGTAGAATTGAACACTATTTAATATAGCCAAACACAGACCTTGCTACCAATATCTGAACCCTTGCTAGAAAAAAATGTTTCTTCTGCTTGTCTTCGTTGGCAGACACCTTTGTTCAGAAGGAGATCAATTTCCGCTTCTAACGGTTTTGTTTGTCATCATGGCTAGACATAACTTTGAACCACTGAAATTAGTTGCTTGATGCTATGAGATAAAATGGCCATGATTGGCAGCAGCGACGACAACAAATGTGGCTTTTAATGTTTACCAGGTCGCTCATGAAAGAGCTTGGGATCACTACCATTTCACTAGGAACCAGTGGAGAGCACTGGTGTTCAACTGGATCGAGGCAAGAAAAGCTTTTTTACTGAAGGCAGTCATGACTCTCGCCGAAGCTTGTGCCGCTCACGAGACAGAAGTCATGCTGGCCAATAACAGAAGAAAACAACAGGAAATATGTGCAGATCTTAAAGAAAAGGTAGGTCAAATTTCATAACTGCTGATTAACAGTTACAGTATATTCTTGCTTTAGCATTCTGGCTTGTCCAGGGGGAAAGCGCCATTGACTGTAATAAGGACTTTCCCCCTTTGAGACGGATTGTCACATGCCTCCCCATGACTAGCCTTATTCTTCAACACCACACTCTTTGATGACATGCTTCTGGGCAAGGCGGCAGTGGGGGAACCTTTGTTTGTTTTGCTAGAAAATATGTTTAATTTACTGTTTATTTAAAAAAATTTCACCCTTGAATCTTTAAATTAATGGACCTGTTGTGTTTCAGCTGCACACACATCTCAGGAATTGCAAGCACACGTGTGTTTCCTTTCCCTAATATATTGCATTTTTATTTATTGTGTCCTCAACTGATGAATGGGGGATATAGCAGTGTGCTCTTCGTGGCTGCCACCCTCCATAATGGGCAACCTGAGGAGTAAAGCTGCAGTGAGATAATATGTGTTGTGGGTCTATACCTGAAAGTTTAATATGGGTGTGCTAAAAGTGGTTAATCCCAAAATTGTGCAGTGGTGGCAGGGAGAGATATTTTGATTAAAGTCCCACCCCTTTCTCTGTCCAAGTTTTAACCAGTCACAGCTTTGAGTAGCTTCAGAAAATAATGGTTTAGAAAAGCCACCAAAAAGATTGAGGGGGTGCTCTTTCTCCCTTCATTCAAGCACTGAAATAATCATAGGGGATGCATAAACAAAGCACTAAAGGTGGTAACAAGAAAGAAGAAGAATTGCCACAGGAATTCAGTGTAAAGATATTGGGGGATATTTGACTAATGTGTTTTATTTCTAGAAGAAGAGCCCAGTAGTTGTCAAAAGTGTGATCAGCCAGAATCAGTCGACGGCAATGAACGTATTCTATCCTGCCAACATCCCTGTGTGCTTTGCTCTTGCTTCTGGACGCTTATTCCTGAATTAATCCAACTCAGTGTTTTCAAGTACAGTATCTGATCAAAGTGCCTCCTGGACCTCCTTCACTCCCTTGGATCTGTGCTTCTAGATAGCCCTTCCATTTCTTTGCGTATTTTGTTACATCCTGAATTGAAGTCCAAGTCGTATCTCAAAAATGTGCAAAGCCCCATTTAAGTCTGCTGTAGAGCAGTGTATGAGATACACGTGAGAGGCCAAGGAATCTATGCATTCACTGAATGTCTGTGGCTCACAACATTGTTTCAGAGGTGCACACAGACAAATAGAACTGAACGACTGAACAACAACAATAAATCAGCACCAGTCTGGTTTGAAAGTACTATACAATGGTTGTGTGCAGAGAGATCAAAGAAATGTGGAGGTTGTACAATGTGATGGGAAAACAGCTGCAACAGATGTCTCCTGGACTTGTGTTTGGGAATGTTTCCACCCGGACGAATTTTGCTTCTGTACACATCAGTCTAGCATTTCCATTGATTATAGCCATAGCCTGACTTCATAGCCTTGTTTACACAGATAATTGAATGGAGGATGTAAAGCTGTCCTTAGGACAATACTTGCACATCCAAAGAACAGAGCTGCAGTGGAGTTCTTTCTCTGGGGTTGATGATGAGAATTTTGCCAGCAGTGGCACTAGATAGAGTAGTAGGGCGGCTATGGCTTCCCTTTATATTCATCAGTGGCTGGTGGGAATAATCTGATTATGGGAATCCTTCTGACTGCACAGTGACTTTTTCTCCTCTGTGTAGAGAAGACTGCTGGTACCTGCTGAATAAGGGACAGTTCCTTATCTAGTACAGTTTCCCCTAAATGTCTAGGGGAATAGGAAACTCTCTGGCCATCCGTGTAAGAGTGCTCTGTGCGCCCTTTTTGTCTCTGAGAGGTAGGCAGGTGAATTAAAGATATGCCGAGCTTCTGCTTATTTGAGGCATAATAAAAGCTCTCTCTGTTGCTTTCCAGTGTAGGTACCGTGACCAAAACACACCTGGAGGAATAAAGGAAATCCCCAGGAGCTAGACCAGTGATGGCGAACCTTTTAGAGACCGAGTCCCCAAACCGTGATTCAAACCCCACTAGATTTTCACAAACTGCCAATGCAGCCATTTAACCTGAGTACAGGTGGCTGTGAAGGGGCGATGTCGGGTGCCCACAGAAAGGGCTCCGAGTGCCACCTTTGGCACCCGTGCCATAGGTTCGCCAACACTGAGCTAGACTGTTAGGGCCTATACTTCTATAAACTACAGTATTTCAGGAAAACAGGAATAAAGCAAAGGCAAGCTTACTTCATCTTCCATAAAGGCCATGTGCTAAATGGCACAATCTATCAACAGACAACACAGCCCCACACTCCAGGTTGGAAACATTGCTAACCTTCAAATGGCAAGATGTAGAAATAGTGCTTTTCTACAGACTTGTGATTGCTGGGCTTTTACTCAGCGGGCAAGCGTGTGAATGAAAAGAATTAATGAGAAGTTTGTGTGTTTTGAGCTCAAATCTGCTGCAGGAAGAAAAGGGGAAAGGAAAAATGACATTTAATATTTTGAATTTTCTTCCTCATTGATAGGCAGCAATCTTGGAAACAGAATTAAAGTTAGAGGCATGTGACACATGAGCTTAAACTCCTTTTCTAATGTAGTGTTGCACTCAAGGAAGTTTAAGAATGGTAAAATAGAGAGGGTCTCGCCTATCTCCTGCTTATTCTTGCTCTCTCTGACTCTCTTTTACATGCCAAAATGAATTCCTGATATTACCTGTCATGCTAAAAGCACACACAATCAAACATGTCCCTAATCTTGCCTGTGATGCATCTTACGTTCACCCTGCTTCACAGTGCCTTTCACCAAACCTATTCAACTTAGAAAGCCAAAATGTTCAGGTGATTCTGAAGGACCTACCACTCTGGCATGAACTAATCCAGTTTCAGTGATGGGCTGCAAAGGCCCTTCTCAGATTTCAAAGGGAGATGAGTCGGGCTGGGGGAAAACTCTTGCCTGTTGCGGTGCTCCACCAGTGGAATGAGATCCTTAGGAAGTGCATCGAGTGTGGAATGTAGTATCTTTTCAGCACCAGATGATGAAGTTTTCTATTTGCTTATGCTTTTGAAGTTAAATGTTTAGATTTGGTTTTATGCCTGAATTCTTGTCATTTGTACTAAAATGTAATGCAGTCATTACTAACCCTCATGCCTTTTGTTAGTTATGTTTTCCCCCCAATTATACACAACTCAAAAAATATCTAGACTGAGGAGCAGCTTGTACCTTTTTGTAACAAAGGAAAAAAGCAAACAAAAAGTACTGTTTACAATGGGTATATCCAGGGATTGGTAACCTCCCTTTGACGTTGCTCAGATACATATGTGTCTGCTAAACATCCTTCTGCATTAATCCATTCATTGGTTCAAGATACTCATCTGGAACTGGAATATATATTTCTGTGTCTGAAATTAACTTTCTAGTACCAGTAGTGGAAGACAATGGCTATTGTTTGTGGGATTATCATTTAGACTTCAGTCTATTATACTTAATAGCCAGTCAGCTGTTGGTAGCTGGCTGGGGAGCTCAGTGAGTTAGGTTCTTCATCGTGTCCTCCGTGAATCCACACCACAGGGTTCTCGGTCGCGACGCGAGCGATGGCACCGGAAGCACTTCTAAGCAAGGAAGCAGAATCATTAGTCTCCTCCCCTCACCCCATGCTCCCTTGCGCTCCCGCCTAAACGCCCCAGTTCCCTCTAACCGCCGCGTTGGATGGTTCGGAAGCACGTTTTCGCTACGATATCTCTCCTTTTTTCTTCACCTGTCTTTTATGGCCCAGCGTTCCCTTTTCAAGAACTGCGTCCGTTGTGGGGGGAAAATCCCCTTTTCCGACGGTCACTCCTGTTGCCTTTATTGCTTGGGGGAGGCTCACTCCCCGGGCTCCTGCCCGCATTGTAAGAGCCTTAGCTCGCAGGCCCTCAGAAACCGGAGGCATAGGCTCAACACCTACCTTCTCGAGAAATCCCTGCGTCCAGCGATGGATTCCGAATCCACTTCCCAGGCTCTGAAAGGCCCTGTGGAAAAATCGGCCAAAAAATCTAAGTCAAAAAAAAAGGCCGCTTCGGAGGCGTCGGTACCGAAGAAATCCCGCCGAGATAGGTCTCCCTCCCGTAAGACGTCCCTATCTCTGTCTCCAAACCGAAGAAGTGAGTCGCCGGTATCGTTAGACTCCTCTGACTCGGAGTCCGTGGCTGCCTCGGTACCAGAAAAGCGGGATCGTGGACCGGAGCTTGCGAGCCTTTTCTCCAATGCTCCTCTGCCTAGAACACTGAGCCACCCGTCTCTGGCCATGCCACCTCCGCCTCCACCCCACCAGGGCTATCCAGGACCGGTATGGCAGGGCACGGTACCGCCCTTGCCCCCGGTATCTGAAGCTGGTGCTCAACCGGAGTCTCCCCCCCGGAAGCACGCGTCTAAGCGGAAAGCCGGACCGATCTCCTCACCGGCTCCGAAGAGGACCTACCATGATACCGAGGCCGGGGCTCCGAATCCACCCAGGTCCCGCCCTTCGGCTACGGTACCATCCCCACCTCAGCCTTCTTGGGGCGGACCGCCGGGACCGTCGTCGTGGCCCTCGGTACCACCGATGTCAAGCATGTGGCCCTCTGGCCCTTCTTCTTCGGTACCGTACCCATTCCCCGGATACCCCATGTTCCCGGTTTTCCACCGGTACCATACCAAACAGGACCTTTCTGGCATCCTCCCGGTCCTTGGTATCAGCCAGAAGAACCCTCGGAACCGAGCTCCATGGCTCTCGAGCCCGCGAGGTCTCGCCGGCACAAGCGATCCAGAAGGACGCCCTCTCGACATCAGGCCGGTACCACCCCTCTGTCTCCATCGGACTCTGACTCCCCCGCTACCAGCCCTTCTGATTCGGACGAACCTGATGGTTCCGACCGTGAACGACCTGCAACACCTGACTCCAATGTGGCTGGGGAAAGCCCACCGTCTTCAGCTGACTCCATCGGCAACTACTCGGAGTTTATCTCTAAGATGGCTACGACCCTCAACATCCCGGTCCACCACCCTACCCCCCAGTACTCCGACCATGTCTTTGACCAAATCTCCTCGGACTCTACTTCTCCTGCCCATTTGGGTATCCTGCCCTCCATCCTTGATATGGCTAAGGACTCCTTCAAGAAAATCCCCTCGTCTTCTAAGTCTAGGAAGTTAGAGGGCTTCTACAGAGTCTTCGATGAAGGAGCACCCTTTTTGATTAAGCACCCGACACCCAACTCAGTGGTTGTGTCCGCGTCACAGCTCCAGTCAAAGTCATCTCAGTTTCCCATTCCCCCTACCAAGGAAGGGAGAAAGATTGATACTATGGCGCGACAGCTCTACTCCACTGCGGCTTTGTCGTTCAAAATAGCCAACTATCAGTCTGTGATGGGAGCCTACCAACGAGCTCTCCTCAATCGTGCCAAAGCTGCCCTGGACTCCGCGGGTGAATCTGCCAAAGCTACCGCTATTCCAGCCCTCGATGAGGCCTTGTCCATTGCAGCTCAGCAGATGAGGTCAGGTAGGCACGCCTCTGACGCTGCTACTAAGGCCATGGGGTCTGCCATCGCTTTTCGCCGTCATGCCTGGCTGAGATCCACCGGCCTGTCCGAAGAGTCCAAAAACAAAATCTGCAGTCTACCTTTTGAGGGTGAAGGCCTCTTTCATGACAAGACAGATGAGGTCATGAACGAACACCAAAAAAGCCAGAATACGGCAAAACGCCTCAACCTCGTGCCTTCCAAGCAAAGCCGGCCCTTTCGCCCCTCTTGGAAAAGAACCTTCACCCACTCCTTCAACAGACAGCAGCAGCGGGACCAGTCCTCCCTCCCCTCATCGGCCACCTTCGCCGGAAAAGACAAGCAACCAAAGTCCAAATTCCGAGCCTCCTCTCGCCAGCAGGATAGACGAGGACGCAAGGACTTCTGACTTTCCCAGACTACGACCCTTCCTTCCTGCGTGGCGTTCCATCACCACCGACAGATGGGTGCTGTCCATCATTACTACAGGATACCAAATAGAGTTCTCCTCCCTCCCCCCCTTGGGTCGCATTGTCTCGACCCCTCCTTCTCCAGTTCTTTGGGACGAAATTTTTACCCTCCTACAAAAAAAACGCCATTCGACCTGTCCCCCCAAACGACATTCCTTTTGGCCACTTTTCCCCCTACTTCACAGTTCCGAAGAAAGGCGGCGGTCTCCGACCCATCTTGGACCTCAGATCGGTAAATTGGTTTATTCCTCCAAAAAAATTCAAAATGGTTACCCTGGAAACTATCCTTCCTCTTTTACAACGAGACAGCTGGTTCACCGTGATCGACCTTCGAGACGCCTATTTTCATATTTCTATCCATCCTCGTCATCAAAGATACCTGCGGTTCATGGTCGCGGGCCACGCTTTCGAATTCCTGTCACTACCTTTTGGCCTCGCCACGGCTCCCAGAGTATTTACCAAATGTATGGCCCCAGTAGCCGCCTTTCTTCGCACGAGGGGGATTGTTATTTTCCCTTATATAGACGATTGGCTTTTGGTTTCCCCCTCCCTCGCCGAGGCGTCTCACCATCTTCGTACTACTTTGACACTCCTCAGCCGTCTGGGCCTCGAGGTCAACCTCGACAAATCCAAACTCATCCCGACCCAAAGGATCGAGTATATTGGAGCCATCCTGGATTCCCGACGCCTGAAAGCTTTCCCTCCGCCTTCCAGGGTGGCAGACATCACCTCTTCCGTGCGCCTCCTGCATCCTGCGACCTTCACTCCAGCTTTGTCACTCCAACGTCTTCTGGGTTTGATGGCCTCCACCACATCGGTAGTGCCCCATGCTCGCCTCCGCATGCGACATCTTCAACTCTGTCTTCTCACTCAATTCGACCCGGAGACGGACTCTCAATACAAGCCGATCCTTGTCTCCGAACAAGTGTGGTCGCGCACCAGGTGGTGGCTCAATCCCGCCAATCTGCTGGTGGGCCACCGGTTCCACGCCCCTTCGCCGACCGTACAGATAACATCGGATGCCAGCCTTTCAGGGTGGGGTGCCTACTGCGGCAGCCATCAGATCCATGCCCTCTGGTCCCCTTCAGAAGCTACTCGGCATATCAACGAGCTGGAATTGCTGGCGATTTTCAGGGCCTTGAAGGCGTTCCTCCCCCTCATTCGAGACCAGGTCGTCTTAGTAGCCACGGACAACACTACAGCCATGTATTACCTGAACAAGCAAGGGGGCACCCACTCCCCTGCACTTCTACAGCTCTCCATCGACCTGTGGGATTGGTGCATATTCCATCATATCTTCCCAATGGCTATACATCTCTCGGGGGAGGACAACGATCTGGCAGACGACCTCAGTCGCAGGGGATCGATATCTCACGAATGGGAACTTCACCATTCGGTTTTCCAGCTCCTGGTTCGGCGATGGGGCCGCCCCTCCATCGACCTTTTTGCCACGGAGTCCAACACGAAGTGCGACCGTTATTGCTCCAGGGCAGGTGTCGGTGCTCACTCCTTGGGGGATGCCTTCATGTTCCGTTGGTCCAGGCACCTCCTTTATGCCTTCCCTCCAATCCCCCTCCTTCACAGAACTCTGGTGAAACTTCGCCTCGACGAGTCCAATGCCATCCTCATCACCCCCTGGTGGCCTCGTCAGCCTTGGTTTGCCACTCTCCTTCGGATGGCGCACGATCACTTCTCCCTACCCCTCTTCGCCTCGCTCCTGTCTCGGGACAACGGCCTGGTACTCCACCCGGATCCCCGCCATCTGAAGCTCACGGCATGGAGGATTCGGACCTGATCTCCAACATCTGCAAAGCGGCCAGAAAACCTTCTACCCGCAGAAATTACCGCTCTAAATGGACCCGTTTCCGGGCCTTCACAGCCCTTCACTCCTACCTAAACCCCCCCCCCCTTTCGGTAGTGTTACGTTTTCTTCTGCACTTGAAACAGTCTGGTCTGTCCATGGCCTCACTCCGAGTATATCTCTCCGCTATTGTGGCCCATCAGCCTCCCGAATCCCCGGCTGCTGCCTTTTTCAGACACCCGCGCCTGAAGCTTTTTATGAAGGGTCTCCGGAACACCTTCCCGGACAGGCGTCCTTTAACCCCTCAGTGGTCCCTTTGCCTAGTCCTACAGGCATTAACTAGACCCCCGTTTGAACCTTTGGCCACGGCGCCCTTACGCCTCCTGACACTCAAGGTTGCCTTTTTGGTTGCTGTCACATCAGCCCGGAGAGCTAGCGAACTTTGCGCTCTCCGACATGATCCACCCTTTCTACAGTTTTTCCCAGATAAGGTGGTTGCCTACCCTGATATCTCCTTCCTCCCCAAAGTAGTTTCACAGTTCCACTTATCCCAACCCTTAATTCTTCCGGTCTTTTTTCCCTCCCCGTCCTCCGCTATTGAGAGGGACCTCCATTCTCTTGATGTTCGAAGAGCTCTGGCCTTCTATGTGTCGAGGACTGCCTCTCTAAGAAGGACCCCTCGCCTGTTTATTGCTTATGACCCCAGGTTCAATGGGTCGCCTGTTTCCTCTCAACGTTTTTTTAAATGGATTGTTTCTACCATTAAGCTTTGCTACCAGTTGTCTAATCGTTCTCTCCCCTCGGGAGTTCGAGCTCATTCCACTAGAGCCGTTGCTTCGTCCACAGCCTTTCTCAGAGGAGTTCCTATTGAAGAGATTTGTCGGGCTGCCACTTGGTCTCAGCCGTCTACATTTATCCGACACTACCGTTTGGACACCCGGGCCAAATCGACTGCTTCCTTTGGCAGGGCTGTACTTTCCACCGTTCTTCCGTGACTCCCACCTCCATTCAGGTAGCTTGGTACTCAACCCTGTGGTGTGGATTCACGGAGGACACGATGAAGAAGAACCGGTTGCTTACCTGTAATGGTGGTTCTTCGAGTGTCCTCCGTTAATCCACACCAACCCGCCCGCCTCCCCTCGTGTCATGTCTGTCCTCTGGGGCCTTTTTCTGGGGCTTCCTCACGACGGCGTGTAGAGGGAACTGGGGCGTTTAGGCGGGAGCGCAAGGGAGCATGGGGTGAGGGGAGGAGACTAATGATTCTGCTTCCTTGCTTAGAAGTGCTTCCGGTGCCATCGCTCGCGTCGCGACCGAGAACCCTGTGGTGTGGATTCACGGAGGACACTCGAAGAACCACCATTACAGGTAAGCAACCGGTTCTAACTGGCTGCAGAGCCAGAGATTGGAGATTAAATTCCCCACTGTGCCCCTTGGGAAAAGAGCCAGCCTGTATAGCCCTGGGCAAGCTGCACAGTCCCAGGGCACCTCCAGAAGAAGGGGATGGTAAAAGACTTCTGAATAAACACTACCTCAAAAACTCTGGAAAGGGTCACCATAAGAGTCTTAATGGCACACAATAATAATTATTAACCAGACACTGACCCCCATAAGGACTGACTTCTCAGATGTTTATAGGGCATGAAGAGGGCGGTTTTCTTTCCCCCTTCAGAATACCCTCAAACCTCAGCATTCCATGAGCCCTAAAATATCACACATCTTTTTTCATACCATTAGCAGTTCTTTTGCCTTTTAATATACCAATGATTCTCCATTGTGGCCTTCGTGAAGCCACACAGGTGGGTTCTCCCACGCGCTTGCGTGAGGCTCCGGACTTTCCTAGCAACAGGAAAGCTCGTTAGTCTCCTCCCCCTCCAGCTGCGCTTGTGTAGGAGGCTTAGACCACCCAGACATCTCAGTTCCCACTAACTGCAGCGTTAGAAGGTTCCCTTTTAGTTAGTTCCCTTTTTTGTTAGTAGCAACAGCACCCAGGGCCTTAACCAAATACATGGCTCCAGTGGCTGCTTACCTACAAAGTGTGCGTTTTCCCGTATCTCAGCGAATGGCTCATAGTGTCTTCCTCAGAGGAGAAAGCCCAAAAGGACATTCATTTTGTCCTCTACAACCTGGATACCTTAGGGCTGCAAATCAATGCTAAAAAGTCCCATCTATATCCAGTTCAAAGACTCACCTACATTGGGACAATTCTTGATTCTACTTTAGCACGTGCATTTCCACCAATAAGTCATCTGGAAGACATGGCCTCCCTCATCCCTCTTTTCCATCCTAGACATTGCCTTCCAGCACAAGCAGTTCAAAGGCTGCTTGGATTAATGGTTTCCACAACCTCGGTCATTCCATATGCCCACCTAAAACTCAGGTCCCTGGTATCTGGCTCTTTTTGATCCTCTGCAAGATCACCCATCAAAACTACTTTGAGTCACACCAGAGCTCTCACATCAGCTCCAGTGTTGGCTGAACAAAGACACTTTGCTCATGAGCTGTCCCTTTCACCTGCTCCGACCCACTGTACAGGTGACTATGGACGCCATCTTAGATGCTTGGGGAGCAGTCTGCAACTTTCTTACCATCAACAGTACATGGTCATGGATGAAGAAGTCACTCCACAACAACCAACTAGAACTCTTGGCTGTCATCAAAGCGTTCAAGCTTATCTCCGTCTCCCCTCCGGCAATGTAGTGCAGGTGGTCATCGACAATACGACCACCGTGCACTACATCAACAAACAGGGCAGCACCCACTCACAACGTCTCCTGCTGTTGGCTGTCAACTTGTGAGAATGGTGCATGCAGCATCATATTTACCTTATTGCTGTGCACCTTCCTGGAAAGGAAAACATCGTAGCAAATTGTCTCAGCAGGACAACAGGTATCTCTCATGAATGGGAGCGTCACCATGCCCTCTTTCAGTTGGTAGTTCGCCATTGGGGAGCCACAAGAATACACACCAGAGAACAAGAAATGCAACACGTTTTGTTCACGGGCAGAGAAAGGTCAAAACTCTTTAGGGGACACCTTCATGTTCTGATGGGGCCGTCGCCTTCTTTACGCCTTTCCACCTATACCTCTGCTTCTACAGGGCGTCACCAAGATTCGCCACGACAGGGCCAATATTATTCTAATAGCACTGTAGTGGCCATACGACCCTGCTGAACATGGTGTCAGATTACTTCAATCTTCCCCTCTGTCCCACCCTGCTTTCCCAGAACAGAAGCAAGCCCATCCTGATCTCTCCCGCCTTCATTTAGTGGCTTGGAGGATAGATAGTTGACGCCATACTTTCTGCTGCCCACAAGCCATCTACTCTTCGTCTTCATAAGTACAAGTGTAAGAGGTTTGCGTCCTATGCCACAGAGCAAGGATTTTCCCCACATTCTCTCCTGTTAGCTGTGGTTCTGCAGTATTTGCTTTTCCTTAAATGTACTGGACCTACCTTATCTTCATTACAGATACACCTCTCAGCTATAGTGGCTAATCAGCTGGAGAGTTCATCTGCTGCAGCTTTCTTCCACCACTCTACACTCAAAATTTTTTTAAAAGGCCTTCAGAATACTTTTCCTGATAGGAAACCCATTCCTCCTCAGTGGTTGCTTTCTTTAAAGTGTTGTGCCTGCCCTTTGAACTGTTGGCTACTTGCAAACTTTCAAAACAGAGAAATTCACGTGTTAGAGGTACGCAGAGCTCTGGCTTTTTACACCTCTTGTACTAATCCTCTAATCCTTTTCCCCTATGGGAAAATCGGGCAAAAATGTACAAAAATGAATAAATAAATAAATAAATACGTTCAACTCAGAGATTAATTGCTATTACCCTAGTTCTAAAGGGTTCCCTGCTTCTTCCCAAAGATTTTCTCATTGGGTTGTTTCAACTATTGAGCTGCGTTATAAGCTTGCAAAAAAGGACTTACCTTGCCCGGTCAAGGCACACTCTACAAGAGCAGTCTCTTCTTCTACTACCTCTTTAAGAGGTGTCTCCTTGGAGGACATCTGCAATTCGGCTACCTGGCCTCAACCTTCGTGAGGGACTATAGGATGGATGCCCGGATGAGGTCTACCACGTCTTTTGGCAGAGTGGTTCTGTCCTTTGTTACTGCATGACTGCCCACCTTCCTGTGAGTATTGCTTGCAGTCACCCATCTGTGTGGCTTCACAAAGCCACAATGGAGAAGAAGCAGTTACTTACCTGTAAAGGTGGTTCTTCGAGTGGACCTTTGTGAAGCCACATAGCACTCTTCCTCCTCCCCTTTAGTTGCCACAGTTGTGTCTGGTACTTACCTTACAAGCTGCAGCTGGGAGGGAACTGAAGTGTTTGGGTGGGAAGCCTCCTACTCATGCACAGTAGGAGGGGGAGGAGACTAACAAGCTTTCCTGTTGCTAGGAAAGTCCGGAGCCTCGCGCAAGCGCATGGGAGAACCCATCTGTGTGGCTTCACGAAGGTCCACTCAAAAAACCACCTTTACAGGTAAATAACTGACTCATATATTTTCTAAATGCTCCTTGGGAAAGCTGAAAACTACTACAGTATCTTATTTTTGGGAGGGTCTGTTTTGTTTTCAAACTGATAGGCATGCAGCTACCCACATTCACTAGCAGAGGAAATGGTGATTTATAAAGTGAGGACAGGAAAAGGCCAACGAAGGATCTTAGCTTGTAGAATTTTATTTAATTTTAAAAACCACACACAGTAAGTGAGTGATGATAATATAGTATGAATTGCCAGGAATTACAAATGAGTTACACAGGTTACAAATGAGTGAAAGAATAGAAAAGTGACCTTTGTCTTGATTTTAATTTAAAATAATGATTAGATTTATTTATTTATTTTAAGCAGAAGAGTTCAATTTAAATCACATGAGAAAACTGAATTCCTCTACGGGCAAATTATGTACCTTGAGAAGCTGAAGGAAAGTAAATCTACAGAAACCAGGTGGCATTCCTCTGGCTTTTCCCAGTGGTATGGTGAACTATCACTATAAAACAACTCTCTCTTACAGCATGGAGAATGGTAGATTCCTCCAAAATGACACACTTAACAAAGAAGCAAAGCAAAGGAAACCAAAATAGGTATTATTTCCATGGTATCCAAAACAATGGGAATCATCTCTCTGAGATTTGCATAGTGTAAGATTCCTGCAATAACTCTTATTGCAATATTTCTTGTTCCCAGGATTTGGAAAGTATTACAGCCAAATTCACTTCTTCACTTAGCCCATATTTCTCCTAAGTTCCTAGATCTCGCTCTCCCTCTTTAGTATTTTCTTTTAAAAAATTAGAAAAGTGCCTTTTGTTAGGGTATATCTGGATTTCTGCATCCCTCTGTGGAGTTGGAAAACTGCTGGTTCATTGCAAGCAACAGTTAACTGTTTCTCTCTCTAACCTATATGGCTTCTTGCTGTCAAGCAAATAGAGTAACTTCATGCATGCTGCTTCCAGAAAACTGGAAACACGTTACTAAAAAAAGAGGCACCAAAGACATACAGTATTTGCATCAAGAGACAAGAGGAAATAGCAGAGTAGGTGGCACCATTTTCATTTTGGGTGTGCTTTTGTTCTTTGTTTGTTTCTCCAGTGGATAATTGTAATGTAATAGAAAAGACAAGGCTCGTAATAATATAGGCCAGGATCCAGGGATTATGTCAACGGATTAATCTGTTTCTGCCTGCAGAATCAGAATGGCGGGGCTCCACCTTCTCTATTAGAGCTTCTGTGCACACATACTCTACAAAGTCTGGAGAATTAGGAGACTTCCCCAGAGTTTGTTTTGCAAAGAGATTCAAGAGGAGAGGAAGTGAAGAAAGTTCCATTGCATTAGTGGTTCCATAGCTGGGTTTTTCTCATGTTGTTGTTGTTGTTGTTGTTGTTGTTGTTGTTGTTGTATATACTGCCCCATAGTTATGCAAACAACTCTTTGCATCCCGGTGGGCTAGCTACATATTTTACCCCCCAAGGACGAAAGGCTCAAGTTAGCCTTGAGTCAGCTCCCTGGAAAGATCAGGAAAGATTCAATCAGGATGACAACTTTGATTTTTTTAAACAAATACTTGCCAAAACAGTGTCATAACAACCTTCAGCCTATTTTGAATGTAGAAGGGCCTCATAGGGCCAAGGTGCAGGAATGGCCTCATAAGGGAGGCAGAGAGTTTTTTATCCAACAGTATGTCCAAACTTCGGCCCTCCTGATGTTTTGGACCACAACTCCCAGAATTCTAAGCTTAGATTGCCAATGACAAAGGACTGTGGGAGTTGCGGTCCAAAACATCTGGAGGGCCAAAGTTTGGACATGTCACTAGTGTTAAATACCGGTAGCTGGTTGTAATAGCTGATTGTGGTGCTTACAGAATTTAGTAAGATGTGACTCATGAGATTTCTAGCCAAGATTTCCATGGCTTCAAGGTCATCTGATTGCTAGGGTTCATGGTCACTACAAGATCACCCCATCCTGTCCACATTGCCAAACCTAAGGGTCCAATGGTTTGCTGTCATCATCATCTTCATCATCATCATCTTAGAACTGCAGAGTGAGATAGGGCCCTATGGATCATTGATTCCAGCCCCAGTAACGGAAACACAATGGGGAATCAAACTTTCAATATCTGGCGCCCCAACCAGAGACCTATACCATTGGAGACAGGTGCTGGATTTATGGCAGTGCTGCAGGATACGGAAGATTGGATTCATCTAGCTGCTGCCAGTTTGTGGCAAGATTAAGCTGTACATGCTTCCTTCTGCAGCCACAAGCCAAGACACAAAACACATGACCAACCATCTTTTACATGAGAAGCATCTTCCCAGCCCCCCAAATGCAACTGGGAAGTCACATACAGTATATCACAGAAGTGAGGAAAATAATGGTGTCATGCCTACAGTCAAAGAACGGTGGCGGGAGTGTCATGGTCTGGGGCTGCATGAGTGCTGCTGGCACTGGGGAGTTACAGTTCGTTAAGGGAACCATGGATGCCAACATGTCCTGTGATCTACCGAACCAGAGCATGATCACCTCCCTTTGGAGACTGGGCCACAGGGCAGTATTCCCACATGATAACAATCCAAAATGATCACTGCCTTGCTAAAGAAGCTCAGGGTAAAGATGATGGACTGGCCAAACATGTTTTTGAGCATCTGTGGAGCATCCTGAAATGGAAGGTGGAGGTGCTCAAGATCTCTAACATCCACCAGCTTTATGATGTTGTCATGCAGGAGTGGAAGAGGACTCCAGTGGCAATCTGTGAAGCACTGGAAAACTCTATGCCCAAGAGGGGCAGTGCTGGAAAATAATGGTGGCCACACAAAATATTGACACTTTGTGCTCAATTTGGACATTGTCACTTAGGGGTGTACTCAAGTTTGTTGCCAGCGGTTTAGACATGAATTGCTAGACATAAATGTGACAGCACATATACACTGTTATACAAGCTGTATACTCACTGCTTTACATTGTAGCCAAGTGTCATTTCTTCAGTGTTGTCGCATGAAAAGATATACTATTTTTTTTACGAAATGTGAGGGCATGTACTCACTTCTGTGAAATACTGCATGCCTTGAGATCATACGTAACAAGTCACTGAGGTAGAATAGGATTGATTTTCTGGCACTGCCACAATTTCATGGTAGTGGAAACAACTAGAATTGTACCAAGAATTCCAGAACATAACTTTTGCCTGAAGGGCCTTCTCACATTCTGAAAATGATTCATTGAGTGAATCCTTTCCCACCGTTCTTCCTGTATAAACTACGGAATAAACTATTGTTTATTCTTCCTGTATAAACTACTGTTGTAAGCTGCCCAGAGTGACCAGATGGTCAGATGGGTGGTGTGTGTGTGTTTTTTGCTTAGCAAAAATGTTTCAGGAGTATCTGTTTGTATGGGAATAAGCATGATGGGACATAGTGTGAGTTGTTAAGCTGAATACTAAGTGCACATTTCGGCCTTGTATTAGACCTTATCTAAGGTATGTAGAGGAATAGCTATAACAACCTAGCAGCGTGGAATATGGTTGGCTACCATTGGTCAGTGATGTCATGTGATATCTGGAAGCTTGGAGCAAGAAGACGAGAGGACAAAAAGAAGCCATGATTATGTTTAGGATTGCTTTGAGCAATGGAGCTCACCTCAGTTAGGAAGAGTAAGAAAAGTGAGCTTAGGAGAAATCTTGAATGTAATCAGTTAGTCAGGATGACTTAGACTTTATTATTTTTAGAGAAATAAAACTATGATTGAGATTGGTTGTTTTGATACTTTTTCATACTTTTTTGAATTCTTATTTTTGCATCTTAAGAATAGAAAATAAAATACAACTTTTGAAAAGTAATGTCGCCTCTTGTTTTGAAAAGGACCCAAGAGTAAATCAGAAGGTGGAGATGTTTTGGAGTATTTTGTCCCAGAGGAAAGGAATTCTCTTTACTTTTGAACTCAGCCAGTGCAACTCCTTTTGATTTACTGTGCATGGTGGCAGTGGTCGGTTTCTTTTTTTTTTGGGGGGGGGGTGTTTCAGACGATGCACATTGTATCTTGCATCCTGCCCCCATTCGTGCTGAATCTACAACAAATCTGAGAAATTAGAGATTACTAAATTTTTATCCCATGTTATAGTTTGCATTATCATGCCGCTTTGATATGTGACCCCATTGTCTCAGAATATATATGTTGCTGATGTCACCTTTGCCCGCACCCCCCAGTGAAGTCTTGTCGCACTGCTTTGATTGTGAATCTTTATTATTTTTAAATGCTTTTTTCCTGTTGAATTGACCCACCTTTGCATCATTTTGATGCATTTTCACCTAAGTTCTGGGTATTTAACAATACGACTGTGAACTCTTGACATGGGATATTGTTCACTTAATGGAACTGTGCAACAGACCATGACAGGGCAAATTCAGATTAAGAGGTCGGAGTGAAGTAGGGGGAGATACCAGATTATTGCAGTTTAACTTTCCTTAGTTATTTAGTAAAGGGGGATGATTGAAGTACAGTTGAGTAGGGCTGTGGATGAGAAGAGGAAGAAATCCCTGAAAGATTAAATCACAAACTGATTTAATTTTGTATCTCTTTCACAAGCAAATAATTCTCTTTTGCTTTACACATTCATATTGGAAGAAAACAAGGAAAAAAAACCCTTACCAGAATGCAATTTCTAAAGTCTAGCTTTCTGGGAAGAAATCTTGACTACTTTTCTGTTACTGTTCCTAGTTATAGTTTATCTCCTTAAAGAACCAAGATAATGGAATGAAGTTAGATTGACTCCTTTGATTGTGATAATAGCAATCTCTCATTACTGTACTAATTTCCTCCCCCTCCCCCGCCTTCTGTTGACTTGGTGTGTGTTTTTTTTGCCCCCTGTTCCATCCTGCAATCTCTTGCTATTTCCTGTTGTTCTGTGCATCTAATTAAACTGGGAAAGAAAAGAGCCCCATATTGTGTATATGTTGTGCTATGTAAAATAGTAATCCCTGCAGAATGTATATTCCAGCAGATATGATTATCTTTACCAAAAGTTAATCTCAGGATATTATTGGCACTATTTTTTAAAAAGCATATTAATATTTTAAAGGGTTATCTATATATTATGGATTAAGTATTTCACAAGCAGATCACTGAAATGTGAACTCTGAAATAGGCATTTGCCTGCTACCTTATTGACTATGTATTTATTTATTTATTTATTTATTTATTTATTTATTTATTTATTTGACTTTTATACTGCCCATCTACCCCTCGGGCTACTCTGGGCAGTTTACAACATAGAATAGCAAAATAACAAAGTAAGATGTTTAAAAAACCAAAATATAAACAACATAATTTAAACAAAATATACATAAATGAACAACAATAAACTAAAATAAAACTAAAATGAAAGTAAAAATAGCCAGGTGATTGCTTAAATAAAAGACAGAAGAAAAAGAAGAAAAATGATAATTTAGTGCTTTGTGGGTTAAAACCAACATTTTGAATTGTGCCCAATAACTGATTGGCAGCCAGTGGAGCTGCTGTAATAGGGGCGTAATGTGATCCCTATAACTCACCTCAGTCAGCAATCTGGCTGCTGTGTTTTGGACCCGCTGAGGCTTCCTGAGACTTTCCATCAATAGCCCCACATACAGCACATTACAGTAGTTTAGCTGGGAGGTCACTAGGACATGTGTCACAGTGGCCAGAACAGGTTTCTCAAGAATAACTGACACACTTGTTTTAATTGTGCATATGCACTTCTGGCCCCAGCTGTGACCTGGGCATCTATGCTCAAGGAGGAGTCCAGGAGCACCCCCAAGATGTGCATCTCTTTCTTCAATTGGAGGGTAATCCTGTCCAATATGGGTTGCATCCTTATCCCTTGATCTCCCTTTCAACTGACCAGAAGCACCTCTGTCTTGTCTGGGTTTAATTTCAGTTTGTTCATCCTCATCGAGTTCATTATTGAAGCTAAGCACTGTCCTAAAGCCGAAATACCTTCCTTGGAATCCTGAGGTAACGAGAAGTTGAGTTGGGTGTCATTGGTATACTGGTGACATGTAACTCCAAAACTCCAGATAACCCACCCCCCAGTGGTTTCATACAGATGTTAAATAACATAGTAGACAGGACAGACCCCTGAGGGGCCCCACAGATCAGTGGTCGTGGTGTTGAACATGAGTCCCCTAACACCACTTGCTGTGTTCTCACCTCCAGGAAGGACTACAGCCAAATGTAAGACAGTGCCCTCAAGTCCCATTTCAGAGAGACAAGTCAGGAGGATACTGTGATCGAGAATGTCTTTGTTCCAAATTCCTTTTATTTTGGAAGTAAGATTGTCATCTATTATGTTTCATTTGTCGCTTTTTACAAAATGAGTTTCCTCTAAATATGTTCAGCTGCCCAATCTGTTGGCATCTGTCCAAATTAAAGGGCATAATCTCTGTTGCTGCTGTATTACAAAGGCCAGAATCCTACTGGGTTTGTGCAGTATAAACCAACCCTTCTCAATGGGGGGGGGGGGGACACAGAGGCCCTGGCACATTTGAAGGTGGCCAAAGACTATGAAATAGGAGAAGAGGATTTTCTGTTCATTTGTTTGCATTATATCCTTGCTTGACATGGGTCCCCAGAACCCGAAATGAGCTCCTAAAAGGATTATAGCTAATAAAGGCTGAGAACTCTCAACTGCATAACTATTGTGCATGACTGTTCCAACTGTTCCTGTTACATGGTCAGACATACCCAGTCACGTACCCAGTTGCAGGCTCAGGTTCATGATGGGAATGCATGTTCTGTACCATGAAGCCAGATGTGCCTTAAAGTGTGCTGCCCAATATTAACATCAACCATTTGCACTATTTCACTTACACTTGTGGTATTTTGCAATAGGGTTTTGGCTTGTGCATGTTTCTTATATTTTGTTTTGCACTGTTGTGTTAAAAAGGTTCCCTGAATTTAGAAGCAAATTTAACATTGTACAAACATACAGAAGGGAATGTTCACAAAGCATCAGTAACAGTATTCTATATAGGAAGAATACTATTATTTTGGTTGAGTTATACAGTATTAAAATATGCCTTGTCTGAGAGCATGATATGATCCAACAAACCCTTTCAGTTCCATTCCAGCCCTCAGGAGCAGAATTCTATCAATAGTTCAGAAGCCTTAATCTTATTTATTTATTATTTATTTATTATTAGACTTATATCCCGCCCATCTTCCCAACGGGAACTCTGGGCGGCTAACACAGCTGAGCAAGTCAGCAAATAGAACAATACAATACAATATAACACGAGAAATAAATCAACATATCAATATAAACACAATAAAAAACAGAGAACAGCAGCAGGGGAGCACCCTTTAGTTCCAAGCCTCACTGCTACTCTATCAAGTCCTAAACATAATAGACAGTGGTCAGTGGTCGATGGCGGCAAAAAAAAAAAAGGGGCTAAACTAGGGCTTGTGATTTTGATCAATTTTGATCAATGGCCACTCAAGGGATCACCTTCAGCTTGCATCCCCCTCAAACCCCAAATCCTGGCAAGGCCATATGCTTAAAACAACAACATGTACTTGTCCCTTTGAACACTGTTGGCCAGAAAAGCCCTGGCAATGGGTTAGTTGTTGGTGTGTGTGTGTGCTGTGTTGATCTTCCTGACAATGGCATTTATAAAGTAAGCCATGTTACATAATCCTTGTTTACTATGCTAAGGATATTTCCAAGGGGACTATCATTTCACATAGGAATTATATCGCAGCTGAAACTCAAGTGGTATAGGAGCCTGCTCACCTACAGTCATGAATTGCAGTTTCCAAAGAATAACCTTTTATTTGCATGGCAAAGCCCCCTCCCTCCTGGGCTATTCTCTGCCTACAGAAAATCAAGGAGAGAAAGAATCAACACTGGAGACCAGATGGTAACATACCTAGTCTGTGAATGAATTGGCTTATTGAGAATTGGTTGTTAAAATAATTTTTAAATTTTAAAACATTTGTCATTATATATAGACTATTTAAAGCCAGGTAAATCAGGCATCTTTATGCAGATATTTCTCTTGGATCTGTAGGGCTCATATACTGTACCTACCAACAATCAAATAGCAAAATTACACAAAGGGGAACAGAAAAATGTAATATTAGTGCTGCTGTAGCTGCCTGATACCTCAGCATTACTGGGCGCACCAAAATATCCTTCCTTATCTCATATCTCCCTCACCCTACCCCACACATCCAATATGATAACAAACTGGGAAGGTCATTTTTATAACATGCACAGTTAAAACTGTCACTAAGGTCATTTTTATAACATAGGCATATTCATCACTAACTGATGAATAAAACATCAGTTAGAACAGAAATGAAGTCTAGGGTAAAAACAGAATCAATGTATATGTCAAAATCGTGTTTCTTAGTGTAGTAAATTGCACTAGAGTAGGCTCATTGAATCATTGGGGTTTGGTGAGTCAATTCCCCCACAAGTTCCAATGATTCAAATGGTGACACTTAAGTGTGATTGACCTTGATGTAGTAAATTGCAGTTAGAATAGCCCAATTTAAATCCACAGGAGTTATGGAAGAGTTGCTTTGCTTAATCTTCATTGATTTAATTGGCCTACCCTTGTCTGATGTAGTGCAGTAAGTAACACAATTGTAGCCACTGTTGGCTTTAAACACCCTGGCCGCTATTTAAATCTTGAGGTGCAAGCTGGAAATTAAGAATGGAATCAACTTCTTGGTTTCCGGTTGAGGGTGACTTGGCAGTGCACCATAAAAAAAATTCCTTTTTTTCCAAAACAGCCAATTTGAAGTCATGTATCAAAGTGAATCGATATTGGCTTTTGTGAGTTACAATTTCTGTGGTTAGTGTCCATTTCTACTTTTGCTCAAAGACAGAGGGCAGAGGGGACCTGCTGGAAAGGGTGATATTGATCACACTAATAGGTGAACAGGTCCATGATTCTCTGATACTTTGGTTGAAATTTCCGTGATCTATCATGGCTGTATAGAGATTTTTGGCAGACTCTTTGAAAACTCATTGTGACCAGCTCTCACCCAGGGTTGCTACTCTTAACACACCCTTTGTTTAAAAAAAAAAGGCTTGCCTTCAGCCATAAACATGGCTTCTCTGGCTCAGTATGAAAGTGCTTGTATATACCAGTGATGGCGAACCTTTTGGAGACTGAGTGCCCAGATGCAATTCAAAACCCACTAATTTTTCGCAAAGTGCCAATACAACAATTTAACCTGAATATAGGTGGCTGTGAAGGGGCGGTGTCAGGTGCCCACAGAAAGGACTCTGAGTGCTGCCTTTGGCACCCGTGCCATAGGTTCGCCAACACTGGTATTTACAGTATGTGGTCTTAGCTTTCTTTCCAACTTTTGCTGGCCCCATCTCTGTGACATTTCAAGGTCGATTTCCTGGGTTCAGGATTTGGACTTGAACTCTCGAGGAACTGGAGGCTGCTGCTGTCTTGACCTCTGGAAGGCCACAAATTGCTTACCTCTGTTTAGGGACAGTAAACTGCCATCAAAATTGAGTGTCATCTTCCTAATAAAATGTAACTGCTGACTAATAGTGCCTTTATTTGGATATAGCTTTGTTCTGGATTTTTGCAATAAACTCATCAACAAAGATACAAAGGGTCATGCACATGTACAAGGGGATTTTCAGCACGATATTATACCACAATCAGTAGTTCTGAGGAGACTTCAGCAGATATTGTACTGATTAAGAATGAAGTTTGCTCCTTAAAGTAAAAAAAAAGTTCTCATACTTCATTACTATTGACTGTACAGTGTAGGTTTGACAGTTGTAGGCCAAGAACATATTTGCACGCCCTTACATGAGGCAGGTGGTTGATCTGGAATGTCATGAAAAGGCAGGAAGCTTTTACTTATTTAGTTTATTACTGTATTTTTACTGTCAGGCAAGGAGAGGAACACTGTTTTTCCTCTCTGGCTTATGTGTCCAAATAACATGGCTGGCTATAGACACTTGGTACATGAATGGAGAGTATCATTTGGAATTTAACTTCAGGCAGCAAAGTGTCTTTGACCACTGTGTGTGTGTGTGTGTGTGTGTGTGTGTGTGTGTGTGACGTACATCATGCATAACAAGATAAGAAAATTAGTGTGTTAACCAATTACCCATATTTTCCCATCTATAAGACACACCCATGAATAAGATGCCCCCCCCCCAAACTGGAAGGTTCTTTTCTTGGCTTACTTCTGTGTATAAGACGACCGTCAATTTTTAGCCTAATGATTTTAGACAAAACTATAGGCTTATACACAGAAAAATACTGTAAATCCTTATTAGCTGAAGTTGCTGGTAGGGAAAAGGAGCAACTCTTATTAATATTTACAACCTCCAGGATGTCTCCTGGAGCAGATATAGAGGACACGTCCAGGGATAAGGAGAAAGTTCCACTGCAGTAATGGTTTACTACTTATGTTACAGTAAATCTTGTCCTTTATTAGGCAGGAAAGCTATGGTGTGTCAGGCCTGTGAGAGCGGGTTAAGAATGACTGGTTATATATATTTTAAAGGGATAAAAAATTGTTTTCATGACCAAAGTTGTTGGAAGGGAGGTTGACTGTTTTCATCTCCCACCCCCTTTTAATGGTATAAAAAGAGAGAGAGGGTATTTAAACCCCATTTGTCCTTGGATTAGAAGGTCTTAAAACTTAAGCTTATATGCATTTAGTTGTACCCCTGTTATGAACCATGAATTATTGGCTGAAAGTTAAAGCATATTGACCAAAGTCCCTGCAACATGTTTGCTGGAGGCAGATATAATCTCATTTGGCCATTTGAAAAAAAAAATTAAATAGAAGATGAGTGATTTGTGACCCAATTCTTTTTGCGTATGTTAGAACACAGAATAAATCAAGGCTTAAAGCAAAGCAAAATGATATAATAGGATGCCAGGAGTCTCTGGGGTTGCCCTCTTTTTAAAAAGCATATAGCTCACCGATTTGGCTCTCACTTAATCTTTGAAGGCTAGAGAAGCCATTATCAGGTTTACATTTCAGACAGATGTATCTAACTATTACAATAAAGAGACAGTGAGTTGATTTGTTTGTTTAGCGTGGAGGAAAAGGCTTTAAAAAAAAAAACTTCATAGCACAGTCTCCCTGACTAACATTTCATGACCAGGATACAGGGTTCAAGAGGGTATCCTCTCCCTGCAACCAAACTTCTGCCCTTCAGGATGCCTAGAACACCTTTGCCTTGCTGCACATGATATCCAGATGAAGAAGCCAGAAACCAGCAAAGATATTTAGTTGCCGAAAACAAGATCTGAAAAAAACACTCCAAACATAAAGAGTCCTGACACTAAAGACTTGTAGTCACTGGCTAGTTTTCTGGACTGGAAACCACAGTAGTCAAGAACAAATGCTTGCACGGAAGCATACATGTTTTTGTTGTTACCTGCCATATTGCCTCCGATTTACAGTGACAGCATGAATGTGAAATTTCCAGAATGTCCTATATTCAGCAGTCCTGCTCAGCTCTTACAAACTCAACCCTGGAATCAATCCATCTCTTATTTTGTCTTCCTGTTTTCCTTTTACCTTCAACCTTTCCCAGCATTTTTGTCCAAAGCAAAGCAATGTGTGACAAGGAAAAACAAGGAATGTGTGACAAGACCTGCGTGGATGTCTAGAGAGCTCTCCAAAAAGCTAAAGGACAAGAAGAATAAGTATAAAAAGTGGAAAAGGCAGCTCATAACTAGAATAGAATACCACCATATACTCAAATCTCTAAGGATGGAGGCAGGAAAGCTAAGGCTCAAAACAAGCTAAGACTTGCAACAAATGCAAAAAATAAAAAATATATTTCAATATGTGAGGAGCAAGAGGAAAGTCAATGAAATGGCTGGACCACTAGGAGAAGATGACAAGAAGGTGACAGACAACAGGGAGAAAGTGGAACTGCTTAATTCTTCTTCTTCTTCTTCTTCTTCTTCTTCTTCTTCATCATCATCATCATCATCATCATCATCATCATCATCATCATCATCATCATCATCATCATCATTATTATTATTATTATTATTATTATTATTATTATTATTATTATTATTATTATTATTATTATTATTATTATTATTATTCATGCAAAGGGAAAAATTGTCCACCCTGTCAAAAGCAGCACTATGGAAGACAGGAGAGGAAAGTGGGTTAAAACAGGTAAGGAAGTGGTAAAAGAACATCTAGCAACTTTGAATGAGTTCTGGTCTCCTAGACCAGATGGTTTACATCCCAGGGTACTAAAAGAGCTGGCAGATATGATCTCAGAACCACTGAATGAAATCGTCGAGAGGTCTTGGAGCACGAGCAAACTCCCAGTGGACTGGAAAAGAGCTGATGTGGTTCCAGTCTACAAAAGGTGGTGGTGGGAGTCGATCCAGGTAACTACAGACCAATCAGCTTGACATCAATCCCTGGGAAAATACGGGAAAAAATAATCAAGCAGAAGATCTGCGAGCACAAGGTCATTCCTAGAACAGAACAAGGTCATTCCTAGAAGCCAACATGGGTTTGTTAGGAAAAGGACATGCCAAACAAATCTTATTGCCTTCTTTGATTAGTGAGCCAATTAAATGCAGTGGGCATAGTATTCTTAGACTTCAATAATTTGATAAGTTACACCACAACCTACTCCTGCGTAAGATAGAAGAAAGTGGGATAGACAGTGCAATTACCAGATGGATTTGCAGCTGGCTGATCAATCGTGCCCAACGTGTGGTCCTCAATGGAATCACATATACATGGAGGGAAGTGTGCAGTGAGGTCTCTGAAGGTTCTGACTTGGGCCCAGTGCTCATCAACATTCTCATAAATGACCTTGATGAGGAGATTGAAGGAGAACACATCAAATTTGCAGATGACAGAAAGCGGGGGGAAATGCCAATACTTTGGAAGATAGACTCAACATTCAGAAGAATCTTGACAGACTTGAACATTGGGATCTGTCCGACAAGATGCAGTTCAATGGTGAGAAAAGCAGGGTCCTGCACTTAGGCAGGAGAAACCAGATGCACAGGTACAGGATGGGTGGTACCCGGCTTAACAGTAGTACCTGTGAGAGGGATTTAGGTGTCCTGGTGGACGACTGCGTTAGGATGAGGGAGCAGTATGCTGCAGCTGCCAAAAAAGCAAACATGGTCCTAGGCTGCATCAAGAGGGGGATAGCATCAAGATCACAGGAAGTGATATACCACTCTATACTGCCCTAGTTAGACCACATTTGGAATACTGTGTCCAGTTCTGGTCACCACAATACAAACAAGACACAGAGACCCTAGAAAAAGTGCAGAGAAGAGCAACTAAGATGATAAGGGGATTGGAGGCTAAATTGTATGAAGAACAACTGAAAGAACTAGGCATGTTTAGCCTCATGAAGAGAAGACTGAGGGGAGACATGATAACAGTCTTCCAGTACCTGAAGAGTTGCCACAGGGGAGAGGGCATTGATTTATTCTCAGTTACGCCTGAGGGTATGACAAGAACCAATGGATGGAAACTCATCAGAGGGAGAGCCAGCCCGGAAATGAGAAATTTCCTAACAGTGAGAGCCATTAAACAGTGGAACACCATGCCTCCCGATGTTGTGGGTGCCACATCGCTGGGGGTTTTCAAGAAGAGATTGGACAGTCATCTGTCCGGGATAGTATGAGGTCTCTTGCCTTGGGCCGGAGGTTGGACTTGAAGACCTCCAAGGTCCCTTCCAACCCTACGATGATTCTGTGATTCATTGTTGTCCTTTCCAGAGATTCCTATCTTCTCATGATGTGTCCAAAGTAGGTCAGCGTCTCTTTAATCATTTTTGGCTTCAGGGGATAGTTCAGGCTTGATTTGATATAGGATCCACTTGTTTGTCTTTCCAGGGTAGTCTCAAAGCTCTCCTCCAGCATCATATTTCAAATGAATCATTTTTCCCCTCTAAGCTTTCTTTACTATCCACCTTTCACTCCTATACACGGTGACTGGAAGTGCACGAGTGTGAATGATTGTGGTCCGGATCTCCAGTGACACACTCTTACACTTGATCTTTTCTAATTTCTTCATTGCTGTCCTTCAGAGTCTCAGTTTTCTGATTCCTTTTGGAATGATTATTAAGTCAAAGTATTCAAAATATTTTACTCTTTTAATTTATTTGTTGTTGACAGTCACAATCTTTAGCTTTTCTGTAGTCATGATTTTTGTCTTCTTAATATTCAATGTCATTTCTGCTTTGGCACTTTTGTCCACTTTCACTAAAAGTCATTTCAAGTCATTGCTTCTTTCATTCAATAAGATGAGGTCATATGTGTATCTTAAATGACTGATGCTTCTTTCACCAGTTTTCACTCCTCCTCCATCAGAATCTAGTCTGGCTTTCAATATATATATTATGTGTAGAGATGGGCACGACCAGGAAAAAATACGTTTCGAGTTGTCGTGTGTCGGAGCCAGCCCGTTTCGGCTCGTTTCCATTTTTCGCGAAATTTTCCAAAAAATTGTCGCTTCGTTTGTCGGTTTTTCGTCTGTCGTTAGTACTGGTTTTGGGGGGGCGGACTCCTGGAGGCACCTCTCTGGGGTGGGTGCCTCCTCTGGCCCGCCATGAAGGGAAAGCGGGCTCCTGGAGGCACCTCTCTGGGGTGGGTGCCTCCTCTGGCCCGCTACAAAATGGCATGCATAGCCAATTGGATATGCATACCATTAAGTTGCAGTTGCAGCAGGCAGAGGCACCTCTCTTTCGGGTGCCTCTGTGACTCACTGCCTGCGGTGCACTTGGGCTGGGGAACGAAGTGAGAGAGGACCCCTACGGGCGCCCGCTGTGACTCACTAAGAAGGGAAGTGTACTTGCTGTAGTGCAATGCAAGTACACAGATCTGGCTTGGGGTTAGGGGTTAGCGCAAGGGCTAGGCTTAGGGTTACTGGTAAGGTTAGGGTGAGTTACGGGGTGCACATCTGGGTGCCTCTCTGATCCACTAAGAAGGACAGTGTACTGGCGTATGGGTTAGGGTTAGGGTTCGGGTTCGGGCTAGGGTTAGTGGCTTTTTATGCCCGACTGGCACATCCCAGAAGTCTCGGTCAAAACCTGGCCAAGTGGCCATGCAATTGGTGGAATGGCTCCAAAAATTTGCATGGTCCACTCCCATGGCCAGCCCATCATTGCGCAGGTGTAAAAAAATAAAAATAAAAATAAAATAAAATAAAATCAATGGAGACATTTTGTTGCAAGAAAAACCCACTGCTGCTACTGAAAAAATTCAGGCAGTTTTAAAATAGCTATTTTCGCATGTTTCTGTGGTGCTTTGGTGTGTTTTTGGACCACGCAATTTCAAAATAAATATTGCGGTCACCCCATTTTGGATCCCCCGCCCGCACCGCATGGCATGGCGAGTTGGCGAGACAACGAGGATGCACAGCCCAGGAGAGGAGAGGGGGGGAGGCCGGGGACCCCCCCCCCCAGAAACCACCCTTCTGGTAGGTGCCCTCACTGAGGCAGGCATATTTTCTCCTGCTTTTTTGGCCAGGAATCGGGTTTTTTTTATTTTTAAAACTTTTTTTCTCTGCCGCGCTGCTTGGCGAGTTGGCAACTCGACGAGGATGCGCAGTTTGCGCAGCCCAGGAGAGGAGGGGGGGCCGGGGACCCCCCCCCAGAAACCACCCCTCTGGTAGTGCCCTCAGGCAGGCATATTTTCGCCTGCTTTTTTGGCCGGGAATCGGGTTTTTTTTATTTTTAAAACTTTTTTTCTCTGCCGCGCCGCTTGGCGAATTGGCGACTCGACGAGGATGTGCACTTTGCGCAGCCCAGGAGAGGAGGGGGGGAGGCCGGGGACCCCCCCCCCCCAGAAACCACCCCTCTGGTAGGTGCCCTCAGGCAGGCATATTTTCGCCTGCTTTTTTGGCCGGGAATCGGGTTTGTTTGTTTTTAAAACTTTTTTCCTGTGCCGCTTGGCATTGCGCGATCGCTGCGATGCCAGGAACGACAATGACAAATCAGACCCAATTTTTCTTTAGTCGGTTCGAGTTCGAGTTCTGGCGGAGTAATTGTCATTACCGTTTCCGTTACATAACGGAAACAAGAAACGGAAACGGAAATGAGAATTTCGCCAAATCGTGCCCATGTCTAATTATGTGTATAGATTGAACAGATAAGGGGATCAAATGTGTCCTTGTCTGACAACTTGGCCTATAGGAAACCATTCTGTCTCTCCATAGTCTGTCCTGACAGTAGCCTCTTGCCCACTATTGAGGTTCTGCATCAGGACAATCAAATGCTTTGCTGTAGGAGGCTGAGGATATCTTGGAGATGGGGTGTGGCAAGAAGGGTGTAATATTTCCACTGTCATCCACCCTCTTACAGTGGTCATGATCACCTCTGCCTTGTCTAGCTCTGGGGACTCTGGGACAGCTGGAGGGTGTGGTGGGTTAATAGGAGGAAACTTTGGGAGGGTGCCTGGACAGTTGAATAGAGACGGCTCTATATACACCATTTTAGGGGGCAGATAAATGCTGCTTCACTGGTGGGATGGGACCTAGGAGTCAACTGCAAGTGGGGTATCTCCAGTCTCCTGTCAGACTTTTCCCTATTGTTGTAGTCTATGGTGGCATCAGTCACATTATCTCCAGTAGGAGCGTGGCTGCTTTTGTTGTGCATGCTGTATCCTCTTTTTATCTTTCCCCCCCCTAGGGGTGTTCCTCTTCCCTCTAATTGCCACTCCCTTCTGACTGGCTGGTGTCTTGAGGTGTTTCTGGTGTTTTGTGCTGTCCAACACAACCCACCAAATAACTACATGAGGTAAATTCCTTAGGGGGACTTCTGCTGAGGTTGTGGCCTCCTCCCAGTTGGTCCAGCTATAGAGGCAAAGTCCTCACCACCCCTACAGAGCTCTAGCCCAAAATCATAATATTTCTATGCTTTGGCCATAGATCATACCTTTGGCCTGTGTTCCAGAGGGCCAACAGCAGATGTGGACTGTGTTCCAAGGAGGAGGAAGCTTCATTGCAAAATGGTGGGCCAAGGTTGCCTTCCCTGCTTGGACCACAAACTGTTAGTGTTCCTGAGTGTAAAGAGGATCACCTTGCCTGCTTTGAGAAGGAGAGAGTCATGACAGTTTTCTTCGCCAAACTTCAAAACAGGAAAGTCCTGTTGTTCCTGTGGATTTGATCATTTGGATGACAAGGCATCATATTAAAGAACGACAATTTATTTGGTGGAAACAGAGCTGTTATCTATCAGTCATGGGACCCAGGCTCATGCTACTTCTCAGAGTTAAATCTTAAAGAAGGCATCAGTATTCTTTCTAAATCATTTTCCTCTTTGGAGTAACATTTTAATGTCCTTGGTGCATATGGACAATTGAGTGGATTCCAGCTTCACAACCGGAATGGAATGAAAACCTTGTGCCACAACACAGGATTTGTTGCCTTCATTAGTTGTGGTTAGTGCACATTACACCCTTAGTCATGTACACTAGTCAAATAATTAATTGACTATGAAAAAGTAACCCCTCTGTGTAGCAAAGCAATCTGTGTTCACTTGGCAAATCCTCCTTTTGCTATGTATAAACTGTGAAATATATGTGAAAGTAAAGTTTTTAATTACAGCTGGCATTCAGTGCTTATTGCTCCTGGCAATTGCTGCTGTGCTAAAATGTAGACTCATTTGTGAAGCAGGCTGTGGAGGAGTCCATTTCCTACTGATTTAATATTAGCTTAACAATCAGGACTGTTGAATATTGGAGCTGCATAGTTAATGTTTACACAGTAAAGCACAATTCCAGATGTTGTACTATAAAGAGTAAAAAATTGAGTCTGCAGCCATAAAACACAAATGTGTGTATTGTCTACTTTAGGCTTACATAGAGGTCAGCAGGGTTCCCAGCTCTCATGAAGGTGTGTGTGTGTGTGCATGTAATTCTCTTACATATTATCTGAAAATATATTATAATGTGACTTTGGTTGAAGTTCAAGGTCATGGTCGTAAGCTTCTGGTGTTGCTATGGGATTTTTCTTTCCTATATTCTTTCTCTTCCGTGTTCCCCAATACCATTCCACAGAGTCTCCCACATCTGCTATGTTCTGGGGAAGTCATCACAACCCTTTCTGCATTCTAATAACAGATGCAATGCGGTTGATGGGAACAGGTAGTTTGATACTCCCCTTCACATTAATGTGCCATCTGGATAGCTCAGTTAATAAAATATCTGGCTGGGAGTTTGATTTCCCAGTGTGCCTTCCATAGGTAGAGTCAGCCTGTGTAGCCTTGAGTGAGCTGCACAGTCCCAGGGCACCCAGAAGAAGGGAATTGCGAACCACTTCTTTGTATTCTCTATCTGGGAAACCCTAGAAAGGGTTGCCATGTCAGAGTTGACTTGATTGGATTAATTATTTATTATTTACCTCTAAAGGGCAACAATCACACCAAGGAATTTTGGCATAGGGATATAATTATCTCTGTCCATATTATTTATACATCTGTCTATATTTTATTTGCATTGGTAGGCATTCTTTTAAAGCTCATGCAAAAGCTTTCCCTTCATTTACTGCCTGAGTCCTTTATTGGAAATGGCTGGGATTTGAACCCAATAACTTTTTCAGTGCAAAGCAGTTGCTCTACCACCAAGCCAAAGATCTTATCCATTATATATCTGCATTCTCTTCTGTGAGGGTGGACTTAACACCAGTCAAGTGTACATACCAAAAGAGCTTCATCATTGAGAGAAGTACCGTATTTTCCCTCAGAATTCAGATTTGAATTCTTTCAATAGTAGGAATAATTCTTCCATAAACAGAACCCAGCAATAGATTTTTTTAAAAAAATGTGTCTTCTAAGTCTCATGGCTGTTCACATGTTGTCTTTGAAGATTCTCAGTCATCCAGATGAGGTTATCCAGAAGTTGGGCCATGGCAACTGGACTTTTCTTCTTCTTCTTCTTCTTCTTCTTCTTCTTCTTCTTCTTCTTCTTCTTCTTCTTCTTCTTCTTCTTCTTCTTCTTCTTCTTCGATAGGTCAAAACATGTCACTACTCATCCAATTCGCTTCTTCAGTCTGAGAGAGGTTAGTTGAAGACCTCCAATTTTCTCCTGTTGCTAAATTCTTTGCAAGCTATAATTGCAAACTAAAACTTGTTTGGAAGTGATAAGCCAGGATCAAGCTTTGGGTGACTCCTGGGTGACATGCATTTTCCATTTGCTCAGCTGATTAGGCTGGTCAGAAGAGCTGCATAGGCTTTTTACAGTAAGGCAGAGCCTGCTTTAGATCTTCTAAATTGTAAGCATGGAAAGGGAGGCAAGCTACAACACTATACACCTCACGTCTGACTTCCCTGTGTTGCCAGGGAAGATCTGCAAGGAAACATTACTTATGTCGAGGTAAAGATGCATACAAAGGGCCATGCAATCAGGAACTCCGGCTTCCCACAAGGAGGTCTTCAAGTACATCTGAGTGGTATTAGAACGCCTCTTAGGCCTTTCCTTGTCAACCTGGGGAGCTTTGAAGGCAAAAGGAAGATGCTAGATGGTACATGCTCAGCTCCCTTCCTGCGATTATCCTTTAAAATTTGTGAATAGGGCTCAAGATTCTTCAAGCATAGGCACTGTGCTATGTGAAGTCTCATTTCCTATTTGGGCAAATGTCTAACCCTTGTATCTTTGGTAAGTTTTACTTAGCATTTTTCTTGCCATCAAAGATTTCATCTTTGAATAGTGTGAAAATATTTCTACTTTAACTACCAATTTCTTTTTATGCTGGGAGCTAAAAGGCCAAAGCAATTCAGCCTTTGAAACTTTATTTAATCATGGTTCAACATTTGTTTAAAAAGTACCCCTTGCTATGCTGTGGTGCTTAATATTTCCAATAAGAACAGTTGTAATTAGAGAGATAGAATATTGCAGGTCTAGAGGTACAATGGTGTCATTATTATTACTTTCCTAGTCTTCGCCACCACATCAATCAATTTCCTTCAGTAGCAGCACCCAGATATATACTGGAAAGCGTCTAAGCCGAAAACAGCCCCCCCAATCCCTCAAAGGCTTTCAAATGTAAAATGCATTTTCCTTATCATCAGCACCAATGCATCTGATTGTATTCACATTCCACAGCACAGTAACTCTAATCATCACTAGTGAGTGAGTTTTTAGAAGAATCAGTATGCTGTTTATGAGAAAACCCCATGTCAATAGCAGCTTTCTGAAAATGTGTTCATCTCTTGGGGCAGGCAGCAGGAGGGAGGAATTTGTGGAGCCAGCCAAATTTTTTGCTTAACTTGGCAAAACCAAATGAATGTATATATATGACTCACAGAATTGAGACTGGGAGTTATAACTTACTAGGCAATCTATTTGAATCTTACACCTCAAGTTTAATTCACTATTCTATATATATTCTTGGCCTTGTACCTTCATCCCCCCCCCAAAAAAAAACATGCTGGAAAGATATACAGTATTAAATATTAGTACATTATCCACACATTTCATGTCAGTGCTGAGTCAGCACAAATTGCATTCAGAGATGCTTAGGACAACCAGGGAAACTGTATTTTCAGTACCTCACTACTCATTGGAGAATTCCCAGTCGCTTTCAGAAGAATTATATCCCAACAAACCTCTCATTTCTTTGAATACATCTCCTGCATTTGAACAGCAATAAAACAACTGATTCTCTCACCAAGTCATAAAATGTGACAAGGGAAACCCTAACAATAGTTACAGGATGGCTAGAATCCTATTGGTTTCTTGCATAAGTCATGCTTTGGCTAATTACAGCTAATTGATGAGGTGCCAAGATGCATCTTCTTAGTCATGTGTCTAGACATGGGCCCGGTTGTGCAATCAAGATGTGCCCCAGCAAATCCCATACACAAATATAAATAGGATTCCTACCAATATCTCATTTGTTCATATAGCACACCCACTTGTATTAAATTTTACAACAAATCACTATAATAAATAACTGTGTTCCTGTTTTCTACAAGAGGAAATGAGCCCTAAATGTAAGTCATCATCACTATCACTATCATCATCATCATCATCATCATTCCAGAAGGTGGCAAGGACCTCCAGGCAAGCTTTTCTGTAGTGACTGGTGGCCCGAGAGGAGTTTTTTAAATGGATTGTTGTGTTCCATTGCTTTTAAATGTGTTTTTAGTATTGATTTTATAATACTTTTAAAATTCCTTTTTAATATTTGTATACTTGCTGTTTTTAGCTTTTCAATACAGTGGACCCTCGTATAACAAACAGTTTGTGTAACATAAAATCTGTACAACATAAAAATTCCAGAGATGGGGGAAATTTGCTTAACAGACTCGCCTATGGGGCGAATCCATACAACATAAAAATGGTTGCAATTAGGGATTACTCTGTTTTCAATGCATTCCCATGGAAAATTTGTATAAAGGAAAATTTGCTTAACATAATTTCATTTGGAATGAATTAATTCCTTTATACAAGGTACCACTGTGTTGTCTTAATTGTTGTAATCCACCTTGGGTCCTTTTAAAGAGAAAGGTGGGGTAAAAACAAGCAAGCACGCAAACAAACAAATCTAAGAATTGCTGAACTGCCTGGGACCCTATGGGTCACCAAGTCCAACCCTGCTATCAGAAAAAGCAGTGGAAAATTGAACTCCTAACCTTTGACTCTGCAGCCAGATGCCTAAAGTACTGAGCAAGTGCTCTGAACTGCTCTTTGGAACTTTAGCTGAGCCTTCTACCCCGATACCGGTATGTCAGAGTGTGCTTTTGTAACCTCAGACATCTCCAGGATTTGCTTTTCAAGTGGCCAGAGAGAAGCTGTTGCTGTGCCCCCTGTGATTTTTTATTTATTTACTTACTCTATGAACAAAGCCCATGCCTTTCAGCATGTCCAGATAGGCTAATGGTAATAATTTTTAAAACGAATAAAATCAGCTCCCTAAAATACTTAGTGATTAATATTCGGTATATTTAAAAAAGTAAATTTAATGCACAAGAGCCTAACGGCCCTACAAGCTAGTAAGGTAACACTTGCTGCAGCTGCTGCTCTTGTGACACTACAAGGCTATGTTGGTTGTGTCTTAAGTGTTTTTGTGAAAGGTGTGGTTGCATGACATTGACGGGACATGAATGTCGGCGTGTGCAGAGGTCAACCAGGCCAGGAAGTGGAGAGGCAGCAAATGTTATTGGAACACTTGTGGAGAACAGTTCATACTTTCCAATACTAATCCATATTGTTTAATGTCCAGGCATAGGACAGACATTTCAAAGTACGGGTGCTGGTGATGGCCTCCTTGCTGAACGGGTAGAAGGGTTATTTTAATTTCAAATGCTTGCTTATACATTCTGGTACTGAATTATGGCCAAAGTTGCTAGTCTTTTTAAAAGCTACAAATAATTGAACCGCCCGTTAAAAAAATCAATCTCTGTTTAGAAACATTGAAAGCAAAGATTGGTGTTATTTTTTTTTCTTTGAGAGAGGAAATCAAGACTTTTATAGATGTCCCAGGGGAAAACAATAGGCTGATGTAATGAAATTCTGACCCATTCTGCTCTCCTATGTTTCCACATTTCTTTGCAGTGATAGCACTTGATCTGGCTTCCTTCATTATTATCATTCCACACTTCAGTGCAAACTGTCCTCTTTAAATAGGTGATTACAGTATCCTCTCCAGTGGGAAAATAGCAAAATAGCTTCTCTCCACTCATTTTCTTTTGCTGACATTTTCATTGGCAGCTTCTGTGCAGGAGAAAAGAGCTGTACTTTCCTATTGATTTCTTCAACCAACATATAGATTGTCTTACTCTAACGAAGCTCAGAAATACTAAAAACTATCTCTGTATACAAGTTATGTGTGCATATACCTCAGTGAGGTGTGTGTGTGTGTGTGTGTGTGTGTGTGTGTGTGTGTGTGTGTGTGTGTGTGTTCAAGAAAATGTTCACGACTGCATCAAAATATGCACATTTCCAAATTCTGAGAATATAGGGTCTTCCATAGAAGAATTACTGAGACAATGTAATTATGGCTGCTATCCTAACTATCGTGCCCCAAAACTACTTTGTAGCTTAGCTTTAAGCATGTTTCTATGGGGAAAAAAAGATTCCAACTGAGGCTTTCCTGGCAAGTACAGTATTTTTCTGTCTATAAGATGCCCCCATGTAAAAGACAACCCCCACTTTAACAACCCAAAATTACAGTTTTGCAACTTTGTTTCTCTCCTCAGCTTACTTCTGTGTATAAGATGACCCTCAAATTTAAGTCTAACAATTTCAGACAAAACTCTTAACTTCTACATGTAAAAAATACATGTAAAAATATTTGGAGTTTTTACACAAGGCTGCACTTGTTCTCATACATGAGCGTATGCATCGCTGAATACAATGGGACCTCTGAATAAACATGAATAATATGCATAGAATAGAATAACTCAGTTGGAAAGGACCTACAAGGCCATTGAGCCAAACTCCCTGTTCAATGCAGGAATCCAAACCAAATTAGATTTGACGGATGGTTGTCCAGTTTTTTTCTTGAACGCTTCCAATGCTGCTCCCTACTTCCTGAGGTAATTGATTCCAGTGTTGTACTTTTCTAACAGTTAAGATGTTTTTGTGATATTCAGCCTAAATCTAGATCCCTGTATCTTGAGCCCATTGTTACATGTCCTGCACTCTCGGGAGACGGAGAAACAGATCTTGCCCCTCCTCTGTATGACAGCCTTTCATGGACAGTGGTACCTTGTATAAAGGAATTAATCTGTTCCAAATGAAATTCTGTTAAGCAAATTTTCCTTTATACACATTTCCCATAGAAATGCATTGAAAACGGAGTAATCCCTAATTGCGACCATTTTTATGTTGTACAGATTCACCCCATAGGTGATTCTGTTAAGGAAATTTCCCCTATCTCCATAATTTTTTATGTTGTACAGATTTTATGTTATACAAACCTTTTGTTATACGAGGGCCTACTGTACTGTATTTACTTGCATTTTGTATCTTTTCAAAAGGTATGAATAAAAATTGTACATTTTTTAACAATTGTCCATGCTACAAAAGCCCCTATCAAAGTGAGTAGCACTGTTATATGAGGGTCCACTGTATTTGAAGAATGCTATATCACCCCTCAGTCTTCTTTTCTCATGACTCAACATGCCCAGTTCTTTCAGCCTGCACTGATATGGTTTGGTTTCCACTCCCCTGATAATCCTTGTTGCTGTCCTCTGAACTTCTTCCAGTTTGTTGGCATTCTTCTTAAAGTGTGGGTATACAGTAGTACAGTACAACATACTAGGTTGTGATCCAGCTGTGAGAGGGAACATGCACTTGTTTGGTTACTACTTTCTCCTAGTCACTGTTCAGAAAAGTTGCCGTTAAACCCTACACAGTGTATTTGTTCAGTGGTGATCTTAATTTTAAATGCACATTGTAGATGTTGCAGATTGTCTGTGAGAAAGAATGGGGAAAGAGATAGATGAGTATAAATAAATAAATAATGTTTATAAATCACGTCAAAGATTGTAGATCTTGTCCAAAAATGTTGCTGTCTGTATTGTCATCTCCACTACAACCCCTGCATAATAATGAAAATCAATCTTGTAACACTTCATTGTTCCTCTTCTCCTTTGGGATTTTGTTTGCAATTGGTAGGCTTGTCTGTTGACGATCTAGTTTGGTGGTGAATTATTAGCATGCAGTACATTATTAAATAAGACAGATAACACTTCCCCGTTGTAGAAAGAAAAATTGTCAAGCATATATTCCAAGTTTAGGGGAAATACTTCTCTAATTATACATAATTATTTTTTCTGCCCACATGCATTGCTTATTGCTGCTAAAATTGTTGAATAAATTGAACAAATTCCAAAAATATACACTCTCTCTTCAGTGACAATTCTATGCACACCAACTAAACAACTACAGTATTGTGGATTTCTAAACACATGTTTTCTGTAGGCCACTGCAAAAGGCCACATGTATCCTGTTTTTTCTAGAATGTTTGGTGTTTTTGTTTTAAACCAAGTCTGTGATAATTTGAAATGACCTTTGATTGAAATACATGTCTTAAGTTGAAACAGACATCTAGTGCTTCGGTGGAAGGACAGGTGGAAAGAACGTTGTCCACACTTACTGAAAAGTATTGCAGTAATTTAAAGTCCTGCAACCAGGACTTTATGCTCTGTGTACCCAGAGATAATAACTTTGGGATAGTGACCACATCTGGAATCAAAACATTTTCAGTGAAGTGGAGCATGGGACACGCTGTGTTCTGTGTGCACAGAAATATCTCTGTTCTGCTCAGTGAAGGTATCAGTCCAATATGCACAATATTGACAAATTCTGAAAATTCCTTGAAGGCTGACAGGAAGCTTCATGTGATGCTCCTGTCAGCTCCCGTGACTACCTAGTCAGTAGGTTAATTTGTAGAATCCCAATGGGCAATTTCTAGCCTCTTGGCTCGAACATCTTGCAAATTAGTGGATGAGTAGTTCTGCACTAAAGGTAGTTCCCCCTCCTCTCTTGTCCTCCAGAATTTTCTATATTATTTTTTGGGATTATGAACTGGATGTTCTAAAAAGAACATTCATACTATCTCTGTGCCTGTTTAGGTTTTCAGTTGATACTTCATTCTTAAACAGTGCAGTATTGGCTAGGATAGAAGAGCTACTAAATAAATCACAGGATTAAATGACTCATGCTTGTAATTAAATATAGTTTTATTGATTAAACAGGCAGGATGTATTTGCTGAAGAGACTCAGTTTTCTGTCTCAGGGCTAATGTACATGCCAGAAAGGTTGCACCATGTGGAGGATGAAATCGTAGGCGTATTAAAGACATTGGCAAGGCTAAACGGGTAGAATCTTTTTCCTGAAAAAGTATATGTTAGTACCCCTAATTCAGCCTTCCCAGAGACTATCTCAGATATGTTGCATTATCATTCCTGCCATATGCCAACACCCTGGCCAGTGGAGAGGAGGGCTAAACCTAAAAATTGAAATTTCTAGGTTCTTCCTGCTGTTTTCTTCAACAGAGCTCAGAATGGGCAAAGTCATCCCAGCAATTACACCTCGTTGCACCTCAGGCATATTACTACAACGTCTTGCATAGGGTTGGTGGGTTATTTTGGCATGGGCAACCTCTGTGTAAGAAGGCAAGTTCCCAATTGTGTCACCACTTGTGAATGTTAGGGCAAAGGGAAAATCTGGAAGATGACCTGTAATCAAGGAATGTCATGACATTTGCACCAATTTCCAATTTGTGTCTACATGTGTGGATAAGATACAAATGAGACAGTGCTGGGTTTTTTCTAGAGCTGAAAGTAGTTTGACAGTAGGATCCCTGCCTATTGGGGTGCATCCATGTATCTTTTTCAGGGTATTACAGGCTAAAGTATTGTTTCAAAGGGAGATATTGAATTGGCTTTGGTATAGTATTAATCTACGGTATGTCTTAGTACTAAATATAAAAGCTTCTGACTTGTATCTCTCTGTGTCTTCTTGCATGGCCAGACTAAGAAGCTTGGAAGCTTTTGTTTTCCTTTCTGTTGAACCCAGAGGCCCTGTTGGCTGTGGGGTTCTTGACGATACAACCCATAAAACACAGCTTCCATGTTCTGAGCCAGGATAGGCAACCTGGTGCTCTCCCAAGATTTTGGGTTCCAACTGTGTTCGCTTTTATTCTTCTTACTATTGACCAGGCTGAGTAGGACTGATGGGAATTGTCGTGCAAAACATTTGAAGTGCATGACACTTTGACACCCTGGGTTATTCACCCTACCAGTGTTAGTGAAGCTAGGTGCTGTATTTTTCACTCTATAAGACGCTGCCATATATTAGATGCTCCCCCCCTTTTAAGACCCCAGATTAATAAAATTACTAAATCTTCCTTGAACTGTCCTGCACCCCACCCACCCACCCTGTTTCCTTTCCTTTCCATGTTATGAGGACTCCTCTCTGCTTTGTTCTTGCAGGAACAGATCTTCTTTTCACTGGGGAAAGGCTTGGGGTGGAGCAGCCCATTAAGAAGTGCCTTTTCACACTAAAAAAAAGAGAAGGGTCTGATCCTGCAACAACAGAGAGGGGGACAAACAAGCACTCCCAGAAAGAAAAGGAAACAGCAGGGGATGGTAAACCCTAGGGTGTGGGGTGGAGAAGAATCCAAACTGACCTTGCTGTTTCACTTCCTCTCACTTCCTTTATTTAGGGGGAAATAGTGTAAAAATACAGTAAGTCCATTTAACTTAGTTGAATGCCTGCCATGTGTTGGCATTCCCTAAACCAGGAATTGGGAATCTCCAGCTCAGAAACTGGATGTGGCCCACATCAGCTTACAAGCACACCAATACCGTTGTCTCCAACCAAAAGGTAAGATAGTAATCGTAGAAGTCAGTGCAGATGTATCCGAACAGCGAACTGGTTCTTGGCCACTGACTGTATCCATCTTCCTTCTGTGGATATCTTGGAGACCATTTTTTCTTACCAAAATGGGCATTTAAAAAAATCTGAAGGGAAACAGGGTTCTTGGAAATTACGTTGATATGGCGCTGAATAGAACTGGACAAGTGTCTCAATCTGTTTTTGGTTTAGGTTCTCCGGTGGCGCAGGCAGCAGGAAGAGGCGGCCCAGCTGGAAGCCACCATCGCTGCCAGAAGAAAGGAAGAGGAAAAGGAGAAAGTGAAATTTCAGAAAGAAAAAGAATCACTTCAGAGAGCACAGGATAAAGAAAAAGTATGCAAAGCTTCCATATGTGTGTGTGTGTGTGTGTGTGTGTGTGTGTGTGTGTGTGTGTGTGTGTGTGTGTGTGAGAGAGAGAGAGAGAGAGAGAGAGAGAGAGAGAGAGAGGAATGGCTTAATATGGTTAAAGTGTTAATTGCTCTTGATATTTTATAGTCTTGTAAATAGTCTTTAAGGTTAGTTACTATAAGAATTATTGAGCGCTTAGTGGAGATCTGCCAGTGTTTCTGGCAGCTTGGAATCCCATGCTGTGTTCCGGGCTATCCTTGCTCAGCTATCAGTTTGTGTGTGTGTGTGTGTGTGTGTGTGTGTGTGTGTGTGTGTGTGTGTGTGTGTGTGTGTGTGTGTGTGTGTGTGTGTGTGTGTGTGTGTGTGTCTTTGCCATTATTGTTAACAGTGCATCATTGCCAGGCATAAGCTTCATGCTTGCATCTCCCACACTGTCTCGGAGAGCAGGCAGTGCAAAGCAACTAGTGCTTAGCAGTTTTTCTGCTGTCAAGAGAGCTAATGTGGCAAAACGGTGGTGGTTTCCAGTGCTGCAGCAAGGCATGCTGCAATGCACCAAATAAGCTCCTCAGTGTAATGACTGCACACTGCAAACAGAGCATCGCAGAGACAGCTTCTGTGTGCTGAGGGCCAGTTGCGTGCGGGTGGGGAATGAGGAGAAATGGCCACCACTCCGTTATATCTCTGCGTTTTTAGTCATTTTTTGCAGATCTGTACTCAGGAAAATAAATTAAAGGAGCCTACCATAAAGATGAAAATGTGCGTGGTTACTTACCTTGATTCCATTTCCAGGAATGTAGCTACATAAAGTATTCCCCTAGCAGGAAAAGTACTCCCATGGCAGTAAGACCAGTTGAATTAAGTAGGGCTGGCCTCTGAGCAGATGCACATAGTGCTAAAGGGTAAGTTACTTTTGCAAAGCAGCATCCAGGTTGAGATATGTTCCAATTGTTTTTTAAAAAGCATTTTTCCTTTTTCAGATTTTGTGATACCAGCCTTCTATCTGGGATACCCAGGCTGTAATAAGGAAGTTAGATATATGTCTTCCTTACAAAATTAAGCAATGATGTAACATTTCGAGAATATGATGTAACTTTTGTTTTCATTGTGTGTGTGTGTGTGTGTGTGTGTGTGTGTGTGTGTGTGTGTGTGAGAGAGAGAGAGAGAGAGAGAGAGAGAGAGAGAGAGAGAGAACGTGCAAGTCATTCTTTTCGTGCAAGTAGTTCCTTTAAAATTTCTGCAAAGTTTGCTCAAAGGAATGTTATTACATTGGCTACAATTCAGTGCATGCAAATAATTTTTTCTTGCTCAATTTGTTTCAGACCTTAAGAAAAAAGCAACAGAAAGCAAAATACTTATTTCAGAAGTCAATGTTGCACCAATTAGAGAAGTTCAGCTTTATTTTTTCAAAGCAGTGAAACAAATGTTGAAACCTTGGCCAAGAAAAACATTAGCAAGCTTCCTGGTATTTTATTTACATTTCTAAAACTAGTATTGCAGAAGTGCAGCATATTACTTATTGACCATCCCCATCCAGCATCTAGAGATATGCACAATCGCTTTTGTGGGATTTTTCTTTGTGACCAAGGATGGGGGTGTCCAGGAGAGTCTCCTCATCTTTAGGCTCTTTCTGCTTGAACTGGCTTTTATTAAGTTAGGAGAGCGGAATACAAGAGGTAGATGGGTGCCCGTTGCAGTAGTGCAGGGAGGGGGCTTAATTAACTCTTGGTAGTCTTCCTCCCCTGCCAATCAGTTCCTTCCAATCCTCAACTAGGCTGGAACAGTCTACAGTCTGAGTAGTTTTCCAACATAGCCAGGTGCTACTTCCATGTCACCTGAGGTTGTCCTACCTCTGGATGCCAGTGAAAGAGGTAGGTAAGAGGATGGTGATGGTGGTAGAGAAAGTTGAGGGAGAAATACTGTGGACACTTGAAAAAGAACATTTCCATGATATGTAAACATTTTGATGTGGTTTCAATGTCGAGTTGTGGTATATAGAAGTTCTCATCAGCTCAGGCCAAACATTGATGTGCTTGCACCTTCAGTTGCTGAAGGCCCTCTAAGCTGCAGGAGAAGTTGAAAAGCTAACAAGTGGGACTGCATTTCAAAAGATACAATGCCTGCAATGCCACCATATGAGAAGACAGGAACCCCAGGCATATCAGGATCGAGCCTGGTGCTGTGGCATGTTGGTCTGTTTGTTCCCACTTGCACTGGGCGCAGCTAAAGTAAACCACAGAACATCTTCCTCTGGCTTGTACAATTATATTGTCTCTACAGTATATAGCTGTGGTTGGGTCTCTTTAGTGTTTTGCTTTCCAGACAAACCAGGGAAGGAAACCAGGGTTTTTTGTTGGTTTGTTTTTCTGGTTTTAGGATGACCCAGATCACAAGGCTGATGGCAGCATTTAAGTGGCATAATTTAAAAAAAAAAAAACAGAATGGGGACCTGTAGCATGGCCAAATGGCATTTCTGTCCTATCGCACCCACATGCCTCTGAATTTCTGTGACGGAAGTGTGTAAATACACACATCCTGATTTAATTATCTTTTTAATTCTGCCAAAACTGCTCCGTTGTGTTTTTTTTTTAAAAAACATGTCTTCCAATCCAGTGGGAAGCAACCACTTTCACCATTCTGTGCCATGTCCTGGTGAACCTCTCCACAAGCTCCTATTGACTGTTCCTAAAAAGGTGTGTCCTTTCAAGGGAGGGATAAACATCACACCTTCAACTCCAGATAAAGGTGATGCCACTAGGACCTTTCAGCTTTGTGTCAAAAAAATACTCAGACACCTTACTTCTCGAAGCATAAGAGAAGGTTCATATGTGATAACAATGGTCAAAGAAGAGGGGATGAGATGCCTCACCCTCCTCAGAGCACATGCCATCCTTGCTCTCAGCTGTCTCCAGTTAACTTCTTCTCACGCTAGATGCAGTAGAAGGCTCTGCTTGGTGGATATTCATCTGGACACTTCCACTCAAATATGCATTCCCCATACAGTGGTACCTTACGAGTTTAATCCATTCCGAATGCATGCTAAGTCGAACAATTTTTTAAAACAAATTTAAAAAATTGTAAGTAGAGCAGATCACATCTAAAGTTTGCAAGGCAGCAGTTAAAACTCCAACGGTTTTCTGCTCCTAAGTTGAATTGCTCATAAGTAGAGCAGCTCACAAGTAGAGGCACCATTGTATAAGATAGAAATGTGTAGATAGATAGCATGTTGCCAACAGGGTGTGTACCAGCAAGAGTGGGGGCTTCTAGAAATGGGCACAAATCAGTTTGTGACAAGTCATTAAAAGTTGTTGATGTGACACCACAGGTGCCATGTGTTCCCTTCCGCTATCCCCCAACTGGCTCCCCCACTCAGCAGCCGGTTCACACTGCTTGGTGCCTCCTCATAATGCAACTATCCTGTCCCAGCAGAAGCATCTGCTTCTCTCCTGCATCTCCTCCAGCAGCTGCCTACTCAAAGGCAGCACTGCAGGAATCCCTTCCCCACCTCCTTCTCTGAGTGGGCAGCTGCCAGAGAAGGTGGATGAGGGAAGCAAGCACTCCTGCCAGGACTGGGCAGTCACATGAGAAGGAGGAACTGGGCAGCATGCACTGGTTAGTGAGTGAGGGACCCACCTGGGATGGGTGGGGAAGGATACGTGGAGCACTTGTGGTGCTGCATCAATGACTTCGGCAACTCGAGACAAAGCAATTCATGTCCATCTCTCGTGGCTTCCAATGCCTGAGAAGATGCCAGCATAAAGGAGATGTGAATGTGAGGAACACACTGCAGGAGCTCTCCACCATCTTCTCATATTCCCACTCAAGGTGCTTTGAGACCATGAGCACTTTACATATCCATCATCAAATAGTCCCTGCTTAGAGAAGGAATAAAACAGCTAGACTGAAGTCCTGGAGGGAGACTGAATCAACGTTGATTACATGTTATTCTGACTGAATGCTCTGTAATTTGGCAAAAGTTACTGAGCTGGCTGGATGACTTAGTGGTTTAGGTGTCTGGCTGCAGAGCAAGAGATTGGGAGTTGGATTCCCCGCTGTGCCTCCTAGGAGAAGAGCCAGGCTCTGTGGTCTTGGGCCAGCTGCACATTTCCAGGGTGCCATGGAAGAAGGCAATGGTAACAACCTCTGAGTACCCCATACCTAAAAAGCCCTGAAAAGCATAGCCATGTCAGAGTTGACTTGACAGTACACAATTATTATTAAGTATTTGTCTACCACAAAATACTGTGTGCTTAATTATACACCAAAAGTAGTATTTTGGGAAGCAAAATAGCTTTTGTTAGACAACAACAACACATAGAATATATTAGATTGATAAGCTTGCTACCTAGAGCCACTGCCGTGCGACAGTTAACACAGGGAGATCATATATCATGATGATCATGACTTCCGTATTCAGATAGGAATTGCAGAGTTTGACCCCACCAGCATTTATGTGAGAGCATGATTTATCACTTAGGCAATACTGTATAAAACTAGGCAATTAATGCAATAGGATACATCTCGTTATAAGGCATAAACATGTCCAGTGATATTTAGCAGAATTGTGGTAGTAAACAGGTATCTAATTTCCCCAACTTTATGTGCATATAAAAGTAGCTTAAATAAGGCTATACTTGCTATTAATCTGTATTAGGTTTCACCCTTTTGCTAGTGAACTCCAGTGTATGCTAAAACATTACTGTTCTGGAAATACTTCCTCTGAACTTGCTCCATGGGGTTGTATTCATGCACTGGAAAGAAAAACTGCTTTCTAACAAAGTGCATTTTAGTACTAATTGAACTGGGAATACATTCCAACATAAGCAACTAAAATAAGCATATTTGTTATGGTTGTAATCAAAATTATTAAATCCCCATTATAAATCAGGTTAGTTGTCAAAATTTAGACTTTCAGCTGTTTGCAATAAGCAAATTTGCAATAAGCAAATCTTAATTTTAATTTTAATTTTAGATCTAGTTTAATTTAATTCATTTCTTGGTTTTATAATCCATTTTATGTGATATGATATTACTAATATTGCAATGACAGTTCAGTCTGTTTGCTCTTGTGGTTGATGTATTCTATTAACTAGATTTTGTTATATTTACTTTATTATTTCATATTGCATTGTCCTCTTGTTTTAAGCTGCCCAGGGTGGCAAGATGGCCAGATGGGTGGGGAATAATAATAATAATAATAATAATAATAATAATAATAATAATAATAATAATAATAATAATAATAATAATAATAATAAATCAAACAAAAGCAACTGAAATAACTCAACACAACAAATGTTTCAAGTGGTTCCCCCAAATTCACCTGAAAATACAACTGTTAATGAATGCTGCAGCTTCAAAATTATTCAACTCCTTCATGTCAAGTGTCTTTAGTATTTAGTAGAGCACTGCTTTGCTGTCATGACACCAGCTTCTGGCAGTGTTCCTGAAGAATCTTAGCCCATTCATCATAAGCAGTGGCCTCCGGTTCAGTAATATTCTTGGGTTTGCATGCTGCAACTGCCTTCTTCAAGTCCCACCAGAGATTTCCTATGGGGTTCAGGTCAAGTGACTGTGGTGGTGATGGCCACTGTAGAATATTACCATTCTGCTTCTACAACCAAGCCTTGATGGAATTTGAGGCATGGTTGGGCTCATTGTCCCTTTGGAAAGTCCAGTGATGCCCAAGCTTCAGCTTCCTCACAGAGAGTATGGCATTTTCTTCTAGGATTTCCTACTTCATTGAATCCATCTTGCCTTCCACACACTGCAGCTTTCCAGTGCCAGAGGATACAAAGCAGCCCCAGAGCATTACCTGGCCACTACCATGCTTCTCTGTAGGTAGAGTGTTCTTTACAGTGTATGCTTCATTCTTGCTTCTCCAGACATACCACTGATCCTTGTGGCTGAAAAGATCCAGTGTTGTTTCATCACTGCACAGAACACGATCCCAAAACTTCTGTGGGTTATTTATATAATCCTGAGTAGAGATGGGCACAAAATGTTTTTTGTTTTGTTTTGTTTTTCATTTTGTTACATAATGAAACAAAAAATGAACATTTTTTAAATGAAACAAAATGAAATGAAAATTTTCAGTTCATTCTGTTCTGTTTTTTGATCTGTCTTTGAGCCACCACTGCATGTCTCTGTGGCTAAAGACATTTAAACAACACGCACTCCCCCCCCCCATCGGTTGAGTTGGGGGAGAAGCGACGGGTCATTTAAATGTCTTTAGCCACCGAGGCAAGCGCTTGCCTTGGTGGCTAAAGACATTTAAACAATCCACGTTTCCCCCTAATCAGGCACATTGCCGAGAAGCCGTCGGCTTTGAGGCAAGCAGCGGTGGCGGAATGCACTGGTTGCCGTGAAGACATTTTTAAAAACCTGTTGCTTCTCCCCCAAAATGCCCGATGGGGGGGGAGTGACGGGTTGTTTGTCTTCCCACCCACGGAGAGGAGGGTGAACGGGCCCTGCGGGAGGTATTGCCATCCCACTGCCACCCGCTGGAAAGGAGAGGGCGAGATTGGGCCCAGCAGGTGGCCTAGGCCCGTTGCCGCTGGCAACAGAGCCGCTGCCGGTCCCCAAAGGTAATGAAGCACTTTGTTACCTTTTCATTTCGTACAATTTTTTTTTGGTAAAAATTTGTACAAAATGAAACAAAATGAAATGCGGGGGGGACGAGATGGAACAAAATGAAACACCGTTTTTTCTGTTACGTGCCCATCTCTACTTGTGATCTATGCTTCCAGTGATATCTCTAGGAACATAACAGTGCCTTCATGATCTTTTTTTATCCTGTTCCTCGTTTGTGAAGGGTGGTGATCTCCTAACGTTCTGGACCCTTCTTTTTTACTTAGCCATATTTCTAAACATGCAGTCAACATGATACTCAACAAACCCCTATTGAGTTCAGGTATTTCATGTGTTCTAGCTCAAGCACACCTGATACAGCTAATGAAGCCCTTGATTAGTTGCATCAGGTATGCTTGGGGTGATACCTGCTTTGCAAATTTGTGCTGTTGCTATTCAGGGGGTTGAATAATGCTGAGACTGCAGAATTCATTAAAAAGTTGCATTTTCAGTTGAATTTGGGGAAATCACTTCAAGCATTTGTTGCATTGAGCTATTTCAGTTGCTTTTGCTTGATTTGTTCCTTTGAAACAGCTGAAAGTCTGTAAATGTTGGCAATAAGCCTGATTTGTAATGAGATTGAATAATTTTGATTTCAACTTTATGTGTGTTTTCATCACAAAAGTATGTTTGTCTGCTTTTCAAAACAGTAGATCTGGGATAATTACACTGATTTCAGTGAAGTTAACAGGTTGAAGACAGCTCTTTCTGAAATGTTTTAAAGGGAAATGAAATGTGATTTCTGTTTTCCACCCTCTGAATATGATCAAGTTCCTAAACAGGGCTGTAGGTTCAAATGTGGATTACCAAGAGGAATGTGCCACATTCCATATTAACCCAGAAAACTGCTACACAGTAACCCCCCGCCATTTTGCGGTTCATGTATTGCGGTCCCACTATATCGCAGGACTGCAGTACATGCTAGGGCTCCAGATGATTAGCACTGGGTGGGGGAGAAAAACCTTTATTTCTCCACCCCAGCGCCAATCATCTGGAGCCCGGGGGTGTGGGAAGGGGGGGAGGTTTTAAAATACTGGGATTTTAAAACTCCCCCCCCCTTCCTCAGACCCAGGCTCCAGCTCCTTGGCGCTGGGGTAGGCAACAAAAAGTTTTCTCCCCCACCCCAGCACCAATGAGCTGGAGCCTGGGGCGTGGGGAAGGGGGGGAGAGATTTTAAAAGCCTGGGTGGGTCAGATCCACCACCGCCGCTTGCAGGGGCTGCTGGAATGTTTAAAATGCCTTTAAGCAACGGAGCCACCGTCTCTGTTGCTTGAAGGCATTTTAAATGTTACACGCCCCCCCAGGTCCCCCCCCCGACCTTCATCCACATATCACAGATTTTCAGTCATCGCAGGTCGGGTGGGTCCCTAACCCCTGCCATAAGCGGGGGGTTGCTGTACTGTAGCATGATTCTCTGACTTCCATATAGAAGGAATGATGAGGCTAATGTTGCATCTAACTCCAATTATGTCATCAGCCCAAGACGTTTAGGAGATACCCATTTAAAGTGGAGGCTGCCATCTAGTGAAAGTCTGAATGAGTCTGAAAGCCCTCAGGAGCTGAGGAACCACTTCTCCAGCTGCTGAGCCCGCAGTAAAATGAAAAACACAGAAATACTCAGATTCTTCAGTACAGGGGCATACATTATTTATGCACTAAAGATTCACCCTAGCCAGTGAACACTTTCATTGGAATTTCTGTGTGTGTGCTCTTTAATTAAGCTATTAATTTTGTTAGTAATAAATTATAGATTCATATTGTTCCCCCTTAATTTTAACAAATGTTGCAAATCTTATGCTTTTATAGTAATCATGGTTTCACTTCTTTTTTCAATATTAACTACTGGCATTTTTCTGGGTTGGAGTTAATGAGCCTTTGCTGTAATGCTAACTTTCATTTTCCTAAAAACAACTGATAGCTCTTTTCTTAATTCATTCCCTTAATTGTTATTTTTATTAATTTTAAGAAGAATCCTAAGTACAGCCATTCTGGTGTTTTTGATTGCTGCTGTGCAAAATGTTCTATGAAATGTGCATAGAATCTTAAAATAATGTTAGAAGGGGGCCATGAAGTCCAGTCTTGCTCAATGCAAGAATCTAAATCAAAGTGTAACTGATGGGTGGTTGTCTAATTTTCCCTTCATGGTCTCTAGCATTGGATCACTTGCTGTTTCCCAAAGTAATAGACATATTTATCTAACAGTTAGGAAGGTTTTGCTGACATTCCACTGGGTTACAGTAACCTGAGCCCATTGGATGACTGAGAACAGATCCTGTCCCTCCTCAGTATGGGTGTTTTTCAAGAATTTGGAAGGTGCTATCCTCTCTCCCCTCACTTTTCTTTTCTGAAAGCTTTACATGCCCAGTTCTTTCAGTCTTTCCTCACAGGGCTTGGTTTCTAGTCCCCTGATCATCCTTGTTCCCCGCCTCTGAGCTTGTTCCAGTTTGTTAGCAGCCTTGGTATAGCATGGTGCCCAGAACTGCTCAAGAAATAAATGTTTGTTCTTCTTCGTGGACTCTGTGAATCCACACATAGGGTCTTCGTGCGCCTGCGCGCGATTCCTCGGTCCTTCCAAGCTGAAAAGGCAAAGCCCCTCCCCTGTACTGCGCATGCTCCCCGCTCTTCCCGCCTTACCGCTCAGTTCCTTTTTGCCGCCGCTGCGATAGGACGTGTCCATTCCAGCTCCTGCAATTGAAAAGGAAAGTGTACTTAGATCTACCTTACTTCTTTAATTTTTTATTTCTTTATTATTACCCTTGTTCCCCCTCCCCTACTATTATTAGTTTAGTTTAATTTCAATTTGCCCCCCGCCCTTAGGGCGGGGAGCGCACTTTCCACCCGCGGCCCAGTCCCCGGTTTATGGCATCAGCGCCCGTCTTCAAACGGTGCGCGGCGTGTCCAAATAAAATCCCGATCGTCGACGGACACTGCCTTTGCCTCTACTGTCTGTGTGAAACCCACCAGACAGTGAGTTGCCAGCATTGTAAGAAGCTGACTAAACCGGCGCTGAAACATCGTTTGGGCCGCCTTAAAGTCTATCTTTTGGAAAAATCCCTGCAGCCCATGGATAATCAAAACGCCTCCGAGGCTTCTGTGCCTTCGACTTCATCTAAGTCAAAGTCTTCGGCAAAGCCTCCGGAAAAGAGGAAAAAGAAAAAACAGCCCACTGTGTTCAGGTCCTCGGAAAGACTCCAGGACACGGGCTTGGCCGTGAGCGCCCCATTCTCGCCCGCACCAGCTGCACCATCAACCCAACAGCCTTCGTTCGCTGTAGAGGACTTCCGCGAGACCGATAGCGCTTTGCCTTCGGCACAGGTAGAAATCCAGGCTAGAGGCACCCGGCACGAGGAGGACTGGCTAGCTCACTTGGCACCGTCCACCAGCGCTCACAACCCTGTATTGTCATCCGGCTTGCCGGCAGCGCAAACGGTCTTGGAAGCAGGCCTTGGCTCCATGGGCTACGACCCGCTCGCGCGCATTCAGTCGCTGCAAGCCGTCGCTCCGCACTCAGCCCAACTCCGTTCCAATACGGATGATAGGAGTCTCCCGCGCCATCTAGGAGAGCGCCAACCTACGCTCCCGTTGGAGTTGACCCTGGAGGACCGTGCCCGCTCTGACCTCAACCGGCGCAATCATCAAGGGAACGAGTCCCCGCATCGTGGTCGAAAGAGGGTGCGGACGGAACCATCAGGCAGTTCCCCCTCGACCTCATCCTCCAGAGGTCGAAAGTCTCGCCGTCATGGGCCAAAACGCCGTAGACACCATGCCTCCTCCACCTCCTCCTCGCCCTCACGGCATCGTAAGAGCAAGCATAAGGCAAAGAAGCGACATAGACGAACACGACCGGTCTCTCCCTCCACATCATCAAACTCCTCCTCTTTCTCGACACCATCCCCCCGGCCTCAAAAGCGCCGGCCTCGCTCAAAACCATCTCACGGCCGCCCTCTAGCGTCTGAGGGTGGTACTGACGTATTGGCTGCTCAGACCTCAGCTAGCCTTTCGGACCTCACTCGCCAGCATGTAAGGGGACAGGTACAACAACATCAATCACCAGACTCCCCAGCGACTATGGATCGTCCACTCACAGAGGAGTCTGAGATGGAAGCAGAGTCTCAGTCCTCAGGTCACTCAACAGCTTCCAAGTCCAAGCACTCTGAGGCAGACACGGCGGATCAACCAGCTACTACCCCTACGGAGGACTTTAAGCACTACACTCAAATGGTGCACAAGATTGCTCACGTTATGGGCCTCCAAGTTCAGCTACCAACAACGAGTGAATCCTGCAAGTTTTTCGGCCACCTCCATAAATCTCGGCAGCCACCACTCAGAATGGGCTTCATACCCTCAATGTTGGACAAGGCTAAGGAAGCATGGTCCAAGCCCTCTTCTAACCCCCTGATTCCTAGGAGGATTGATAACTTATATAAAACTCATGGTGAGGGCACCGACTTCTTAGCAAAGCATCCACTCCCCAATTCAGTTATAGTGGACGCTACACAGAACAGGGGAAAATCGCATACTACCACTACCCCCAGTAATAAAGAGGCACGCAAGCTGGATCTTATTGGAAGACGCCACTACTCCCTAGCCTCTTTCTCCCTTCGGGCGCTCAACTACCTATGTGCGATGGAGGCCTATACCCGGCATCTTCTACTAGCCTTCCCCAACTTCATCAACCTTCTCCCTGACGACCACAAGGCGCAGGCCCAAGCCTCTCTCTCCGAAGTACTATCATTGATGGACTATCAGATGATAACATCACTTCATCTAACTGACGCAGCCTCCAAGCAGCTGACAACGGCTATTCACCTGCGCCGCCATGCATGGCTTAGAACGGCTAACATCACAGATGACGCCAGGAATCGTATTGAAGATTCCCCCTTCGACGGAGAGGGCCTGTTTGCAACGTCCACTGACGCCTCTTTAGATAATATTCAAAAAATGAGGAAGGCGGCCCGTTCATACACCTACCAAGGCGCCTCCCCACACTCTTCCTACAGGCCTCCACAACAGCCTTGGAGACGGCAATATACTCCCAACCGTCAACGGCCCCAAGGGAGATATCGGTCGCCTTTTCCTACGACATCATACCAACGCCGAGCAGGCAGCGACCACAACAATCTGCCAGGCGCTATGACCGCAAGCAAAAGCAGTTGGCCTGACCCTCTATACGCGCCCACCGACATTCGACTCAAACCCTTCGAACGTGCATGGCAAAGTCTCACAACCGACGCTTGGGTATTGTCAATTATCGAGAGCGGTTACCGCATACAGTTTCACCGCCGGCCTCCCCTCGGGAGAGTCATCACCACGCCAGCCTCTCCAGTCCTCACGGCCGAGGTTGCCGCGTTACTCCACAAAGATGCCATCGAACAAGTACCATCAGGAGAGCGTTTCGGGTTCTACTCTCGGTACTTCGCCATACCCAAACGAGATGGAGGGCTGCGCCCCATCCTGGATCTAAGAAAGTTAAACACCTTCATAAAACCGAAAAAGTTCCGTATGACAACACTGGACACCATCATCCCCTTGCTACAAAGGGACGATTGGTTCGTCGTCCTCGATCTTCAGGACGCCTACTTCCATATTTCAATAGCTCCTCAAGATCGGAAGTACTTACGGTTCAGGATTGGGGGCTCCACTTACCAATTCAAAGCCCTGCCCTTCGGGCTCTCCGCTGCCCCCCGGGTATTTACGAAGTGCATGGCACCGGTGGCAGCCTTCCTTCGCCTCCAAGGGGTGCAGCTGTACCTGTATCTCGACGACTGGTTGCTGGTGGCGCCTACGAAACAACAAGCAGAACGACACAGAGATCTTACCATCAGGATACTCACCTCTCTGGGCCTCCGGCTCAACAAAACCAAGTCTGTCCTAACTCCTTGCCGTTCCGTGCAGTACATAGGAGCCCTGCTCGATACCACAACAGCCAGAGCCTTCCTCGCGCCGGACCGACTCACGGCGATCAGGAAGGCACTCCGCCCCTTTATGCACTTCCCAGAGGTCTCTGCACAACAAGCGCAGCGCCTGTTAGGCCTCATGGCCTCAACTACAGCTATCTTGCCTCATGCCCGGCTACGCCTCCGACCGTTGCAAACCTGGCTCCTGGAGCGCTTTCGACCCCACGAGGACCCGCCTCACAAACAGCTGCGGGTTTCCCCCTCGCTGCTCCACAGCCTGAAGTGGTGGAACTCCCTCCACAACTTGCGCACAGGCAGGCCATTCCAAATCCGCTACCCGTCGATCCAGGTTACTACGGATGCCAGCCTGACCGACTGGGGAGCCACATGCCAGCATCTGTCAATCCACCACAGATGGACCTCTATAGAACGGCAGCACCATATAAACTACCTCGAGCTTCTAGCGATATTCAGGGCCCTCAAGGCCTTCGAGATCCTGCTCTCATGCCGCATGGTCCAGGTCACCACAGACAATACAACCGCGATGCATTATCTCAACAAACAAGGAGGCACCCGCTCAAGGTCCCTACTTCAACTCACCATCCGGATCTGGCGCTGGTGCATCCACAGGCGGATCCACCCAGTTGCGGTCCACATATCATCACACAGCAATGCACGAGCGGACCATCTCAGCCGTCTGCAGCAAGACAACCACGAGTGGGTCCTCTCGCCCACGACCTTTTCCCACCTCTGCTCCAGATGGGGAACCCCTCAAATGGACCTGTTTGCGACACAAACAAACACCAAATGCCGTCTCTACTGCTCCAGAGCCGGCCTAGGCCTACACTCACAGGGCGATGCCCTCTCGACTCGGTGGCCGAGGACACTCCTCTATGCGTTTCCACCGATACCACTACTCCAGCGGACTCTCCTCAGAATAAAGTACTTTCGGGCCCACGTGATACTCCTCGCACCGTGGTGGCCCAGACAACCGTGGTTTCCTATCCTCCAAGCCATGGCACAAGACCTCCTTCGGCTTCCCCTGCACCCGGACCTACTGACACAAAACCAGGGCCTGGTCCGACATCCGGCCCTCTCGACCCTCCAGCTCACGGCCTGGTACATCGCCTAACGGTAGAGGAGGTCCTGGCCCACGCCAGAAAACCGTCCACTGTGACTCTCTATGCTCATAAATGGGCCTCGTTCGTCACCTTCGCCCGCCGCCACTCCTGCCCATATCAGCCGACCAATGTCGCAGTGGTCCTTGACTTCCTGCTCCTCCTTTTTAAAAGGGGCCTATCCATCGCTACGCTACGGGTCTACACAGCGGCCGTAGTAGCCCATCAACCTCCGGACTCTGAAGCTGCAGGTATCTTTCGACAACCCCAGTTTAAGAGATTCTTAAAGGGCCTAGCAAATCTACGGCCCAATGCCAGGCCTCCCACCCCTCAATGGTCCTTATCCCTGGTGCTTAACGCACTTACAGGACCCCCCTTTGAACCGCTGGCGACTACCTCCCTCTACCTTCTGACGATTAAGACAGCCTTCCTTGTAGCAATAACATCCGCCAGGAGGGCATCTGAGCTCGCTGCGCTCCGAGCGGATCCACCCTTTCTTAAATTTCACCATGACAGGGTAGAACTCCATACGGACATTTCCTTTCTTCCGAAGGTTGTCTCCACCTTTCACACCTCCCAACCCATTGTGCTACCTACCTTCTTCCCCAGCCCATCCACTCATCTGGAAAGGCGACTGCACTCCCTCGATGTTAAGCGAGCTATCCTCTTCTACACCACGAGAACTGCACCTATAAGAAACACACATAGACTTTTTGTCAGGACCTGTGCTCCCTCCAAAGGCTCCCAGGTCTCACCCCAATCCATCTCCAGGTGGATTGTCACCGTGATTAACATGGCATATACTCTGGCGCATGCCCCGCTCCCAGCAGCTCCCAAAGCACACTCTACTAGAGCCATCTCTTCCTCTACAGCATTCCTCAAAGGAGTACCTCTAGAGGACATCTGCCGAGCGGCCACCTGGTCTCGCCCCTCTACGTTCCTCAAGCATTACAAGCTGGATGTACGCTCGGTTCGACCAGCTGCCTTTGGGAGAGCGGTTTTGAGTGCCACCACGCCATGACTGCCCTCCACCGGTAAGTCTGCTTGCTAATCACCCTATGTGTGGATTCACAGAGTCCACGAAGAAGAACTGCAGGTTACTTACCTGTAGGTGGAGTTCTTCGAGTGGACATCTGTGAATACACACCTCCCGCCCTCCTCCCCTCTGTCCGTCATGGCCTGCTTACCTCGTGTCAGGCAGCGGCGGACTAAGGGGAACTGAGCTCCAGGGCGGGAAGAGCGGGGAGCATGCGCAGTACAGGGGAGGGGCTTTGCCTTTTCAGCTTGGAAGGACCGAGGAATCGCGCGCAGGCGCACAAAGACCCTATGTGTGTATTCACAGATGTCCACTCGAAGAACTCCACCTACAGGTAAGTAACCTGCAGTTCTTTGGAAGGAAGTGAGCTATTACTATAATGACCATCAGTTTGGGAGGTACTGAGAAGTGAAACTGTGTTCAGTCACTTCCTGCCGTCTTTATTTTAACTCTTTACAGGGATTGTATAAATGGATGAGAGAGAAAGGACAGTGCTGGTGAACCAGCTTCTGCTTCTCTCTGCAATCCCTCCCAGGCACTCCCTGAAATCTGTACAGAGTGTTTGCAAGAACCTCTGGTGCATGTTTTGTATGTGTGAGGGAGGAGAGAGATAGGAAGTTAACACAAGCAGAGACCTGTTCCTGTCAGATGACTCTTCCAACAAGGAGCCATTTTGTGTCACGTGATACTGAGAAGGCAAAAGAGCCAGCTGCTGCTGTTGCTGCTGCTGTTGTCCTTGGTCCCTCAGGAATGCAAGAGATGCCACCCCAGATGGAGAATTGTTGGTTCTAGACTCAGACAAGGATGCTGGATCCCTTTTCCCAGACTGCAGCATTGAGAAAAGGTGAAGGCCCAGGTACAGAATTTGTTAAGAAATCTCCAATCCCAGGGGATGACTCCTTGTCAGTAGGTGTTTCCACAGGAGCAGATGACCTTCCTGAGAGTTACCTCACAGGGTCATTTAGCGCTTGGTAGTTCCAATGGAATAGCTCTCACTCTTAGAGTGGAATTCCTAGCAAACGCTTCTTAACAGCTGCATATAAGCAACTGGCCTCCAAAGGGCTACGCTGGAATAAAAACAGCAACAAAGTTTGAATTATATCTGTCAGACCTGCTGCTGGAATTCTTTTGTTCGACTGCATGAGTCATTCTTCAGATGTGTTGAAGCATCCAGAGAAATGCTGTGCGTGGAAACAAGCCTACAGGCAGCTTCACTGAATATTGTTTCACCGGTAATATTTATTTCTTTCTTAGAGAAACCAGCCACATTTATTCATCTCTTGTCACTAATGCAAGGAAACCTAAGGTACTATAATTTCACCTGTCCTTTGGTACTGCTTTCATTTAAATATGAAGAGGATGTGGTGGAATTTGCAGCCATAACAACCAAGTGGTTCTGACATGAGAGGAGTTGCATAAAATCATATCCACCTAAACGTCCGCTACGAGGTGTTAACACAACAGGTGTTGTGGCAATTTCATTCCTGTTGTGCAACTGCACTGCAGAAGATGCCACTCTTCCATTAAGTTGCCTCCTGCACTGTGTTCATGTGGTTATTCTGCATAATTAAAAAATAGGATACAAGGCAAAGTAGTTTATAGGAAGAGCCATGTGGTGGAGTGGTGACACAGAGTTTGATTAGTAAATTAGGGTCCACGGTCACCTGAAACATGAAACACACTGGATGAAATTGGGCTACTCATCCTTTCTTAACTTGCTGTATCTTAGAGGGGTGTTGTAATGAGAAATTGGGAGGAGGAGAGCCTTACATGTCATTGTGAACTCCACCAACCACGTTGGGTTGATCAGGTTTCCCTCTTCCATTCTAGCTATTAGGATTCCATCTTGGGACCTTCTTCGATGTCTTCCAGACTACTTTTCCCTCCTATTCCTCTTCTCATACCAAATCCCCAGTCTGGACACACCTACCTACCTTGTCTTCTTCATTTCAGCTTTTCTCCTCTATTGTTACCTCCAAGCATTCTTTTATTGTCTGCAGCTCCGTGGATCTCCTCCCTTTACTGAGGGTTGATAATCTTTCTTGGGCTTTTGAAAATTTCTGGGCTTTTTCTACATTACTCTGTTCCTTCTGTCATTCCTAGATGTACCCTATTTTTCTGTCTATACAACACTATTTCCCCCCTAAAATCATGATACTAAAAATTAAGGGGTGTCGTATACATGGAAGTAAGTCTTTCCCAAGGGGTGGTGTGGGAGAGAACCCAAACTGACCTTGCTGTTTCCCTTCCTTTCCGCCAGTCCTTGTTTATTCTCAGTGTCTTGAAGACTCTTCCGCACTTTGTTTTTTGCAGAATTGGCACCTTTTTTTCAGTGAAGAAAGGCTTGGTGGTTGAACAGCCCATTAAGAAGTGCCTTTCCACACTGAAAAGAAGACACTGATTGATCATTGCAAAAGCAAGTGCTGCTAGATAGGAAGTGAAACAGTGAGGTCAGTTTGAGTTCTTTTCCACCCCATCCCCTGCTGTTTTCATTTCTTTCTTTCAGCACTTAATTGCCCTCTTCTCTGCTTTGCTTTTGCAATAATCGATCAGAGGCTTCTTTTCTGCATAGAAAGGTATCTCTTAATAGGCTGCTCAACCCCAATGCTTTCCCTGCTGAAAAGAAGGTGCCAATTCTGCAAAACAAAAAAACAACAAAAAACAACAACAAAGTGCTGAGGAGTCTTCAGAATGCAGGAAGGAAAGGAATCAGCAGGGTGATGGTGGAGGAGGAGACCTCAAGGAGGATTTAAGAGCTTCATGGCGCAGTGGTTAAAAGCCTGTACTGCAGGTAAAACTGTGCTCAGGACCTGGGGTTCAATTCCAGGTAGCAGGCTCATGGTTGACTCAGCCTTCCATCCTTCTGAGATTGGTAAAATGAGTACCCAGGTTGCTGGGGTGGGGGGCAATGTGTAGCCTGCACACTGTAATTAAAATTGTAAACCGCCCAGAGACGACTTGAAGTGGTATGGGGCTGTATATAGGCAGAACACTTTGCTTTGCTTTGCTAATTTATTAATTATATTAATTTGGGTCTTAAAGGGGGACGTCTAATATATGGCAGCATCTTATGGACAGAAAAATGTGGTATTTCTTTCGCCTGCCCTTCAGGGTTTTTCTGAAGTCCTGGTTCCCCAAGATAGCCTAATCTAACATAATCTTCCCCCAAATCTACCAGAGAACTTGTAATTTGAAATTCAGTGGGCCTTAGAAAAAAATGAAAGAGCCTATTGACATAGATCTGCAGTCACCTTGAGTTCTTTGGACAAATGATGATGATAATGATGGAGATGGTGGTGTTTACTTGTATGAAAGATTGTTTTAGCTGAGACCATGAAACTCCATAGAAGGCAAGATAAAACTTGGAAATATTTTGAGTAACTTTGAAGAGAGTTTTTTTTAGTGAGTAGGAAGGATTGTTTGTGTGGCCAGGGGATATTGGACCACCCGCACATCATTTACACATGAGAAGAATTGGTTGCTTCCATTCAATTAACCTTCGGTTTATATGTAGTAGGGATTTATATTTCTTCACAGCAGAATAAGTGCTCCAAATGCTTGTCCTATTAATTAGCCTTTGCTCTCAGCAAACATATCCTCAGTTGTCAGATGTCCTTCCAAAAGCTTCATAGTCCAACTGCCAACTATGAAATATGGAAGAGCACTTTCAATGCATGTTCTCGTAGACTGATACTGACACCTCAGTTCTGTTTGCTTTCATTGCTCCTAGCTTTGATCAGAGTGTCCAAATATTGTCAGTTTTTCTTTCTCCACCTCTGGTGACATTTGCTTTTATTTAGTCTGCTGTGTGTGAAATGCACAAATCCAGCTGACCATCATTCTGTTTGTTGCACTTCCTTGCCTTACCTAAGCTCTCTTTCAGAAACAGTATTTAGCATTTTACCTTGGATATTACATTTGGAGTTCACTCTTACTGGCATATAAATGCTGTTTTATTTTCCCCTTGGTATATATAGAAAAGTTCCTGGGCTGAAGATAATTTGCTTCCTTCCTGATTTGTGCAATCATCGTGTTCTCTATAATTCATTTTATGCAAATAATGGAAGAAGAGGGTGCTGCACCAAATACAGCCCCAGCCATTCTTCAAGCCAGTTTTCATTTTTGGAGTGTGCCATGGACAGTTAAATTGCTATCATTGGCAATATGCTATGGGCAAATAAAACTGTTATTATAGAAATCAAAATAGCCTTTACCCAGTGACGGAATCTCTCTTCCCTCTCTCCCTCGCTTATTACATTTCTCCTTTCTTAAATCCTTAGGTGAAAAAGTACTGGGCTGAAAAGCAACGCAAGTGGCAAGAACAGGAAACAAGAGATTTGTTGCGTTTAATGGAATTTAAGAAACTAATGTCTGAACAAGTCATCAAGGACAAAGAAAGGTAAAGGTTACTCCAACCCCAATAAACTGCCAGGACATCATTTAATGAGTCATCATTGGAGAGGGAAAATTCAGACTTGTTTTTATTTCTTTCATAATGGTTCCTACTTTTATTTAGCATTTAGCATCCATCTCAGCTTGGGTCCAAGCTATTAAAAGACCACAGCTCCGTCTTTGCGCCTGTCTGGGCGTTGAGATCACCAGGGAAGGGCTTTCTCTCAGTCACACCACTCTGACAGGTGTGCTGGGTGGGTACATGTGAGAGGGCCTTCTCCCTCGCTGTTCCCAGACTCTGAAACACCTTCCCATGGGAAGCTAGGCTGACCCCCATCTTTGCTGTCCTTCTGCAATCAGAAAGAAGGCTTTTCATTAGTGACTGGTTATCTAAGAGGGTTTTTTTAATAGATTGTTGAGCTCTGTTGTTTTAAATGTGTTTTAATATTGATTTTATTTACCATTTTACTGTGATGTAATTCTTGTTTAATTCTTTTAAATATTCATATCCTGTTTTTAGCTTCAAGTGTTGTCTTTATAATGATTTAAGCTGCCTTGGGTCCTTTTTAAAGATAAAGGCAGAACACAACTATTTTAAATAAAGAGTTAGATTACAGCTGGAAGCCCCCTTAAACCCAATGGAACTTCATTCTGAATAGACTTGTGTAGATTGGTTGGCAGTTCACTCTGGTTTGCTTAAGTTCTTTTCCTATTCAAAGCTCTCCTTCACTAATATAAATTAAGGGAGACAGGTTTCACAAGGTTTAGAGCAAGGATGAAGAGCTTTTGGTAGGTCTGCAGGCCAGGTGTTTGCCCCCACCCTACCCAGGGGAGGCCGCATCACTTCTTGAAATGTCACAAAATAGACACAATTTTTAAAAAATCAAAATAGGACATGCTTGGATACTCACTTCTGAATTTGAATTTAGTAGGAGAGGGTTGGGTTTGGGTCTTTTTATGTAAAACCACTACCACCAGGAGTAGAAGAACTTATTTTTGCCATTGAAAGTTTTTAAAACTGGACAGAAAAGGGTTTGGTGAGATTGCAGAAATTTCCCTGGGGGCTATGCTTTTATCTATTGCCTAATGTGGAATTTTATGTGGAATTAACAATCGTCATGCTTCTTCAGTGTGCCACTATTCTGCAGCTGCCTTGGGTCCTTTCATTGTGAAAGGTGGGGTAGAATATTTTATATGCATTTGATTAAATAAATACCATATATTTCAATTGCTTTCTGTATCCTCATATGAACATAGAGACATATACTAAAGCCAGTCCTATTTAGCCCCACCCAGTGTACTTGTGCAAAGACACTATATTGTTATTTGTTGATTTTATTTGTATTATTTACACCACTGCCTTTCTATTACATTAAGTTCCTTTTGAGATTTGCTTCAAGTATAGTTCCATAGATGAAACAGGCTAAGCAAGATAGGGGTCCCCACTCAACAACTATTCTACGTGCTATTGAGGAAACAGTGAGGGGAGCACCTATGTACAGTAGTTGGCCAGGGGTGCCTTTCTCCAGCTACAGAAAATATATCAGCTGCACCCCTGTCTGGATGAACGGAGCCTCATGACAGTTACGCATGCACTGGTAACATCCCGTATTGATTACTGCAATGCGCTTTACGTGGGGCTGCCTTTGAAGACAGTCCGGTGATTGCAACTGGTTCAGAATTGTGCTGCGCAGCTGGTGAGTGGCAGGGCCGCCAAGGAACACATCATGCCGATTCTGTATAACCTTCACTGGTTACCAGGTGCTACCCGAGCCCAATTCAAAGTGCTTGTTTTGACATATAAAGCCTTAAACGTCTTAGGACCTAGATACCTGAAGGACTGCCTCCTTCCATATGAACCTACCGGTCAATTAACATCTAGCCAGGGGGCCCTCCTGAAAGAGCCATCCCTCAAGGAGGTGAAAGGGATGGCTTGTAGGAACAGGTCCTTTTCGGCAGCTGTCCCCAGATTATGGAGTGCCCTCCCAACTGAGACCCACCTGGTGCCAATGTTGATGACATTCCGGCGCCAGGTAAAAACATTCCTGTTCCAGAAGTTTTTTAATTGATTATTGTGGGTCCTGATGGCAATTTTAGTGTAGTCTTTTAATATATTGTAGTTATTGTATTTAAATGTTTTATTGTTTTAATTGTATTGCAGTTTTGATGTTTTAATTCTCTGAATTGTTTATTTTGATTGTGAGCCACCCAGAGACCTTTGGGTAGTGGGCAGCATACAAGCTAAATAAATAAATAAATGACTGGAAACTATAATTGGAGGCCAGAGACAAGAGGACAAATATGGACACTCTCCGTAATCCATGTTGCAGTGCAAAGGCAAGCCTGATTGCCAGTTGCTGTACAGCAGTCAGCTGGCCTGGTCGAGAACCTGGTTGAAAAAAGGGTCTGCCTTTGGACAAGTAATAACACCCAGCGGGAGCCCATGTGAAGCACCAGAGCATGAAACAGAGAACACGTAATCAGAGTATCACAGTTTTATGGTACAAGAAATCCAAATTCCCCCACCCCCACATGTAGAGAGTGCACCAAAGTAGTTACTGTTCCACTGTTTTACCCATTTAATCTACTTTATAAACGTTGAAAAAAAGTAATAGAAAATAGATTGCTCATATGATTTCAGGGGGCTTGGAAACATGATCGGCATGAGCACCTGTGCCAAATTAAAAACAGGATATTGTACAGCCCTCAACCCAAACTATGCTGGTTGCAGCAGAAAATATCATATTGTTTACTTCTGGTTTACTTCTTCCTTAGGAAGAAGGCAGTTGACCACCAACTGTTGACCGAGGGCAGTGGGGAGTTCTTTTGACAGATCAATTAACTGATTTTCCTTGCATTAACAGTTTGGGCTTTGAACGCAGGCCATTGTAGTAAAAAAATAAAAAGAATAAAATAAAAAAAATTAAGAGGGACCTGAGAAAAACAACTGGGCATTGTTTGGTGCTAAGTAGTCAGCCAAAGTACTTTGGGGTAGTACATCAAGAAGACCAAATCCTCCTGTTGGGTTTTGCTCAGTAGCTTCCTCCAAGATGACCAGCAGAAGCTGTCTTGGCCATGCTAGTTATCCCGTATCATTCGGCTCACAATAACCACCATTCTCATGTATTTCTAGACATAAGCAAGATGCCTGCTTGTTAAGGAAGCCACATGCTGTTTTCTGGCTTGGGGATAAATTTGAACCAGAAGGCTTTTGAGGTCCCTTCCAAGGGCACGCGTGCGTGCGCACACACACTTTTGTATGCAGAATAGCAACCTTTATATTCTGTCAGTTTCCACTGAAGGACCACCCACCCTCCAAACTTTCCGTGGGGCTAATTAGACTGTGCAATTTATTTTCCATAGCTGTCTTTGTACTGCTCTTTGGCAAACAAAGGAAATTAAATGTCTCGATATAGCCGGCAGTGCTCACCTTTCCTCTCTTGGATGTTCCTATGCTCCTTGTTACAGAGGTAATTTGCTGTTTCTTTAAAACCAACCTACCTTGTGTCTTTTCTTCTCCTTGGCTGTCAATCCATTTGAGGATGGCAAAGCCTAGCTGAAGATTTTGCCTGAGGCTAGTCAAGGTTAGGAGCTTTGCCTTAAAATTTTTCAGTGATTTAGAAAACCAAAGAACTACAGGGATGACAACAGTTCAGTCTCAGAAGCCTTGGTGTGAAAGGATTTCTTTAACAATGGATTCAATTGAACTGAGTAGTCCTCAAAATGATCCAGGATTCAAAAGCTTCAGGTTGAGATGAATCGATGAAAATTACCAGCCTTGATTAATAAACATGAGATAAATACCTAGAAACTAAGTGAGTCACAATAGAGAATCTTTGGGACATAACACTGAATTTAGCATTTTCCTTTACTCATGAATCTAGGGCAGTGAGCTTCACTGGTTTTAGCAACACCTAAAGGGTTTGAAGTCGGTGGTGTAGCATGGGGGTGGGTGGAATGGGGAAGAGGGGCAGTTGCCCTCGGTGCACAATTCCTAGGAATGCATAAACTGACATGCCACACAGCCACACCTTGAGCTCCCCCTCCTTTCTGGCAGTCTAAGTCTGAGCTGCCACGGAAGACACCCACTGCTGCATCCAGCATGGACCTCTAGTGGCTCTGTGGCCACTTCATGGCAAACCATCCTGGGGACTTCTCCCACTTTGTTCCGACACCCCACCATGGTCCCACCCATTGCTGTGGGGCACATGATCTGTATCCTGCAATAGTGGCCTTGCACCAGGTGCTGAAAATCCATCCTGTTTCACTGTCTGAGGTTTTTTCTTATCAATTTCCACTTTATACTGTACTACGGTAACCTATCATTTTATTTTATATTTTCTTCATTGTGGGCTTTGTGAAGCCACACAGATGGGTTTCCCAGTGCACACGTGCAAGGTTTGAACTTCCCTAGCAAAGGGAAGTTTGTTAGTCTCTCCCTAAAACACATAGAAGAACAAGCCTTCCCGAGAGAAAATCAGCATGGCTTCTGTAAGGGTAAGAAGGCCAATTCCATGCTAGGGATTATCAAAAAGGGGATTGAAAATAAAACAGCCAATATTATAATACCATTGTACAAAACAATAGTAAGGCTGCACCTGGAGTATTGTGTACAATTCTGGTCACCACATCTCAAAAAAGACATAGTGGAACTGGAAAAGGTGCAAACAAGAGCAAATAAAATGATTACCAAAAGGAAGTTTTCTTCAGGTTGCTAGGTAGAAAATTGAAGTCCCGGGCTTCCAAGGTAGCATTTTCAGAAGTGCTACCTGTTCCTCGTGCAGGTCCCGCCAGGCAGGCAGAACTCAGAAGCCTCAATGCGTGGATGAGGCGATGGTGTCGAGAGGAGGGCTTTAGATTTGTCAGGAACTGGAGAACATTTTGGGACAAGCCAAACCTGTTCAGGAGGGATGGGTTGCACTTGAATCATGATGGGACCAGATTGCTGGCACTCAACCTCAAAAAGGCAGCAGAGCAGCTTTTAAACTGATAACTGGGGGAAAGCCGACAGGAGCTGTGTGGCATCCGGTTCGGAACACCTCATCCTCGGGGAATGAGGTTGGAGAGGGTAGAGAATCACATAGAGATGACATAGCAAGTATTAACACTGGCAGAATAGCGGAATGTGACAGTTCGTCTACTGAAAATAAAAGCTGTGGGGGGAGAAGAACAAGGCAGCAGCTGTTGCCGGACCCACTGTACAAGTGCTTCTACGCCAATGCTCGAAGCCTCCGAGCAAAGATGGGAGAACTTGAACATCTGGCAGCTAGGGATAACATTGATATAATAGCCATAACAGAAACCTGGTGGAATGTGGAGAACCAGTGGGACACAGCAATCCCAGGCTATAAACTCTATAGAAGGGATAGAGAGGGGCAGGTTGGAGGAGGAGTGGCCATCTATGTCAAAGAAGGCATAAAATCCAGCAGAATGGAGATTGACAGAGGGTCTGACTCCGCCATAGAATCACTGTGGGTTAAACTACCAGGTCCAAAGAGTGATGTGATAGTTGGAGTATTCTATCGTCCACCAGATCAAAAACTTGAGGGGGACCTTGAAATGAGGAGAGAAATCATGGAGGTGGCTAAGAGGGATAGGATAGTAATCATGGGGGACTTCAATTATCCCCACATTGACTGGGCCAATGCGAGCTCTGGGCAAGAAAGAGAAACTGGGTTTCTCGACTTGCTGAATGACTGTGCCTTAGAGCAACTTGTCATGGAGCCCACCCGAGAACAGGCAACTCTAGATCTAATATTGTGTGATACTCAGGACCTTGTCAGGGATGTGAATGTCACTGAGCCTCTGGGGAACAGTGACCATGCTGCAATTACCTTTGCCATGCATGTCGGAGGAAGAGTGTCAACCAAATCAGACATAAAAACCCTTGATTTTCGAAGGGCAAACTTCCCTCAGATGAGGAAACTAGTTAGAGAGAAACTGAAGGGGAGGGTTAGAAGAATCCAATCTCTTCAGTGTGCATGGAGCCTGTTTAAAACAACAATAATAGAGGCCCAGCACAAGTGCATACCACAAAGAAAGAAGAGCTCATTTAAGTCCAAGAGGACACCGGCATGGTTAACGAGTGGAGTTAGAGAGGCTCTAAAGCACAAGGAGATGTCCTTCTGTAAATGGAAATCCTCCCCAAATGAGGAAAATAAAAAGGAACACAAACTCTGGCAAAAGAAATGTAAAAAGATGATAAGGGAGGCAAAGAAAGACTTTGAGGAACGCATGGCTAGCAATATAAAAGGTAATAATAAAAGCTTCTTTAAATATGTTAGAAGTAGAAAACCTGCCAGAGAACCAGTTGGCCCTCTGGATGGTGAGGGAGGAAAAGGGGAGATTAAGGAGGACTTGGAAATTGCAGAGAAATTAAATGAGTTCTTTGCATCAGTCTTCACGACAGAAGACCTTGAGCAGATTCCGCTGCCTGAGCCGCCCCTCTTGACTAAAGAATTAAATCAAATACAGGTTAAAAGAGAGGAGGTTTTAGGACTAATTGATAAATTGAGGATTAACAAGTCACCGGGCCCAGATGGCATCCACCCAAGGGTTATTAGGGAACTGAGAAATGAAATTGCAGATCTCTTAACGGTTATATGCAACTTGTCTCTTAAAACGGCCACAGTGCCGGAGGACTGGAGGATAGCAGATGTCACACCAATTTTTAAAAAAGGAAGGCGGGGGGACCCAGGAAACTACAGGCCGGTTAGCCTTACATCTGTCCCAGGGAAGATGGTGGAAGGCCTCATCCAAGAGAAAATCTTAAAACACATAAAAGAACAAACCTTGCTGAGAGAAAATCAGCATGGCTTCTGTAAGGGTAAATCTTGTCTTACAAACCTTTTAGAATTTTTTGAAAAGGTCAACAGGCACGTGGATTTGGGTGAACCGGTGGATATAGTCTATCTGGATTTTCAAAAGGCTTTTGACACAGTCCCTCACCATAGGCTGCTGAGAAAATTGCATAGTCAGGGGATAAGAGGGCAGGTCCTCTTATGGATTGAGAACTGGTTGAGATCCCGGAAACAAAGAGTAGGTGTCAATGGGAAATTTTCACAATGGAGAGAAGTGAAAAGCGGTGTGCCCCAGGGCTCGGTCCTGGGACCGGTGCTTTTCAATCTGTTCATAAATGACCTGGAGACAGGGATAAACAGTGAGGTGGCCAAGTTTGCAGATGACACAAAACTTTTCCATGTGGTAAAAACCAGAGAAGATTGTGAAGAGCTCCAGAAGGATCTCTCCAAACTGGGGGAGTGGGCTGAGAAATGGCAAATGCGTTTTGGTTAAATGTAAAGTAATGCATATTGGGGCAAAAAATCCAAACTTCATCTATCAACTCATGGGCTCTGAGTTATCCGTGACGGATCAGGAAAGAGATCTTGGTGTGTTGGTGGACAGCTCCATGAAGGTGTCTCCCCAATGTGTGGCAGCGGTGAAGAAGGCCAATTCCATGCTAGGGATTATCAAAAAGGGGATTGAAAATAAAACAGCCAACATTATAATGCCGTTATATAAAACAATAGTAAGGCCCCACCTGGAGTATTGTGTACAATTCTGGTCACCGCATCTCAAGAAAGACATAGTGGAACTGGAAAAGGTACAGAAGAGAGCGACTAAAATGATTACTGGGCTGGGGCACCTCCCTTATGAAGAAAGGCTAAAACAATTGGGCCTCTTTAGTCTGGAAAAAAGACGCTTGAGGGGGGATATGATTGAGACATACAAAATAATGCAGGGTATGAGTAAAGTGGATAGAGGGAAGCTCTTCTCCCTCTCTCAAAATACCAGAACTAGGGGACATACACTCAAATTGAGTGCTGGGAGAGTAAGAACTGACAAAAGAAAATATTTTTTCACCCAGCGTGTTGTAAGTCTATGGAACTCCCTGCCACAGGATGTGGTGATGGCATCTGGCCTGGATGCCTTCAAAAGGGGATTGGACAGATTCCTAGAGGAAAAGTCCATCACGGGTTACAAACCATGATGGAGATGTGTAATCTCTAGGCTTTAAACCAGGGTACTTCAAGGGCCAGATGCAGGGGAGTGGTATCAGGAGACAGATATCTAGTCTCATGCGCTCCCAAACGCATCTGGTGGGGCCGCTGTGAGATACAGGAAGCTGGACTAGATGGGCCTTTGGCCTGATCCAGCATGGCTCTTCTTATGTTCTTATGTTCTTATGTTCTTATGAAGTGGGCATATTGGGGGGAGGTGGAAAAAGGCAACCTCTCCAGATTTTATGGGGGGAGTGTTTTGCTGGAGGGGGTGGTGGTGGTCTGAAGTTTGGGATCCGAAAAGAAGGTTGCTATTTAGGCATGTTTGATTCGGAGTTTGGGAGGTGGCAGCAGCCAGCATTTTCTTATTAAGCTATCACTAATATTTTTCCCCTCCCAAAGTCCCCAGCTCCAGCTGATCGACGCTGGGGTGGGGGGAAATTCTCCCCCCCCAGCACTGATCAGCTGATGTGTGGGCTTGGGGGAGGGAAAAATATATACACACAAATGTCACACAAGCACCAAACAAGCACCCCCCACCGCCAAAACAGTAAAATAAAAGTTAAAACACAACACACAGAAACACAATGAACCAAAACAAAAAACAAAACAATTTTTTTATAAATTCATTTCAAACAAAACGAAATAAACCAAAATGAAATTGGAAATGAAACGAAATGCCATTTTTGCGTTTCGTGCCCATCTCTACTAGCCATGTTTAGCTTCCCAAACCAGACAAAGCTGAGTGTTTTCTCGATGGTGTGATGCTACATCATTGGTCTTTTAAGATTGGTGGGTGGCACGGGCCGTCCTGTTATATTACCTTCTGCTTTCCGGACACATTACTCCCTTTTCCCTTCCTTTATATGCAAAGTAGATTTCACCAGTCTGTGATCTTCTCTTCTGCTTCCTGTCCCTACAGTAGAACACTCAACTTATTCCTTGTTCCTACATTTGGTTTTCAGTTCAAATTAACTCTCCTCCCCAGCTAAACTTGTTGACAGAGGAGCTTTGACCCTGTGTTGTTGACTCCAATAATCCATTGTGCTTCCAGATACTCTGAATGAGATTTGTTTCAGTTAGTGGAAATGGGCATAAAAATGTAGGGCTTCTGAATGACAAATCCATTATACTCAGTTTCATTTTGACATCATTCAGTGCATTAATGTCAATTTGCTGTGTTTCATATATTTTCCCTTCAAGTCTTCAAGTTTCTGCCTTGTTCTTTTTGGTCCTTTCATTCCATTTATTTTCTTTACATTAAAAAAAAGAGAAAAAGGCTACAAACTCAGACAGCTTCCACCCTCCCACCCCCGCAGCAATTCACGTGCTGCCCTTTCAAGCTCCAAACAAGAAGTATATTGAAGCTTCAGGGCAACTTATTTGGCTTGATCCCCTTTGAGCTACATTTGTTATATAACCTCGACTCCAAGACTTCAGTTCTGCCTTAAGCATTCACTTATCACAGCACATCCCCACTGACATGGAAGACACACATTTCCATGATCTGATGGCTCGTTGATCAATAGTACCATCATGTTCCTATTTTAAGTGTCAGATGAAAGATGAAGTTCCACCCTAGGTTTTGATGTCCCCAGTTTGCCGGTTTCTGTGGACTCAGCAGAGTGAGCTTTGCATTTTAGGGCTTCTGAGGAACCTGCAGCACAGTGTGTGTGTGTGTTGTGTCGTCACAGTCGTGACCGACTCTTCGTGACTCCATGTCCATGGAGTTTTCTTGGCAGGAATACTGGAGTGGTTTGCCAGTTTCTAACTCCAGGCACCTAAAACACCTGGTATTCCCCGGTGGTCTCCCATCCAAGTACTAACCAGGGCCAACAGTGCTTCAATATTAAATTTGGTTTTGAATGTATAATCAGGCTTTTCTAAGAGAATGTTTAGGGCATTTGAAAGTTTTGGGGGGAAATGCTGAAGGAAGAGGAGTTTTAAGTAATAGTAGTAAAGTAATAGTAAAAGTAAAGATTCCCCCCACACACGGGTGGTAGTTGTGTCTGACTCTAGGGGCAGTGCTCATCTCTATTTCCAAGCCAATGAGCCAGTGTAGTGCAAGTCTGTGGCCATGTGGCTGAATGCATTTCTGTGCACGGAACACTATTTACCTTCCTGCTTCTTACGGCAGTACCTATTTATCTACTTGCATTTATATGCTTTTGACCTGCTAGGTTGGTGGCAGCTGCGGTTAACAGTGGGAGCTCACTTCACTGCGTGGCACCTGGGATTTGAACTGCCAAGCTGCCGACTTTGCAGCTGACATTTCAGCACTCTAACCCGCTTTGGGCAAAAATATTCTCCTTTGGGATTAATAGGGGCAATGACAGTGACTACTGTTTCTGTTTGACTTTTCTGACATCTTCCCATTGGCAACCCAGCTATAAGGTTTAGAAGCCTCTGTAGGACTGGATTAGGTTGTTCTGCTCAATTCTGCCAGGAAAATCATAGTAATGGTCAACGGCTCATATACATCCTCTATGAATCCTATAACTCCAGCGGGAACTCCCTCCTCCTGGAGTCCAAGAATGCCCCATCTCTGCTGTCTTTCCTGAAGCAGGCAAAGACCTTCCTGTTCACACAAGCTTTCCCTGAATGAGGGACTACTTACTATTTGATTTTGGATCAGTGCGATGGATCTATGTTTTTGCACCACTGTGGAGCCATGCGCTGGAGGATGCATGATTATTATTGTGTAATGTTTAGACATGAATGAGATGTGTGATTTGATAGTCATTTGAGAAGGATCCCATGCAAAAATCTTAGGAAATCAAGAGGATCCGTCAAAATCCGTCTTTTACTTTCTTCCAAGATGGACTACCTACTATGTGACCTTTATATGGATTACCATGCATGATTATATTTACTAATTTCATAAGAACACCAGTGTTTTCCATGTTAGTTTACACCCTCTCATAATGGTTTTTTTTCTTTTTGTGTGCTCCCTGTAGCTTTAAAGTTACATTTTAATGTTCTAAGATGCCTCTCATAATTCCCTGTTCTTAACTTGACTATATCTGAAATGTTCTGGGCTGTATATTGTCCCTCATTATTGTAAGTTACCTTGGGTCCTTTTCCAATAAGAAAGGTGGGGTAAAAATATTCAAATAAATAAATAAATAAATAAATAAATAAATAAATAAACCCAACCTGCCATTTTCCTGGAGGATAGTAAGCAATGTCGTGCAGAGGTTCTACTTCCCTGCAATCAAAAATATTTGAAGGCAACTGATCCTTTTAGAAACAACATCACAACAAATCCAGCGAGCAATGGAACTCACTCAAGGACAATATCAAAGGATAAATTGAATCCATCCACTTTGATATCTTCACAATCAACAGAAAAGAAGGGCACCAATATCAGAAAGCGAACAACTGCCTCAGCTATTGATTCTAACAAACCCAATGAATCTAAGAAAAATAGATTTTTCCCAAGTAAGCCTCAGGTACAGACAGTGATGGTTCCATGTATAAGGGAACCAGTAGCAAACCAACAGAATGACACCCAAAATGTTGGCTCAAGAGAAGAGCTGTGTAGCCCTTCTGTACAGAGCATTCCACCAAAGCTTCCAACTCGAAGGGCACAAGTAACATCCATTATGTCGTCCAAATACAGTACTGCAGAGGCTAGATGGGATTGAGGATACAGTTGAGAGGACCTCAGCATGATTTGTCACATTCACCTCTGAAAGATATAGCACAGAGTGGAACTGGAGGAGGTCAAAACATTATCTGCATCAATGGCATAGGAAAGACATCTATTCTAGATCCCCTTCAAGGGATATGCAATATCAGACGATCCATATTGTTCATCTTTCTTCTGTCCTTCTCCTCCTTATCTATGTAAAAATATGAATTTGCCATCACTAGTATCTTGTAGAGAAAGATCACATTCAAGGGGTTGATCACATGATGTCGTAGGCAAAGAGATGAGTGTGATCAGAGACATTATCATTCCAGGTATTGTTTAAAACCGAGGTCACATTTGCTTAGGAGGCAACATGATGATATAAGGAACCCAATGAGAAATTTGACACCACACTCATCAGTCAGTGCACAGTCAGTATTGAGATCTCCCCCTAGGCGAATGAACAAACCTAAAAGCAGTAGCACTCAAAAGGCAGTTGGCGATGACATTGACAGTTCCTACAAGAACAAGACCAATAGACCCAGTTATTACTGCTGCCAGCCCTAAACTTTACACTTGCCCCATTTCTGACATGTCAGGCCTTATTTTCTGACATGTCAAGCCTAAGGGGAGCTCTCCAGTTTTGAAGGGATAACCAGCCTCAGAAACAGCAGATAAAAAGTCAGATAATGAAACTTTGAATTTAGGCAATGAAGATAATGAGAATTCTGGTACACTCTTCAGATCCATACCCAATTCAGAAGTGTAAGATACTACACCACTTTCCCCATCTGAAGAGCCATACTCATACAATGACCTAATTGAAAGAATAGCAAAGTTATCACAGTCTTCTAAAGGCTCAATATTTGCAATAATTTAGAAAAAAACAAATATACCTCTAAACATGTCAGTGTTAGAAATACTGATAGATCTAATTACCCCGTCCTCACCAAAATCTTCAACAATATCAGCAACCTCTAGACACATTGAAAATCTAGAGAGAGCACAGGAGGAAGGAGCAAACTTTTTATTTAAACATCCAATGCTAAATGCAATTATACAAGTACTCAATAAGAAAAAAGTGGTAAAATACAAAATGTACCTGCTAACAAGGAAGGAAGAAAATTAGATCTACTAGGCAGAAAAATTTATTATTCAGCAGCACTACACTTGAGGATTTCAAATTACCAAGAAATGATGGGTGCAGATCAGCAATTTATCTGGGAAACGTTTCGGCCCATAATTGTGTACTTGCCTAAGGGGACAAAAAAAATCAATGCTCATAGCCTTCTATTAAGAAGCATAGCTGCATGGCAGATGCACTTGGCACATCGTGTGGCTGATTGTGCAGCTAAGAACATGGCAGTGGCTGTAGTGTTAAGAAGAAATGCAGGGCTCCGATCATCTGGAATTCAAGGTCTCACATAGACAACCTATTTAATGGGAAGGGACACTTTAACTCAAAAACAGACAATTATGTGGAATAACTCAGCAAGGAAAATGAGTTGGAATACACAACACCAGCCAACACCACGGTACAAACCATATTGGAAGAGGAATTTTTAATATCAAAGACATCAATCACCAGTCAGTAGATAACTTTGCAGTGTTACATCTCACAAACCAGACAAAGCAGGCCCAAATAAAGAAGAGAAGGGGGGGGAGAGAGAGAGAGACTGACAAGAAATCTAAGCAGAACCGAAACTGTCAGTGCTGGTTTTATCAATTCTCCATCATTAACTGTTTCAATGCAGTGCAGCACAATGCTAGTGCCTTATATAAGCAATTGATACACTATCATTTCCAGTATATCCATCCTAACTCATGGTTACTCAATAGGATTTGACATACAGTACTCCCTCCAATACAGTGTATTCGTGTTACTAAACCTTCAAAAATTCTCAAGGTGGAGACTTTGGACAAAAAGATAAATAAAAGATAAATAATAAAGATAATAAAAATATTGACAAGATATGTGGACAAAGGATATCATTCCCAGTACAATGGTACTTCTAATTACAAAATTAATCTGTTCCAAATGCATTTTCTTAAGTCATAATTTTCTTACGTCGAAACAGAGTTTTGCATAGAAATGCATTGGAAATGGATTAACCTGTTTTGAGGTACCACTGTATTTTACAGAACTGAGGGTTAGTAGCCCATGGCCAGTATTGGATCTAAGACAGCCATGTTCAAAGTCCGGCCTGGGGGCCGAATCCGGCCCTCCAGGCCATTTTGATTGGCCCTCGGATGGCTGGCCAGGCTCCCTCGCTCCCCCTCCACACACCAGCCAAGCCCAAGGCACGGAGCGAACAGTACATGCCCAAACTCCACCGGCATTGCTGACACCCACCAGTTGCCCTCAGCCCTCCCCGAGCCACTGATAGGTGCTCTGCTTCAATCTTGGGGCACCCAACCATGGCCCCACCACTCCTCTGTCTTTCTCAAGGCTGTGAAGGAGCGCTGGAGCATATAACTCTGTGGGTGGGGCTTAGGGATCAGTGGGTGGGGCTCACACAGTGTCAGTGGGTGGGGCTTGCAGTGGGTGGGGCAGGGGCACGGAGCAGTTGCCCCCCCCACATTCTCAGCCACCAAATCTGGCCCTCCTTACAAAAAGTTTCGGCACCCCTGATCTAAGAGAAGTCAACATGTACACAAATCCCAAAAAATGGATGGTGACTTTGTGAATGTTTTGACCACTCTTAGGATTGTTTCAGCTTTGAAAGTTTACCTGGCTGCAATAGTGGCACTCCAGCCTGAAAATCATCCATCATCATTGTAATTCAAGAACCTAATTGTGAAGAAATTCCTAAAGGCTTTGAAAAATGCTTAATCTGATATGAAGCATATACAGTTCCACTGGTTTCTGTCTTTGGTGTCAAAAACAACTAATGAAGGCTCCCTTTGATACACTAATTACAGTACAGCAGAGGAGAGAGCAGAGTCTTCAACAACATCAGATCTTAGAGCATTGACTTCTAAAATAGTAGTTTTGATTGCTATTCTTTAGAAAGAAGATTAAGCGAAATTACACTCTTGAGGACTGAATATTCAATCTACCTTACATTCAATTTAGCAAAGACAAAACAATGTTTTATACTAATACATCTTTCCTGCCAAAAGTGGTGTCATCATTTCATATGCCACAACCATTACTATATCTATATATTCACACACTCCCCACTATTGTCTCACCAGATTTAGTTCTTCTCTCCTGCACAAAACAAGATAGGATTCTGGTGAGCAGGTGCAAATTTCACATTCAAGGCTGGGGAAGGATAGTCGTGCAAGTAAAACTTGTTAAGATTCTGTGATGGGCATTCACACCGGTCCATAACCCATTTGTGTGAATTTATAGATGACCATTTGAAGAACCACAGTTAGAGTAACTTGTCCTTATCTTACATAATGTATTCAGTGTGATGTTATGTAAAGTATATTCTAATTAAAAATTCAGCAAAAGGATTTCACCTTGATATTTCTTGCTAGTACAAAATCAAAATTAGCATGTCCTTTGTTTGAAGCGAATTACTCAGTTATACATAGTTAATGGTTGGCCAAGAGCTTTCTAATGTGGGAACTCTCCGTTGAATACATTCAACAAAGGCCAGATGTGTAACATAAGGTCTTGTACAAGAATCGATAAGAACACTTGTAATAAATAGATAATGTTTTACCATTGCCCCATCTCATATTTGCAGCCCTTATAGTACTTCTGGATCAGTAGAGCTGCGCCTGCAAAGGGTATGGAAATGATGAGTCCCCATTTTGTGATAAAAGTTGTGAATTCTGCTATAAAGTCTGGACTTAGTGGTTGGCATTTGTGTCTAGTCGCAAGCTCTGGTTTAGACAGCCATCTCAGATTTGCTAGCCAAGCATGCTCTTAGTACTTTGGTGAGCAAGGCACCTGACACCACATTCAGTTTCTAATAAAGTGTGTGAGGAAGTTTAAAAAAATCAGAATTTCCCTTAAAAGCTTCAGAAAATCTCCAACTGTGTCTTCTCATCTTCATAATCTATACGGATAAATTCAGACCCTTTCTCTTTTCCAAGCCCTCCAGCATATCAGAGGATGTTAGGAACAACTACAAATATAGTTTATAGCAGGGCTGTCCAACTTTGAACAGGCCAAGGTCTACTTTTTCCGGCCCAAAGTGCCTGAGGGCTACCACACCAAAACCTATACTTACAAATTTTATCCATTCCAAGCACATGCTCATAAGTAGAGATGGGTACAAAACAAATTTTCAATTCATTTTGTTATTCGTTATTTGATTCGTTAGCTAACAAAATGAATAACGAACTAACCCATCAAAGAAAAATGAAATGAAATGGAAATTTTCACTTCATTTTTCGTTTGGGGGACACTTACCTTCCCACTGCACTGAGTCCTGACTTCTCTTCAGCAGTGCTGGAAATAAAAAAAATAAAAAATTAAAAAATGGTGCTGCCCCAGCCTCCCAGGGAAGCAAGCGCCTCTCAGCTATGAAAAAAATAAATAAAAAAAATTTTTTTTAAAAAAGTACCAACCTGGCTGGGGAGCCACATGGTCTGCACTGTAAAATGTTTAAAAATTGTTTTTTTAAAAAAGCGCTGATCCGCCCCCTGGGGCCACGTGGTCGGCACTAAAAAAAAGCGTTGGCAGGATGGTCTACCAGGCCAGGTGGTGGTAGACTGTCCCACCGCCTCCTCCTGAGGCCCAGCAGTGGGAGGCCTTACTGCCACCTCCGGAGCCCCAGTTGTGGCTGGGCCAGGCAACTTTAGACTGTCCTGCCGCCACCTCCAGATGCCCAGCAGCGGGAGGCCTCACCACCACCTACGGCACCCCAGCCCCAGCTGGGCCGGGCAGTGGTAGACCGACCCGCTGTTGAGGCCTCCGGAGGTGGCAATGGGATGGTCTACCGCCGCCTGGCCCAGTTTGGCTCGGTTAGGTTTCATATGAATTTTTTTTTAAAAATCGTACAGCCCTAAACCCGAACCGAACCAAGGTTGGGCCCAAAACAGAACCAACAGAACCATCAGTTTTCTGTTTCGTGTCCACCTCTACTCATAAGTAAAAAAAAAAGTAAGAACAGCACTGGTTTCCCCTAGGAATGCATTGAAAATCAATTAATCCATTCTGGAGGGAATAGATTTCAGTGCATTCCTATGAGAAGGCTAACCATGCACACACTTTCCTTGCACCCTCTTGAGCCGGTGTGGGCGGGTGACAGGGATGCACATGCATGCTTGCACAGATTGCTGCTTCCAAGGGGCAACCCACATGACCATGCACATGCCTCCCTTGCACCAGGCTCGAGTGCTTGCCTGGGCTGCTGGAAGTCTTTTTTTAAAAGGTGCACTTTCCCTCCCAACCTGCCCGGGGCCTGACTGGACTCTCCTCCCCCTCCAGCCTGCTCCTCCTCTTTCCCCCCTTCTCCCTTCCAGCCCCCTCGCTGCCGCCGCTGCCGCTGCCACCTGCAGCTCTCAGTCACCTTTGCCATGTTCACCATGCATCTGGGGTGGGTTGAGCCAGCAGCGGGGCAATCACATCACCATGGCGGCATAAGGAGGAGGGAATGGCTCAGAAGGGAAGCAGTGGCACACCGATCATCTTGCTGGTGAGGGGAGCAGGGGACTGCGCCATGGCACTCGAACTGCCCCACTCAGCTGAGACAGTGGGCTGGCAAACCTAAAACCTTGCTGGGGCAGTGGTGGTGCTTGGGATGGGGGAGGGAGGGGTGGAGAACTTAACCCCTCATTGTTTAATTGGTGGCCAGCGAGCTACTTTTGAACCCTTTGTGGGCTACTGGTTGTGCCGGCCTGGTTTATAGAAAGCCAACATTTATCAACTCCTCTTAGGTACAGAGCTGCTCGAGACTCTCTGGAAGGTTGAGTAGGCTGCAAAAAATACATCACAGCAACAGAAACTACAGAAAATCCTCCAGTAGAGTTCTGTAATTCTACCTGGCTTGTTGGGCCAGGGAGCTGTGATTCTCAAGTATAATTTTTCTTCATCCTGTTATTTGGGCTGGTACTTACCGTAATCCCCAAGGTTAAGCAGGTAAGGAATAACTTTACTTCGTACAGTATGACACATCGTTCAGTCACATGCATACTGAGTGCTTGCAGCCATGCTGGCTCTGGGCCAACAGAATGCACAGTGATTTAAAGAGAATGTTCCATTGCTGTACTAGCTGGCTGTAAATCAAATAGAGCACGGCAGCTATATCCTCTCACTGATTCCAGCCCTCCTATTTGTGAGGAATTTTAAGTTTACGACTCAAGAAAAATCTGTTTGCTTTATTGCTTTGAAAGTGTATACATTGTTACCTTTTTCTTTGATGTCAAAGTGTTGAGGTTTTTAAACCTTTAATTTATACAATTAGTTTTTTTAATCTGCTTCATCTGTAAAAAAATTTCAAATATGTATTTTGCAATTCATTGTGACACTAAATTGAAGCAAGGATTTGCTTGTCAAGGACCAGGCATTACATTGTCCAGGAGGCTCCCAACAGAATGTCTGTGTTTTTGATTATGTACAAGGTACAGCTCACATAGGGAGCCATGCAAGGGAATTCCTCCCACAGATGTGCCTGTTTTTTTGTAATCCAGTCCACTGATTGAATCATGTTGTGTGGCTTGTTCACCAATTAGGCAAAATCCTACATGATTATCTCATATATCCATCATTCCATCCCAGATCTTGATGTGTTCCTCTGTGGGAAAGAGGAAGGTGAATAAGAACATCTGTGTCCATGGATGATGTATGTAAGAGGGCTACCGTTTCCGGGCTGGCATTATTACATGTGGTACAAGGGCAACATACCTACTCTCTTCAAAAAACACTGGATAAGGAACGCCCTAGTTGGAATATGGTTATTGATTAAAAAACAATTCTACCCTAAAGCACCACTGTGGCTATCTCCGCTGGGAGCGACTTATAGCTCCCATATAAGTGAAACTCCAAAAGTTATAACTTATAGACACCTTCTGAATGTTGACCTCTCATTGAAACCATTAGGGAAATTAGTATCAGAAGGTTACAATTTAGACTGGTGGAAGTATCAACAAATATATTCACACTTCAAAGACCTCACCAAAGAGGGGGGATTCACGACTACTGATACTCCACTTGATAAAATACTTTCTTCTGGCGATGCTAAGCTGCTTAGTAAATTTTACACCATATTGTTAAATGAAAAAATGATTGATACACTGGTCAAAGACACTATGATAAGATGGGCAGAAAACTTTGGTTATCCTATTCATCTAAACAAATGGGACTCTCTGTGGAATACAGTTAAAATCTTTAAATCTATTTCTTTTAAGGAAAACTGTTATAAGATGTTCTATAGATGGCATCTTGCACCACACCGATTATCTAAGATGTATAATTGCTCACACAAATGTTGGAAATGTAAACATGACTGTGGTACTTTTTACCATATGTGGTGGACATGCAAAGAGGCAAAGGCATATTGGAAAATGGTAAAACTATTTTTAGAAAGATGTCTGAAAATTAAGATAGAGCTTAGACCAGAACTTTTCTTATTAAATATAGTAAATATAAATATTTCATATGATCAGAGATATGTACTTCACCATGTAATTGTTGCTGCAAGGATATTGTATGCGAAATTCTGGAAACAACCAAACGTGCCAACAGAGAAGAATATCCACGAAAAGATAAGAGAATGTATCGAAATCGATAGACTCTCCGGCTATTTAAAGGGAGACTATGATGAGATCTCTCGGAAAAGATGGCAAGAAGTAACAAACTTATTAGTACTGTGATAATATTTGGCAATTTATCAATATGTTATATTACTTTTCTTTTACTTTGCTTGACATATTCAATGTAAATTTTAAATTCTATCCATCTCCTTTTTTCCTTTTCCCTTTTCCCCCCCTCAAAAACCCAATAAAATTATAAATTAAAAAAAAAAAAGAGGGCTACCGTTTCCGGTGTAGTGTTACCATTTATATACAGTGTTAGGTACTTGATGAGTTTGAGTTTCTGGACCTCCTGCTAAGCACCTGCTGCCCAATGCGCACAGCAATATTAGAGGAACTAAAGCTAAGCAATTACATTAAGTCAAAGTTGTGTGTGTGTTGTGTCGTTGCAGTTGTGACCGACTCTTCGTGACTCCATGTCCATGGAGTTTTCTTGGCAGGAGTGCTGGAGTGGCTTGCCAGTTCCTACTCCAGGCACCTAGAGCACCTGGTATTCCCTGGTGGGTCTCCCATCCAAGTACTAGGCAGGGTCGAACCTGTTTAGCTTCCGAAATCAGGCGATATCAGATGTGGTTAGGGTAAAATGCAGCATACAGATATGTGGCAATGACGGTGCGTGCCTCTGTGTGTGGCAAGGCAAACAGAACAATTTCTTCAAGGTAGCACTTACTTGCTTAAAGAATTGGTCAGTTGCAGACTTAAAAAGATATAGATGGGACTAAGGGCATTATCTCAGTAGCATTATCTTCAGTGATGAACCCCTCATTCTCTCATCTATACAGATATGTCTGCATTAAAGTTTCTTTAATGACTGCTAGGTAGGCAGATTTCACTTCCTATAATTTTTGGAGCTGTTGGGGTCAAATGTGGCCTCTAGCTATTATTATTATTATTATTATTATTATTATTATTATTATTATTATTATTATTATTATTATTATTATTATTATTATTATTATTATTATTATTATTATTATTATTGAGCACCCAGTTCTCCTTAGAAGGATAGTTAATTGTTCTGGTTTGCAGTCCATGTTCAGCTGAAAAGTAATTTCAGTAAGGCACAATGATGGAATCATGCAGTCATTGTACACAATCCAAAGGCAAGGCTAAGTGATACCTCGGTTAGATACCTCGGGATCTCTCCTGGGACCAGTGCTTTTCAATCTGTTCATAAATGACCTGGAGACAGGGATAAACATTGAGGTGGCCAAGTTTGTAGATGACAAAAAAAAGTCCATCACAGGTTACAAACCATGATGGAGATGTGTAATATCCAGGCTTAAAAAGACGGTATTTCAAAGGCCAGATGCAGGGGAGTGGTATCAGATACCTAGTCTTGTGCACTCCCGGACATATTTGGTGGGGCCACTGTGAGATACAGGAAACTGGACTAGATGGGCCTTTGGCCTGATCCAGCATGGCTGTTCTTAGGATTCTTATGTAGCTCCCCCCCCCCCAAAAAAAATCAATCAGAAGCAAAAGCTAGCTTTCGGCCCATAAAAGTCGTCATTTGTGGGCAAGGCAGATTAAATGCAAGACTTCCAAAAATTGTGCCTAGATTTCTGTGCCAGTTTCAAAAAGGCATGAAGTCAGCAGGAGCTGGTGAGGGGGCATTACTCTGATATAAAATATAAAAGGTGGGGGAAGCCACCACTGAGTGGTGGGAAAGCAATATGCACTGGGATTCACCTTGGGCTCATTTCATTCTTGTCTAAATGTTGATTCTGGCATTTTTTTAATTTATGGTACCATCTCCCTAAGAGCCTTGGGTGCCCCCACTTTCATAGTGTTCATTAAATGAAGGGCTGAAAACATCCATCGTGATAATGATTTTCCCAATGCAGTTAAAATACAGTGAAAGTGGGGTGGGGTGGGGGTTTGAAGTCAATTTGTGCTTTCAAAATTAAACTTGTAAAATATGTTGTGCAAAGGAGTGGAAGAGTATAACTTTGGTTTTTATTCATCATGGTGTTGTTGAGTTTGGAACAAACATTACATTGAGATTGGTGGAGTTTGGATTCGAAATTTTGGCAATCTGTATCTGTCGTTAAAGTATAAAGTACAATAGATTTAGATAATAGGACAACAGCTAAGAGGGGAACTCCTTTGAAAATGTTTCAAGTGATGGAAAAGCACTCTTGGTGTAGATGATAGACCGTTGGTTTTGAATGAAAGCAAAGGAATGAGGTGGAGAGATGAAGTATAGCTATTACAGAATGATAGTCTGGACTCTGGATTGCTGCTTAGCTGTATCTGTTGCCCTTATGACATTCCTCAACATGAAGTTGGCAATGCAAAATATAGAGACTAGTTCACATGATCCAAATTTTCAAACCCTCTGCATAAGCAGTATTATCAGAAAAGAAAGTGGAGTGATTCCCCGCCCCCTTCTTCTAAATTTCTCTTTTGGTCTTTAGCTGATACAGAAAACTCTCTTGCTTGAACCTCTTTGAATCTTCCCTGGATAGTTACTCAAGTCAAAGCAGAGAAGGGGGCCCTTGGTGAAATACTGTACATATTAAAAACAATATTCTTTTAAAACTTGGTATAATGAATATGGTGGCTACATTTGCTGTGTTAAATATGTATGAGGCACATCCAAATAAAGAAAGATGCTGAAAGCAATTTTAATGAAATTATGCTTATCAGAAATTACATGCATGTGTATTCATAGTACTTCAAAAGGTGACTTTACTGAAACCAATAAACTAAATTCCTTATTTAACTTTTGCTCAAATAAACAGTGTTACTTAAACATGATATTTAGTTAAAATTTATCATGGGGGAGGGAGGGAAATTTTCTTTGAAATGCTAGGATTTTCTTTGAAACAACATTTCTTTCCAAGCATAAAAAATGGTTTCAGCATGTAACCCCCCAAAAGTGAATTGAGATCTAGGAGGGATCCTTGGACCTACCTACCTGAGTTATGGGTGTCCATATTAATGCCATTATTATGTTCCTCTAGATCAGCCATTTTCAGTGAGAACAGTATGGCCCTCTGGGAGGTCTTACATTTGAAGGGGCCATTAGACAGAAAAACATGAGAAAATTCTGAAAGAAATCTGTTGATGTTGTATCCTTGGTTGATAGGAGGTCCTGGAACCTGAGAAGAAGTCCCATGGCCTTTGGGTGGGAGAGGTTGAGAAGAGCTGCTCTAAGGACGTGTACGGCTTATAGACTCAACTAAATGTGTTTGCCAAGTAGAGGGAAAACGGCACCATTGTCAGATATCAGCTGACACAATGGACGTCTTTCTTCTCTCCTCCCCTGCTCCAACACTCCCAATTTACTCTGGAATGTCCCCCCAGCCCTCTAGAGCACACTTTGACGGTACACCTGAGCTGGTAAAGGAAGGGAAGACGTCGAAACCGCTCTGACAGCAGAAGCACTTGAATTCAGTGTTTCTTAAATTGCCCTTCTATGTTCTATCCTTTGGCAAGTTTTCATTCCAGATGGAGCATTTCACATGCATTCTTCTTCTTCATTTTCTGTGGTGTAGATACTCTTAGGTTGGAGTCAGAGGCAACATTCATTGCATACATTCAATATACCTTTTGACAATGCGATGTTAAAAATGTAAATAATAGCCAAGGAACAGCCTGAGGGTTGGGACAAAGAGAGCAGCCATGGTGAAGAGAAATGCTGCCTTTCCAAAGATACTGTTTTCAATTAAAGGGATGCTCTTACTGGCATAAAAACGGAACAGAAGATTTCAACCGCTAATGCCACATAGCCTTCTGCTTGTGGTGACACAGAATCTGTAGAAGCTTGGTTGAGCTGGTATACACGATAAAGATGGCATGGCCCCATGTATGTTCCAATTTCTTCAGTTTACAGCACAAGCCACTTGTTGCGATGAGGTAATGCTTGACATGATCTCCCAGATATTTGAAAATCTATCTATGGGCAGACAGTTTTGTTGCTTTCATAGCTATGCAGAAATGTCAGGGTTTTCATCCTCATCATTTGTACCCTGACTATAGGGAGAATCCAGAAATGACATTTCTAGCACTTGCAGCTGGCTGAATTAATTGGCTTTATTTTTGGAGATCCATCTAAAACTATGTCCCGGCTCATTTTGCATTTCTCTACAAATGACATCTCCTGCAGCCCACATTTATATTCTTTTCATTCTTTTTCACACTCACAGCTGATCTCTGTTCTGTAGCCATCCAGAGTCCCATCCGGATACAGGTTATCATCCTTGTGTTTTTTATAGAACAGAGAGAAGAAAGCACAAGCAGTGCTCCCATGATATTTTGGAGGTCGGCCACAGCCTTGCTTGATCAATGAGCTATCCAAGGAGATAAAGAGAAATGGAAAGGGTTGGAAGTAATTTTCCTGTGTTTGAAAAGGTTTAGGACATATAAATAGAGCCCATCTGGCACAAGGGAAATAATTTTTCATGCCAGAAGCCTGTTAAAAATCTCAGATCCATTGTTCTAGTACAGAATCATATAAGGGGCATCACTTCTAATATAATTTTATCATTGCCTTAATTTCATTAAATAAGGTGCAGATTACACCTTGGGCCTAAATTGTACTTTAAAAATATGTTTCTTGTAAATAAAAACACATTGAATCAGCCTTGTGGTAGCTGAAGAGACAAAATGGGTATTTATGCATTCCTAGAATTGTACTTCAGCCATCAGCTACGTGGAATAGAGCAGTGTTTTTCAACCTATTTTGGGCAAAGGCACACTTGTTTCATGAAAAAAATCACGAGGCACACCACCATTATGTTAAAAAAATTAACTCTGCGCCTACTCGAGTCGCAATGTATTGTGACACTGTGCTCAGGCTGAAACACTGTGATAGAATGGAGTCTTGACCATTCAGAGCCACATCAGTGGAGGGTGTCAGGAGCGCCAATCGGTCCCTGCTGGCCGAGGGTGGGGTCAAAAACCCCACTTCATACCCAGGACACAGTAAGTGGGTGAAAATTCAACATTTTTAAAAAAATCTTTCAATTTTTTCAATTTTTCCAACGGCACACCAGGCAACATCTCGCGGCACACTAGTGTGCCACGGAACAGTGGTTGAAAAACACTGGAATAGAGTATCTGGTATCAAGTATTGTGAATGTCTGAAACATGGTGAATGGAACATTACCATGTGCAGTCTCAGGTGGATTTTGTAAATATCTCAAAACTCAGAATTACTACTGTAAATCTATGGGTGAGATCAGACAGTGATTTATTTCATGTTTTGGAATGCTTTTGGTATAGTCAGGTTTGATTTATTTTGCAGCTCCTGCACAATGTACTGGTAGTTGCAAACCAGCCCAATTCTTTTCCTTGTCTGTACCTTTTTGGATCACTGTCAGGTGCTACTTGTTTTTTGAAGTTGTTGTTGTTGTGGAAAGGATAGCTGTGTTTTAGTTCAGTTCCCAGGATGTGGGATCTTTTATATTAAACCAAAGCAGCACTGGTAGGTGTTTCACCCAACAATCCAGTGCCATATCATTTGGATGGCAAGATAGCACAGTGTATCACATTTTTTTTAAAAAAAGTACTGTATATACTCGAGTATAAGCTGAGTTTTTCAACCCTTAGTTTTGGCTGGAAAAATGTCCTCAGCTTATACTTGAGTCAATAAGTTTCCCAGTCTTTTGGGGGTAAAATTAGGTGTTCAGACGGCTGGGTGGCGGAGAGCAAGTCCTGATCCAGCAAGCAATAGTGGTGTCTCCGCTTCCCATATGATTCCAATGAGAAGGTTTAGGGGCACCCCCTTTGGAGCTTCTATTACCAAATTTCAGGGGACTCCCTTAAATCGCTTTCTGAAGATACCCCTGCTACTTTGGTGCCCCCAAGGTAAGTAATTTTAGTGCATTTTTAAAAAAATATTAATCGAGTTTTAAAATTTTAGAATATACACTTGAAAATTATTTTTTTAAATATGCAATCAAAATTTACTTACCTTGGAACTCCAAAGTAGCAGGGGAACCTCCCCAAAGCAATTTTAGGGAACCCCCTGAAATCTGGAAAGATTTAGGTATAAGGGGACTTCGTTATGAAGCTCTAAAGGGTCTGCAGGTAGTAGTGGAAACTTTGCAGGGACTGTGGAGACAATCAGGGAGTTTACTCTATGGTATTAACTCCCTAATTGCCTCCACACTCCCTGCACACATTGCCAATTACTACCCCAGGCCCCTTTAGAGCTCCGCCACTATACTGTATATACTTGAATATAACGAAAAAATGCCCTTGGCTTATACTCCAGTCAATAAGTTTTCCCAATTTGGGGGGTAAAATTAGGCCCTCGTCTTATACTTGGGTCAGCTTATACTCAAGTATACAGTATATGGTAATCCAGCTTTCCTGTGTTCCCTGAAAAGGTGGAGAAAAAGGAGGATGTTGAACGGGATATCTATCTATCTATCTATCTATCTATCTATCTATCTATCTATCTATCTATCTATCTATCTATCTATCTATCTATCTATCTATCTATCTATCTATCTATCTATCTATCTATCTATCTATCTATCCCCTGCTTTCCCCTGCTCCCTGTGGAGAGGGGGACAGGACAGGATGTGAAGCCATGGAGGTTGAGGTGGACCAAAAGGGGTAATTAGGGTTGCTTTGAGGTGCTATGTGGTTTCCTATCATGGAGCAACTTGATTCCTACACGAGGATGTAAAAGGATCATTCTAAACATCAGACCACATTTTCAAGCAACCTTCATTAGCCTGATCCAGGCCACTGTCTATTCACACCCTCAAAATGATAATCAGAAATTGATTTTAAGAGATGCAACAATTCAGCTGGAATGGTAATTGTTCATATGTGAACACTGATAATAATCAGAGCTAACATATTACTGTATATGGCAGGCTATCGTTTTGTATTGAATTCCCTCCTTACCTGGCTAAGATTATACTGTCACTGTAAGCACAGGTTCCCCTACAGGCAAATTATTGATTAGATAGCTATTTCAGATAATGTCTTAATTGTTCCTAACACATCCATCGAACAATCACATGGTATCAGAGAACAGATAAGCAGTGGGTCATTGACTTCATGTTTTCCCATTCCAAGGGTTCAGTTTAGACAAAAACTGTTGGAAAAGCGCTTAATGGAGAAAAAAGAGGCCATCCTAAAAGAAGCCCATGAGGAAGAAGAAAGAAAGAGGCGCCTTGATGCTCTCCGGCAACAGGTATCTTTGTTTTCTACCTTCAGTGCTGAACAGTTAAAATTAGAAGAGCAAAGGTCGCATCACATTTGAGAAATTATTATATCAGATCATTTAGAAAATTTAAGGCTTCCCAGTAATTATAACATTAATTCGGCTTCATTAGTGATATGTGTAGTAATCTCACTGCGATCATTTCCCCAGGGATGGGCAATTTGTGGCCCTCCCAATACAGTTGAATTTGCACGAGACCAAACCAGGATAGCCAACGGTTAGGACAAATGGACTTGCAGTGCCTTGAGTTGGTTGGACTCATTTCCTACCATTTTGTGTATTTTTTGTTTTGTTTTATGCAAATTGTTTTGGGCATGAGGGGAAGGAGAGGATAGTCACTCTATGGCTTACAAGCTGAAAGAAAATCTAAGATTTTTTTTCTCCTGCTTGAATAAATAAAGACTGTGCAATGTCTAGTTTGTTCTTTCCTACCCTGAAATTACTACATTCATTTTGCATTTGTTACAAGTGGTTTCCTGATAAACATCAGTTTCAAACCTAAGATTCATTTGGCATTTGTTTCAGCCTTTTTTCAGTGAATGATCCAGAGTTTAAACCCATTGAAGCAAAAACATTTTGTTGTAACCTTGAGGAAACTGTGCTCAAGTAGAATGATCACATTGTTCCGAGACTGTGTTGTGTCATTTTATATAAAAAGCCATTTGACTTTGACTTACAATGGCCTTTCACTTTTAAAAACATGATTTGAACTGTGTTGAAGTTGTATGGTGAAATTTAGCAAACCCTAGGTTGCTAAAATTCATGCTGTCAGAGAGGCAACACCATCACCAGAACCTATACAGGACATTCACAGAGAAAGTCAGGAACTGGTAAACTGAATATCTCCTACATTTCAGTGAGCAGGGTGGAGTAATTATTAAATCTCCACTAGCTTTCCAAACAACCAGTAGACAAAGTTGAAATACCACACAGTAAATATGAAAGTCAGCAATAATTATTCCGCCTTGCTTTTCCATAATGGAATGCACGATTGTTAAACTGATTCACATAGGATAAAACACATGGTGTGGAGGGCAGAACTGTAGAGAAGTCATTTGTCTAAGGCTGGCCAGTGTTTTTGACCAATGTTTTTGGCAGCCATGTATATTGGCTACTGCAATCAGAGCAGGCCATTGATTTCCAGATACTAATTTAACTGAATCAAAAGCTTCTCATTTATCCTTTGGGTGGTGCAAATATCAGTCATATATTTTCAGCACAATCCTGTATTTTTAATCTTTTTTTTTAAAAAGTATTTAGTTCAGTTACTTATTTACTATTACCAGTGTTAGCTAGCTTGAGCACCGATGTTTTGCAAAACGAGGTATGTATATATATTAAACAAACAGGACATGGATCAGGTGGAAGCCAAATAAACAGATGTGATTCCAACCAAGGTGGGCATTTTCTAGTCATTCATACAACACATCCCCGAGTTCCATGTGTATCCACTCAAGATGGGGCTTTTATGGAGCACCCTTCCAGGTCTTCAAACCACAACACAGTTCTGGGAACCAGCTTCCACTATTCTGGAAGTTGAGTCATGGCAACTGGACTTCTTTTCTTGAGAGATTGCAATCTCTCAAGAAAACGAAGTCCAGTTGCCTTGACTCAACCTCCAGATAAAGGCACCTGGATGACTGAGATTCTTCCACTATTCAAAGTATAGCTCAATGCAGTACAGGGTATTTAACAGTTTAATGTGCTTAAATGCCCTCTTCTCTCAGATCACTGAAAAGAGATTGCAGTGGGAAAAGTTTGCAGGCTCCATAGGATATCTGATAGGTTGCATCTAGCCTGCGGACCAGAGATTTCCTGTGCCTGCCATGCATGGTACAAAATAATTTCCTCCACATTCAACCTACTTTCACAGGAGGCAGCTCCATTGCAAATCCAACTTTTAAAACAGGCATTGTTGGTTTCATTGATGTGGCCTGGGTCATCACTGAATTGTGACTTGGATACTCAGCTACCAAGATGATCACCTTTACTCTTTTCAGTAATATATTCAATTATTGGTGCTGTAAAAGTAATTCTTTTATCTGTGCCTTAAAACAAATGCAAAAATGTTGCCAGGAAAAAAATGCAACTTTCAAGATGCTCTCTGGCTTACTCTGGACTTTTTCTTGCATTAGTCATTTGATTAGATATGTCAGCCACTGTGCTGTAGTTCAGAATGATTTATACTCAGGGCTCTTGCTGGGTTTTTTCCCCTCTTCCTTAAATGCCATTAGCTCATGTCTTCTTATATCCACATGACACCAGAATCTGCAACCTAAAAAACCCTTTATTGACAAGTTAGAGCACAGGGCATCACAAGGATGAGGTAAACAGAGCAGGTGTTTTGAGATAAACCAGATTAGTCTATCTCATCAGAGAGGCCAGACACTTTGTGTGGGTCCCATATTCAACATGTCTGTGAGGATTCTCAGTCATCCAGGTGATGTTATCTGGAAGTTGAGTCATGGCAATTGGACTTCTTTTCTTGTGAGATCAAAACGTTTCGCTACTCATCCAAGCAGCTTTGTCAGACTGAGGAAAATTAGGGGCAAGGCCTCCAATTTCCAGTTCACTTTGCTTTCTCATCCCCCTGGTCTGAAGAGGCTCATTAGGTGGGCAGTGGCCTGAATAGGCTCATTAGAGGTACAATGGCCTCAGATTGACAAAGCTGCTTGGATGAGTAGTGATAGTGAAATGTTTCGATCTCACAAGAAAAGTGCAGTTGCCATGACTCAGCTTCCAGGTCCCATATTCAGTTTTGTGAGGGTGCCACAGATACTCTCACAAACTGGCTGTCACCGGGAGACCTTGCTCGCTTATAAAGGAGTTGCTACAGTCATTTTTACACCCACACATTATTGCCAAAATGTTTCACTAAAAGTCTGAGCTCCAAATGCCAAGTAACATATTTGTCCTCACAAAACATCACAGGTGGAAGTTGTACCTAAGGCAAATTGGTGGTGCTCCGAGAAAGTAATACCCCAAACATACAGTGGCTAAATCCAATAGTAAATCAGTTGAATGGAGTGGAATCGATGGAGCCGTTGACTCTCCAAATTGCCACTGATTCAATGGGCCTACTCTAGTTGTGACTTACTACTAGGTCTCCTCTATTGTGACAAAAAAAAAGTGAATTGGTCAGCTAATACAGGACTACAGGGTCCTTTCCCAAGGAGAAAGGCGGGATGAAAATACTCTAAAATAAATAAAATAAATACCAGTGGGCACAAGAGACGGCACAGGCAAAACACCTGTCTCATTTTCAGTCATTTGCTGTGATCTCTATCATCTGCAGCCTTCCTTTGACAGATGAACATTGCTTTCACCACCACCCGTACTTTTTCATTGAATAAAAATATTTTTTTAGGAAACTGTTACCAACACAGGAATGGTACATGGCCCAACTGAAATGGCAGGAGCTGTGAGGGATGAGGAAAGAAAAACATTATTCATACTGCTGCATAGCTCATTGGCTTAGGTCTTCGGCTGTGGAGCCAAAGGGTTGGGAGTTCAATTCCCCACTGGGCCTCCCTGACAGGGGCTGGACTGGATGATCCAAAGGGTCCCTTTCTGAAAGTATTGAGATTATAACCTAGCCAGTATGGCCACTTTCGATAAGATAAGATAAGATGAACTTTTATTAAAAGGTTATAAAGAACAAGCAAGAAGGGTAGGTGCACACAAAGTGTAAAGTGAGAAATAAATAGATAATAGAGTAGATTATGGCAGAGTAGATGATGTTGATATGCTGTGATTAGAATGCCAAGCACATGAGGACAAAAAGTATTACTCTTTGGTAGTAGATGTTACTGGACATGACTCTTGGGATTGCCTTATTCCATGTGGTCTGAAGAGAAGGGAGAGTCATACAAAGTGTTGGTGTGTCTAACTGTCTCTGTATTTCTCATAGGTTGCTATTGTTGCGCAATTTGATCCTGCTCGGATGATGGCTGACACAGTGGCATCCAAAGCGCGAATGGGTATTGGGACAGAAGAGGATTTTTTCCTGCTGAAGCCCCTGTTTGAATTGCATACATTCAGTGCTGAACAGGTAGTAGACCATCTGGTGTTGTGTATTTGCACCCAGATTAATCACAGGACGGTGACATTTTTTTCAAAAAGCAATGAAGTTATATACGGCAAGCATTTGGTTACTGGGGGCAGGGGTGGGATATGGGAATCTGGAAAAGGAGGAAATGTGTCCCCCTCTAATTATGAAGAGCCTCAGTGGGGATTATGGGCATTGGAGCCAAGGCACCGGTATATCGCAAGGTACATGAGATACTTTTAAAGATGGGAGCTACCCCATGGGACCACACTGTCCCCTTCATTGCCGCACCTCATTGCAATTAAGTCTCATTCACAAGTGTCCGAAGTGCATGGTCTTTCCCTTTTCATTATGCCTCCCCTTTATTAAATGTGTGATTGGGGGGACAGAGACCTGTGGTATCTAACACTGTAAAGTGGGATTGTTCCCCCAGACACTCTTCATTTGATGGCATCTTTCCATTAAGGAGTACCTTACTTATCTAAGGGCGTTTATACACGACCCCTAAACTCCAGGGCAAATGGCTCCCAGCTCCGGAGCTTTAAAATGTTTACCCACCAGCCCCGGAGTTAACAGGAAATTAAGTGCGACCCCGCCCACTTTAGAGCATCCCAGCGCAGCTTTCAGGTACCTGCTCTTTGGAGGTGAAAATTATTTGATCCGGTGTAACGATAGTGAGTGCGGGGCTCTCCTTGCTTCTGTTTGTTGTTTTTTGGCTCCTGCCCCTTTAAGAGCTACTTTTACAGAGACGAGAGGCAGAACGAGGTGAGCGGCATGCTTTTCTTTCTCTTTTTCTCCCTCCCCTCACGCAGCCAGCAGCCAGGAAGTGCAGAGGGGGTGGGGACACAGGAAGAGCGACGAACCCCTAAGATCTCTGGTCCGAATTTAAGTGGCCAGCGGATCTTAGGGGTCGTGTAAAAAGGCCCTAAGAAACAAGCCCAACTAGTGTTGGATAAATGGGGAGCACAATAGATTTCAATCATTCTTTTTTTTTTTAATTTGGGAAAGATATGTGACCACAAGGTAGGAGAAAAAGTACCAGCTGCAGATACTCAGCCTCAGATACTCAGATATTTTGGTTGATGATTCCTGCACTGGTGGGGTTTGGACTAGACCAGATGACTCTTGCCATCAACACGAAAATGCTAGAATTCTATCAAGCCTTCCTTGTTTCATATCCTGATGCATTCTGTAAAGAGATGCTAGAATTCTAAAAAAAAAAAATCAAGCCTTCCTTTCGTTTTCATATTTCCTTTGCATGCGGTTCGTTTTTTCGTTTTTTCATTGTCGTTAGTACTGGTTTGGGGACGGGGTAGCGCGGGCTCTGAGGGAGCTGCAGGAGTCAGCCAGAGCCACAAGTGACGGACTTTCTTTGCACCCGCTGCTCACGTACTTGCATGTAGTGCAATGCAAGTAGATCTGGCTTACTAGGGTTAGGCTAGTTACGGGTGAGGTTACGGTGATATTGGGGTGCATCTGGGTGCCTCTCTGTCCCACTTAGAAGGACAGTGTTCCTGGGTTAGGGTTAGGGTTAGGGTTCGGGTTTGGGCTACGATTAGTGGGCTGTTTACCTTGGCACATCCCAGAAGTTCTGTGGTCACCTGCAAGTGGCCATGCGATTGGTGGAAAATTTGCATGGTCTACTATGGGAGAGCCCATCATTGCAAATGTGCAGGTGTAATAAAATAAAATAAAATAAAATAAAATAAAATAAAATCAACGGAGACTTTTTTTTGCAAGAAAAACCCACTGCTGCCCAGCTGCTACTGTAAAAATTCAAGCATTTAAAATAGCTAATTTTCGCATGTTTCTGTGGTGCTTTGGTGGGGTTTTGGGCAACCCTATTGCGGTCGCCATTTTGGATCCCCCCCCACCGCATGGCAAATGGATGCGCCCTCCCAGCCTGGTACAGTCATGGCCATGCGATTGTTGGCTCCAAAACTTTGCATGGTCCACTCCCATGGGCGAGCCCATCATTGCAAATTGTTAAAATAAAATCAACAGAGACTTTTTTGCACCACTGCTGCTACTGTAAAAATTCAAGCATTTTAAAATAGCTAATTTTCGCATGTTTCTGTGGTGCTTTGGTGGGGTTTTGGGCAACGATTTCAAAAAAAATATTGCGGTCGCCATTTTGGATCCCCCGCGCCCTCCCAGCCTGGTACCAGCAGCGCAGCAGTAGCAATAGCCAAGGAGAGGGGGGCGGGGAACCCCCCCCAAATAAAACACCCTTCTGGCCTGGTAGGTGCCCTCAGACAGTTTTCGCCTACTTTTAGGGCCGGGAATCGGGTTTTTTTTTTAACTTTTAAAAACTTTTTTTCTGTGCCGCTTGGCATTGCGCGATGCAAGTAACGAGCACGACAAATCAGACCAAATTGTTCGTTCGTCGGTTCGAGCTCGAAGTCTGGGGCAGTGATTCCCGTTACCGTTTCCGTAGAGTAACGGAAACGAGTAACGGAAACAGAAACGGGAATACCGCTAAGTCGTGCCCATCTCTACATTACACTACAGCATGCCACATTCCTGGTGGCCACAAGTACCTTGATTTTGTACCTGCAGCCGCTCTCATAACACTGTGTGTTACGGATCATTGAGCCGGTTCTGATGGCAACCCTAGTAGAGTTTCCAAGGCATGTGAGTTACTTTAGGAGTTGTTTTACTAACACCACCCCTCACTGAGGTTCCACTGCCTGGCAGGGATTTGAACCCTGGTCTCCTGAGTCACAGTCTGTCCCTCTATCCAATACATCACACTGGTTGTCACTGCTTATTGCTCTGTCCAAGATCCTAAACATCTGTCTTCAATGAGGGAAATCTCCTATTCCTCCAACGTATCTAGAGGACTATATCATTAGGGATTTTGTTGGGTAGATTTCCACAATATTTTGCAACTGAAGACTTGTATGTTGTATTTTGAATGTGTGACACTGCAGTTAAGTGTGATTTTTTTTCCATGATAGGGGCTTTAGATCACAAATTTTGTCTATGTGTTGCATGGCTTAATATCCTTTTTTCAATAACAGATCATTTCTGACACCCGGGTTCGTGTTGAACTAGCACTGCGAGAAGCTGGACTTCACCGAACACTTTATGCTCAAGAGCTTTTACCTAAAATCCCTCCCCCCAGACTGCCAAGGAGGGACATGGAGTCCACAGTATTTAAAATGTAGAATTCAAAAAAGAATAAAAACACTTTGAAATATTTGGAATAGTCTGTTAGGAATGCTTGAATTTCTAATTTAAAACTAAATTCCTAACAGAGGAATACTCTTTTAATTCTATAAATAGTGTGACTACGTTGCAGTTTTTGGTATGGAATCCTTATTTTGAGTCAAGCCATGTCTCAGAAAGCCTCACATTGCCAAGAAATGCTCAGCAGACCTTTCGTCGGACCCTCCCTCCCAATTTTGAGCCTTGTGTCATAGCATATTCTTGGGAACGCAGTTGACTGCAGCCTAATGCGGTGAGGGGAAATCATCCTTCTAGATGGAAATGGAGAGGGGAGGGGGGTGGAGGGGAGGCGAGAATGCTACTTGATTCGCACGTGGGAATGGACCTAATTTTTCCATTAGGACCGGAGAGTGAGGGTAATGTACTGACTAGAATGTTGGATTTGAATGGAAAAGTTCTGATTCAACACCCCACTCATCTGTTAAGCTCATTGCCTAACCTTAGGCTAGTTTCTCAAGCTCTGAGCAGGAGGGGAAAATATCACTGGTTTAGATTTATGCATGTTCATCTGTATGCAGTCTTTGACTCTCTCCCCTATCCCCACCCCCACCCCCACCCCACTTCTTTCTGTTGCACTTCCCAATACAGGGGGGGGGGGCAAAAGGCAGTTAGACCTTCAGCAGACCGTATTTCTTATCGGTAGGGTTTTGATCCATTATAATGTAATTCTTGCCCATAAAAAAATACATCTAAAAGAGGCCTGCAGCACCTACGTAATAATATCCCATGACACTTTCATTGCAAGTTCTATTACCAAAAAAGTTGGCCTTATTAGTATGAGCTACTATTATTAATATGAGCTACTGTGAGCTTGATTGTTAGTATAAATGGAAATAGAAGCTGTCTCTACTTGCAGAAGCCAATTTGATTCATCATGTTTACTGCAAACTAATCATCCAAACAATTTCATTTTGCAAATTAGCCCTTGAGAATAAATTACAGAATGAAAAAAAAAGGCATTTCAGCTCTGGGGGGTCTTTATTATGGTGCAGCCGAGAACCCTATTTGTTCTGCTAGATGAAAGTGAGCTTGATAAGTCATTCCATTTGGGAACACTAAAAGCATTTGCAGACCTTATGCTGCATGCGTATGAAATATATGTCAACAAGGTGTGTCCAATCAATAGCTAGCCAATTAGCTGTGGCGGAAACATTTTCTGCCTTGGGTGGAGAATTTAGTGGAGGTTCCGTCTTTGCAGACACACACTTCCCCAAAGAAAAGCGATGCGGATGTCTTGCAGATGGTCTGTATGCCACAGCTATCTTTTTGATGCAATGATTCAAGATTCTGCAGCTTCACGGAGGGGAGGGAAGTGGGGGCGGAGGAGACTGTAGATCTCAGCCCTAGCACATCCGAAATGTCAGTCCCAGCCCTACCATTTTCTCCGAGGATTCAATTGTAGTTGAGAGGTACAACCCAGCAGGTCCCAGCAGGGCTTAATCATAGTTAAACAGATGTGATGACTGAGCCCGATTTGTTCTGGTTTGAGCTGACAGCCAAGCCCTGGTCAAACATCCTCTCCTTTAACTCGGTGGTTCACAGTCATTTTCTGACTTGCTCGTTCTCCAGAATACAGAGAAGCCCCACAGGGAATTTGAGGGAAGAACTGCACTGTGACGAGGAAGCCTCTCTGTTCGAGCCTTGAAACCTACAGGGGAAAATGCTCCCATTAGACACAGAAATACACTCGCTCGATGTAGATGCTTGCTTGCCTTCCCCTGCTTTAAAATGTTCCCGATGTCAGTTCAGGGCATTTTTAAAGCATTCCTAGTGCTTTGCCTCTTTTGCTCTTGTGTAAACCGAAAGCACATATGGAAAAATAAAGGATTGGGAAAAAGAACTCTTCGAAGCCTGGAATGCTGCTGACCTTGTAACAAGATAATCACACCAAAATACATCTGGTGAGTTTTCTCAGTGTGGGTGTGCATGCATCTGTGTGCCCGTTGAGCTAGAGATAAAAGTGGAGTGAAACGAACAGCGCTCTGCCCAGCTGAGCAGCCCCGAGTACATGACCTAGTCGCTATTATTCTGGCTAATCCTCTTGGAGGTGGAATGTGGGTTTTAAAGCAACTGCTGGGTAGGGTTAGGCTCAGGCATAGTAGTGACTCATAGCAATGATAATGCCCGGAAGCAGTGAATAAATACAGACAGAATGTTCCCAGTCATTCACCATCATTCAAGAATCTGTCGCTATAATTCTGACAGAAAAACAGTCCCCGGAGCTCAGGAAGAGGCTTTGGAAAAGGTAGCTTGCTAGGTCCAATTAAAAGAGCTTCATCAGCTATTTTCCTTCTGGCTTATTTCCATCTTGTTTGATTCCCTTCTCCCCCTCCATGACATGGCAACCGGTTGGTAGAATAAACAGGCATTCTGTCTTTCCAGAGGGATTTTCTAGGACAGTGACCAGGAACCACTCTGGCTATGTCGTCATCGAAGGGACCGGAGCTAATTTGCATGGCTGAATTGAATGCAATTAGCATAATTTGCATCTAATTTTCACGAACAGGGCTGATGAGAAACTACAGATGGTTGGCATTCTGCAACATATTTATCCACACTATCTTGAATCAGGTTTGGTTGCAAGGGCTAAAGGCTGTTTTTTGTTTGTAATAGCTACCTCTTTAAAATGCCAACACTCTATGTACACTGCATATAGACCTGCAGAGGTTGGTTGTGGGTCCCTCACCCATGTATCTGATCAATATCCTCCTGCAATAATAGACAGAAAGCTATTATGTGCCTGGGCTGCTTTTATGCAATTTCTGGCCTATTATTATGGATGTTGGAGACTATTATAACAAACAGGGCTTATGTTTATGGGGTACTCCTTGCACATGCCCAGAAAAGTGTGTGTGTGTGTGTGTGTGTGTGTGTGTGCGTCGTTACAGTCGTGACCAACTCATATGTGGGCTGAATAAAAAAGGCCAATGTGTGTGAAGAAAGGCAGTCCACCAGGCCTCGCAAGATCCCTGGGAAAATGGGCAGAAAAGGACAAAATCAATAATGAACATTTGAAGAGCAACACATTCTTTTTGTTTGTTTGTTTTCAGTCTGTTAGACTTTGATTGTTCTACTTTAAATTTTATTTCCACTACCATCTGACCTGGCATACCCCTATCCAAGGAGGATTATGCAAGATTTGTCTAGCTGCAGCTTTCATGATCAACATGTCCCTTTCCCCCTTAACAGCTGGGTTTGGGATGGTAATCAATGGAGTTGAGAGAGAGAGAGAGAGAGAGAGAGAGAGTTGTCTAAGAAAAAGGGACCATGGATCTAAGTCATGCATGGAAGGTGTCATTTTTAGATATAACAAGTTGTTGGTAGGTTGGTGTGCGCTGGTCAAATAAGAGGCATGGGAGAAATATGGCCATTGGCCACATCTCACAGTGTGCACATCCCCATTTAGAAAAAGTAACTTGCCAAGTATTCTAACACTTGCCAGCGGAGTCCCATTCATCAGATCTTGCTGTCTATATTTGCTTTTGTGACAACACCCTGGAAACAGGAGTAATGAATATACAAACAAATCATCAGCCAATCCTAGCAGGAGGGCGGGGGATGGTATGATATAAAAAGGGTGGAGCCTAGTCAGTTGAGGCAGATGAGTTAAGTTGAGGGTTTGAGAGTGAGTGCTGAGGGATAGAGCACTGCTCTGTTGGAGTTCTGTCAGGAAGTGAGGGCTATACTGTTTACTAGTTATTAAAGACAGGGGGCTGGAAAAGTTGATTAAATCTATTCTGTGTTAAAGGCAACACATACCATCCTCAGACATTGTTATATTTATTATTTTCTCAATAAACTTTGTTATTATTTTTATATTATACATCTGAGTCTGTCCCAATTCATGAGGTGACATTTTTAAAAGGTGGCAGCATTACCAAGTGAATAAAAGGTGGCAGCATTACCATTTCCAACACAATTACATGTGTAAAAGGGAGGTGGTGTCACAATTTGGTGGCATAGCAGTGGGATGTCAAAATAAACCCGGTTGTGCCTTTGAAAACTCAGTCTGTGAAAGGGGTGACGTCACAGCTTTGCATCATATTTGCATTGTGGCTGCCTGGATTTGAGGTTTCCTATAACTGCCCTACAACTGTGAAACCTGAGGCGACAAAGAAAGTACTGTATCCTCAATAGCGGCTTTTCAGAGGATGTATAAGATCCACCAGACTTCAGGCTGATAAAATTGTTTTCTGTGGCTTAATAATCAGAGTTTGAATAAACTATAAAATAACTAGTTACTTGCAATTTATTCCTTTTTCTAGCAACGTATAACTGAGTTAAGATCATGCTTTAACCTTGGCAAGAGAAAACTTTGATCAGTCTGTTTGTTTGTTTTTACATGACGCCATCTAATGGCCTTGCCACGACTCTGGGTGGCTCCTAGCACGTAACTGTAGCCTTGTGGTTGTTTTTACACTTAATGTGGGTGTGGTTGAGGAATGTTCCAAAGAGGAGGACAAGGCAGAGTGTGGAGTACAGGCATCTCATCCTGGTAGCCAGGGCCACATTAAGACTGAGCACATAAAAGATTTTGGTGCTCCCAAATATATGTAATTCAAAATAACAATAAAATAATAATTAGCAATAAAATAAAATTTTATTTATTAAAATTAAATGAAACTTACAGTAAGTTGGAAAATAATATTTATTTCCGTATACTGGCTCTTTATTTATATTTGAAAAGTTTTCTCCTACTTTTTAAAATCCAGAGTCTTTGATCAGATCCTCAAAACTCATCTTATGGAACACATCTGCTTCTATACTTAATAGAGATAAGGCTTCCAGCCTGCCTTGTTGCATAGTTGGTCTGATGGGATTTTTAACATACTTCAACTGAGAAAATGAACATTCAGCTGAGCAATTTGTGACCATTAATGTTAAAAATATATGAAACCCAATGTCTACATTTGGAAAGGCACACTCAACATTTACTGTTACAATTTTTTTTTTAAAGTTCATCAGAACTGAATCTTGTTTTTACATTTTTGTTGCAGTGAACATGGGACACATATGAAATTGGTTTATAAGTTCAAGCAGCCGTACAAATTTCCAATTTTGCCAAACATTTCTTCTGTTCTTTGAAAAGCCAATCACTTTCAGTTATGACAGACCTCAAGACCTGTTCCCAATAATAATACTCCTCCTGAATTTGTTTCTCCAACTGTTGCCCCAACCCCACACCTTGTCTGTGAGATAAGTATGTTAGCATAGAGTCTCAGTGAGTAGTACTTTCTTCATGATTACAATTATAATAGTATTTTGCGTGTCACTGAACCCTTCTCTTATAAGAATATTCGAGAACTTTTTAGGAGGAAATAGTTTGCAGACAAAACAATAAACTGATCCTGTTGATGGTGAATACAGTAACCACTCTCTTTTAAATTTCTCACCATTGGCTTTTGTCCAAACAAAAATAATGTCCTGGTTTGTCACTACTGACATGCTGGTAAGAATTATCAAATGGCCCATGGTGGTGTTGACAGTCACTGGGTCCACAAGCAATCCAACAAGCCACACGATCAGCAGAGAAACCAAGCCACAACCCTGGAACTGATGTTAAAGGGAGTGCTTCCAGGGACCTGGATGAAGTAAATAAATCTTCGGTTCGTTCTAAAAGAGAAGCGTCTTATTTGGGTTCCGCAGGGCGGGTAGACTGGTCAAACCCAGAACCCTCACAGGCAGTTTAGACAACAAGCCTCCATTTTCCATCCCCACCTCCCAAGTGGTATGGCTTGTGTAAGAAGGAGAAACATAGTGGTGTGCTCTGCTACTCGCTGCCCCCCACCTGGCAAAGGTCCCAGAGAGAGCTGCCTCTTTGGCTGTGTTGCTGTCAGTGCCCTTGTGCTTCTGTTCTAAATCCCTGCAATCTCCCAAGAGACGTCCATGTTAGTTTATTTTAACATATGGTGGCTAAAATAAAAACGTGCATGGGGGGGGGTCGTGAAGAGGAAAGATGAAAACAACGGGCAGACTATTGTGGCATCTTAGAGGCTCCTGGCTTTGTTTCAGAGCAAGCCTTCGAGGATCAGCATCCACTTCCTCAGACTCAGAGAAACCGAATGATGGCTCCCTCGGGCAGTGTCAGTGGCTCTCCAAGGAGGATATTCCACTGATATTAACATTGCTCAGAACCTTGGTGTTGCAGCCACTGTGCTATGGCTGCTACAAACTAAAGCTCAGAATGACATATCCAGACTGAGCAGCGGAGGCACTCAGAGGAAATGGCATCGACTTTATTGTTAACATTTCCGTTTATTTTGTACCAGATCTTATCCATTGGCAGCTCACCGCAGAGCGCAAGTTGAAGGTGAGGTGAGGTGGGCAGCCCCTCAGCTACGTTTGGCATTTGGCCAGCTTGGCTTTCAGGCAACCATGGTGTGGAGATGACTTTGGGGTTTACCCTGATAGATAAAGGGTTTGTTCTTGTTTTAATCAAGAATGTCTCTTCCCATTCATTTCTTGAGTCTGCCTTCCCTATGTCGGGCAGCCCAGCTATTAGGCAGAGTGATGATGGCCTTAGGCCACTTATTTTTCTTCTGTGAAAGAACAGTGAACACTTATTTGTTGAATATATTATTTTTCTGAATTTCTACTGTCCAGAAAGGTAGGACAATGACCTTTCAAAAAATGTTTCTGTGGCACCCAAAGCAGCAAGTCCTTTTGCTCATGTGACCAAGGCAATTGGACTGGATTTGGTGCTCACATCAAGGTGGGGAGGTAGGTGAAGCGGCAGCCAGAGGACGAATGTGGTGGCATCATGGCATCACAGCCGGGGCCGCAGGGGGAGGCCCCCAGCCAACCTAAAGGCTACAGGGTGGTTCTGCTGCAGGCACGGAGCATGGAGGACTCCGCCACAGGCAAAAACATTGCAGAGGAGCTTCTCTCTGGGTTGAGGGGGTGGGGCTTGCACCTGAGGGGAACGAGAACCATGGCTACATACTGACGCCATAACATGTTGTCCATGCTGAATGAGGCAGGCTTGAAGGGCATCATGTGTATGGCCCACAAGCTACACCTGGTCGTGCACAATGCCATGGGGCTGGGGAGTCAGGTGAGGGAGACCTGGTGTGAGGGGACAAGGGAGACCAGGGCACTCCTTGAGAAGTGCAGGCAGCTGGTAGGGCACTTCTCATGCAGCATGAAGGCTGCCCGGCAGCTGTGTGAGAAGCAGGATGAGATGGGGATGGCAGAGCACGTCCTTGTGCAAGACATGCCCACCCAGTGGAACTCCATCCTCGAAATGATTTCCTGCTTGGTGGAGCAGCAGGACGTGCTCAAGGCCATGATGTCCACTACTCCCATTTTGCCGGGGGGAGGGAGGGAGTTGGACATCAGTTCCATCAATTGGCTTGCCCTTGGCCAAATGGTGGACATCCTCAAGCCCTTTGAGGAGACCAACAAGATCATCTGTGGTCTTGAGGCCAGCCTGGGACATGTCATCCTCCTCATCCATGCCTTGGACCGAGGCCTGAGTGCCCAGATGCAGGATGATTCCTTTCTCCTCCCAAGTGAGTGTTTCAGTTTCTGGTTTTCCATATTACTTTAAGTCCTCCATATACAATAGATGAGAAAATTTCCCTGATTTTTTTAGCAGTTTGGTACCCTAAATTTGTCTTCTGCAAAACTATTGAAAGGGAAATCAGGGCAATAGTAAATAGCAGAGATGACAAACAATCAACTTGAAAAATCCCTCATTTAATGCTAAAAAATCCATAGCTTTCATCCCTGACAAACAATTCTGTTTTCCAGTTCTTCATCGCATTTTCAATTAGGGCACCAATACTTTTACATATTCCAATGACATCCAGGCACTTAATAATCCAACTATGTGGTACTGAGTGAAAGGCTTTTTTATAGTCAATCCAAGTCATATATAAATTAGTTTTCTGGGCTCTACAATTCTCTAGGGTCATTTTATCAATGAGTAACCAATCTTTTGTGCCTCTACTTCCCCATTTGTTCCCTTTCTGCTCTACTGGCATGATGTTATTTGATTCCAAATAATCCTGGACTCTGTTAGCAATTATGCCTGTCAGCAGTTTATACATAGTTGGTAAACACGTTATTGGCCTGTAATTTTCCGGTATTGCTCCTTTTATTGGATCCTTCTGAATAAAATAGGTTTTGCCAGTTATTAACCACTCATTAATATAACCTGTCCTCAGCATTTCATTAAATTGTTGGGCCATTTTCCCATACAGACTGGTCAGGTATTTAAGCCAAAACCCATGTACAATGGTCCCTTGTATAAAAGAATTAATTTGTTCTAAATGAAATTCTGTTAGGCAAATTTTCCTTTATACAAATTTCCCATAGGAATGCATTGAAAATGAAGTAATCCCTAATCATGACCATTTTTATGTTGTAAGGATTTGCCCCATAGGTGATTCTGGTAAGCAAATTTCCCCTATATCTGGAATTTTTTATGTTGTACAGATTTTATGTTATACAAACCATTTGTTCTACGAGGGTCCACTGTAGTTGATCATTGCCAGGTGATGTCCAGTTTTTGACTCTTTGCACTCTTTTGGTGATCATATCAGCTGTTATTTCTAGTTGGTCCATTGTGCACTTGGAGAATTTCTTCTCAAAATCACTAGTCGAATGCTTCCCAAGCGTTTAGGACTATATGATGTATCGGCAAATTATGCGAGCAGATCCCAGTAAGGCGGCTTTCTGTAGTTGACTGATGGTGACTTTGTCAACTCCAATTTCTTCTAAATACTTGCTTAGCCCTTTAGGCACCACACCCAGCATGTCGATTACCACTGGGACCACCTGTACTGGCTTATGCCAGAGTTTCTGAAGTTCAGTTTTCAGATCCTGATATTGGGCAATTTTTTCAAGTTGTTTCTCGTTGACTCTACTATCACCTGGTATAGCAACATCAATGATCCACACTTTTTTCTTCTCCACAGTCACAATATACGGGGTATTATGCTCCAAAGCCCTGTCTGTCTGCAGTTTATACATAGTTGGTAAACACAAAAGGTTTTTGCTCCTTTTTTGGATCCTTCTGAATCAAATAGGTTTTGCCAGTTGTTAACCACTCATTAATATAACCCGTCCTCAACGTTTCATTAAATTGTTGGGCCATTTTTCCATGCAGACTAGTCATTGCCAGGTGATGTCCAGTTTTTGACTCTTTGTACTCTTTTGGCAATCATATCAGCTGTTATTTCAGGTTGCTCCATTGTGCACTTGGAGAATTATTATTATTATTATTATTATTATTATTATTATTATTATTATTATTATTATTATTATTATTATTATTATTATTATTATTATTATTATTATTATTACTACTACTACTACTACTACTACTACTACTACTACTACTACTACTACACACCAGGCATAGTCAATCAAATTTATAAAAACATTGACTAGTATTATATAACAAATCTAAGTTTTAACTAAAATCCTATGTACTATATATCTTAAATATCAGCACAATATACATGGCTCTCCTAATGCCATTTTGATAGCTCTGCAAATGCTTGTAATATTGTGTGAAATTTCTTGACATTGTTGTTGTTACAGTTGTGATTGGATGACCTTTGGGTATCTTCAAGTGTAATAATTTCAAGATTCTATGAATGTGGCTGGATGTAAATTTGGGAGCAGATTGTACTTTTCAGCTCCTGAAGCCCCCCCCCCCCACAAGTTGGTTGTGAGTCTGCACCGGAGCCCTTTGTGTATCAATGTGAAATTTGTGATATGAGACCCATATATGTAACAACTGAATTGATTAGAAAATGAACATTTTTCTGCTTAAGCAAATTATTTTATTTTATTGATTTTTAGTTCATCTTTCTCCCAGAAACTGGCAGAAACTTTGAGTTTTCATCAACACTGATCACTTATACACGGGGGGGGGGGGGGGGAGTAGAATGGTTTTAAAAGTTTCAAAGTACATCGCACTCTCCCACAAACCATTGAAGAAAACTCAATTCATGCACTCTACGCATTGTGACAAATGCTTTGTTCTCTGCAATTCACTGTAAGAAAATTACAGTTTTCAATACTGCATGGCACAGTTGATTACTGCTGTAATATTTGACTTCTGCAACATAGGCTCTGAGGTCTAGTTTCAGTTTGAAATAAGGAGGGGGGGAAAACAAGTTTCATTTCAGTTACCGGAATATAGTGTTCTCCATTTGCCTCCTGAAGTGTTATTTTAAAAATCCACTTATGGTGTGAAAAAAAAACTAAAGGCAATTCCATAGATCAGGAAGTGGGGGATGTGTTGCCATGGAGATCTTTAGGGGTTGCAACTGGGAGGAAAAATCAGTAGTGAGCAAGTTCCAGTCCCTCCCGTGGATGTTCAAACATTTGGCCAAAGCATGGCTCCTGACAGCGCTTGGAAGGTTACTTGTATGACAACTCCCTGAAGCCATCCACAACTCGGTGGAAAGGATGTGACCTTCTGGCTTCCAGTGTTCCATCATGGGTACTCCAGCTTGCCATTCTATTCATGCATCCAGGTCTGGTCCTTAAACTGCGGAAGACAATGGAGGCTTAATGGAATTTGGACCAGCCTCTGCTGTGGAGTCTCTGCCCCATGAGGTATAGAAAATTAATATAATAAATACGCCAGAGGGAAAATCTGTGTGCTTTTCTCCATGACATCTCCTAGAGGGTTTGCAGAATGGAAAAATGTACCTTCTTGAATGCAGCCTAAAGTGTGCTTTATCTCCTGCTGTGGAGGAATGCAATAAATCTGGTGTGTATTATAACTCCTTTGTTTTCTGCATTCATTCCTCTGAGGCAACTCAGTGGCTTTGTCTAAAAATGCCCTCAGTCACTTGAACCATTGGAAGCAGGACCATAATGAACGTCATTTGATTAAATATATGCAAATATTCTGAATTGACCAGAGTTCATATGACAGTCTTCCTCAGCACTGCCGATAAACCCACAAGTGTTGTTGGAACTTTTGCTGCACTGAAAGGCAGCATATGTGCCCCATAAGTATTTATTAGTTATTATTTATTTATTTGTTGAATTTTTATACCACCCATCTTCCAGAAGGAACTCTGGGCGGTTTACAAATGAGGATAAAACCAACAATGTATAACAAGAAAGGGAGAAAAAGAAAGAAAAAACTATTATAATAAAGAGGGGGAAACTCTCAAACAAGAGGTGGCACGGGCAAAAAAAATTAAATAAAAAGATCGCCATATGCCTCCTTAAAAAGGAGGGTTTTCAGAGCCTTTTTAAAGGCGGGCAGAGGCTGTGCTAGGCACAGCTCACTAGGAAGATTATTCCACAATGTGGAGCCCACCACAGAGAAGGTGCGGTTATGCGTGAGTGATTTCCGTGCCTCCCTGGGTGTGGCCACCCTAAGTGAGTGCGCCTGTGCCATTCTAGTGGGCCTGACCCCAGTTGACCTCTGGGAGATACGCTCCGACAGGTATTCTGGTCCCAAGCCATGGAGGGTTTTGAAAATCAAAACCAGGACCTTGAACCTTATCCAGAGGGCAACGGGCAGCCAATGCAGGCATGCCAGAACTGGGGTGATGTGATCGAATCTACGAGCACCCACCACCAGTCTGGCTGCCGCATTCTGCACCCGCTGGAGCCTCCGGACAAGGGTCAAGGGCAACCCCACGTAGAGGGCATTGCAGTAGTTGATCCTCAAGATCACGAGGCCCTGCACAACTGTCCTCAGGGAGGACTCGTTGAGGTACTGGCAGATCTGTACCCAGGCCTTTCTAAAATTAGGTTGGAAGGGTTTTTTCTTGCTTTCCAGTTACCTGCACAGTTTGGGTAGCACAGTATTTTATTATTAATTCCATTTCTGGGAGTGGATATCTGAAGAACCCAGAAATCTTGCTGTTAAATGATATCAAGAACTACGTGATTTTCAGTGAAATTCAGTGTCAAACAGAAGGTCTGGCTTCCTCCTTTTCTCTACTCTCCCCCATTATATCTCATGCACCCCTATATTTTCCAAGGGGCTTCCCAACCCCAGTGCAAATTCCACTGTCAAAGTCTTACTGAGATAAACAGGGCCTTAACATTATAGGTAGGGATAGCACCTTACCAAAAAAAAAAAACTGTTTCGTCATTTCGTAAGGTTTTGAAACATTATGAAATGAAACAAAATGGCAGACAGTGTGTCATCACGAACCAAACCAAAATGATGTTTTTGCTTCGGTTCCTGCAAACCGGCAAGCCGCCGCCAAGTCTCCCTTAATGGAAGGGGTTGCAATCTGGCAGCTGTTTCCCGGTTCTTGCCACTGCCTCCCAGCTGATTTTGACAGCTCAAGCTGTTAAAAAACCACCTGGGAGGTGGTGGGAATCCAACAGCAGGGGGCTGAGAGGGAAGCGCTGACAGAGAGGCTGCTTCTGCTCTGTCCGGTAAGGGAATCCCATTTTTAAAAGCCTCTAGTCCACCACAAAGGGTGGTGGATTAGATGCCTTTTAAAAACATCCTGCCACCAGCACTCTCGCTGTTGTGGTGGCACATTTTATAAAGCCTCCAGCCCACCACCCGGGTGTTGGGCTAGAGCCTTTTTAAAGTCCCCCTCTACACTAGCTAGAGTGCTGGTGCAGCGGGGGATTCATTTTGTATCGTTTTGCTTTGTAACAATTTTTTTAAAAAAATAATTACTTACAAAATGAAACAAAACGCAAGGGGGAACAAAACGGAACCCTATATTTCCATTTTTTGCCCGTCCCTAATTATAGGCCATTTTTCACCAAAGTAGAGTTGATGCCTCCCTCCCCTGATTTTTGGCATAAGAACGCCAACTTGGTTCTGTAATCTACTTCTACTTAATGGTATACTGCCCTCTGCAATTTTCACATTGGCAATAGGCCCTAGTATGCATGACAGAAACCCCTAGAGAACTTCATAATCTGTCTTCATTCAAGACTGCAAACCAAGAGGTGAACCAACAGGTCACATAAATTATACCCCTTCATTTCTTGAAAGAGCACAAATTGTTGTTTAAGCGCTAGAACAATAAACCTCCGGCGTATAATTAACATGTGTATGTGTGTGTATATACCATATAATTTTTTTTCTTTCCCACTCCACCCCCACATTTGTTTCTTTCTGACCTAAATCTTTAAACATAGTCTATAACATATTTTATTAATTTTAGCAGATATGATCACAATGCAACAATCTTTTCCTTTTTTTCCAAAATTTGCCCCATTTTCTTTTCACAACTATTTTGAAAGTATCTGCTAATTAATTTTGCCAAAGTGTTAAACATATGTAATGTCATATATTAAACTATAGAAAACAACTGAAACATATTACAAGACAGCACAGTTTTCAAATCCAGTTGCACCGGCATTGTAATGTAACTTTGGTACAGACAGATTCTTATAGACATATTTTCTAGAAGAAATTATGACTCTTATACCTGGGTTATGATTAATATTCAGACAGTAGTTGTCAGAACAGTTTTTCTGATCATATTTTTAAAACAGTAACTCTTGCTATTTCCCCCCACTCTGGTTTCACTGTCATTTTGGAGCTCATCATCTCACATAGGAAGCCAGTGTCATAGTGTTTCATCTTCAGCTAGCATCACAGCACAATCAAACTAGGAACATTTTCTGTGTGGCTATAGAGTTGTCAGACAATGGCATCTTCTGTCTAAAAATTTTGAAGCTGGATCAGTTCCTGACAGATGCCTACAATGAAATGTTTACCCCACTGGGTCCTAAAACAATATTTCAAGTCTTTCTTTACAGGTGTGCTGAATAAACAGTAAAACAATGGAATGTCAGGATTACTTTTGAGTCAATCGACAGTGAAGTAATCCCTGAGGTTCAATAGTTAGTTCAGTTGGCTGTTACGAACAGCCTTAACAACACTGAGCTGGGAATCAACACCAATGAATGCAGTGGTTGCACTTCATTACTGTTACTGAGTAAAATCCAGTTGTTAGTCCCAAGCACAGCAGATTCCACAGCCAGGTACCTAAACCATGGTGTGGATGTGGACTTCTAGCCAACTTCTTTGGTCAGTCTGGGCATTTTGTGTGTACAGAATGTGGTCGATGAGGCCCTAGAACCAATCATCTGAATTTCCATTTTCTTTGATAAACGAGTGCTTTGATTTACAAGCATCTTTCTGGAATGAATTATGCTCGTAAACCGAGGTATGATTGTATGATTCCAGATTTCACATGTTTTTCACAAATGGTGAGATGTGGCATGGAAAGATTAGCAGTATTTTTCTATGTTGGAAAGGGAAAGAAACCAGGAGAATAAGAACTGAGATAAATTTATTACCCAATGCATTTCACAAAGTTGCTCTTCCTTAGAGACACTTCTGAACCAGCATTTTGAACAAGCATTTACCAACTATTGCAACTTACTTTTGGAAAATAGGTGGGGAAGCAGTCGTAAAAATATGTAGGGACTAACTAAAAACACTGTTGCTCCAGACTGCCACCAGGGAACATAGACAACCCTAGACATGTTGGGTCCCTGAGGTCGATCAGCAAATAGTGTCATCTTAAAAACACCAACATTAAGGTGGATAATATCTAAAGCCAGTTAGTTATTCTAGGATTCAAGGCAGAAAATTCCACAAGCATATCCCTGTCATCAGCACTAAAATACAACAATAACAAAACCAAATACCTGATCCTTTCATGACACATAAAATCTGCTGCCAAAGGGGTTCTCTCACCTTGCCTTGTGTCAGGACAGAGCTGACAACATCTGAAATATGTTGGGCTTCAAATAAGTAACATAGTTTCTGGAGATTGCCTTCATTCTTTTCTTTCTTGTTGATATCTGATTAATTTTATGTGGGTAACCACACAGAAAGAGCTCTTACAGTGACAAACCAAGTCCAGCACATTGGGGTAGTAAAAATGATGCACAATTAAGATGTTGATACAAGCATTGACTATAAATCTGTAGTAAGACTATTTCATTCTCCTGCTCTCTTTCTTCAGGCAAAGCCAAACCAAAAAGTGGTATATGAGATACAGTGGTCCCCCCCCCCCACATTTCGCGGTTCATATACTGTGATCCTGGTATATCGTGGGACCGCAGTATATGAAAGTCAAGGCCCCCTGGGGTAAGCTGCTTGGGCCTATCTGGGGTCTCCTGCGCTTACCCCAGGCCTGGCACTGCCGCAAACAGGCCTCAGACAGGCTTCCTGGGCCTGTTGGAGGCCCGTTTGGGACAGCACCATGGCTCATGTAAATTTAGGCGGGCCCAGATAAGCCCCCCAGTCCCGATCTGACCCAGCACCTGCATACCGTGGATTTTCCATTATTGCAGGTCGAGTTGGGTCCCTAACCCTCGGCGATAGGCAGGGGATTACTGTACTATTAATGTGGCACTACATTGATCTCTGGACAGTGAGGTCCACTCAAATAGCATTTGTGGTACATGTGTTTGCATTTGTGTACATATTACACAAGTGCATATGTTCTGCAAGTAGATGACTGGGTTACCCTACAATTATCTTGGCTTTCATAGCCCAAGGCGTTTTTTGATAAACAATGAAATTAGTTGCTGTGGTCGTTGCTGATATTCAGTTAGAACTTCGTGAGATGCTGTGATCTGGTCACCTTCAAGTCGATCAAGGAGAGTCACACAGACCACCGCAGCTAGAAATCAGATGAACATACAAAAGAGAATATCAGGTTTGTTTGTTTTTTATAATGCACGCAGTAGATGTAAATAATTATCATGGGAGACAGTAAATGCTAGAGTCAAATTTGATATATTCCACTTTTCTACAATCTGTTAACTGCCTGAAGCTTTTAGGATCTGGTGAATTAGAAATATTAATTATCTCATTAAATATGAATCTTATAAATTAAGAATTGATGAGGAAAGTAAGATAGTATGATAAAGCCTGAATAAATGTGACTGCCTCATGTTGTCTGTAACAAAAAAGAGAGAGAGGAAGAAATATATACCCTAAAATAAGGACCCATTATTAAGGCAATATTATTTGATATGTAATATTATTAATTTAAGTTAATGTAATCAACTGCAGAATTTTCTAGAGTAGTAAAATAATACCAGTAGTGAAGAGGGGGAGAGAGACATTTTTAAAAAGATATTGTACACAGCTGGGGTAAAAGCAAACATTTTAGAAGGAATTCCTCAATTGTTGGATGGAAAGTAAAATTTCTCATCTAAGCTATTACTTTCCATCTCCAATTTTTTAAAAGGACTTATATAAACAAAGATATATTGCTGCTCAATAAATTGATGCTACCATTTAAGCTAATTTAATTTTTTAAAAATGTTTTAATCTAATGGATGAAATAATCAAACGTTCCAAATGAGCTTAAAATATAATGCCAGTTGGATTGGAGTCATTTACTTCATAAAATAAATGGCACTGTATAAAATTTTTGCTTGTTGATGTCATACATTTATATGATTGGGCTTGATGATTCATAGGGTCCCTTTCCAGCTTGACAGTTCTAATATGATGATGGTGATGCCCACCATACCCAAAGACAATTTTTGAAGCAATTTACAAAACTCAAAAAAAAAACCACACAACTAAAACAAAGATTAAAATACATTGCTAAATCTTTTTATTCTGAGACTTCAACCAAGGAATCAGAAGAAGACTGAGAAGTAGAAAGGCACCCATGAAGGAACTAGGGGGAAAAAAAACCCTTAAAATAATGATATGCCATTGAAGATTGAGGACAAGGTCATCCACATCTCCTTCTTTAGAGGTTTTTATGCAGAGGCTGGATGGCCATCTGTTGGGAGTACTTTGATGCACGTTCCTACATGGCAGGGGGTTGGGCTAGATGGCCCTTGATGTCTCTTCCAACTCTATGATCGCACTAGTGAATTTTCAGTTACTATGCAGGGATGAGAAGGCTCGATAGTTAAAAACAAATTTAGAAAGCTGACACAACCCTCCATCCAAATGCATTCATTTAAAATCTGGTGTGAGAAGAGAGCTTAATGGAGAGAGCTTAATCAGTGACCGCTAGAAAAATAATAAGTGGATGCTGGCTTACATCAAGCCTGAATTTCTTCTAAAAGCAAAAATAAAAAATGACTAAACGAGGCTGTAGTACTTTTGACATATCCTGAGAAAACGAGATTCCTCAGAAAAGGAAATCATATGAAGAAAATTTGAAGGCCACAGGAAATAAAGGAGCCCAAACAATAAATGACACCTCAGCCTTGAGTTTGCAAGAGCTGGGCAAGAGTCAATAATTCATAAGGTTGCCACAGTTTGGAAGTAACTTGATGGAACAGCCACCATTTTTTAAATGCATGTTGCAGCTTATGGTACTTTCCAAACCAACAGAAAGTTTTGTTCAAAGTATTAAGGAAATATTGTAGGCCTAAACAACCTTTGATCAATTAACAAGAGATTAGTAAAGAATATCCTTGCTGATCTGCATCTAGAGGAGTGAAGTGGGGATATCTTGACTGGTGGTATGATAAAGCAAAACAGATCTCATGGTGTCTTGGAAAAATTAAGCTGCCCTAACTTATCCTTGCCTCTCCCCAACCCCAGATTGAGGCCTTATTATTTGAAATCAAAATGTTGAGTTACTGCTAAGAAATTAAGGTTCATTATATATCTAAGTCAAGTTATCACTGAAGTAGTAAAGCTGAACCTCAGCTGTATTGCTCCAGGCTGAATTTGGAGGTTGACACAAGTGTACTTCCCTTTGTGCTACATAGAAAAAAATCCAACAGACATGTTCTGGAGAACATGTTCTCACCCAATCTTCCCATCTGGAGCAGAAGAACCAGGCCTCCCTATATTAGGAGCTTTGAAGCTAGCGGTTAGGCTACACCATCAGCCACTTTTTGGTGAGACTTTAAAAGAAGAAAAGTTGCTGTACAACTATATCCTCCATGTAATGGGTGGCCCTGTTTTGGATCAGCCTCTTGAAGTTCCAGCTCAGTTCCTGTCAGTTCCTTTAGTTCTCTCCCCTATTCCTTGCCTGCCTGCCTGCTTCCCTCGTATACCTTTGATGACGAAGGGGAAACACCATTAACTAGCAGCCACAAGATACAAGAGTAGCTTAACACAGGGACCTGCCCAGACAGGTATTTGGACCGCCAGTGGTGTGGTTGATTCAAACCAAATTGTGTTGTCCACATGTGTTTCTGCTTAAATCAGTGGTTCTCAACCTTCCATGACCCTCATGTTGTGGCAACCCCTTGCCCTGCTTGGGAGAGGCCACAAGCCCCCTTTGGTAGGCCACTGTCGCAGGTGCCATGGAGAACTTGACTGACATCCCCTCCAAGCTATCAATCTGTAACTTACTCTTTCCCCCTCCCTTCCTTCCCTCCTCCTCCAGACCCAAGCTATTTGTGCTTTTTTCTTCACTGGCTCCTGGTGATCCCTGTGAAATGGTCGTTCAACCCCCAAAGGGGCCCTGACTCCCAGGTTGGGAACTACTGGCTTAAATCAACCTATCCTGCCCCTTTAAATCTGTCATACACCTTTCTGATACAGTGGTAGGGGCATCTGTGTTGTTTTACGCAATCCAGCATGCTGCTAATTATTGTTGTGTAGCCCATGAGGCTGGCTGGTTTGCACCCAAGTGGAGCTATGGTCAATTTTCACTGAGACGATAGCCCTGTGATATATTTGGGGACTTTAGGGGGTTGTCACATTAAAAGGGATGGCAGAGGAACCCCCTCCTCTGTTTTCTTTTTAAAATATTTCTGGCACAGCCCAATTCTCATACCACGCTAGACTGGTGCACTACAGTGGCGATGTGGCACTGACTTTGTTTAGCAACAACAACAAGGGAAGTTACCATAGTTACTGAACAGTGGCTATAGGAAAAGATGGGGAATGGAGCTACCGTAGTTGACTCCATGGGCTGCACTCCCACAAGGCAGCACAGTCTCCGTAGAGTCCCAAATGAAGGGAGAGGTAGATAAAAGGAGAGCTGCTTTCCTTCCATCTTCCCAACCTTCACCCCAATGTTTTCTCCTCATGTAAGAACTGCTATCACCCAGCTTGCCCCACTGCTGCTGGCTCCTTGTTCATGAGCAAACTAGGTAAATCCTATGCATAAGAACGTAAGAACAGCCTTGCTGGAACAGGCCACAGACCATCCAGTCCAGCATTCCGTCTCACACAGTGGCTTACCATTTGCTGCAGGGTATTCCCAGGCAAATGTCTTCACCTGCTTAAGCTGGCTACACTCACGCATGACTAAATTGATGATCTAAAGATCTGAGGGGTCGCTTCTCAGGGCAGAAAATCTCTAATGTGCACTGAAGGATCACTGAAGTGTGAGATAAAACAGATTGCATTGCAGAGAAGGGCAGATATGGGCACAAACTGCTGATTTGGCGGTTCATTTCTGGGCTAAACATCAGATCCATAGGTCAATGCCTCACACCCTCCAGTGTGGGTCCACTCGGCTGTAGCACCCAGAAGAAGCAAGGTGCTACTGCCAAATGGACACCTGTTGAAATGAGTAGGACACCAAACCAAGGACCAGCTGTTGGGCTGGGAAATGAACAACAAACTGCTGAACTAGCAGTTCAAAATAAGTGAGACAGGTAAGGAGGGGTTTTACCAATTTGACTTCCCCAGTAAGCTTCCATGGCCAAGTGGGGATTTGAACTCTTGTTTCCAAAGTACTAGTGAATCATAGAATTATCTCACTTGGACTTTGGAAACAAGAGTTCAAATCCCCACTTGGCCGTGGAGGTCCACTGGGGAAGTCAAATTGGTAACACCAATTTGTGTGTCATTCTATCCGCTACGCCACGCTGGGTACCCGCACTAGGGGCAAGCACTGGGGGGATTCAAAATGGCAGTTCCCAGATCCACAGTAGGTACGAGCATCATCGTTCAGGCTGAGGGCCAGTTCCTGCCTGATGCTTCAGAGAGCCTGAGGTGCTGGTACTGGGCTCAATTTAGAGGTATTATGAGAGTAAAAGGAGAAAGGAGAGATCTTCACTCTTTTAATAAAAAAAACACATTCTCTTCTGGTACACTTTAGACGCAGATGGTTGCTTTTTTTCTAAGACAACAAAAGTTACCCACAAGCACCGCTACTGAAAAGTAATAAAAGCTGCAAACATGGTAACCTGGCTAAGGTTTGTGCTTCTAACAGAGCAGAAGGTGACTTGCCAGGAGGTGGTTTTAGTAAAAGAAAGCGACTATGACGGAGAATGAATGTGCCCTCTGACTTACCTTTAAGGCCACAAAGCCTGCACATAGCGGCAAACACTGTCGACTCCATTTCTATGTTTCTGACTCCAGCGTTGTATGCCCTTTTTAAGTACTCAAGCTTTTTTTCATTGGAAAAAGAGCACAAAGCCCCATCTAATCGCCCTTGACCTTTGAAAGAAAGAAAAGAAAATATCAGTTTTTTGTGGTCCTTTCATGCGCTCCATTCTCAAAACGAGTGTCAGTAGGGTTCATTCGGCAGGCAAAGAATGCTTTCTCCAGGAAGCCCACGGCTAATTTGCCGACATACTGCTTGCATGAAAAACTCCTTCTTTTTTACATTTTTTAACAGCATGCTCTTTAAAATATCAATAATTTTATCTCCCATGTGTTTTTTTAACATAATAACAAAATAGCACAAAGTAAGCCATAAACAGGGGCATAAAATGTGGGATCTAAAATGCTGTATTGCTGAGGAGGGGAATCAATAAATTTGGGATAATATGCTCTTTATTACTGTGCACAGGGTAACAAAGCCAATAATGAAACCATAACATGGTTATTGTAAACGTGGCAAGTGGGGACCCTTTGCTGCAGCTATTTCAGAGCATCACAGAAGGCCTATTCAGATGCTGCTTGTTGCTCCGTTTGGGCCAATGGGTTGGCTGGCCTGCCCTCTGCTGCCTCAGCAGGGCTTGACATATACAGTAGGACCACCATACCTCTCTTCCCTTTGATATCGGAAACTGTGGACATAACAGTGGATAATAGCAAACTACAGATAGATAGATAGATAGATAGATAGATCTGGCCACACGGGAAAGACAAACTGAACAACTTCCTCACACATCTCAACAGCCTACACCCCAAAATACAATTCACTATGGAAATAGAAGCCAACAACCAACTTCCCTTCCTGGACGTCCTAATCTACAAAAAACCCGACGGCTCCTTAGGACATACCATCTACCGGAAAAAAACACATACAAACCGCTACTTAAATGCACAATCACACCACCACCCTGCACAGATCAACTCCGTAGCAAAAACCCTCATCTCTAGAACCAAACGCCTCGCTGACAAAGACCACCTAAAAACTGAATTACACACCCTCTCGAATGCTTTAATTGCGAACGGATTCCAAAAAAACACCATCACCAAACTAATCCAAAAAGAAACACCCCCCAAGAACCAAGAAACAGAAGAGAACAACGGCACTGCCCTCCTCCCTTACATCAAAGGCACCACAGACAAAATAAGCAAAATTCTCCACAAACACAATATCAAGACAGCCTTTTGCACCGAACAAAAAATAGCCAACATTTTAAGAAACCCCAAAGACAAGATTGAGCTAGAAAACCAAGGAGTCTACGAAATACCATGCAAAGTCTGCCCAGCCACATACATCGGACAGACAAACAGGAGAATAAGCGCACGCATCGCAGAACACAAGAACGCAGTCAAAAAAGAAGAAAAATCTTCCTCTCTCTTCCAGCACATAAAAACAACAGGTCATGAAATTGATTTTAAAAGAACCAAACTCATCTCCAAAACTGAACACTTCAACAGTCGAATAATCATGGAAGCCATTGAAATAGAGAAACACCCAAACAACATGAATAAACGTGATGACACCTCCCGCTTGCCTGACATCTGGAAACTAGCCCTGGTCAACAGACGAGCCTCTGTCACAAAGACTGACACCAGGTCCAAAAGGACACAAGATGCCACCACCTTCCATCCACACCAAACACAAACCCAGACCCTTCCCACAGATGAAATGAAACCACCATCCAATAACAAAACCACGACTGCACCATCTACCGCTACTCCCCACTCCAGCCACCACATGGAGCACACTTACACACGCCAAAAAAACATTGGGAGACCACAGACACGCAGCCAGACCAAAATGAATTCACAAGACACAGGACCCCACTCCACCAAAGCCCAGGATGCTGCCAGAACACCCATCACCAAGGTCGTTAAGAAACAAAAGGCTAATAGACACACATCCAGCACCTCACCCACACATGATGTCTCTAAACAGCCATCTAACCCACCAGCAGTTAAGCCCTTAACGATCGCCTCAGCCACACAGCAGATCACAAAAGAACAAACGAACCTACAATCAGCAACAGAGCAAGCAAACCACACACCCCAGCAGTATTTATAGAAGGACTTCAACTGAGATCACGCTTTGCTTCAAGAAGAAAGAAGCCAGAACACCAGCCTGAAGATGACGAGTGAGACCTCGTCGAAACGTCGCCAAAACAACCAGATTTCTACACGGGAAGAAACCCGAATCCACCCTAACATGCATAGATAGATAGATAGATAGATAGATAGATAGATAGATAGATAGATAGATATTGTCATTGTCCTGTGCAGAAGAACCAGATTGTATAGACAGAGAGAGGGAGAGCATAGTAAATGGCTAAAACATGTAAAATGTTCACATGCATTGCCAGAAATGATCACTAGAAGGTTCCAGAGGTAATACTATATATTCTTCAATAACAACAAGTACAGATGGACACACACACACACACACACACACACACACACACACACACACACACACACACACACACACACACAGAGGTAGAGAAAACTCTACCTTTTTGGCTTACTGTTCCCTTCTTCTGGGGGTTCTGGGAGGCTGTGCAGCTTCCCCAAGGCCACATAGGTTATTTACAGGAGGCACAGTGGAGAATTGAACTCCTAACCTCTGGCTCTGCAGCTAGGGGCCTCAGTCACTAAGTTCGCCAGCCAGCTTTTGAACACAGCAAATATATACCCTCAGCTATATTAACCTGGGAAAACTATTTCATTGCATTTTAATTTCTGCACATTAATCCTCTGGAATGGCTTTGAAACAATGTGGCCGTGAGCAAAAACACAGATGGCCATGCTTGCAAACTGATGCAAAGGTTTATAAATAGCCCTCAGATTATTAATTCTCCATTTATTCCACAGCATCCACTTTGCAAGTAGCATTCAATGACTTCCAAATAAAAGGTTCCTGGGAAATGCAAAGGTACTAATGGTTATTTATAATAATGCCACAGTTCCTGACATTTTTCTTCAGCATGGCAATTTTTGGAAGCTATAATCCTACCAGGGAAAGTAACTAGAATGTATTGAAGCTGTTAACATCATATGATTATTGTCAAAGGACCGTTTGGTTTTAACAGTTTAATATTATATACTTGTTTCTTCCCAAATGTCAATTAATGTGTACAAGGTTTAGAAGAAGAGGACTTGATTGGTTTCCCCCCTCTTTTTTTAAGCATTATGGGAATCATGCGTCTTCCTAAGAACATCGCAAATCAGATTCATGAGTCTGGTTCTTTAAAGGGCATTCCTAACCATTGCCCTTTACTTCTTTTTACTTAGATGTAATTCATATACTTGAAATATTTGTACATGGCCTTTCTCCTTAAAAAGGACCCAAGGCTTCTTGGTCCACGTACGTTTGATGGAGATTATCACCAGTTAATGGTCACAGTCTAACACCCCTTACCTGGGAAAGAACTCAGTTTTATCTGTAAGTTGAGTCATGGCAACTGGACTTCTTTTCTTGAGAGATGGAAATGTTTTGCTGCTCATACAAGCGTTTCAATCTCTCAAGAAAAGACATCCAGTTGCCATGACTCAATTTCCAGATAAACTCGCCTGGATGACTGATAATCTACACAGACAACTCAGTTTTGTACCTAAATGCATTGAAAAATTAATGTGCAATTAATAGTGAATTCTAAGTTTGCTGTTACCAGCCTTCATAAATACACATCTGTTCATGAATTCATTTTCCATTAAAAAAAAAAAGAATAAAAGTGATGCACCACACAGTCAGTTTACAGACTAACAATAGGATGCTGACAAAGCAGGAAACCAAATAAAGTTTTCTTTCCTCCTTATAGTTTGAGAATGGCAGCCATGGTTTATTTTATTTTATTTTATTTTATTTTATTTTATTTTATTTTGCCATGTTGCAGAACTAGGGATGCCTTTAACTGGGGTTGTGTGGGGATCTGAGTTCCCAACATGGATGACTTTGAAAGAGGATTGGACAAATTAATGGAGGATAAGAGTATCAACAGTTGCTACTCATGATGGCTTTCTTTATATTACCTCCAGTCCCAGAGGTTCTGGGCAACTTGAGGTTTAAGGATGATATGGCACATCTCATGGTTTGAGCATCTGGTAGCCACTGTTCATCCTGAATATTGGATGATACAGGCTTATGATTCTATCTTGCATGGCTCTTCTGTTCTTTGTTCAGATGAAATAAATAGGTTATAAAACAACCTCACTCACCCTCATAAAAATCATAGGTGCACATGGTATGGCCAACAAGTGTTGGAAAATCCTTAATTTTTCTGCTGAAATCCAGTAGTTCTTCAGCCAGGTCTTGGTCAAGTTCAGTGCTTCGTACTACCACGTTGTCCAGTATCACCAGCTCAAACTGAGGTTTAAAAAATGAATTCACTGCGATATCCGTTATTACAACAGAGCCAGGTCCAATCCCTGAAAGCAGGAGAAGGTATGTTAAGTACTACATTAACATAACATAAAACCACATTTACACACTTTAGCAATTTTAATTTGAGCACTCTGAATGCCTCAAATGTTTGCAAAGACGATTAAGTTTCAACTAGGGTTTATCTCACAGTTATATGTTGTGTAAGTGGCACAAAATATTCTAATGACTAAATGTGCCTAAAGCTGAAATTTGGTCTTAATTCACACCTCTTTAGTGTTCAGTATCTATTGTAGTTTCTTACTTCAAGGGTCTGTTCACAGGCAACCCGGACATGGATGTTATTATTCACATGTTTGGGTAGTCATGGCAACTGGACTTCTTGTGACTTGCAACTTCTTCAGAATGAAGAAGCTGCTTGGATGAATAGCAAAATGTTTCAATCCTATAAGAAAAGAAGTCCAGTTGCCACGACTCAAGTCCCAGATAACCTCGCCTGGATGACTGAGAAGAATCTCCACATATATGCTTGGGTAGGAAGCAAAACTTAGGTTCAAGCATCCCTCCAGCTTCTATAATCTGCATTTACACCTTGAACCTTTGTGATTTTTTTATGAGTGAGGTAACTTTTAAGATTCCATCGCAGCCTAGCACTTGTGATGAATCTGCCTGCATGTGCCTTGTGCTTGTACAGCACACCAGAAAGCCAGGAATGAATCCTAGGTATTAGTGAGATGCAGGTGGGTTCATGCTTATGAGCCCATCATGCAACTCAAAGGTAGGAAGATTAGCTCTTTATGCCCACTTCCACAGTCTGTTGCAATTCTGGTTCCTCTCTCATCCCTTGTGTGCCTCATCCTAGGATATCACAAGGGAATACCCCTAGACTCAGGTTTTGACCATAAGAGAAATTGGATGGTTCTGCTGTAAAACCCTAGCAAGTTGTAGACCTATTTTTACGCTACAAGCCACCTCCATGGCAGAGGTGGATTTTATGGATGTAAGACTTGTTTCTTTAATCTACCATCTGTAACTCTCATAGGCAATGTGGGAATGGTGGGCTGGAAAACAGGATGACAGGAACTGTGTGGATGGAATTAAAGACATGCAGAGACTACACAGTATGTAGTGAACAATCATACGATACTGACTGAACAACTACGGAGGTGTTTCAGAAATGTCTAGCACTGGTCTTTGCTAACAGGAACTTGAAGTTAAGGGTGGTTGAGGATGTAAATAGGCTGTCAGATTCTACCGCCAGTATTTGCTTTTTGCCTGGTTACTGTGGAGGCTCTGTATTTAAATAGTTATTATCATAAGTAAAGTATAACATTTTGTGTATGTAGGACTGTTGGCCTTGAGCCAGAAGTACAGCCTAATTCTATAAACCACAGCAGTTAGTGTGAACAAGCCCTGCCAGGGCCCAAACCAAGCTAACCGAGGGACACTTTACTAGATTCAGTCTCCAAGGGGTGCCATGCAGAAAAATCAGAGGCAGCCTGAGGGGTGTTTGTAGAAACTTCACCCCTTGCATTCCTATTCTTATTCCTATTCTTCAGATATTTTGGGGTTGGCCGGTACCAAACCGAGAAGCAGCACACTGAGCAATGTGCTGCTGGCCTTAAGACAGTGCTTGTAAAGTTAAATGAAGTTAAGCATGTAGTTTAAGAGGGAGAAACAGCTTTCAGAAACTGCCTTCCTCTCTGGAATCATTTATATGTTTCTGGCTTTGTGTCTCTCTGCATGAATTTCTGTAGCCATGTAAAGCCTCCACAGGGATAGGAGGTTGTGGATGATGACAGAAATGGCAGCTTGGGAAGAAACTACTGCATCCCTTTCCTCACATGTGCAACTGACATTTCTTTACATTTTGGGGCTGGAGAGTTTCACTAGGAAACTGATGAAATCCAGTCATTTTGCCAAACTGCATACACTTGCCGTCTTCTGGCCCCACTCCCTACATGCAGATTCTGATCACTCTGAAGAGCTGCTGCTCTCCACACGACCTCTCCACATAAATCAGGATCCTACAAAAATCAGCCTCCTAAAGAGCAGAGGGTCTTGTCTTGAGATATTTTCATTCTCCATATATAAGAGAATGGTGAAACCAAAAACAGAAGGGACATTTCTAAGGTGCTCTTCTTTACTGGGTGTAAAAGTAAGGTAAAAGTAAAGTTGTCCCAGCATTTGTGTGCTAGTCATGTCCGACTGTAGGGGCAGTACTCATCTCTGTTTTTAAGCCAAAGAGCCATTTTTAAGTCCGTGGCCATGTGGCCGGCATGGCTGAATGCATTTCTGCACACAGAACATTGTTCACCTTCCCACTTTTTGTGGTGGTACCTATTTATCTACTTGCATTTACCTGCTTTCAAACTGCTAGGTTGGCAAGAGCTGGGGTTAACAGCGGGAGCTCACGCCACTGTGTGGCAGCTGGGATTCGAGCCGCCAAGCTGCCAACTTTGCAGCCGACAGTTTCAGCACTCTAGCCCACTAAGCCACCATACCGAATTTGCTAATGACTGAACAGCAAAAGCAAAGCAAAGCAAAGTCGTCTGCTTACATACAGCTCCATACCACTTTAAGTAGTCTCTGGGTGGTTTACAGTTTTAACTAAAGTATGCAGGCTACACATTGCCCCACAGCAAGGTGGGTACTCATTCTGCTGACCTCAGAAGGTCGGTAAATAAGTGTTATGTGACGTTCTCTCAGGGAGTAGAAGTCCTCCGAGTGGTTTCTATGTAGCTAGGAGGCAGGGACAACTGTTGAGAAGGTCAGAACAGTATACAACCAAGGACATAAAATGAAAACAAAGTTTTGAAATAAATGGGCCTCCCTATCAATGGTTTGCAGCCACACTGGTAAATCAGATTTTTTTTTAGGGTGGGGGATTGAAGTATTGATGAGACACTTTTCTCTAGACTCACCAAGAAACAATAAAATCAGCAGATTTCATAGGGGCGTTCCTCATATTAGAGGCTAAGCTAAACAGATATGGTAGAAAATGCCCCCCATGAGCCATGGCATGATTTTAGAAGTGTAGAAATATAAATTGAAAATTAACATTTAAACTTTTATTTTTTATCTTCTGAAACTCTATGGGCTGGTGGGGTGAGATTTCATAATATGTATGTGGGGGTAGAGATGGGCACGACTTGAAAAAAAAATTTCGAGTTGTCGTTAGTCGGTCCGGTCCCGTTTCGGCTCGTTTCCGGTTTTCGCGAAAATTCGCAAAAATTAGTCGGTTCGTTTTTCCGTTTTTTCGTTGTTGTTAGTACTGGTTTGGGGGGGGAGCGGGCTCCTGGAGGCACCTCTGTGGGGTGGGTGCCTCCTCTGGCCCGCTATAAAGGGAAAGTGGGCTCCTGGAGGCACCTGTGGGTGCCTCCTATCCTCACCCACTAGGAAGGGGAAGCCGGCTCCAAGAGACCCCTCTACATGGGTTTCTCCCTTCCTCACCTGCTGCTGCTGCAAAATGCTATGCAATAGCCATATGGATATTGCATAACATAATGTGCAGACAGTGAGACCAGTGTGAGAGTGATAGCGTCATGCGTTCCCTGCACAAGGCTCTCGCACCACCATGTCTCACACAGAAGGGAATTGTACTTGCTGCGTGTAGTGCAATGCAAGCAAGTAGATCTGGCTTTAAGGTGGCTTAGTGCAAGGGCTAGGGTTAGGCTAGTGATGGGTAAGGTTACGGTGGGCTAGTGGGTTGCACCTCTGGGTGCCTCTCTGACCCACTAAGAAGACCGTCTGTGATGTATGGGTACGGAGTCAAGGGTTAGGGTTAGAGTTAGGGGGGCTAGGGCAGGTTTTAGGGGGCTTTTTGGCACATCCCAGAAGTCTCCATGGCCAAGTGGCCATGCGACTGGTGGGATGGCTCCAAAAATTTGCATGGTCGTCCACTCCCACATGGCTGGCCACTCGGCCAGCCCATCCAATGCGCAGGTGTAAAAAATAAAATAAAATCAATGGAGGACAGAGGAGGAGAGGAGAGACATTTTGTTGCAAGAAAAAACCCACTGCTACTGTGAAAAATCTGGCAGTTTATAAATTTTCGCGTGTTTCTGTTGTGCTTGTGTGTTTATGGACCACGATTTCAAAAACAATATTGCGTTCGCCGCCCCATTTTGGATCCCTCGCCCGCACCGCATGGCATGGCGATGGCAACTCGCGAGTCCGGCTGCCCAGGACGGGGGGGAGGCGGGACCCCCCCTCCAGAAACCACCCCTCCGGTAGGTGCCCTGCGCCCTTAGTCAAGCAGGCATTTTTCCGCCTGCTTTTTTGGCCCGGGAATGGGTGGGGGGAGAGTTTAAAAGTTTTTTCCTGTGCCGTCCGTGCCGCTTGCTTGCGCTTTAATTGCGGCGGCCGGCGGCGAGACTGGGCTTTTTGCTGGCTGCGAGCCTGCGGTGAGTCCCACCAGAGCAGCCCAGGACGGGGGATGGGGGGGGAGGCCCGGGACCTCCAGAAACAACCCCTCTGGTAGGTGCCCTGAGGCACGGCAGGCATTTTTCCACCTGCTTTTTTGGCCCGGGAATGGGTGGGGGGAGAGTTTAAAAGTTTTTTCCTGTGCCGTCCGTGCCGCTTGCTTGCACTTTAATTGCGGCGGCCGGCGGCGAGACTGGGCTTTTTGCTGGCTGCGAGCCTGCGGCGAGTCCCACCAGAGCAGCCCACAAGGACGGGGGATGGGGGGGAGGCCGGGGACCTCCAGAAACAACCCCTCTGGTAGGTGCCCTGAGGCACGGCAGGCATTTTTCCGCCTGCTTTTCGGCCGGGAACCGGGTTTTTTTAACTTTTAAAAACTTTTTTTCTGTGCCGCGTGGCATCGCGCGATCGTGCGATGCAAGGAACGAGCACGACAAATCAGACCAAAATTGTTCGTTCGTTGGTTCGAGCTCGAAGTCTGGGGGAGTGATTCCCGTTACCGTTTCCGTAGAGTAACGGAACCGAGTAACGGAAACGGAAACGGGAATACCGCTAAGTCGTGCCCATCTCTATGTGGGGGTACTAATGTTATACATCTCTGTCAAGCCTATCCTTCCCACAAAAATTCAACTTGGCCCCATGACTACTATAATATTTGTGTATATATTATCCAAAAGAATGAGTACCCCTGATAATAAAAAGTGACTGCAGAGAATTGTCATAAAGAATATTAGTTTGTAATCTTGTTTTACTATGAAAATGAGTCTTTGGGCACAATCTTGTACATTTACTAGCAAGGAGGTCCCACTGGCTTCAGTGTCATTTAATTCACTGTGTATAATGACACTACTACTACTACTACTACTACTACTACTACTACTACTACTACTACTACTACTACTACTACTACAAGTGTGTATATGACTGTAGTGTTAGAAGTGTGCACTGATTTTGCTGCAGGCCTAATGTATACCTGCATAAGCTACTGAAAATGCACAAAAAGCTGCTATTTTATTCAGAGAGATAAAAGAGCATACATAATGGAACTGGTAAAAGATTGGTGCCTTTGTAGAATAACAATCTGTAGTTTTCCAACTATTCAAACAGCTCTGGTTTGCATTATAGAACAGCTATCAAGTCTATATGGCATTTTGGCCCATGAATTTGAAAGGAACCTGTCAGATTTTTAGTTCCTGGATCCCATTCAGATCATACATTCCATGGATGAAAAGCTTCCAGTTATCACAATAAGAATAATAATCTTAGAACTACAGAGCTGGAAGGGATCCTATAGAAGACCATGCAGTCCAAGGGGGCACAGTGGGGGAACTGGACACTGAACTCAAACTAGTGCACTAACTAGTTAGTAGCTTTCTCCACGTACATGCTGTATCTGGACAGAATTAGCTGCTCACCCTTGTTCAGCACAGAATTTGTTTCCCACTGAGACTGTTTTCATAGTTATGATGGGGCTTTTTCATGATGGTTTTTTAAAAACAAATTTCCATCAAGAATACCTTGTTTTAAAGACCCAAGGTCATCAATTTCAAAGGGGAACTTTTTGAGCAACATTGCAAAGCATTATATCTTGACAAAATGCTGACCCTTTTTTCTGGATCATAAGTGTCTGTGGAGTGTGGGGGGAAAGGTAATCCATATCACACTAATCTTAAAAGAGCCTCAAGCTTGCTTTCAGGCCGGTACTCTATTAGGAAATACATATTTGTAGTTTTTCATATGCTGTAGCAGGTTGTTATTGGTGGGTTTGATGTTTATGTTAAAGTTATGAAAATCTCATAAAGACATGACCTTTTCCTGAGATCTGTTTCATTTGCATCACCAGTGTCTGGCAGTAGCAAAGCTCTTTGCTCACCTAATCCCCCTGAAGTACCAATGCGTATAATGGTAACATCACGGCATTTTGCATGGTGTAGCAATTTGATTAGTTCATGAAGCATGATAGAAATGGAGGGAACACCCATCCCGTGCTGTTAGGAAAACAGAAAGAAACAAGGATAAGATTCTTAGCAACATCGAAACGGCAAGTCTAGAAATTGTCCTTTTCAAAAGTACATCTACATCTAAAGTTTTGATACATAATACAAGCCTCCATCAGTGGATGATTGCAGCATAGATGTTGGCCCTCCTCAAAGCCAAGCAAATTCAACTTGGATTACTTCCACTGAAATCAAGACGTCTTGTAAATGCAGTAGATAAAGATAACCAGATATATTTGCACAACGGCTTCCATTAGCTAGGCATTTAGATAAACAGAAATCGTTCCTACATAGTATTATGTTACACAGAGCAAAAATAAATTCAGACAACCACGGGCAAAGTTAAGCACTGAAATGTTACAGTTCTCACATTGGTATTAGTGGGCTTGAAATGTGATTATGTGTGTTTAAATATGCCTGTGGTGCCTCCCATCTGTTTACAGGGAAGGCTATACAATTGCTTCAGACAAATTCCAACTTTTGGATCAAACTGGACACTTGAGCGAGAAGGATGATGTGAAGCCAATGAACTATACATTTGCTTCTCTCATGCAAGTATTATTTCTTTAGTAGATTTAGCAGCGTATCTCAGTTTTCTTACTCTTCCTGACCATCTTTGGCACTTGCTACTCCTGCCTGTCCATCTGGTGCCCAAGATTACACTGTCTCTTGGTATAGTACTGCAATTAACCCTACCTGTTACTTCAGATATCCAGCTGTGCTCTTAGGTGGAGGTCTACTGGGATTCTGAAACCTAGAGATCCTGTTGGGGGTTCCAGCTTGGTGCCTCCAAAGCATAACGAGCTTGAAAGTTCACTTTACATTACACTATGTTTGTTGACTTTTTCCTCTTGTTTTTTTTGCATACTGTTTGCCTTACCAGCAATACACATACCTCACAGACATTAGTGTGCTGCAACCAAAGCCTGTAAATAAAACACAACGCCCTCCTTGTCCTGTATTAATGGATGACTTTAAGCTCCTACAGCCGAATGATGTGGTCAAAACCCTTGGGGACCACATGTCTGTTGGATCTTTGCCCCTCATGGATCATAAAAGCTGCCTTACAACAGGGCAGGATTCTGGCATGCTTAAAGGAGGCAATAGTAAAACTGCTGTTAAAAAAAGCCCTCCTTAGACCCAATGATACTGAATAATTACCAACCGGTATTAAATATCCCATTCTTAGGGAAAGCCCTAGAGCGGGTGTGGCCTCATAGCTCCAGAGGTTTCTGGATGAGAGAAACAACCTGGATCCATTTCAATCTGGCTTCAGGCCTGGCTATGGGACTGAGATGACACTGGTTGCATTGGTAGATGACTTACGCAGGGGAATGAATAGGGAATCTGTTTTATTTATTTATTATTATTTATTATGAGGCTTGTATACTGCCCATCTTCCCGGAGGAAGTCTGGGCGGTTCACAACAAACTGAATCAACAATTCAGACAACTCAACAGACACACAGATAACTACAATTAACAAACAATTTAAAAGAGAAAAATGTGCAACCCTGGCTTAAGACTAAAAGATAAAGCTGTGTCCCTTTTGGTTTTGCTAGACCTCTCAGCTGCTTTTGACACAATAGACCATGGCATCCTCCTGACTCGTTTCTCTGAAATTTAAATTGGGGGTACTGCATTAAAGTGGCTCTGGTCCTTCCTGCAGGACAGAATGCAGAAAGTGGTGTTAGGTGATTCATGTTCAGCACCACATCTGCTGACCTGTGGAGTTCCCCAGGGTTCTGTTCTGTCTCCTATGTTATTTAACATCTCTATGAAATCACTGGGGGAGTTTATCAGGTCTTTTTTGGTTAGGTGCCACCAGTATGCCAATGATACCCAGCTCTACCTCTCATCACCTCCGGACTCTAAGGTAGCTACTATCTCAACTTTACATGAGTATTTAGCTGCAGTAATGAACTAGACGAGGATGAACAAAATGAAACTAAACCCAGACAAGACCGAGGTGCTTCTGGTCAGTCAAAAGGGAGAACAACGGATAGGGATGTAACCTGTACTCGAATTGAAAAATCAGGTATGCAGGTTGGGGTTGCTCTTTGACTCATCGTTGAACTTGGATGCCCAGGTCACAGCTGTGGCCAGGAACACATTTGCACAATTAAGGCTAGTATGCAAGTTACTGCCCTTTCTTGAGAAACCAGTTCTGGCCACCATGACACATGCCCTAGGGACGTCCAGGCCAGACTACTGTAATGCGCTCTATGTGGGACTACCAATGAACAGTCTCAGGAAACTTCAATGGGTCCAAAATGCAGCAGCTAGACTGCTGACTGGGGTGGGGTACAGAGATCACAATAAACCCCTATTAAAACAGCTCCACTGGCTGCCAATCAGCTATCGTGTGTCTCGTGGGAACGCATGAAAGGGCCTTCTCGACTGCTGCACCCAGGCTCTGGAACTCTCTCCCACCAGAGGCCAGGATTGCCTCATCTCTGTTGTCCTCCTGGAAACAGGCAAAGACCTTTCTCTTCAGGCAAGCTTTCCCTGAATGATGGACTACTATTATGTGTCTTTTATATGAATCTGTAGGTTCACAAAAATTTTGTAGCTTTAATGTAATGTTGTCTATAATGCTGTAAGATATCCCTCAATTCCTTGTTTTCAATACTTGAATGTGTCTTAACTGTACTGGACTGTATATTATCCCGCATTACTGTAAGCCGCCTTGGGTCCTTTTCCAAGAAGAAAGGCAGGGTAAAAATACTAATAAATAAATAAATAAATAAATAAATAAATAAATAAATAAATAAATAAATAAAGTGGCATGAAGTAGAAAGACAGAGAGCACTTGGCAGAGTGCACACATATTTAAAAATCTGTTTTTAAGAAAAAATAAAACTTTTAGGTTGACTGGCACAAACCTTTGGAAAGAGCTATTTGCTCTGAAGGGTCTGCTGTATATGTAAATGTCATGTACAGGAGGAGAAGGAGGAGGGAGGAAGAATAGCAACTTTTGGGTTCCCACTAGAACTCAATGTCTGAATCTTGGTCTGATTGTGCCTAAACATATCCCAGTTGAATGTGGACCCAATCCAAACAGCTGAATTTGGCTCTGAATGGCACAAGGTGTTTCTTCTAGAAATATATTTATAAATTTTAATCAAAAAGGTAATTTTGCTGGTCTATGAGGAAATAAAACTCCAGATCCACAGCTGGCCAACACTTCTGTTATGAGCAATAAAAATGGTGCAAATTGCATGCAAATGTTCAAATTCAAATTTTCACCAAAAAGGTGCCTAACAAACATTAGAAAGGGAGAGAAGCAGCAAATATTGCCAGATATTGTTACCATTGGGTCTTCAGTTAAATCCTGTCCCAGAAAAAAGATTATGAACTGAGTCACTACTGTGTCTTATATTTCCTAGTACAGCCTTCTTGAAACCACTAAAACCACTTAAGGAGTGGTTTTAGAAATTTCACCCCTCTCCCGGGTGAGGTTCCATGGCTGAGTGGGGATTTGAACTCAGGTCTCACTTGCCCTATTCCATCACTGTTTCCAGTTCACTAAACATGACCACTCTTTCACCGTTCACTAGGTGTCTGTCACTGTACACTTGCCTCACTGGCTACTCCGAAACAAAAAGGCTGGAGATTAGAGATGGGGACGAACTGCCAAAGTCAGTTTGTTGGTTTGTCAAGTTATTTTTAGACACTCTGTGGTTGACTAATAAATAAATAAATAAACCCAGGCTACACAGCCTGCCCCCTCTGCCTAACCCCTGCTCTCACCTCCCTACCTTTGCCACACTCACTTGGGCCTCTGACTGTGGCCACCACTGCTGCTACTGCTGCCATCTTTGCAAAGATGGCGGCTGCATTTTCCCTTTCCTGGCACCACCATCTTTCCAAAGGGGAGGCCTGTTTCCCTTAGAACAGTAGTGGGCAAAATTCGGCCCTCTAGATGTTTTGGACCACAACTCCCAGAATTCCAAGCCTGTATTGCCCATGACAAAGGACTGTGGGAGTTGTGGTCCAAAACCTCTGGAGGGTCAAAGTTTGGCCACCACTGCCTTAGAGCAATGAGAAGCCTTTCCTCTCTGACTATGCCAACGAAGGAACAAATATAGACAGGTAAATATTCATCTCTTCATATTTGTGGAGGTCTCTGGACCTCATGAACATGAAGAGAAGAATATTTAATGAACCAGCAATATTAATTGAATATTGTGATTCTTTTTTTAAAAAAAAAAAATTCGAGTTTCAAGGCTCCAGAAAGGTAAGTCCGCCACTGACAGACACACAATTGAGGGCCTAATTAGACAATACACTGTATGTGCAGTAACCTTGTACGTAACAATATACATAATCTAGCCTGCTTTATTGATACATTGTAATGTCCTACGCCATTTGCGGATCACAATGAAAAGTACTTTAATGCTATTGATAGCATTTTCTTCTAAATACTTCACATTACATAAAATGGGGACTAAGCCTAAGTCCTGAAAGTATACACTGCTGCTAACTTGTGCAGCTTCTGTTAATAAAGTAACACAAAGCTATTTTATAGTCAATAAACGGCATCCCAAGACATATTACATGATTCAGAACAAAGAATATTATAAATCATTCTCTTTAAGTCTGATCTGACTTCTTTTCATTGCTGAAACAAGACACCCCGTTTGACTGGGGAACTGGATTTTGTGCTCCTGGCCTATTAATCTGAAGTCTCCCTTGTCTATCAGAGATGCAGAGAGGGAATTTCTCAAGCAGGCCTCTACATCTGTTACATTCCATGTATCTGAAAAGCAGGGAAATAATTTATAGAAACAGGGAAGAACAAGCTATGGCAATTTTTCACTCAGGGTATTAAAGTTTAAAACATGTTGCATTTCTAAATGCCTGAAAGACTGGACTGGCAATAACTACTTGAGAAGTGTCTGAAGGGGAGAAAAAAGAACATTACTGGTAAATTAGTTATAAAATAAGCATTGAAGGAGTTGGGAACGTACTGTACTAGAATTTGGGAGACATGAGTCATTTGTATTATTCCCCTAGCAATTCTATACCTTGGATTTTCTTCTGTTTTATGGGAAAATTAGGTTTGAAACATACTAAAGACATTTATTAGGGGATTAAATACATTAAATACAATGGTTATTGAGGAAAAGATGTAGGGATTCCACAAATTATTTTGGACTGGCAAACTGGATATATGGAGGTTTTTGTAAGATAATAAAAGAGTCCAGGGTCACTGAAGGAGATTTAGGAGGACCATAAAAATGAAGATGTTTGTGGACCTCTCATTTGTTTCATTAGGTCTACTATAAGAAAGAGGATGTTGTGCTAGATAACTCGTGGTCTGATACAGGAGGAATCTTCTTATGAGTTCCTAGAGTTCTCTTGTGTTGCATAACTCATAACCATATGTAAAGTACTCTTTGTTGAAATAGAATCATATAACAAACACAAACATAACATATTTCAAGTATGTCAAAGAGAGGGTTAAACACTCTTTGACAAAAGGATACAAAAGTACATTAGGGCTATCTCCAAAACCAGGACAGCTTTGTTTATTTGTCTATTTGTCCATCCATCCATCCATCTCGCCCAACTAGTGGTAGAACTGCTGCCATGTCACCACCACCACCACCCTATCAATGTGTTGCATATGTGCTGCATATGTGTCTGCAGAGGCAGAACAAGCAGACGAACCCATCTAGGCTGGGCAGAATGCAGCACAGAATGGAACACATAAACCGTCTCATCCTTTATCACATTGCCACTCTTGTTCTGACTAGGGCTAGTGGACAAGATAGATACACAGCATCCATTTGTATTCAACATTCTTCATTCAACTTGGTATACCAATAAACATCTTTCAGTGTATGGTGAGGCTGATACTACATACACATACACACCAATTTTACATATGTTGGCTAGTGCTCATACATTCAAGGTCCAAAGTTAATCTGGTATTGAGTCTTACTTTGAACACTAGTCTATTAAAAAGTAGTTTAATAGAAAAGAAAAAAGGAATAAGAACTCCCACTGGAGTAAGCCAAAAACCTATTTAGTCTGGCATTCTGTTCCTACAGTGGTCAGCTAGTTGCCTGTGGGGGGCCCATATACAGGACTTGATTAGGATAGCACCCTTGTGTAAATGGTCCTCAGCAATGCATAGACGAACACTCTACTGAACCTCACCTATAGCCATCATGATTGATACCATCATGGGACATTAAACACAGACAGATACAAAGCCAGACCATTTGCATTTGAATTCGTATAATTAAAATGTCTGCAAACAGAGAATCTTCCAAGTATTTTTTAAAATACAAGCAAGTGCTTAAATATCAGTTATAGCTTGGACTTAGAACATTACAGTTATAACTGCAGTCATAGGTTAATATAATTCATCTTTATGGGTTGTATCCAATGATGGCTTGGTTTTGCACTAAGGCCAAGTTCACATGCTTGTCAAACCTGGGCACCCAATTTGTAGCAAAACCTATAATCTACTGAAGCACTCTATATCCTATTGCACACCCATCTGGCAGTTGTTCCTCCGCCTTCAGGGAATAACTCTTTGGGTGTTGCATGGAAACCGAGGAAGGATAAATTTAAGTACCCCAAGCTGTGCAAACAGAAGTGCTGCCATTAGAAACAACACATGGATGGTGGTGGTGGTGACATAGCAGCAGATTTGCCACTAGTTGGGCAAGATGGATAGATGGACGGACGAATGGACAAATAAATAAATAGCAACAGCAGATGCAGCACTAACAAAGACAGAAACGCACATAGACTTATAGTATAAATCTGCAAAGAACAGACTTTGCATTCTGCTCCCCCCCCAAACAACCACATTATTCAATTTCACATATTTCTGATTTTGCATCAAAGGGATGTCCTGAGATTACAGGATGTACCCTCAGGCTCTCATCCTGACAGCTTCAGTGGAAGCAGCAAAAAATCATAAAAGGCTGAAAGTGCTCCTCGCTCACAGAAGTGATGCTTGTCAGTCAAGGCCAAGGAACTGGCAGGGCACAGGGAACGAGGTGGATCCCTGGAAAGCTTGGTTTCTCCTGCCAAAGCAGTTGCATGGTTGGTTTTTATAAAGTCCCTTGATTAACAAGGCTTTCATTCCAGTTCATCTCACAATTGTTAGACTTGCATTAAATATTAAGCCGAGGATGTGAACAATGTGCTAAAGCCGCCGCTTACTGTTGTGACACTAATGGAAACATTTCGGGCACCCCAGCATGTACTTACGCTGATGGAGAGCACTGGGCCAACCTTATACATGCAGTACCGGTCTGTCCCAGCGCAAATGTCTTTCATGTCTTTGCTGTCTCCTTCAAGTCCAAGTTCCTTATGCATGAACTGAGCAAAAGCTTTCATTCTGTTTGGGCTCCCACCCACGCAGACAAACTGGAAATAAATTATCAGATTATCAGTTATAGCAACAACTGAGGCTTGGCTGGCGGTGATGATAAAAGGCTGAATTGCCTTCATAAAATGTTCTATCCAAAGGGAGTAAGAAGGAAGAAAGAGATGATTGACTGCCTGACCTATTTAAGCAAGGCTGTCACTGTTATCAACAATAGACACACATTTTGATCTCAGTCGCCACAAGAAATCTAGTTCAGAATATCCCTGCTGGATCTGCTTCGCAGGGACCAAGGGTTCAACTTCCCTGTTCTGTATTAGCGTCATGAAATCTGAAGCCAAAACCAGACTATGCTATGAGGAACTGAAGGCTGCAGTTGAAAAGAGCAGCTGTATGCATTCCTCTGCTCATCTAGTAAACATCTAGTAAAGCAACCTGCGTAATTCCATTTAAGGATTTTTCATTTCTCCTGCCCCTGCACATGGTAGGGGACTGGAATCAGGGACTAGACTACAGTAATTTGAATCAGAAATGGCAATGACATCACGCAATACACTGTTTAACTAGACAATGCCTGTGGGTAAGGAGAGGATTGTCAATCAGAAGCAAAATATCACCTCAGTGTGACCTAAAGAGGCCCCACTGATTCAGTATAATATTCAAATGTGGGTGCTGAAGGTAAATGGTTAATAGCTATCTTTGCATGCCAAAATCCTTGCTTAATATTGTAAATAGCCTTAGAGGAGACTCACTAAATGAATGGGGATTTAATGCAACCACTCCTCCATATGTTCCATTGATTCAAAAGGATCTACCCTTAAGTAAGTCACAGTTACAGTAGGCTCATTTGAACCAGTGAAATGTACAGAAAAGCCAACACACCAAAGTCCAATTGATTAAATGGGCCTCCTCCTGTAGTACAGTGCCCTGCATCAAGCAACAGGGTTTGGGATACTGAAGTTGAATGAGATGCTGATGCACCATGTGGTTTGACTTACTATTTCAACAACCTTAATTAAAATGTCAAGAACTGCTCAGAATTACACCACCCATCATCCCAGAAGTTACAAGCTTGAAGAGAACATGTCAGAAAGAGCCATGTTGATAGGTGAAGGAGGGGTGTCACTTCTGACTATAGAAGGTGACTAGTCAACATGGCTTGGTTGTCCATGGGAGTACTGCATTCAGAAATAATACTGTAAAATATTCCAATAATTTAAGGTTCTCTACAGTTTTGCATTGTGTTGCACAGCCTGAGAAAACACAGTGGAGCCCCATTGAGCTTAGTACAGTAAGACTAAAGTGTTCTGCTTATATACCACCCCATACCACTTCAAGTAGTCTCTGGGCGGTTTACAGTTTTAATTATGCAGGCTACACATTGCCCCCCTCAGCAAGCTGGGTACTCAGTTTACCAACCTCGGAAGGATGGAAGGCTGAGTCAACTATGAGCCTAGATGAGGCTACTGGTGATTGAACCCCAGGTCGTGAGCACAGTTTTACCTGCAGTACAGGCATTTAACCACTGCACCATGAGGCTTTTGAATCATTCCATTTAGAACAATGCTTCAATTGCAAATAGACTATAGACATATATCGACATGATGCCTTGCTTCAATTTTTGTTTTGCTGATCCTCTCCAAGGTTTTGATTAGAACTAAAAGGAATGAAATGTGTATAAACTATGGTAAAGGCATGTGCCATTCAAAACAAAGCATCTTAAAACCGGTTTCACTGAGAACCATGTAATAATGCGGTAGCCATTGAAATTAATGGGTCTTAGAAAGTTTAACTTAGACTGCGTTATTTCTAGAGATATAAGCGAACTCATCCCCCCCCCCAGATTCCTCACACAACCAATTCTGCAGGGCAAGCCTCCAGCTGAGACTCACTGCAAGAGAAAGTTTGCAACTGACAGCTTCAGGCTTCAGAGCACCCACTGCAAACGTCCACAGGTTAGAGGTCACCACCGTGCTGTGCCTGTAGAGTGTTCCTTGTTCAATCCATGGAAGCTTCTACTAAACTTATCAGATAACAGATGACAGGAAAAGACTTGGCACTGCTGTGTTAGAGAAGTGCTAACAGATAAAGTAGGAGACCCTCCTGGGTGGAGTGGACAAATAGTATGACCTGGTTAGGATAACATTTCCGCTTCTTCAGTTCTTCCCTTTCTTTGGGCATCTGCCTCCAAATCAACTTTACATTCAAGCTCAGACTTTTGCTTGGAAAACCTTTCCCTATGATCAAATACACCTTGAATCAGAGCCCAGGAAATGTTTGTTTGTACTTTTAATAATTCATTAACCCAAGATTCATATAAGCAGAATTTTCAGTAACATTTTTTGGAAAAGTAATCCTCTTCACACTTATCAGAAGATTGTTTCAATGCTACTTTTTAAAAAAGGACACCTGAAGATTACAAGCCACTAGCAATGGTAAAACAAAAACAAAAACAAAACCTCATTTCATACGTAGTATGCTACCATATTGTCACCACACAGCACAAGGCAGCAGTAAAAGCCTGAAAAATACCCAGAAAAAAAGGGTGGAAGTTAAAGTCACATTCATGACTTCAGAGGATGCAAGCCTTAGTGCAATTAAAATGGCACCCAATGCATATTTTCTTTCTTTCTTTCTTTCTTTCTTTCTTTCTTTCTTTCTTTCTTTCTTTCTTTCTTTCTTTCTTTCTTTCTTTCTTTCTTTCTTTCTTTCTTTCTTTCTATCTGTCTGTCTGTCTGTGTCTGTCTGTCTATCGCAATTCGCCAAGCTTAATTCAAAGAACAACTCCAAACAATGTACAAAAAAGTTAATAAAACAAATGAAAATAATATCTGCATATATTAAGTAGACATAAAAACAACTAAAGTAAACAAATCACAATTTTAATCCACAGAAGGGTTTCCTCTGTGCTCAACTGGGCTTGCTTGGTGGACAAAGGGACAGAAACATCGTGATGGCAGCAGCGGCAATAATGTCAGCAGACCCATAACCGCTGCCAATGTGCTCCCCTGCAACTGCCAGCTGGCTAAGAGAACTTCTCTGGCAAGTGATGGGGGAACAGTGCTTCAGAATATGGTGGCAGCAGCAGTGTTGCTGTCAGTGTCTTGAATGGCTTGGGAGACACCTCCACCTGCTGCTGCTACTGATGCCAGTTCACTCCTCAGCCACTGCCCAATGCCATCCAGTCATGTGAAACACACACACACACACACACACACACACACACACACACACACACACACACACACACACACACACACAAACATAAATGTGTTTCAAGCAATTTTGTTCCAGTTTACACATAACCCTCCATGAACTTTTTACTGCAGGTTATATCTGCAAACGTGTAGTTCTGGTTCATGTCATATTCCTTCTTGTGAGAGATTCCTCCTTCTTCTACCGTTTAGTGCGGCAGTAGATAAAAAGCTATAAATGCATTACCAAGACAGTATTCTTCAATAATTGTAATGCAGTTTAGTTCAACCTTCAACGGGAGAGAAAATGAATTAATTACATATCCCTGGCTCTCCTGTCAAAGCAATTGTGAACACATGTTTTCTTCACAGGATGAAATGGGGATGCTACATCAAAACAAAAATTAGTAAAAAATAAAATAACAAAGGACAAAAGCATGGTGGAACCTGAGGTGTTGCTGTTGCACAAACTGATCTCTTTTTTTGTAATAAAATACATGAACATGGCAATCATACCATGATGAACCGACTTCCTTCATGTGGTGTTTCTGAACTGAAGTTAGTGCAACTATCCCAGGGAAAATTTTAGTTCATCATAGAAAAAAAGGAGGTTTCATTTCCTCAGTCTGCTTATTTCCCCAAGAAAGGAAGGGTAATTGCCCATAACGGTAGCTGCAGCACGCTTTCCAGAATGGACACTGATTCAGTCCCTGTGGGGCCTTTAAGTCATCTCTGAAACTAGAACGGAGAAGACACCGTGATAAAACATAACAGGGGAAGAAATGAAGAGAAGCCTGAGTTGCTTAAAATAGGCTTTCAGAATGCTTCAGCTGTGTAACGCTTCTTTTACCTTTATGTCACCAAACATAGCGGGCAGATTGTGCGTTTTGGTCCCTAAGTCTAAGTGATAGAGAATATCTTCATCCATTAAGGCCAAGTGAGGGTTCTTAACATAAACAAGCCCATTCCTAGGAAAGAAAAGAAAAAATGAGAACGGTAAGACCAAAGACTCCAAAGACAAAAACAGCAAAATGCAATAAAACGGCCTGAGAATGGATGCAAGTTCTTAAATGGCCCCCTTATATATGTCAATTATGCTGAGAACTGGAGAGGGAAGGAAAGAGAGAGGACTTGGAGGGAAAGAGAGGGGGAGGGTCTCTTTCCAGACCATCACTTCCAGCAGTGTTAGTCAGTGCGCAGTGGATTCCCATTTGACATTTTGACTGTGGCCTTCCTCCCTGGATTTTGTGCATTTCAATGTTTTTCAGTTATACACGATGTAGGTCAATGCATAATTGTCACTCTTGCAATGGCTATCTAAAGCAAGGTTCTGTCATAGAAAGGTTTTGTTGTTATGACAAAACACACAAGCACACACACCTTGCAGGCTGTATCTATAGCAAAAGCAGGTACAGTGATTCGTAAAAAGAGTCCTCCTGGGTAGAGATGGGCACGAAACAAAAAAAAACCCATTCCATTATTCGTTATTCATTTTGTTACGTAACAAAACGAATAACGAAAATTGTGATGAAATTGGACCGAACTGAACAGAACCACGAAAATTAGGTTCATTACGTTTCATTTTCGTTAATGGCGACGCGCAATGAAATGAGCTGTTTTTAAATGTTAAAAAATGTCCTGAATATCCGTAAAAACCCAGCAATAATTATTTATTCTGCCTGATAATACCTACCAGGGGGGTTGGGGTCCTTAAAACGTGCATTTATGTCTTTTCTCAGATCGCTGTATTTTTTTCCTTTAAGGGGAGTTAGGGTACATCGACCCAAAATGGCTCCCAGATGCCTAATATTGATTTCTAGGGTATTAAAATGCCCTGGACATCCGTAAAAATGCAGTGATAATTATTTGAAATTATTACCTACCAGGGGGTTACGGTCCTTAAAACGTTTGTTTTTGTCTTTCTCCCATTGGGATGTATTTTTTCTTTTCCCTTTAAGGATGACACAAAATGGATTCCAGCCATAAGATGGATGCAAGCCATGTGATGGAATCATGTAAATTCTTGGACAATTTCAACCAATAGCATGCCCAGGTTGCAGACTGGGTAGGTGTGGCAGCCACAGAGGGCATAAAAAGCTTTGGCAGCCCCTGTCCTCCTTGCAGTCTGCAGTGGGAGTTAGGGTGGGATTGCTGTCTCTGCGACTCGTTACTTTAGGCCAGGCAGGCAGGTTTGTGTCTCTGTGTTCCTGCTGGCTGCAGCCTGGCTCTTAGGGGAGAGAAAGAAGAGATTTCTCTTGCAGCCTCCCTGTGTGCATGCGTACCTCTCAGTGAGTACCCTCCCCTGCCCTGCAGTGCAGTCACTCTGCGGCTGCCTTACGCCCTGGGCAATGCCCGCCGCTGCCTTTGCAGCCTCCCTGCGTACCTAGTCTATACTGTGTCTCTGTCAGTATCATTTTTTTAGTGTTTTCCCTCTGGTCTGTGGCATTGGGGGATGTCCGCACGTGGAAATGCTTTAAGTCGCGCAAAAAGCGGGTAAAAATGAAAACGAAACACATTTTTTTGAAAAAATTCACAAAAAACGAAAATGAACCAAATGGACATGCAACGAAAAACTGAAACGTCATTTTTTCGATGCGTGCCCATCTCTACTCCTGGGTGATACTGAGTTTGTATCTAGTCCACAGAGCTGGTCTGTGTCTTTTTAGCTATGAATGGTAAGAGGCAAGATGTTGGTTCCCTCCACTTACTGCTGGACAACAAGATTAGTATATTGGGCAGTGGAATCATAGCACCACACTCTACCAATGCACCCAAGGGCCATATCCTAGCAGAGAAAGTTAGTGATGTGGCACACACAGATTTCCAGCATCTTCCACTAATTTCCAGCCCCCCTTGTATCTGCCATTTAAGATGGCTGCCTCACTCTGCCTATTGGCTGGGCTTGTCCTGCTAGTCCAGGTTCCTGTTTCCCACAGCTGACCAACCAGATGGTTCTAGGATGCCCAGGAGCAGGCCATGAAGATACTGCCTTTTGGCTTTTGCTCCAAAGTGATAAAGGCTGCTCATGTGATCCAGCAAGTGCTGGTTCTTACTCTCAAAGTATCTGTGTGCCATCTGTTGGTTTGTTTTAGGGGGTGGGCAAAGTTGTGGCTCTTGAAATGTTGCTGAACTGCAGCTTTCATTAGCCCTAAGCATCTTAGCCAGTTATGGGAAATGCTGAGAATTACACTCCAACTTCATCTGGAGGGGTACATTTTGCTACCATTTTCTTTTATTGAGAGATTGAAACGTTTCGCTGCTCATCCAAACAGCTTCATCAGTCTGAGGAAAGCTAGTTGTGACTCCTGCATTTTATAGTTCACTTTGACCTCTTGTCCCCCTGGTCTGAAATAGGCTCATAAGAAGAACAATGGCCTGAATAGGCTCATTAAGTAGACAACAGTCGCATTAGCCTTAAGGTGAACAATGGCCTAAGGCAGGGATGGCAAACCTATGGCACACGTGCCAAAGATGGCACACAGAGAGCTTTCGCCTGGCACATGACAGGCTCCCTTCCCCCCCACTCCCCCCCCCCTGGACCAGTCATGAGGAATTTGCGGAGGGGGAAGTAGGGGGGCATGGAGCATGTCATGTGCCAAGCCAACCCTACCGCTGCCATCCCCATCGCCGCCCTCACCCCTACCCCCTGCTGCCCCGTCCTCCGCTGCCCCTACCGCCGCCGTCCCCATCGCTGCCCTCGCCCCGCCTCCTTCCGACCCCACCTCCACTGACCCTACCACCACCATCCCCATTGCTGCCCTCACCCTCACCCCCGCCCCTGCCAACCCCGCCTTCACCGACCCCCGCCTCTGCCGCCATCACCGTCACCATCCCTGCACCCCGCCGCCGCAGCTGCCAATGACCCTGACCCCGCCACCCCATCACCCTTGCTGCCCTCACTCCCACCCCTCCCCCCGCCGCTGATCCCGACCCCATTGCCATTGCCCTTGCCGTTCCTGCCGCCACCGCCAACCCCCGCCTCCACCGCCATTACCATCGCCATCCCTGCCCCCCGCCGCTGCTGCCGATGACCCTGAGTCTGCCGCCCCGTCGCCCTGCTGCCTTCGCCCCCCGCTCCTGCCTCCGCTGCCACCGATCCCGCCCCCCGGCACCACCGCCGTCTCCATCACCAAGTTTGGGCACTCGGTGTCAAAAAGGTTCGCCATCCCTGGCCTAAGGTGTGTGAAAGTCCCACCTTTACAACCTTCCCAACACCCATAAAGTATGAGTCGTTAGCTATGGTGGAGATGTGAAGTATTTTTGATTTGTCTGGGAATTGTTGAAATCACTACCTGACAGATAGACTGTGCCTGAGCCCCCACCTCTGTTGAATACTCACATGAATGGCTTCCCTGACCTGTCTCTCAAACTACCTATCTTCTCTGTCTAATATTTAGAAGTTTTGGAGAAGCTAGCCATGTTATTCTGTGCAAGTATTCCTGGCAAAAATCAAAGAAAAATAAAATAAAATAAAGTTTCATATTTTAATGTAACATTTCATGGACACGTCCACTTCTTCAGTCATATAGCAGTAGAATGAGGTATGCAATATAATCTACTGTACAATGGGATATACATTTCATACCAAATATTCATTGGCTGTTATATGTAGATATATTTGCATGCAAGCTCTGTTGTAAAAATTCCTAAAGAGACAGAAACCAGATCTGGGTAAGGGTGGGTAGGGGAGGGGGAAGAGGAAGAGGAAGAGATAGAGGGGGGTTTATTTGAGGTTAAGGAAGTGTTACATAGAATGGGCCATTGGCCATAGGTACATTTGCAGGCAGTGATAGGGTTGGTATAGTTTTATGGCTCTGTAGTAAAAATTCCTCAAGAGATCAAAAACAGACACCAGATCAGGGTGAGGGGGCATGGAAGAGAGGGGGGAAGGTGAGATGGGGTCATTAGGGAGTGAGAGAATGTGAAAGTTTACCTTAGAGCAGGCCTGCCCAAAGTCCGGCCCGGGGGCCAAATCCGGCCATTCTGAGTGGCCTGCAGCTGGCTGGCCCGCCCCTCCCTCCCCCTACTTTGCCCCATTTAAAAAAAAAAAAACTTCCGCCAACACTGACTCCTTCCTTCCTTCCTTCCTTCCTCCCTCCCTTGGTCCCCACCTTCCTTCCTTCCTCTCTTGGTTTCCACCTCCCTCCCTCCCCCCCTTGGTCCCCCCCTTCCTTCCTGTGGGTGGGGATGCAAGGGGTTAGTGGGTGGGGCTTATGGGTCAGTGGGTGGGGCTTGCAGTGGGGTGGCAAGGTCGGGGAACAACCGGCCCCAGACACATTCTCAGCCACCAAATCTGGCCCTCCTTACAAAAAGTTTGGGCACCCCTGCCTTAGAGTCTTTTGGTGGGAGTTAAACTTCCATGAAAAAACTGATAATATAGGAGTATTACATTTGATAATAACTCAAGAAACCTTGACTTATAGTATGTTCAAGCCATTCTTGTGTGTCCATCATGAATATGAATTTTATCTTAGCTCTTTCTCTTTGTATTCTTGAGCTGGATGAGCAGCAAAACGTTTTACTCTCTCAAGAAAAGAAGTCCAGTTGCCATTTCTCAACTTCCAGATAAAACCCCCACCCTGTCTTTTCCACTACCTCTCTGATCTGATCTGATGTGGTTTCTGTCACTTGAGGAATTTACTTCCCATACTTTAAACATAAACAGAGGCTGGCATGAGCCATAAAACCATAAAACTATACAGCTCTAGCTCAGTGTTCTCACCATTTAATGTTCTCACAATTTCTACTAATTAACTCTCCCTCCTCTTCTCCCCCCTCCTTCCTCCCCTCGCCTATCCACCCCCCCCCCAACTCTATATGCTACAGCCAATGATATCTAGGCTCAATGAATATCTGGTATGAAATGTATATCTCATCTCATATTATATCTCACACTCATTCTGCTACTATATATGTCTGAAGAAGTGCACATGTGCACGAAATATCACATTAAAATATGAAATTTAGTCTTAAAGGTGCCACATGTTTGTGTCTTTTGTTTTGTTTTGTTTCTTTGATTTTTGCCTGACGTTCCAAAATGGTGACTTTCAAATCTTCCAAGGAGTGTCCTGATAGACTGAAATCATTTGAGACAGGTTTCAGTGTATTGTGGTTTCTTATGTCAAACTTGTGACCGCTGATCCATTTTCACAGAGACTGTCCTGTTTGTCCAATGTAGCGTGCAGATGGGCATTGTTGGCAAAAAATGACATAGAGGAGCAGGTGAAGCTGCCCTGGATATTATATATGGCATTGTCAGACCCTGTAATAGTTTTGCTGCAGTCTATTTCAGATCAGGGTGACATGAGGTAAAAGTGAGCTATAAAATGGAGGACTCACAACTAGCTTTCCTCAGGTTGAGGAAAGTGAAATGTTTCAATTTCTCAAGAAAAGAAGTCCAGTTGCCATGACTCAACTTCCAGATAAACTCACATGGATGACTGGGAATCTTCACAGACGTTATGTTTTTTTTTTTTTTGCTACCACGTTTATTTATTTTTCAAAAAACTGATATCTACTATGTCTAGTAGAGATGGGCACGAAACAAAAAAATGGCGTTTCGGTTTTTCGTTTGTCGTTGAGAGGTCTGTTTCGGTTCGTTTCTGTTTCTCGCGAATTTTTTGGAAAAATTTCATTACTGTTTTTCGTTTTTTTGTTTGTCGTTTCTACCCGCTTTTTGTGAGATTTTTAAAGCATTTCCGTGCGCAGGCATCCCCCAACGCCCCAGACCAGAGGGAAAACACTAAAAAAAGGATGCTGGCAGAGACACAGTATAGACTAGGTACGCAGGGAGGCTGCAAAGGCAGCGGCGGGCGTTGCCCAGGGTGCAAGGCAGCCGCAGAATGACTGCACTGCGGGGCAAGGGAGGGTACTCACTGAGAGGTACGCAGCACGCATGCACACAGGGAGGCTGCAGGACTGAAGCTAGAGTCGCAGAGACAGCAATCCCACCCTAACTCCCACCAGAGATTGCAAGGAGGACGGGGGCGGCCAGAGCTTTTTATACCCTCTGTGGCTGCCAGACCTGCCCGCCCAGTCTGCAACCTGGGCATGCTATTGGTTGAACATGATCCCATCACATGGCTTGCCTCCATTTTGTGGCTGGTGGTGACATCCATTTTAAAGGGAAAAGAAAAATACATCGCAATGGTAGAAGACAAAAACAAACGTTTTAAGGACGCCAACCCCCCTGGTAGGTATTATCAGACAATATAAATAATTATTGCTGTGTTTTTACGGATGTCCAGGGCGTTTTTTAACATTTAAAACAGCTCATTTCATTGCGCGTCGCCTTTAACGGAAACGAAACGTAACGACCACAATTTTCGTGGTTCTGTTCGTTTCGTTTTATTTTCATCACAATTTTTGTTTGTCGTTTTGTTACGTAACAGAAACGACAAACGGTAACGGAAACAAAAAAAATGTTCGTTCCGTGCCCATCTCTAATGTCTAGTGTTTTCAAACTATTCAGAATGGTTAACAGCATTGGTTAACTACCATAGCACCATCGTATCCACTGAGTCACCACCCATGGCATCAGTTGTCCGTGGTTGGTGATCAGCAGGGAGGGAATGGGGTTCCGGCAGCCATTCAAGCTGGCACAAGGGTGGTGGAGGTGTACGGGGTGAAAGCTTTCACCCCTGGCACCCCACCACTGCTGTAGCCACTGTCACCCTTAGAGAATAGTGTCTGCTCTTATCAGTGGATGTCAGTATTCACAAGGTGGCCTGGAACCAACCCCCCGTGGATATGGGGGTCCTAGTGTAATAAAATATAGATTAATATGCCATACAATACAATACAATACAATTACAAAACAATCAAGAGAGACAAAGCACAATTAGCAGCAGTTAAACTCATATAATAAATTCCTACCTACTTTGCCATATAGGTCAATCATATCAGAGATTGTGGCAATCTAACCTACAGTTTGGGTTTAGCTACTGGTAGGTTCCTTTTATATCTCCCCCCCCCCAATCAACAATACCTCTCCTTCAGCCATATTCAGTAAAAGGGGAGGCCTTCTTCAAACATAAAGGCAGGGCTGGCAGGTGTAGGAGAAAGTAGACCTGAAGGTGGTGGCCTAGGCTTAAGTTTCAGGGTGGTGGTGGGGGGATGACTTAAAATCTCCAAATGTATTCTCTAGGCTATAACTGCTATTTGTGCTTAATGAAGTGAAGATGTGGCTAAAAACTTCTTAGGTAGGAGCAATATACCATTCTTTGACACATACAAGAGGAACTGTTTTAAGCATGTAAGGGAAAGCATGAGAAGCATGAGACAGAAGGGTGAAAGAGGATAGAGCTAAAGGAGACAAAAACAGATGAGAGAGTCACAAAAATGCACGAATGAGAAGAAAAAGAAAAAAGAACCATGATGATATACTAAGGGAGGTTTACTTTTTAAAAACTTCCATAAAAAGAAAAGCACCATATTGATCCATCAGAATAAAACAAAATCTTAAATCCACAGATGGCCAATACCTTTATTAAGACTAACTGTACATTCATAAAATATGCAAGCTTTTGAGTTCTCAGAACTCTTCATCAGACATGGTGGCAAAAACTGTGGACTGGGGTGGGTGGTGGACAGATGTTTAAAATTACAGAGGCCTGTCCAAAAATTGCAGAGTAGAGGCTTGATACATCCGAGACATAGGCAAGTAATCACATGACCTCTCACAAAACTCTGATGGAACAAAACAAAATGGGGAACCCTGTTACCATCTCTCAGTTTCTCTCTGTTACCATCTATCTCTGCACATGGTGCTTTATAGGCTACAAGAAGTTTCAAGGTCCTGAAAGTTCCCATCACTGAGGAACACGGAGGAAGCGTTAATGCCATCCACTAAGAGAAACAAATTGATTCAAAATGTATATAAATCACTAGCTGTGAGAGACATCCGGGAATAAATAGGTTGAAAGCATACTGCTGGAAAGAAAATAGATGTTAAGAGATCCTTAAATGGCCTTGCAAGAAGTTGTTTTGTTCAGCATTTTTACTGCTGCCCCTCCAAAAAAGAATCTATGCGCAGCCCTCCCTTCCCAGCTGCCTTGCCCTGTGTGACTCATTTCAGTTTGGCTGCAGCACCAGCACCTGTCTCTTGCCTACTGCCAGGTCTTTCTGGTGTCCCTCTTGGGTTGTTTGTTTTGCAGCTGCCTCCCCCACAGGCTTCTTGTTTCAAAATAATACAGCAGGTGGAATTTGCACATACCCTTTCCCACCATTACTACTGGTTACAATCTCAAGGGGAAAAGCTTGCTGTTCAATCAGCTGCCAGCGTTTTGAGACATATTTCACTTTGACCAGTTCCAACATTTCCTTGGCATGTGCCTTTACTTAATTTTTGTTGTCATTTCCATACCACTGAAGTGCTAGAATTTGGACTGAAATGTGAAGATTATCACAGGTAAACAGCCAATCAAATCACACTTTTAGCAAAGTCATTTCTGGGCTAAGACCTTTCATATCTTTAAAGGCAGTTAGTTCTGTGATCCTAGGAGAATCGTCCTGGTAAACATGGAGGTGACTTCAGTATTTGTGTGAGGAAAACATATTGTATATACTCAAATATAAGTTGACCCGAATATAAGTCAAGGGCATTTTTTTACCGCAAAAAAACCTGATAAAATTTATTGACATCCAGTATAAACCGAGGGATTATATTTGGGGCGGTTTATATTCCTCGCCTGACACCAGGCTGTCGTGGTCAGCAACCCAGCAGGTGGGCCTGGGTCGTGGGCTGTACTCACTTCACCACCGAGGTGGCCTCCAGCCAAAAATAAGGGCTGAAAAACTCTACTTATATTCAAGTATATATGGTATGTAAGGTGTGTCTATTTAATTCATTAAAATAAGTTTGAAGTTGCAACGTGACCCAAGCAAAGGCCTGTAGCAAAATCTCAGATAGCACTTAACGATAGAAATGTAAATTTCCTAGCTGAATGCTAGAGAGAAGAAATACAGTATAATGGATCCAGTTAAACAGATACACAGAAAAAGTTGAGAAGGCTAGTAAAGTCTCTATTGGGTTTCACAAGTTCCAGACTAGCTTTTTAAAAATAGCAAAGAGAGATATGGGTGCTCTCTAGGATATTTCACACTTTCATACTAGCTCCTTGTTTGACAAAGAGATTCAGTGTGGTTAGATCTGGTGACTCATGTACCAAACATAAACACAACCTGAAACAGCGGGCGGGGACAGGAGCACCCCTTCTTCCTTGGTCCATGAGCCAACCGTGGTTAACAGTTTGGCACTAGAATGAAGACAATTCTGGTCCTATTCATACACCTTACTGGAGAACCTTCGTCTAGTTACCAACTATCCATCTAAACTACTGTTATTGTGAAATTAAAACTGAAGGAAAGGAACATACACGTCGCCTTAAGTTCCTGGGAAGAAAGATAGAATATGTTATGTAATGACTTAATACTCAGGGCAAGGAGCAGCTGAAATTATAGTTTTGTTTAAGCTGCATATGAGACAACAAATCAACTGACAGATCATTCTTCTCATTCATAGACTGCAGTCCATCACTAAAATAATCAACTGTATCTTCACGATGGCTTTCTGCTAAACATAGCAAAAGTAAGCATAGTTATACTGTATATTCATTTATTACAAAGAATCTTTTCTTTGGAGTTCCTCTTTTATAAATAATTGTAATGTTTTTGCCTCGTCATCTTGATTAAAGACTGTTTCAATCTACATTTAAATTGAAATGATTTTCAAAACACTCAAAGAGTTCTGATTACATTCTTTTTCTCTCTCATCATAATTGCAAATGGAAAGGTCTCAAGGCACAAGAATGCAGGTCCATGTTTAGTTATTAAAACAAGATCAAGTGCATTGGAATATTTTTTAAATGGCTTGTGTTCTGAGCCATTTGGTTGCAGCAGATGTAGTTAGACTGGTTTACATCTGTAGATGGACCAAAGCTACACAAAGTATATTGCTGGATTGATTTCCAGGTATGGTCAATTCTGCACCTGAGTTACAGCAGTACACAGTAATATGACTTTAATGGCCATCATTCCATCATGTGGAATCCTGGGATTTATAGTCTGGAGAGGCTCCCTAGTACTAATCCTACATAGTTCAGGTACGTGAACAAAAGCTGTTTAGAGAGAAATTTAAGAACCCCACTAAACTACAGAACCCAGGATTCATTACAATGGAGACATTGGAGACACAGCACATGAAGTAGTATAAAACTGTTGCTAACGATATACAGTACTGCAGATCAACACACAATTGCAATAGTGAGTTACAACTTCAGTAGTAAATTACTTACTTCTTGTAATTTTCCCTTTCAGTGTTCATAGGCTTGCTTGAGTCTGGTAAAAAGAACGTCATACCGTCCAACTTTCAGCAGAGCCAACAGGAAGGATATCTTATGAAGGATAGCATATGGGTGCATACAACAGCTTTCTGGTTAAGTTATATATCATCCTTTTAGCTGTCTTCTCCACACACCCCCCACACACACACACCGCCACAAAAATAATTAACAGGAATGACCTAAGCCAGTGTTTACTGTCCTGTGCCTGTCTCTGGCAGCTGTGTTGCGAGATATACCAGACCTGTCCTCAGCTAAGCATCAGAGACCTCCGATTGGCTGTTATTGAAGGTGTGTCAACTCAGCCAGGACATACCCCTATTTTCTCTGGGCCCCTGCATTCCTGTGCTTAGGAAACAGAAAGTCCAGGGCTGGTTAACCTCCCATAACTGAAGCATTTAACTCTTTAACTGCAACCCCCCCCTCCACCCCATTTGCATGTTGGCACGTAACTGTGTTCAGGGCCGCTGCCTCTTCAATCAATGTCACTACCTCAGCTTGAAACGTGTCTATGTTACACGTGAGAAAAAATATAAACAAATGTACAGTGACTATTGGGTTATATTAGTTGAGCAAGCCTCTGCAGCCAAATACCATGCTTCATATAAACACCGAGTTAGTTTTTAACTCCCTTTGGTTTCCATTTCGTACAAACAGAATCAAGGCCTCAAAATGAACTTTCAGCCATAGGTGATTTGAGGGTACTGTTACCAAGCCAAACATCAAGAGGGGTTCACAGAATGTTCTTTAATTCTTCAAATTGAATTGAGATTACGGTATTTATTTATTTAAAAAATTTTAACCTGCCTTTCTCCTTGAAAAGGCCCCAAGGTGGCTTACAACATTGCAAGACAATGTTGTATTTAAAGCTGAAAACAATGGCTATACAATGGTAGTTTACAAATTTACTTCATTAAAAGATAATATTTCAAGTTAGCAGCAATGTGTATAAAGAGGCAGTTCATGTCATTAATGGGCAGTATTAAAGCTAAGATCAACACGTATCCAAATGTTTAAAAGGGGGGGAGCACAAATGCTACTCTGAGAAATGGAAAACAAAAGTAGTACTAAAAACCCAGTCAAAGGGCTGAGTGAAGGTTTGCCTGAGGAGAAAGGTGTTTCCCTGACACCAAAGATGGATCCAGTCTAGCCTCCTGTGCGACGGAGTTCCAAAATTGGAAGACAGCAATAGAGAAGGTGCTCTCTGGTGTCCTCTCATTAGACATACCTGTGAAGGTGGCAGGCCTGAAAGGACTCTCCTGATGATTTTAGCACCCGAGCTGGCTCAAAGCGGGATACATGGTCTTTGAGATAGCCTGAACCCAGGCCATTTAGGATTTTAAAGGTTAAAACCAGTACTCTGAATTACATCCGGAAACTGATCAGCAGCCAATGGAGCTGCTTTAAGAGGGAGTTTATGTGATGCCTATGTCTAGCTCCAGGCAGCAATCTGGCTGCTACATTTTGGATCCACTGAAGTTTCCTGATATCAGCACCCCATATACAGTGTGTTACAGTAATCCAGGTGCTTTCTACCATCACCCATCACTAACATTAGAATTACCTTGGGGCCCTGAAGCAACTTGTCTGGTGCAGTTTATTTCCCCTTAGCACCAGGGTAAAAGATGTTTCTAGGAAATAATTTAGAGGAGAGTTGAATTCTGAGGCCAGAAATACATGTGAGAAAGCACATACCTAGTACCTAGCTGGTACCTCGGATAACGAATTTAATTCATTATCTGAGGCAATTCGTTATCTGAAAAAAATCACTATCCGAAATGTGGTTTCCCATTGAAATGAATGGGAAACCGGTTAATCTATTCTGGAGGTCTAAAAAAAAAGGAAAATAGCTGTTTCCCCCCCCCTCCAGACCGCTTTGTAAAGTGCACTTTAAAGGCATGCAGTGCTGGAACACCCCCCCTCAGAACACCCCTCCCCGTAGTGCAATGCAAACATGGAGAAAAGAAACCACCAAGCTAGCTCAGCCTTTTCCCGTCCAAAGTGCCAAGGGGGAATAAAATCCAGAGAAACAAATAGCATGTAAAATGTCATCCATTTTTTCCTCCAGAGCAATGGAGGACGCTTGAAAACACAGAGAAATGAAACCACCAAGCCTAGCTCAGCCTTTTTCCACCCAAAGCGCAAAGGGGGGGGGAACCAAACAGAGAAACATAAGCATAAAACCCGAAAGCATAGCCCAGCCTTTTCCCATCCAAAGTGCAAATAAAAGCAGTGCAAAGATTGATAAAAGCTAGCTCCCTAACTTTCCAAATACGTATCCCTCAGCAAAACATGTTCAGAATGGATCCAAAACACCACGAAAAAAGTTCTAATTCCTCCCTCCCCTCCACAAACTACAGGGGCTGCAATGCATCTTGGGTACACTTTTTTTGCAAGGCATTTAGAAACATTCGTTATCCGAGGCAGCCCATAGGGAATATTCGTTATCCAAGGCAACCCTATACCCGGAAATTTCAATTCATTATCTGAAAAATTCGTTATCAGGGACATTCGTTATCCAAGGTATTACTGTACTTAGTGAATGTGAATGAAAAAGGGGAGGCCTTTCTCTTGATCCCACCACCTTTACAGGTGTGTTTGGCTGGGAATCAGGATAGGGCCTTCTCTGTCCCAGACTTTGGAACTCCCTCCCACTGAAGGCCAGGCTGGCTCCATCTTGACTGCCCTGCAAGCAGACCAGAAACTTTCTCTTCAGGCAAGATTTCCCTCAGTGACTGGATTCCTTTTAGTATTTGTTTCATTATTTTTAGTATTTGTATACTTATTGTTTTAAGCTTCAAATACTTACATTTATTGATATAAGCCAAAGAGGGTCTTTTTTTAAGGAGAAGGAAGGTGTTAAATAACCATTTTTATGATGCTTTATAACAATTCTATTTTACCTTTATTAACATGTTTTTTTATTTTTTTTATTTCATATAATTCAATACTTCCTCTTTAAGTTCTGTTGCTACCTCCTCTTGCCATATTTTCTTTAGAGCTGTGGTTCGACTAGTACTGTCTGGGCCAACACCTTATATATTACACTCACAATTTCCTTTGTATTCTCATTAACATCGATACTATCCCTTTTCCCATTAATTCTCCAATACATATTTCACCAAAATAAATAAGATAAATGATGGGAAGGACAGTGCCTGAGGCCTTGCATGCTCCTTTCCCTAGTAAAAAAAAAATGACACAGAAGCATAGCATTGATTAAACCCAATAAAAAAAGATTGGGATCTAAAGGAAAGGTGGTAAGATTCACCAGTCAAAACAGCATACCAACCTCTTGCATGGGCACAATCATTTGTGAATTTCCCAGTACAAAGAACATGGTAATTAAACTGTCTGATCCTATGACCATCCTGCTTCTCTGACTGATATAAAATGGCAAGGGGACATTGCCTTCTAAGGACATAGGACTTTATTCGTTTCCCTGAGAAGGTCTCTCAAACTTATTTACACTTTATAAAAGTTTTAATGGAGGACATAGAAGGAGAGTCCCCTCCCCACCGCCAAGATTGGAAAAACATTGTGAAAAAACACTCCACTGCACCTGAGCAACAGGTGTGCAGCTGGTCAATCCTTCACTTCCAGAAGTGTTGCACTGTAATTGTGCAGTGTTTTGATACAAATAAGTAGAAACAAAGTCTTAATTTCTTTACACTTCCTATATACAGATTTCATATAGGCAGAAGCAGAGCTGAAGTATTTGAAGAGATAGCTAATTCCACTGTTCTACATTAGTTCTCCAGAAAGATTTGAGCAGCTTCCCTGTATCTTGATACTGTAGTTTTTGAGACTCAGAACTCACTTTTCTGTCTCGGTGTCTCTCTCACAGATAAACTGTCCCTTAGAAAGGATTGGAAGAATTTCCTGAAAAATGTGTGATTGTCACAGCTAGAGCTTTCTCTGTCTCCTCTGCTGTTTCAAAGATAACCTCACTTTGTTTTGTGATTGGTCATTGAGAGGTCAGCACAGAACTTGTTTGTCGGCAGGAGTGTTCTGTCATGAAAATATGTCTAAATTGTGTATTTGGACCATCAGAGGACTTCAGCATCTAATGATGGGCTCTCTGTAACATATTATTTTGGTCACAGTCTTCCCTAGTTCCCCTTGCAAACACCTATTTGCTTTGCTTCCGTGACACATATTCAGATCATATCATTATGAGGTGGCAAAAACTGATAGGTTTTCCTGGAAACACAGAACTAATCTCCCAGCTTGTAGTACTCCTGTGTCAGGTCAAAGACTGCTGGAAACACTCTGCTGTGATATGTCCTCTGAAGAACCTATAGTGGCAGGCTTATTCATAACCTTTCTCTCCTTAAGCACAGTCAAAACTTTCCTCTCAATTTCTCTGTTACTTTGATCTTGAAGAAAAATACCCACCTACACATTGACATTAAGAAATCCCCAAGAATGGAAGAATGCTTTTGATTTATGGCAATCCTTCACATGATTTTATAAGTACAACATACTCAGAGATTGTTTACCATTCCTTTTTTTTCTGGGGTTGTGGTGTGTGTGTGCCCATGGTTTATGCAGCTTGCCTAAGGCTAGTCAGGTCATTTCTTCTGCTGAGGAGCATGGTTTGCAATCAATTCCTCAACCTCTGGTTTCGCAGTGATAAAAAAACCCCACTGAGCTATCCAGTTATAAAATGGTAAAGAACCTCCTCAGTCTCCTTGCCTGGTTGAGTTTGGGCCGGTGTCGCCAGCGGAGGCCTCCAGGGCTATGGCTTGTTGCCAGCTGGCGGCTACCCCTTTTGACCCTTGCCCAGCTTGGCTTGTTAAATCCCCCGGAGGGAACATGCCAGAGTGGGTCTCTGCCATTGCTACGGCCTCCTTCAGGGAAGGAATTTTTCCTTCCTGTTTGAAGGAGACAGTGGTGAGGCCCACGTTGAAAAAGCCCGGCGTGGCGTCGGATGAGCTTTCCAGCTACCGTCCGATCGCCATTGTTCCCTTCCTGGGCAAGGTTGTTGAGAGGGTGGCTGCCGTCCGGCTTCAGTCGTTCCTGGAGGAAAATCGGATCCTGGATCCCTTCCAGTCCAGGTTCAGGCCGCTTCGGGGAACTGAGACTGCCCTGGTCGCTCTCAGGGAGGCCGACAGGGGGTGTTCCTCCCTGTTGGTCCTCCTTGATCTGTCAGCGGCCTTTTGAGACCGTCAACCACGGTAATCTGCTGGGCTGGCTTGCTGAGGCTGGAATTGGGGGCTCTGCTTTTTGCTGGCTCCGTTCCTTCCTCAGCGGCCGGTCTCAGCGGGTTCAGCTGGGTGATGATTTGTCAGCTCCTTGGAGACTCCCTTGTGGGGTGCCCCAGGGGTCGGCAATCTCACCCATGCTGTTCAATATTCATATGAGGCCGCTGGCGGAGGTAATCAGGAGATTTGGAGTTTGTTACCATCGGTACGCTGATGACACGCAACTCTATCTCTCCTTTCTTCTTCTGCAGAGGAGGCAGTTCGCTCCCTTGACCTGTGCCTGGAGGCGGTCCTGGAATGGACCAGGACTAACCAGCTCATACTGAATCCAGAGAAGATGGAGGTTCTGTTCTTTGGGCCGTCCTCGTCTGGGTACAATGGTCCCCTCCCTAGCCTGGGGGGTGTTTCCCTCCAGCCTACGGACAGGGCCAAGAATCTGGGTGTGGTCCTGGATTCAGCCTTCTCCCTGGAAGCCCAGGTGACGGCTGTCTCCAGGGCCGCTTTTTTCCACCTCCGCAGGATCACCCAGATCCGACCGTACCTCGATGAGTCCTCCCTGAGGACAGTCGTGCAGGCCCTTGTGATTTCGAGGATCGACTGTTGCAATGCCCTCTACGTGGGGTTGCCCTTGACCCTTGTCTGGAGGCTCCAGCGGGTGCAGAATGCGGCGGCCAGACTGGTGGTGGGTGCTTGTAGATTCGAGCACACCACCCCAGTTCTGGCCCGCCTGCATTGGCTACCCATTGTCCTACAGGTAAGGTTCAAGGTCTTGGTTTTGATTTTCAAAACCCTCCATGGCTTGGGACCAGAGTACCTGTCGGAGCATATCTCTCAAAGACCAACCAGGAACAGGCCCACGAGAATGGTGCAGGCACGCTCACTTAGGGTGGCCACACCCAGGGAGGCGCGGAAATCGCTCACGCGTAACCACACCTTCTCTGCGGTGGGCCCCACGCTTGTGGAATCATCTCCCCAATGAGCTGCGCCTAGCACAGTCCATGCCCACCTTTAAAAAGGCCTTGAAAATACACCTTTTTAAGGAGGCATTTGGCGACCTTTTTACTTAAGTTTTTTTTTCTTTGCCGCCCGCGTCATCTTTTCTGGAGGGTACTGTCCCCCCTATTTTATTGGAATCTGTCTCTTGATTTCTTGTTTTTTTTTCCTGTAGTTTTGTTTTATTGTTAGCCGCCCAGAGTTCCGTTCCGGAAGATGGGTGGGATATAAGTGTAACAAATAAATAAAATAATAAAATAACCTGGCTAATAATTTGTTTATTTATTTATTTATTTTATTATTTATATACCGCCCATCTTCCGAAGGAACTCTGGGCGGTTTAAAACATAATTACAACATCATTTGTGCTACCTATGCCTATGTGGAAGCAGAATCGTGTGATCAAGATTTAGCAGACACACGGCTAGTATTGTAACCTGGTCTGGCCCAAGATACCATGCTTGTTTCTGGAGAAGTAATATAGCAAAGGGCACCAATACCATTTCCAGACCCAAGGTGGATGGTATTGCAATCCTAGCCACATTATTTTCACACGAGGCAGCAAATCCCACAAACGTTTCTTCCTGTTGCTGTAAAGGTGCAATAATGACTTCAATAACAATTTGCTGCCCATTGATAGCATACAAAATCTGCCCAATTCTTTGCCCAATGATCAGAGCTAGCCCTACAATTAGGTGCACCGAGGCAGTTGCCTACCAGGTGCTAGAGCTCTGAAAGTGGCAAATGTGTCCCTGTATCTCTTTTCCCCTCAGACTGTCAGTGAACTACCATGACAGTCTGTGCCAGAGATGCAGAAAGGAAAAGCAGCCACAGCTCTGGCCTTCTCTCCAGCCTATTATTGGCGGAGAAGGAAGAGTGACATAGCAAACAGCTTTCCTCCTCTCCACTTCATTATTTTGGCTCCTAGGCATTATCTCAGAGCCAAAGGACAAGGGGAGGATATCCAGAGAAATCACTTACATTATTGCAGTTCATCTGGATGTCCTTCCCAACATGCTAGGCTCCAAGGGGACCTTTAGGAGCCAAGAGCATATAAGGAAGAGCTGGCTGTGGTGCTGCTTACCTCTTCATTCCCCAGTCATGGCAGGGTGTAGGAAGTGGCCTGTCTCCAATGGGAAGGGTTATTTCCCCCCTGTGAGACCGCAATGTGTGAGACAGCTGCCTATTTCCGGCTCGAAGAGATGAGAAAGTTAAGCTGCTCCTGCTAACAGTAAGGTTGCCCCTGACCATAACTGTGACAATAAAGACATAACAGTGTTTCGGGGCATGAGCACACAGAAATTTATCCCCCAGGTGGTTGCATATACATCTCTGTAAAACACCCTGACATTTAAATTGCTGTCTAGGTTTACTCAGGATTATTTAATTATACTGGAAAATTGCACTTCAAGTGTAAACATGTCACACGGTCCGGTCCCCCTTTTCTCACTTGCCTCTGTCATTATCACCGCCTCTCACCCCCCTTGTACCACGATTTAAGTCATTTCATTTATTTAAAAAAATGTTTAGTAAGTGAAATAGCAGTGATCTGGCAAGACGTGGTAAGCATTTCAATTTATGCTGTTTTAAGGATGTGGCTTCTGCATTTCTAGGACCTGCAGTTCCAGAATTTGCCTGGGTCCCCCCCCCCCGAGAGAATTCAAGGACCAAAAGCTGAGAAACGTGAATGGAAAAGAGAATCCTTCCTACCTCCATTTTCAGCCTCAATCCATATGCTTTGCCAGGGAGGAAGGCAGGGGAACGGGAGTCCCAGTCCTTCAGTCCCAGTGTTTCCTGTGAGCCACCCCAATGCGAAGGGTGGTCTTGCTACTCACTAGAATCTATAGAGGAGCCTCTCACTGAGCTATGTTTTCTATGGATCACTCGGCCAGTTCCCAGGAAGTAATGGGACTCTGGATGGACTACCTTCTTCAACTTAATTCCCTTCTCAGTTAAAGCACACAGAGTGAAGTGAAGTAGAAAATTGAGGTAGGGATGAATCTCTTTTCTCTTCTGGTTTCTCTTCTCCCAGCCCCAGCATTCTGCCTTAGGAAATTCTAGACAAATTTTCAGACTGGAAGTCCTAGAAATACACAACCCTAGTGCTCATATCGGTTTAGCACTATAGTGACAGCACAAAAGTAGGAGAAAGCATTTTTTAAAATGCAATTTTAAAAATGCACTGCTGTGATAAGTGTGAGCTGATAACAAGCAAAAGAAGTAAGGTTTATTTCCATACCACAACCATCCTCTGTGCATCGCAAAGCACTACTAATATGGGCAATCAGACAACCAAAGGCAAAATGGCAGAAAAGGAAATGGTACAATAAAGGGGGAAACAACCCCTGTTGGCTGAACAAATATACCACATTTTCATGCCAAAAGATCTGGTCTACTCACAGTGAGTAGTAACAGCATATAGCTGACATAATAATAATAGAAAAGAACAGTGAAGAACATGGCACAAACGGAGGGGCAAATGCCTATATAGTTGCTCCCTTAGTTTGTCAGATGTCACAATATGTTGGCAAGGTTCTCAGATCCAACATGTGTTTTGTCAACTGCTGATATTCATGAAATCTAGTGCTTGGTGCTGGGACTGCAGAATCATTTTTATACAATATCACTGTGATTCAAAAGATCCAGGCTAATACAGCCCTCATATGTATGCCAAACTTCCAAGGGCCAGCAGCTTCTGTGCCTGGGGGGCAGGGTCCCCAGCCCTGCTATGGCCCCGGCTGTAAGAGAAAATTACTCACACGGCCCACCGTTCGTCAACTTTATTGAAATCTGAAATTTGTTCTGGCGAGTGTTCACCATTTATGCAGCATAAAATTAACATTTGCTTCTTTAACGTAACCGTTTAAAGGTCAGTTTCTTTGAAAGGAATTCTGCATAAATAAATCTGGTGCTGCTGGTGGTGGGCAGAATCAGGTTGTAACTCACTTCCAGAAGTATGCTGTACTTTATGGAGGATTATCAATGGAACAGCAAGTCAGTCAGCAGCACTGGAGTGTGCTGAAAGATAACACAAACTATTTAACTTGACAAGTGAAAGAAGGGTAGTGTTATCTTCTAAGAAGTCACTGTTGCTGTGATCTGTGACAGCCCTTTAAGGGCAGGGTAAAACAAACTAGCAAAGCACCATGAAACTGGAAGGAAATTAAAGTGGTGTAAATGAAAAAGAACTGCTCATTGTTTCATGTTGCTGGCTTTCTTAGCTACGCTTATCTCCCCTATCAGCTTGCTAAGACTCAACAGTGCAAATCTATGACGTCAGGCTTTTCTCGGACATCTTTCTTCTCTTTAATGGATCTTTCTGCTCATAATTACTTTTTAAAGATTTAGTCTTAACTTTGCTTTTATTTTTAATCCCGATGACTCATGTGGGTAAACAATGCATAAATGGGGAAATGTGATGATGCATTTAATTAAAACTCTGCATTTTCCCTCAGGACCCTGTGTCAGGTTGCACCAGCTGACAGGTGGCGGCGTGCAAATGATTGGCTGCTGTGAAGGTAGGCCCTTGGCAGGCAGGTTGATTTGTTTAAAATATGTTTTACCCCACCTTTCTTCTTACAAAAGGACACCAAAAGGAGTGAGATCAGAGGGTGGTCTTTGATAGAGGCACTTCAGGGATAAATGAAGCCAAGGACCTTTTTATTCATTAGAGAAAAGGGAAGGAAGTGATTGTCTGTCTTTCATAGATAAATCTGCTTCTCCCAATGGTAGACCTTTATTAGCTCTTGGCCAATGATAGACTGCTAGACAGAGAAATGTAGTTTAACAAGGAAGATGGAGTGGAAACCAGGAATGGCCATTGTAACATCTCCAAGGCGGACTTCTGGGGGGGGGGGGAGAGAACAATGGGGCGTTGAATATTTCCAAGCAGTCTTTGGTAATGCTCATTTGCATGTACAGTATTTTCATGCTAATGGTAACGTCTTTTCCATAGTGTGGTGTATTTTGGTTTACAGTCTTGTTCTCAATCTTGTCCTTAAACACATGCTCAATTGCAGCTTGGTAACTAGACATTTACATATATCCATCCTCCATTGTTCTCTTGAGAATTCCATTTATTGAAATATATTCTAAATATTAGAATAGGGACCTCTCCCACATATATTGTGTAAATGCATGGTTCAAGTAGACAGAGCAAGTAGTAAGTAATAGTATTCCAATTTACAGTTGCTTTTGAGGCTCAAAGCTCAAGGTGTGATCCTATAGGGAAGTAGATTGAATTTTGAACCCCTTATATAACAGTCAGGTACAATCTATTTCCAAGCAATTAGGTAAGGTCAAGGATTCTGTCCCAAAGACATTTAGGGGAAAATCAGAAGCCCATGTTTGTCACACCTGACATTTATCCCAGTTATATAATGAAGCCAGGGAATAATTTCCAATCATATCAAAATTCATCTGAGTATCAAAGTCTAAGTCTTTTCATAATTGCAATAATTCCAGCTGATATCAATGTCTAATTCTACGAGTTTTATTTCTACATTGCTTCTTTGAAATACTTCACAGTTGTAAAACATCCAAATATCTTGCAACTATGAGAAAACTGTAGACATGAATACTTGAAACACATGATAACTGAACTTACTGGTAAGTTGAAGGTAAATACTTATGTTATTCTGTCCAAAATATATTAAAACTATCTGTATCTCTAAGTGCTTGTAACTCTGGCATTACAATTACAATGATTGCAAGTTATTACCTCCATATTTGTACACTGCAACATAAACATGTTCAACGATTGTATGTTATATGCTATTGTAGAGTGACCTTGCTATTGTAGAGTGACCTTGCTTGGCAAGAAAACTGGCTAGCTGCTTGGCAGTTACTATTGTCAGGCTGTTTGACTTTGCCTCCTTGCAGAATTCGGTCGCACTCAGGATGAGGCAATCAGGGAGTGCAGCTGGTGGGCTTGCTACTGACATAAAGCAATCAGCCAGCACTCCCTGTTCCTTGCCTCAGGAACATGAGACTTGGGACTCATGAAGCTTGGGTCCCGTTATCTTGAGCCTTCCTGGAACTCTGCTACCCTGTACGTTGCCTGTTTGGCATCCCCGTCCCTCTTGGACTGTGTTTGTGTGTGATTCTTGACCTGGCTGACAACCCTCTCTTTGACTCTTGACCTTGGACTGGCTGACTACACAGTTGGCTTCTAGGAACACTCTGGTCCTACCCCTCTTGCACATACTCTAGTTGCTGCTCATGCCATGGCTGATACGACTATAATAAACTATTGTTCAACTCTCAATTCCAAAACCACTTACATTTTAAGGACTATTTCTTCTACACCCACCTTAATCATTTTAACAGTGTATACACACAAGATTTCACATCTTGACAATCACATGTTATAAGAGGAATGTGCCCCAGCCTAATCTCAATCCATGTTCAATCTGGACCTTTTTCATTCACCTGCTGGGTTCTAGACCCAGGTAAGGGAAACTCCCTATCAGACCAAAGGGTCATTTCCTCCCTGCAAAGTAACCTCTTCCAATGTGATTGAGTACATACCTTTCTTGCCATCTGATTGCATCCCTAATTCCTATTTGTCATTCCTGAAATGTGACACATCACTTCTACTCTTTGCCATTTACTTTAACTTACAAACCTGTTTTGAAGAGGCTGCAGTCCTAAATAAAGATCAGAGGAGAATGTCTGTGAAGATTTTCAGTCATCCAGGTGAGTTTATCTGGAAGTTGAGTCATGGCAACTGGACTTCTTTTCTTAAGAGATTGAAATGTTTCGCTGCTCATCCAAACAGCTTTGTCAGACTGGGAAAAGCTAGTTGCAAGTCCTCCATTTTATAGTTCACTTTGACCTCATGTCACTCTGGTCTGAAATAGGCTCATAAGATGATCAATGGCCTGAAGGCCTATTGAGACTATTGTCTACCTAACACACCTATTCAGGCCATTGTGCATCTTATGAGCTTATTTCAGACCAGGGTGACATGAAGTCAAAGTGAACTATAAAATGGAGGACTTGCAACTAGCTTTCTTCAGACTGACGAAGCTGTTTGGATGAGCAGCGTAACATTTTAATGTCTCAAGAAGTCCAGTTGCCATAGCTCAACTTCCAGATAAACTCACCTGGATGACCAAAAATCTTCACATGCGGGAAAGTCCTGGGAAATAGGGCCTGTGGTGGGAAAAGAAACCTACAAAGCCCCAGTCCTCCCAAAGGTTCTTTAATTGCAACCTCCTTTTATTTGGTAGGTCAGAGAGTGGAAATGGCTGTTGTTTGCAGACTGGCAGTGTTACCTGGAGCAGGCACACTGGTCTGCACAATGGCAAGGCTATGCTTGACTGAAAGCTGTTGAGCTGCGACAAATGTTTGGCATTTACATCTGACTCACTTTTCTTTGGTAACTCTGTCTCATCTTAGCCCCACAAAATTTGTCTTACCCCAGTTGCTGGCAAACCAATAAGATACTGGACATTGGGGGGAAAGTAATTTGGAAAAGCGTAATAACTGAGGGCCAACAGACTTGCAGGGTATGTTGCATATTCTTTGAGTGAGCCAAATATTATAGGTCCAGAACAAATACTGTATTGTAGACGAGCCCTTACAGGCCCTTCTCTATGAATTTCCTTTCAACGCCATTGAGTTCTATGGGGTTTTCCCTCACATACCTGTGTGTAGATTTAAAATGTGAGTAATTCAGTGATTCACGGGCATCTTCCTCACCCTCCCTACATAAATCTTGCTGGCTTGAACAGACCTACATGTCTCATCTCTCAAAATCTAGTTCCCTGTTTGATCCCGATGTTTTATTTTTATCCCTTTATATTTAGAAGAATACAGGAAAAAGGGGAGAGTATGTGGATAGCTGGCTAGCCACAATGAAATAATTTGTATGCAGAAAATAAAGTATTACTCTTGTGGGCTAAATTCAGTTCAACAGTTTTTAAAAATATATATTCTTATTGAAGGCATGAGAAGGCTGACCTCCAGGTTATATTTCAGGAAAAAAAAGGTCTGCCTGGAAGAGGATATTATCTTGTGCAGAGAATGTTCTAGCCTAAGGGTGGGATTTCATCATGACAAAACCAGGCAGCTTTGATGAAGCAGGCTCAGAGGGAAGAGTCTTAAAAGAAAAACCGGAGCAGCCGTGAGCGCTGAACAGAGAAATGCTGTGTATCAGGCACAACTTTGGCAAGAAAATACACCGTGTGAAGAATGCTTACTCTATGAAGTTGGCGGCAGAAGTGTGGGTGCTGATGGCTACAAGTCCCCACAGACAGCCCACATATACAGGCCATCTGGGGATTCGCATCCGCTAGCCAGTCCCAAAAGTTTTAGTCTCCACCAAGTATTTTGTCAAGCTAATTGGTCTTCACTGCCCATCCAAGACCAAGCCCTCCTAGAAACGTTGTGTTGAAACTATTATGTCACAACAACACATTACAGCATTTATTTCTGGGTGAATCCTTTTTTTGTTCTGGCTACTGTGAAGATATTAGCTAAGTTCACAGGGGCTTTGGGGTAGGTGGGAATCAGTGTCTCTGCTGATCAAAGCATACTGATGGTCCATCTCTGCAAGTCCTCTTCATGTATGGACCATTTGTTTAGAGAAAAAGAACTTTGAAAAGCAAGATTGCCTCCACTGTCTTCCTTTAAAAAGAAGAACACAGACAGACAGACATGATTTTTGTTTTAAGCAGAATGAGATGAACAGAAGCTATAGTTATTTTTTAGAATTTCAAATTCAGCAAGATTGTGTGTTTGGGTTTTTTTGTTTTTGTTTTTTGCTACAGCAGACTAAATTGATCAACATAGCTAATACCATTATTCATCAGTACAATACTGTCCTTCAATGGCAAAGAAGGACAGGAGCATGGAATAATTTAAAGAACTTTATCTAGAACCCTACGTCTGGATAAAGGAACCTGTTTCTCCTACATTAAATACTTTTAGAATCTCAGCTTCTTTTCACTCCATGCAGGAAGACATTTTGGGGGAAGTGATGCTGTGGTGAACTTCTCCCCCTCCCTGCCCCCCCCCTGTGTGTGTGTGTGTGTGTAGCATACAGAGGCCTATCTTTTAAGAGAGGAGAGTGGCTAGGGGACTTAGACAGAAGAGATCGGCTGCCTCTGTTGCTGCCACTGTCCAGTGCACATCACCTGGGGTGGTTCCTTCCATCTGCCTAATGGTAGGGTCAGCTCTGCATGCCATTCATATATTTGCAGTGTTTTGGAATTGGAGTTCGAGCAAGAGCTATAGCACAACAGGTGACATTTGAAGGGGTGTTGCATATTGTAGTCTAGCCTTAGAGGAACTCGTGCATTGGTATTAACAACTAGGCCATCCATTTCAGCTTACCTTGCCACGGTTACTGATGTGTTTCTCAAATATCTTGAAGTTTTCCTGTTGCATAAGGTGATGTAATGCTGACTTTAAGTCCCTGGAAAACTTTGTACCTACTTTTCACTGGGATTGGGCCAAACTACAGTGGTGCCCCGACTTAAGAGCAATTCAACTTAAGAGTGGGAAACTGTTGGCAGTGAGATACGTATTTTCCCCAGTGATGTAAACAAGCATGGTAGTGAGTTTCAGGCTTAAGGCAGCATAACAGTGGTCCGCACTGATGCAAGAGTGGCTCATGGGCTGTCCTGGACAAGCACCTCATGCCAACATCTTAGTGGGGTGCCTCCCTGCCCCCTCACAAGCTGCTCTGGCAGTTTTGAAATTGAAAATGGGGATACTCTAAGCTGATCTCATGCTGTCCAAAAGCTCCATTCGCTCCCCAGCAAAAACAGAATGAGTAATTGGGTGTAGACCTATAAAGAAACAAGTGCTTTTAAATAACAAAAATAGCCCACAGGCCAAGGATAGTTTACAAGGTTTATTAAGTAGCAATTGGTGTGGTTTGAGGAGCCAGGCTGCTGATGGGTTCTGAGGTCTGAACTAATATGGTACAATTAGCTGGATGATGCCATCAGAAGCACAGCTTCCCTAGCCAATTTGGAAAGGATGAGTATGAACAGTAAAGTAACAGGGTTTGAAAAGGGGGCCTCAGATCTAGACAGGATAATTTGGGGAAAAGAAGAACATCAAATTTAAAAATATATATAAACTCTTATTATAAAGACAAATAGAGCAAGAGGTAATTAAGGAAAATATGAATAAGTGGACACAAGATATAGGAAAACCAATACAACCAAAAATTAATTACAAGTACTGATTTGAAAGAAAATTTTATGAAAGTATTATATAGATGGTATACAACACCTGAGAAGTTAGCAAAAATAACAAAATCAAATAAAAATAAGTGTTGGATATATACATCAGAAAAGGGTACACTATATCATATGTGGTGGAGCTGTAAGGTGATAAATAAATGTTTGGAGAGAAATTGATCATATGTTGACTAAGAATTTGAAAATCCAATTAGAATTAAAACCAGAAACTTGTTAAACATGATAAAGGCGAAAGCAAGACAAGAGACTCAAATATGTCTTTATATTTTAGGTGCAGATAGAAATCAAATAGCAAGAAAATGGAAAAGTGAAGAAGAACTGTTGATTCTTTATAAAATTACAAGAATACATCTTATGGCATAAATGAATAAAATCACTAAAGGGAGAGTCTAGAATAGAATTCGATAATCAATGGGGTGGTATAAAAATATTTAGAAGTAAGATGGGGAAAAGAAATTAAAAACTGAAATCAATAGAATGTTATAAGAAGTACAATAAGTATTTTCAGGCGCTCTTACACGACCCCTAAAATCCGAGGCATAGGGCTCCCAGATGCAGAGCTTAAAATTGTTTTCCCACCAGGTGCGCACTTAAAAAAAATTAAGTACGACCACACCCACCTAAGTGCACCCCAGCGCATTTTAAAAGTACCTGGTCTCTGGAGGTAAAAAAATTTCTGATGTGGATTGTAAAGCAGTGAGTGCCGGGCGGTCCTCGCCTTCTGTTTGGTTTTTTGCCCCCCCCCCCCCCCCTTTAAGAGACTGGAATGCTTCCGGGGCTGCTCCCAACGGCAGAACGGAGGTGAGCCTGCATTCTTTTCTCCCTTTTTTTCTCCCTCCCCTCATGCAGACAGGAGCAATGGCGGGCGGAGGGGTGGGAACACAGCAAGAAGAGCCAACCCCCAAGATCTCTGGCCTGAATTTAAGTTGCCAGAGGATCTTAGGGGTCGTGTAAAAGCACCCTCAGTTATGTATATATGATATAATATATAATTATTTATTCTTTGTATAAAAAGATGTTTTAAGAATGAAAAAATATTAAGCAAAGGTATTATTATATGTAAAAAGAAAACAGCAAATGAAAATAATACAAAGGAAGTTAAAGAGAAGCATCTTTCCCTTGAAAACAGGAAAGAGAGTATATAGTTATGCTATGCTGTACAATATTGCATGGACTTTAAATTTACTAATAGACTTTAAAGAAGAAGAAGAAGAAGAAGCACAGCTTCCCTTAAGGGTAAAAATGGTCTCTTGATTCAAATGTGAGCTTGCTGGTTTAGCTTGCTTTTGTTTTGTAAGTGGTCTTCAGAAGATTACAGAGGTTTCTTTCATGTCTGACTTCTCAACCACTTATTGTGTCTTTGAACACTTTATGTGCCTGGAGGGCAAACATTGGAAGAACAAAAAGATGTATTTCCCTTAACATATGTTCTTTCCCTGAGCTTGTGTCAACTAGGAAGTGTAGCATGTGGGCACCCTCTACTAATAGTTTACAGATAGTTCTTTAATCTGTGCATTGTTGCTTGAAATGATGGGATGCAAAGAAGCTGTGCTTCACAATGACAGACGGACTTATTTTGTGATGTCAAAAACATGTTTAGAGTAAGAGGTGGAGGGTGGGAAAGTTCCTTTTTTTGGCATGACAATTCACACAACAGAATTTGGAGAATGCAAAACAAATTTCTGTTTAAAAAATAGTGGCTTGGGTAAATGACTACCTACTTTCCTTTTTTTAAGTTGGTCCATTGTATAGCCAATGCTTATGTCCTAATGTGTTTATGTTCAAATATTCCTGTTAGAGATGGGCATGGAACAAACATTTTTTTGTTTCCATTACGCAACGAAACAACAAACGAAAATTGTGATGAAAATGAAACGAAACGAACAGAACCATGAAAATTGTGGTCGTTACGTTACGTTTCCGTTAATGGCGATGCGCAATGAAATGAGCTGTTTTAAATGTTAAAAAAACGCCCTGGACATCCATAAAAACACAGCGATAATTATTTATATTGTCTAATAATATTTACCAGGGGGGTTGGGGTCCTTAAAACGTTTGTTTTAGTCTTCTCCCATCACGATGTATTTTTCTTTTCCCTTTAAAATGGATGTTGCCACCAGCCACAAAATGGAGGCAAGCCATGTGATGGGATCATGTTCAACCAATAGCATGCCCAGGTTGCAGACTGGGCGGGCAGGTCTGGCAGCCACAGAGGGCATAAAAAGCTCTGGCAGCCCCCGTGCTCCTTGCAGTGTCTGGTGGGAGTTAGGGTGGGATTGCTGTCTAGCTTCAGTCCTGCAGCCTCCCTGTGTGCGTGCGTGCTGCGTACCTCTCAGTGAGTACCCTCCCTTGCCCCGCAGTGCAGTCACTCTGCGGCTGCCTTGCACCCTGGGCAACGCCCGCCGCTGCCTTTGCAGCCTCCCTGCATAACTAGTCTATACTGTGTCTCTGCCAGCATCCATTTTTTTAGCGTTTTCCCTCTGGTCTGGGGCGTTGGGGGATGCCTGCGCACGGAAATGCTTTAAAAATCGCGTAAAAAGTGGGTAGAAATGACAAACGAAAAAATAAAAACCGGTAACGAAATTTTTCAAAAATTTCACGACACATGGAAACGAATCGAAACAGACCTCTCAACGACAAATGAAAAACCGAAATGCCATTTTTCCTGTTTCGTGCCCATCTCTAATTCCTGTAATGGTAAAATACAAGATTCTACAAGCAGGGGTGTCTGAGTGTTGTTGTTTTTTTAATTATTTTGACTGTGTAATATATTAGTCTGCCTTGAGAGAGGTTTTAAAAAGCAGACTTTAAAAAAACCCAAAGCATTTATGCTGATCTTTCTCCCTGACTATTCAGCTAAGTCAGTCATAATAATTAGTGGGAACAAAGCTATGAATGTTTTATTCACTTAGTTCAATGATGGTTATTAAAATCCTTATCATTTAGCCTAATTACTGTCACTTGGCTATAAAAATATCAAGTAGAAAACGTATTAACAGAGATACAAGTATGGCATACTGTAACTGATTCCACTTTAGTTTGCTTTGTATTAAACCACATCCTCCCGCACTCCCAGAATGGTTCAGCACAAGTTCGGAGAGAAGGGCACTTAAACTATTTGTTCTAGAAGTATGTTATAAAACTGACTGGAACAGGTAATGGACTGGATGAGAGCCAAACAATGGAGTTTGAGCTCAGATAAGATGGAGACTCTGCCTTGGGTACTTCATCTTCCCAGATAAGGGCTGCCCTCCCCCTGTGGGATGCGATTTGTCCTTTGAAAAGTGGCTTTAGATCCATCATGATCACTAGAAGCAAAGGTGGCCACAGGGTCCAGAAGTGCATGTTGTCAGCTTAGGCCAGTGGTGACGAACCTTTGACATTCCAGATGTTTTGGACCACAATTCCCACAGTCCTGTGTCATTGGCAATACAGGCTTAGGCTGATGACATTCCATCTGGACAGAAAGGGCATTGAGGGTGTTTTCCTTTCTTAGTAAACACCATTTTGGATTACTGCCAGGTGTTCTGTGTTGGGTAGCCTTTCAAAGCAGCCCAGAAACTTCAGTTGTTTCAAAAACAGAGTATCTTGGTTCCTCACAAGTGCTTGCCCATGTCATCCATCTTATTATGTTCATAGCCAATGAAAAGTACTGGGTTTGACCTTTCATGTCAAAATAGATTGGTGCTAGGCTGAGGCCATGAGAAATGGATATTGGGGCTACTGCAGTTTTAATAGCTGTGCTGAAGAGACTGTTTCAGAAGGTGTAGCTTGGCCTACAAAATGCCTTGGCTGAAATTTTCCTCTTGTTAAAGATGAATTAAGAGATAATCATCTGATCAATGGTTCTCCATTTTATACTCTGCCATGCATTCCACATTGACCGAGGTATTTGAAACATTCCAGTTGCAACTGATTGTCAACTACCTGCTTCTGTACTCCACTGTGTGTTATTACCTTTTTGAAACATAACCCTTTGTACTAACTACTGGCAGTAGTCCAAACCTGGCCAGCATCATGTCTAACACTTCAAAGCTCTGCTATCCATTCACTATCCTACCTTGAATAGACATGAAGTTAAAGTAACAATGCTGTTCATCTAAGTCAGTGGTTCCCAACCTTGGGTCCCAAAATGTTGATGAACTACAACTCCCAGAAATCTTAGCCAGCATAACTAGTGGTGAAGGCTTCTGGGAGTTTTCTTTTTAAGAACATCTGCCAGCCCAAAGTTGGGAACAACTGTTCTAAGATAATGGCAGTATTATAATACAGAGGAGGTGAATCCCATTCCAAAATTTTCCCTTTGAGGTCTGAGCACCTGTTACTTTGTGCATTATTTTATTAGTTACTTCATTGATTATTTTATTAGTTAGTCTCAGGGTCCCAGGACATGATGCTCTTTCTAGTAGCCTGTTGACTGCTTAAAAAGGCCGGAAATTGTTTCAACCTGCTATGACATCTGGTTGGTTGACTGGATAGGTGGGTTCAGGATCCAGATGCATTAAAGTCATGGTGAGAGAATCTCTTATGGTAACTGGGGATTCGGTCCATTACTGGACCTTCTGATAGAATAACTAGGTACAGGCTGACAACCACAGTATCTACACAACAGCAACAAAAAATTCGGTGGTGACCCATGAGTGGGACTAAATCCAGGGTGGAGCAAAACTAACAAAGAGCAACTGAATATTAGTCACCACTGTATAAGTCCCATTGCTTTCAGTGAACCTACTTAGTCGTGTTAGGGGAAGGTTTGTCACTCAGTAACAAAGTGTACACATAGCTTTTGGCATGTGTCATCATTTCTAGCTGAAAACAAGTGTAAAGTTGCTGATGATGGGAAAGACCTTCCTCTGCTTAAGGGTCAAGCTACAGCTTGGCCTGTTGCTAGAGGATGGAAATATTAGTATTCCACGATGGTTCAGGCAGGCTTTGGTAATTGCAGATAAATCCTGTGTTTACGTCTGGATGGCACACTGGTTTTCAAAGCTAAGGTCCCTCATTTAATAAGAAGTCATGCTGTGTAGTATATCATTTGGCATGAGATTCCAGAGGGCAGCTTGCAGGACCAAACCTATCATAGGCAATGTGAAACAGCTGCCTTTACGTTGCAGATCCTACAGCAGTGGTGGCAATCCTTCGGCACTCCATATGTTTTGGACCACGACTCGCAGAATTCCAAGCCTGTATTGCCAATGGCAAAGGACTGTGGGAGTTGTGGTCCAAAACATCTGGAGTGCCAAAGGTTCACCATCACTGTCCTAGAGAGCAGCAGCAGTGGTCGAAGGGTGCTGGAGAAGAGGATGATGTCCCCAAAGGCATGTGCTCCTCAAGCTATTCCACTTGGGCTTTCAGATATGTTGGAAGACGGTGCCTCATCACAAGTATTGAGTAAAGATGTCTTTCTTTCTTTCTTTCTTTCTTTCTTTCTTTCTTTCTTTCTTTCTTTCTTTCTTTCTTTCTTTCTTTCTTTCTTTCTGGTAAAATGGGTGGGGTGTCATTCTGCTCTCTACCTAAGGCAGCAAAATCTCTCCCTTCTCTGTCTGGCTAGATGGAGAGAAAAAAAAATAGACTGACCTAAAGCAGGACTGTGTTCCTGTGCTTTCAGTAGCTTAGGAACTCTTTGAATGCAGTTTAAGAGCCTGAACTCTTGAAATCCGGTATAATCAATCAGCAGTTCCTCTGGTGCTTCAAGCCAAGCGCATGTGGAAGTGGAGCCTTGTCTGGAATTACTGATGAGCAAGGCCTTAAAGAACAGTGATGATATACATGCATCTTGGTTTGGATTAAAATATTTTCAATGCCACTCTTTTCCGGTTACAGTGAGTAAGCACAAGACAGCCCCGTCACATCCTTTGCAGCTTAAGGTCATACCTTTGCCAAAGAAGACAAGGAAGAACCCATGGGTGACGCTTGCTGTTCTGCTGTGTGCACAAGGCTCCTGTTCACAAGAGGAAGCCTCTGTCGGGTTTTAAATTAATGGTGTTGTGCTCCATTAGCACAATCTTGACATTAATACACCATGTAGGTTATATTCAGTGTCCTTTTGCTGCAATTGTTCTTTAAGTATCACTAGGATAACTTGAAGGAATAGCAGGCCTGGGAGTGATAAGGGTGGATCATCATCATCATCATCATCATCATCATCATCATCATCATCATCATCATCATCATCATCATCATCATCAATACCAGGGGACACAAGAGTCAATGATAAAGAGTTAGAAAAGATAACCAAATATCTGGACTTATAGATAGAAATTGAAAAGCTAATAGGCCCCTTGGGTGCAATCCCAAAAGACCTGGGTCAACATCTGAAAACCCTCGGCATTGACAAGATCAACATCAGTCAACTACAAATGGTGACATTATTAGGAACAGTATATATTCTCTGAAGATATCTCCAGTCATCCTAAGCTGTTGCCAATAGCTCTATCATTGGAGAAGGCCAACTCCAGCTTAACACCTGGCCACTGAGTTTGTTGTCATAGTCATAGTCATAGTCATAGTCATAGTCATAGTCATAGTCATAGTCATAGTCATATCATCATCATCATCATCATCATCATCATCATCATCATCATCATCATCATCATCATCATCATCATCATCATCATCATCATCATAGCAGCCAGAGAAATAAAGTTAAAAGGACATAAAGTGTTTATTGAAAGAAGAGTAAAATAATTAGAATATTATTTAGACATCTTGTTCCCTCAGGTAGGTAGCACCTGTTAGCTAGCAGCACACAAGCGTGCACACCTACACAGTGTGTTGTCTGAAATCTTGTTGCTTAGCCTAGTAAATCACAACTAGAATACAGTGGTACCTCTACTTACGATTTTAGTCCATTCTGAATGCATGCTCTTAAGTCGAGCAACTCTTAGGTAGAGCAGCCCTGTATAAAAAATAAAAAATAAACAAATAAAACATTGAAAAAAATAAAAAATGTAAGTAGAGCACACTGGATCTAAAATTTGTAAGGCAGCAGTTAAAACACCAACGGCTTTTCACACTTAAGTTGAATTGCTCTTAATTTGAGCCACTCGCAAATAGAGGTACCACAGTAGATCCATTTTAATCAAAGGAATTTACAGAAGAGTTGACTCACCAAATCCCCATATATTCAATGGGCCTACTCTAGTTCCACTTACTATGCTGAGCAATCGGATTTCATCCATTAAAGAATTACACCTTTGGATAGCCATACGCTGGAGTGTGAGTTTGTTACCCTTGATTTAGAAGATGCATCAAGTGAAGTAAGAGACAGCTTTAAAATAATTTGCATAGAGTTCTGCACACTCTATCTAACTCATACAACATTCTGGTCATTAATCCATTATTCAGTCTTCTAAGATTAGCTCAGATACTCTGTGTTCATTTTTAACTCTGTTCCATTATTTCTTTCTTTCTTTGATTTATTTGCTGCCCATCTGACTACCACGGCCACTCTGGACAGTTTACAACAGGACAAAACAATCAACAACATCAAAATTCTACAATATTCACCAAATCAATGAAAACAATATACAGGTACCCTGTATTTTTCTGTCTAGAAGACAACGCCCACTTTTGCAACCCCAAATTACAGTTTTGCAACTGAGCGGTTCTCTCCTCGGCTTACTTCCATGTATAAAATGACTATCAATTTTTATTCTAATGATTTATAGAAAAATATAGTCATACATGGAAAATACTATAACTTAAAATTTAAAAACACAACACAGACAAAGCAGTAACATTCAATAGAAACAGTCAAGATGTTGGAGTCGTTGCCTTCGAAGCTGGTAAAACTCTGCATTCCGGTGATGGGGAGGCCTGTCTAAACAACTATGTTTTTAATTATTTTTAAAGGTATCTAATGAAAGGGTCAGGTGTATGTTTGGAGGGAGCTGATTCCACAAGTATGGTGCCACCACTGAGAAGTTTCTGGCCTTTCCCTTCCTGGCTTATTCCAGGGCCACTGTTGCTAGCTTTTCTGCTTGGGAAGAATGGGTAGGGTGGGCAGAACTTATTGGAAGAAGGTGTCCCATCAGATCTCGAGGTCCCAATCCATTTAGGGCCTTGTATGTCAACATTATGACCTTGAAGGTGTCATGAAAATTAACAGGTAACCATTGCAAGGTGGCCAGCTTGAGGAAAATATGTTGTATTATCTAGTTAATCCACTCAACTATCTGGCTGCCACGTCCTGGATCTGCTGGAATTTCTGTACAAGATTCATGGGTAACTGCATTACATAAGTCTATTCTCAAGACTATCAATGCATAGATTAGTGTGGTAAGGGACCCAGTGTCATGATAGGGGTGCAGTTGGACTATCCACCTAAAGTAGAATAGGCAGAGTAGACCATTGACTCTGTTTGAGCTTCTATTGGTAGATCACAGTTCAGTAAACTGCACACCTCATCCTGCAGAGAGAGTAGCTTCTCCAAAGGAAAAGGAGGCCCCTAAACCACAGATACCTCCATCTTGTCCAAGTTCAGCCTTGGTCTATTATCTCTCATGCATCTCAGCACAGCATCTACGCAGTGATCAAGGGACAAGACAACATCCACTGCAGAATGGTGGAAGGAGAAATAGAGTTGGGTGTCATGAGTGTACTTGATGACCTCTTCCAGTGGTCCCATATAGACATTAAACAGCAACAGACACCCTTGTGGGATTCTGTGTTGAGGAGGAATCTGCAAGGACAGATAAGTGTCCTTGATCTGTCAAATCCAAGAGACTTTTCACACCCACCCACTTGTCTTCCTTTCTTTTTTCTTTTCTTTCTTTTTACACATGGTACAATCTGCAATCCAAAGCATTTCCGCCTCCTTCAGATCCCTCTTGCCCCACCTTTCTAGAGACAAAAAACATCATGAGATGGCTAACCATTTCCATTGCCACAATTCCAAATTCTTGATAAAAGAGAAAGGCGCCATTCTATGCACACACAAAGATGCATGTACTACTGAGCTCATCCATTTGTGTATATAACATGTCTAGGAAGTGCCATCACCCTCATCATAAACCATCGTCTTCCAATCATGCAGACCTGAGGTTTTCTTTTCATTGTATTCTTTGCAAGGCTGACACATTTTCATTTTCATTTCAATTCTGTGCTGTCACCTGTCAATATTTTTAAAAAGTAAAGAAGTCACATAATGCGCAATAAGAAATACCATCTGGTGCAAATTATCCTTCAAGGAAAAATAGATGGGAAGCATGGCCTGGGGCGTAGAAGAATATTCTGGCTTAAGAACGTAAGCCAGTGGTCCACAGTGAGCACAGCTGCTCTGTTTAGAATAGCCTTAGATAGAAACCAGTTCAGGCTGCTGATCGCCAATGTTCTACAAGGACATGGCACTTGAAAAAGATGAAATTAGTCAGAGTAATAGGTAGGGCAGTGTTTCCCAAATGGTGTGCCATGGCTCTGTGTGGTGCCAGGAAACCCAGAAAAACATGGTGCTAATAGGATGGGAGGCTGTGCCCAAGGTGAGAATTACAACCATTTCAACCTTGCAATGGGATAATTAAACAATTCCATGGGAATAGCAACAGTGGTTTCAGCAGCAGGAACTGCCAGTGCCATAGCATGTGTGTGTGTTGTGTCGTTACAGTCATGACCGACTCTTCGTGACTCCATGTCCATGGAGTTTTCTTGGCAGGAATACTGGAGTGGTTTGCCAGTTCCTACTCCATAGTATAGAACAATGACAGATGATGTCAGGAGACTTCTTCCTGGTTGGAGTTTAGCCCGCTGCTACTGCTCCCGAAACAAAGAGCCCATCCCTAATTATCAGTGATCACTTAAAGATTGCTACTCGTTTAAGAGGAAACTAAAAAGGAAACAATGCAGATTTGCCTTAAATTTAAATATTTTAATTTATATTTCTAGATGGAAATTTATAACAATCACTGTAATTTAAAAGAAATACTGTAGATACCTGTATATCTGAGTATAGTGGCCCTGGTGTCTCTGGCTGGGTGATTTGTGTGCCTACTGTAGTTCGGTGAGAATTGTTCAAACACAGTCTCAGGACCCATGCTCTCCCATTTAGGATTCTACAGCATACAATGTTGCACAAGCAAATTTCTTTTCTTTCAACAGAAGAATGGCTAGCTTGAACTGTAGTAGTGTGGGTTTAGTGATTTCAGCAGTGATTTCAGCTCTTAGACATAGCAGGCTGGAGACAGCTTCTAGTGTAACAGCTCTTTATTCAGGGAGAGAACAAGGCTGGGGGCTGGGGAGAGGGAGCTACTTTTATAGGAGCCAGGACTGGCTAGGAAAAGATACATTTTGGAGGGAACAATTACAACCAATCACAAAGCTGCCTTTTGGCAGAGACCAATAGGGTTGAGGATCCAAATGCAGCAACTTGAATAAACCAATAGGCCTGTTCCCTTTGGAACAGGAACAGAAACCAATAGCAATACAGATCAATATACAACAGAATTGCAAAGCTAAAACATGCAATTCTGGCGCCAGTTATTATCAGGCAGCTTCAAACAAAGGTGTAACTACAAGTTTTGGTGTCCACTGGGCATATCAATGAAGGGTGGACCATATGAGATTGTCATATACGGAGAGAGAGGCAACGGGGAGGAATGGCAGTAATGTGGCTGTCATATTGGCTCCATGTTGAGCATCACCTGTTTTGTGTTGCCTTCTGGCCGGAGAGGAATGGTTGGGGGTGACACACCTGCTTGGGCTCCTGTCTTTCCAACAGTGGACATCAATGCGGACTTTTCATTCTTCCAGAAGCAAATGTTAGTATGTTTTATATTTTCTGCCCTGAGTTAAAATTCCAATCACTGCACCCTATTTATGGCTGTGCCTTTAAGGAGCATACATTTCTTTCTTCTGCCTTTTTTATCCTTAAACTGGATTGTAGCTGGGCGTTTCATCGGGAGATGCCTTCAAAGAGGAGATTGCTCTCTCCATAAGTGCACTGGATTTTCGGAAGTATTTTTAATTAATCATGTATGTATTCAGAAACACTGTATTTATTTTCCTAAGATGCAAGCAGTTGGGCCAATTCTGGAAAGTTTCACTTTTAATTACTAGCCATGCCTAAGCCAGATCGCCAGACACCAGTATTTCCTCGTCCAACCCTTGGAAAACAATTATTACACCAAGTACCCAGGATTCTCATCTAGAAAATCCAATGGGATGCTGATGGGAATCCAAGTTCGATTTCTCCCTGATTTTGGGGGCCTTGCTCTGGTCCTGTCCTGCCAGCTGCAAACTTGCCTCCAGGGCCGGCGCGTCCATTAAGGTGAACTAGGCAGTTGCCTAGGGTGCCAAAATGGGGAGGGGGCGCTGGCCAGCCTGCTGCCCCCCCGCCGCCCCCCCGCTGCTGGCCACTGCCATCCGTCCCCCCGCCGCCCGCCGCGCCCATCGCCGCCCACCCCCTGTGCCCATTGCCGTCCACCCCCCACGCCCGTCGCCGTCCCCCGTCATCTGCCACCCCCCTGCCACCCCTGCCACCCCCTGCCACCCCTGCCACCCCCGCCCCTCGCCCCACCCCCCGCCCCTCGCCTAGGGCGCAAAAGAAACTAGCGCCGGCCCTGCTTGCCTCCATTGTTTAATGACAAGTAGAGATGGGCACGAAACAAGCAATTTTTCATTTTCGTTTTCATTTTTTCATTTCATTATGTTACAAAACGAAAAACGAATTTTGTCTCCAAAATGAAATGAAACGAACCGAAACAACAGAAATTTTGTCGTGCATTTCGTTTTCGTTGCGGCAAATACATTGAACTGTAATGAATGCTAACGAAACAGCAATTTTTCATTTTCGTTTTCATTTTTTCATTTCGTTACGTAACGAAATGAAAACGAAAACAATTTTTTTTGCAAAAATTCATGAAAAACAAAAACAAACCGAAACGGACCCCCCTAAACGACAAACGACAAATGAAACACCATTTTTTTGAGTCGTGCCCATCTCTAATGACAAGTCATTCAGGTGCTGGTTCCCTCCCCCACCCCCCAAGACACCCTCTGATATGTCCCCATTTGACAGAGGCCAGCATTTTGTTTTGTTTTGTTTTGTTTTGTTTTGTTTTGTTTTCAGTCTGCAGTTGGCAACTTGATTTCTTAGGCTGTTAATCGGATTTTCAGAACAGTCTCTCCAATCTTGTTCAGGAACACTCTTCTACCTCTTGATATTCCGTGCAGTCCCTGTGGCTCATTTCAAGGCGCTACAAGAGGCAGCAGAGTGAAGTGGGAATGAATGAGCTGGCAGAGAGAGGCTGCAGGTTCACTCTCTGTCACATTCCGATGTCTGGCTTGTCAAGCTACATCCACCAGCTTTGTGGATGGTAAAGGCGTTTGGTGAAGATGAAAAATGACTAAAACAGAATTCTCAATCCCTTCCACCTGGATGAATTTAATGGATATGGGCATTCCCAGAATGATACCCAGTGAGAAGTACTGGATAGGGTAATGGACTGGGACTCAGGACGCCTGGGTTCGAATCCCTGCTTAGCCATGGAAACTCACTGATTGTATGTGTGTGTGTGACTGGTGAAGTCTCTCCTTAATTATCTCACTTACCTGCAGGAAGCCTTGCCAACTGCTCACTTGGCACCAGCTTGTATGGTCATCTGCATCCCTCTGTTGTACTCGCCTTTCTTTGCACCTGTTATTCATAAGCAATATGTTGGGAGAAAGTGATGGCAGCCGTAATTCACAGCCACAAAAACAGATGGATGCTGAAGTGTCCATAGAATTTTAAGAGCTAAGCTTCCTACTTCCGGATGGATGAATCCATCAGCTTACATTTTTCCCAACCCTGGATGTTTAAAATCCCAAGCTCTTTTTGTGAAATCCACGAAGACATTAGCAACTTTCAGCAAAGTTGGGCATTCTTGCCTTCCTCTAGTTTTTAATGTAGATGAATACTGGAAAAAACTGCACTCCCACACCTAACTGTATTGTAGGTCTGTACCAGCCATTGCAGTGTGATCTCTGAGGCTATGCAATACATGTATTCAACAACATTCTTAATGCGAAAGATGTTAAAGCACGCGCACGCACACACACACACACACACACACACACACACACACACACAATCTAGCAAAATGGCAGCTGACTAAATAACTCAGTGAGTTCAGTATCAAGCTGGCGTGCCAAAGTTGGGAGTTCAATTCCTCACTATACCTCATGTGAATACAGGCAGCCTGTGTGGTGGTCTGAGTAAGCTGCACAGTCCCAGGATGCCCCCAGAAGACAATAATTGTAAACCGCTTGGGATTATTCTACTGTATACCCAGAAAACCCTGAAAATGGACACCTTAAGTCAGGGTGAACTGGATGGTACATAATATTACTATCAAGGGAATTTGAAATGGTTTCTTTTTTTAATTTGCAGCATTGTGGGAATGCGTCAGACTACAGTGTTGCCTTGGCTGTCGTGTTGCAGCAGAATCCTGCTGTCAGACCTGCAGCTCTGAGCCCCTCCGGCTGCACAGCATTCTGTTACATTTCTGCCCTGCTCTAAAATCACTAGTCAGTTCTGACAGAATGGATTATATTTCATTTATTGGATTGCTATGTGTTCAGAATGCTACGGCTCCACATTTATCCATGACTAGTGAGCAAGCATAATACCATCAAATACTGAAGGATTTGCTCAGGTTAAGAAATGGATGAATTCTTTTTTTTTTTTTTGTACTGATCACATGATGCAAAGGTGTGCCGAATCAGTTCTGTGGTTTTTACTCCCAACATGAAAGTTCTCTCTCTCTCTCTCTCTCTCTCTCTCTCTCTCTCTTCTCTCTCTGTGTGTGTGTGTGTGTGTGTGTGTGTGTGCTTCTGCTGCTGCTGCTGCTGCTGCTCAAACCAGAACGATTCAAACAGATTTTTCCCCCCCCTGTGGGATCAGTTGTTTCCTTCTTCAAAGGACAAGGGAGCAAGTATGTGTGTGATGTGGCGATTTAGGTTTAACCCCTATAACCTTTTGGTACATCTGAAAGGGGTGAAACTAAGAAAGAGCCTGGCTATGAATAAGCAATATGGTGCTGTTGTTGAGGTCTTGGGTGTGTGTGTATCTATCTATCTATCTATCTATCTATCTATATCTATATCTATCTATCTATCTATAGATCTATCTATCTAGAGGGAGATAGAGAGAGAGAGAGAGATAGATAGAGACACACACACAGACAGAGAGAGAGAGAGAGAGTCACGTTTTGCTGTTGTTATAATTGCTTATGTTGTATGTTGTAAAATTGAATAAGAAGGGACTCATTTTGTGGAATTTTGTTTGTTTGTTTGTTTGTTTGTTTGTTTATTATTGCACTTATTGACTGCACCGACTTTCCCACAGGAACCTCTGGGTGGTTCACAAGGCAAAAGAGCCAAATAAACAGATAAAACAAAGTAAAACCACTTAAAAACAACAAACACAAATAATCCTGACAAGAGGGATGGTGGGGTAACAGAACCAGAACAAAGCAACAACACAGAACATCAGCGATTGCCACAAGGCTCTTTGATAAGCAAAGTTTTCAGAGCTTTCCTGGAGGCTGGGAAGGACTCAGCAAGGCAAATCTCTCTAGGCAATTTATTCCAAAAGGCTGGGGCAGCCACTGAGAAGGCTCGATTGTGGGTTAACGCCTTATGGGCCTCCCTTGGGGTGGCTACCCAGAGCGAGAAAGCCTGCAATGCTCTGGTGGGCTGGTCCACAGTTGACTGAGTGATCTGCCCCACCAGATATTCAGGTCCCAAGCCATGGAGGGTTTTATAACCCAAAACCAGTACCCTGAACATTATTCAGGAGGCAACGGGTAGCCAATGCAGGCAAGCCATGCTTGGGATGATGCGGTCAAATCTGCCTGCAACAACCACCGATCTGGCTGCTGCATTTTGCACCTGCTGCAGTCACCGAACAAGGGTCAAGGGAAGCCCCATGTAAAGAGCATTACAGTACTCTATCCTCAAGATGACCAGCACTTGCACTGCTGTCTTCAGAGATTCCTCGTCAAGGTACAGGTGAATCTGGGTGATAAGCCAAAGTTGGTAAAAGGCTGACTTGGAAAACAGCTGCCACCTGGGATTCCATGTACAGAGCTGAATCCAGGATGATGCCCAGACTCCTCACTCTGTCAACCAGCTGGAGGACAGTCCCACCAAGACTGGGAAGAGGGCCACTGTACCCATCAGCCCACCCACCAAGAACAGAACCTCGGTCTTCTCCAGGTTGAGTTTGAGCCTGTTTTTGCTGGTCCATTCCATGACTGCAGCCAAGCAGCGATCAAGGGTCTAAGTTGTCTCTATTGTAGCAGTAGAGAAGGAGAGACAGAGCTGCATGTCATCAGCATACTGATGACAGCAAACCCCAAATCTCTGAATGACCTCAGCCAGCGGCCTCATATAGATGTTAAATAGCAATGAGGAGATCTCCTGGGGCACCCCGCAAGAGAGCACCCAAGGGGCTGACAGTTCCTCCCCCAGCCTCACTCGCTAGCCACAACTCTCAAGGAAGGAGTGGAGCCAGCCCAAGGCTAGACCTCCAATTCCCATCTCAGAGAGTTTGCCCAGGAGGATACTGTGGTCAATGGTATCAAAGGCTGCTGATGGATCAAGGAGGACCAACCAGGTGGAGCAACTCCTGTCAGCCCCCCTCAAGAGGTCATCTTGCAATGCGACCAGGGCTGTCTCAGTCTCATGACATGGCTTGAACCTGGAATGGAATGAATCCAGGATGTGATCCTTCTCCATGAATGACTGGAGTCGCTTGGCGGCAACCCACTCAACCACCTTGCCCCAAAGGGGAGCAATGGCTATCGAATGGTAATTAGACATATTGTCCACAGCCAGGCCAGGTTTTTTTAAGAATGGGCTTAACCACTGTCTCCTTCAGACAATTAGGAAAAATCCCATCCCTGAAGGAGGCAGTGGCAATTAAAGAAGCCCATTCTGGCATGCGCCCCTGAGTGAACTTAATAAGCCAGGACGGACAGAGGTCGAACGGAGAAGCCGATGGCCTGCAATGAGCCAGTGCCCTGAAGGCATCAGCTGACAAAACAGGCCCAAACTCAACAAAACAAGGAGACCGGGGGGGCAGCACTAAGAATCCTTGGGGACAGATCAGTGGAACTGGAGTCTAGATCGGCTCAGATGGCCTCAATTTTAGACTTTAAAAAGGCTACAAAAGACTCACTAGTGAAATCACTAAGAGGAGGCCCTGGCTGACCAGGGTTGCCGAGGTCTCGAACCATCTAGAATTGTGTTTGCAAGGTTCATCAATATATATCTAAGTAAACAAACAGCCCCACAGAACTCAAAAGTGTTACACAGGCAATTGGGGCATAATGTTTGTTCACTGTAGGAACACCCAACCTGGTGATCCCTGAGTTTCCCTATTTTTTTTTTAAAGTTTGACTAAACAAATCTAGCACCTCCTTTGCACAGGGGGAAAATGCTGTGAAAAAGAAACAATGCTGAGGAAACACCGAAGACAACGTGGCATGTGTGTTTCTGTGGATGTTATGAAGAATTTTTGAAAGCTATTGCATTTTCCCTAATGCCATAAAAACCCTTTAAAAAGCAAAGGTAGAAATAGGCTATAGGCAATACCTTTATAGGTCACTAAGTAAAAAAATAATAAAAGAAATCACTGCAAGCTTTTGTGGACAATTATCCACTTCTTCAAAGCAAGCACCAACAGTCCAAACATGGCAAAAGGTGTGGTTTGCCAGGAGGTTATTCTTAGATGTAAAGTTCTTAACAAGAGAGTTTGTGCCAGGAACTTCTTGTTCCTTCAACCACCTGGTCACCCCCTTAACTCACCCCCAACCCCTCACTCATGCCAGGCATCTGTCCCTGCACCCTTCCACCCCTCACCCCTTGCTCCTTTCCCTCTTGTCCTCCTCATCGCTTTTTTTGGGCTCCTCCTTCCTCCTCCCAATAGACCAACATGACAGCAACAGCAATGGCAGCAGGGAGCACATGACATGATGACATTGGGGAGCCGATGGCAGGGTAAGAACACATACACCACCAGAAAAGGTTTGATTTGGGGCTAAAGTCCACATGACTGCAGATGGAATCCAAAAAATGATCCCTTTGCTGTTTTATTCCAGCAGTGGGAACAGGCCCTAACAGAGCTATCTCTGTGAAAATATTCCTAAGGCTTTTTCTGAAAGCTCCCATCTCTCTTTTTGCTAATAGCCAGTGAATTTCTCCATGACCCCTTCCCTGATCAATCATTTATTTCCAGCAGCACAAGCCAAAACAAATATGTTTTAAGTGAAGCGTAGACCTTTTATTTCTGTGCATTTCTTTCGTATTCCATCCCCTGGGCTCTGTAAGTTACAATATGTTTTTTATCTCGTTAACTTCACAGCATTAGAACCTGAAATATACTGTCTTTCTTGAGGCCATAGAATGAGCTAACAGAGACCTTGTAGGACTTAAATCTAGAGCCCCCTTTACAAAATCCAGCAGTCAGACCATTAAGCCACATTGGTAATGATTCAAAATGCTTGGGGATGCAAATGTCACACTAGCATCTGAGGTGGAGAACTGGATTGTGCACCTAACACAGTGGTTCCCAAACTCGGGTCCTCGGAGGTTCTTGGACTACAACTCCCAGAAATCCTGGCTGGCACAGCTAGTGATGAAGGCTTCTGGGTGTTTTAATCTAAGAATATCTGGGGACCCAAGGTTGGGAACCATTGGCTTCTCTGCCAAAAACATCCTGAGCAAAGAAATATAGCAGTGGTTCTCAACCTGTGGGTCCTCAGATGTTCCTGGACTGCAACTCCCAGAAACCCATTCCAGTACAGCGAGTGGTGGAGGCTTCTGGGAGTTGCAGTCCAGGAACATCTGGGGGGACACAGGTTGAGAACCACTGAAATATAGCATCTCTTTCCTTTCTGCGGGGTGGTGGTGGTGGTGGGTGTTGTGTGTGTGAGAAAGAGCCTTCTGAAATCTCAAGGACCCATTCTCACCTGCAGTGAACTACTTCCACTGCCTCATCTTAATGATTGCAAGAGGTTGTACTCAGTGCCTGTTACAAAGAAGAGCAGAAATATCCATCATTAGCAATGGCATACAAGCTGAAAACAGATGAGGCAACAGAAAGGCAAGATGAGCTAGCTTGGGAAAAGATGATCTCATGAGAAATTGCTAATTTTCCAGTCTTCTGCCCAATTGCTTTTTCTTCACTCCGCTCTCTCTCTCTAATCAAAAGGAAGCAGCTGGGAAGAGAGGTGACATTCTAGACCTTCCGTTGCTAGAACAGGAATGGGTGAATAACACAGCGTCTTTTCCAGCACGGCATAAAATCCTCTGAGGCACTGAGCCCTTCTGCATGCCCTGCCATGCTTTTCACACTGGCGCTCCTCATGATATTTAACCGAGGGCGGGCAGTGCGCCCCTCCAGATGTTATGGATCTCTAACGCTCATTTTCCACAGCCAACGTAAGGAATGGTAAGAAAATGCTATGGGATACAGTCCAGCAACTTCTTGTAGGGAGGAGAATGTACTTTGCCCACCCTGGCAACAAATACTTTGGACCAAATCTAGACATTAGGCACATTAGGTTCACTAGTGCAGCAGCTCCCAGTTTTGCATCTCCAAATGTTCTTGGACTAGGGCATTCTGGGAGTTGCTGTCCAAGAACATCTGGGGACTCGAGGTGGGGAACCACTGCTACAGAGCATTAGGTCCATTTCGGATTTAATGGGATTGACCAACGAATCCCATTTACTTGTCCCATAAAGCTGTTTCTACTGATCTGTGCTTTTCTTCTGCTTATAAGGGACTCTTGGTTCTGGCAAGGGTTGACTCACAAATGCATGATGTATTGCCTGGAATCTTCTTCCTTAGTGTATGCCATTGCAGCTATTCTGCCATGCTTTCCTGGCCAACCACTCCCAGCGTGATTCTTGGGTGTAGGAATGCTTGCTCCTGCACCAAAGCCAGTGTGCACACGTCCCCAGAAATCGTGGTACAGGCACCTTCATTACCAGGAAAGAGCAGCTGGAAAGTTACAATTTGGCTTATACAACAAACAGGATTTTGGCCTTTATACACTGAATCCTGTTTTGGACTTTTATTTGCTATGCCAGCTTTTATGTTCAGAGGCGTTGATTCCGTATAAGGGCTTCAGAATAAGTGACCATCCAGAAGTTGTTAGACTGTAGGTCCCATCAATCCAATGTACACCAAAGTGAGAGTAATAGTTGTAGTCCAATTGTAAACTCAAGCCTATGCTTTCCTTTTTAAGGAGTCAGTTCATCTCATCTATGGTTTTCCTCTTTCTCTGCTCTGCTGCTTTCTGCCTTTCTGTGTTTGCCAGAGAATCCTGCTTTCTTATGATGTGCCCAAAGTAGGACAATCTCAGTTTCAATATTTTTGCCTTCAGAGAAAGTTTGGGCTCGACATGATTTATGAGCTGTTCGTTCATCTTTCTGGTAGTCCGAGGTATCTGCAATGCTCTCCTCCAGCATCACATTTCAGATAAGTCAATCCCCCCACCCCCCGTCAGCCTTCATTACTTAGCCATCTTTTATGCCCATATATGGTGACCGGGAAATACAAGAGTGTGAATGATCTTGGTCTTTAATTATAGGATTTTAATTTTTTTATTTTAATTGAACTGATCTGAGTGATGCAAAGCATTAGAACAGTGTGTACATATATACATGTTTAAAAAACACACTCACCTAATAGCTTTGGGCAAACTGGTATGTCTCAGCTTTCCTGACTCACCAATAATATAGATTTTTTTTTCTTCTAGAATAGTTTACAACATGTATGGAAAGTGTCTTTAACATAAAAGAAAATACCAAATAAATGTCAAATATTGTGTGGACTTCAAAAGGAGTTTTTAAAAGCATGCTGGGATTTCTTTCAGAATTTGCCACTGATTTAGACGATGGCTCCATCCAAGCAGTGGCTCATCTTGGACCAGGCATAATAACATCTTTTTGCTTAGCCAGCAATTTGGAGGGAAGGAGGGATGCTCTTCTTTGTTCTGTTACCAACGATAAGTTATATGACTGCCAAAACTCTGCCAGCGCTCAAAAGGAACATTCATCATCAGCCCTCTTACCCCAGTGCACCGCACAGACACAAAAAGTTTGTTTTAGTCTTTAAGAACTGTTGACCAAAATCTGCACATGACCCAGAGAATGATATTTCAGCCCTGTGTCACAGCAACAATAGGAACCTATTTATAACCTCCTCTTTTTCCATGACAAGACAAAAAAAGAATCAAGTTTTGTTTGATCCCCTTTACTAGGTGAGATAAATGAGCTTCAGGAGCACAATAATTAGGTGTGGGGAAAGCATTATGTGGCTTCTAAAAAGCCTTAAATATAGGATTAATTACATGTGTTAAGTCAGAGCCATCATCATTTATATTGTCATTGTCATCATGTTTCAGAATGAAAAGAAAAATGGAAGGTCAGCTTGTGGGACCAGTTTCTTTAACAGCAAATACTTTATAGGAAGGGGCAAGGACTACCCCCAAGCCAAGAGTCATCTGCCTTATAGTTATGGGTCTTCTCCCCCACCCCTGCCTAATTGTAGAGCTGCTTGCTTTTCCACTCCATTAAGGCCATCTTGAATCCCAGTTTTGCCTTCTCATGTATTAGTTTCCCCTGCCACTTAAACATCATGTGGACATTTGATGATCACCTTCACACTGTCTTTCTGAGGTTGGGAAATTGAGAACCAAGCTTGCTGGGGCAGAGTATGCAAGGTGTAGTCTGCATAATTAAATTTCTAAACTGCCCAGAGAGTGCTTTAAGCCCTACTGGGGGTATATAAGCAGCATACATGCCACCCTGAATCTAACCACTGCGGAATAGTCCAGCACCCTAACCACTATACCACATTAGCTGTCCAGAAAGGAGAATAGCCCTTCTCAACGTGCTGAACTCCCTTTACTAGTCAACGGAAGTTGCAGTCCAATAGCATCTTGGAGTCACATGCTTCCCATTTACTGTCAACTGTTGCTTTTTTCTGTCAAAGTACAGATGTGTGTGTACATCTGTGTATGCTCAGAGTATTCTAGGCATAAAGCACTAAGAGATCCCTCCTTCTGGGGCTGCTTTGTAGAAGTGCAGTCTGCCCAAGACCACGTAGGCTATTTCTTCTCCCAGGAGATACAGTGGAGAATTGAACTCACAAACCCTGGCAAAGGCAGTAGCTCCAGTTCAGCGAGCTATAGCATATCTTATTAATATTTATTTATTTATTTATTTATTTATTTATTTATTTATTTATTTATTTAATGTTTCTTTTTTCTTTATAAATAATTATTAATAAAAAGGTATCTTAGAAGCGCATACAAGATAATAAATGTCTTTATTTATTTATTTATTTATTTATTTATTTATTTATCTTTCTTTATCTTTCTTTATAAATAATTATTAATAAATGAGACACTTATTTTATAGCTTCCAAGAAGTGTGGATGCAGTGAAGTAGATATCATGGAAAGCATGGTCATTTACATTGCATACAAAATGGCTGTTTGAGTTAGGCATTCTGGCAAGAAGTATGTGTTGTATCGTTACAGTCGTGACCGACTCTTCATGACTCCATGTCCATGAAGTTTTCTTGGCAGAAATACTGGAGTGGTTTGCCAGTTCCTACTTCATGCGCCTACAGCACCTGGTATTCCCTGGTGGTCTCACATCCAAGTACTAACCAGGGCCGACCGTGTTTAGCTTCCGAAATCAGGCGAGATCGGATGTGCTTAGGGCATCTAGGCAAGAAGCATAGAGGTGTAGAATCATGAAGTTGACAGGTGACTACAAGGCCACTGAGTCCAACCCCCTGCTCCATGCAGGAATGCAAATCAAAGGATACCTGCCAGGTGGTTGTCCCAATTTCTCTTGAATGCCGCTGCGTTGGGGCACTCACCACCTTTGCCCCCTGTTATTCAATGGACGTATGGCTTCCTGTAGCTTGAGCCTATTTTCTCATGTCCTGCATTCTGTGATGATTGAGAATGGACCCTGCCCCTCCTCTGTCTAGCACTGTTTCAAGTACAGTGGACCCTCGTGTAACAAACGGTTTGTATAACATAAAATCTACATAACATAAACAATTCTGGAGATGGGGGAAATTTGCTTAACAGAATCGCCTATGGGGCGAATCTGTACAACATAAAAATGGTCGTGATTAGGGATTACTCCATTTTCAATGCATTCCTATGGGAAATTTGCATAAAGGAAAATTTGCTTAACTGAATTTCATTTGGAACAAATTAATTCATGGTACCACTGTATTTTTAAAGTGTTATCATATGCTCCCCTCAATTTCCTTGTCTCAAAACTAAATCATCCTCAGTGTTATCAGTCTTTCCTCATAGGACTTGGTTTCCAGACCCCTGATCATCCTTGTTGCCCTCCTCGGAACTTTTTCTAATATGTCAGCATCTTTCTTGAAGAGTGGTGTCCAGAACGGGACACAATACTCAAGATGAAGGCTAACCATAAAGGGGAACTAGTACCTTGCCTGATTTGGAGACTATACTTCTGTTAATGCTGACTAGGGGCGCTTTTACACGACCTCTAAAATCTGCTAACAACTTAAATTCAGACCAGAGATCATGGGGTTTGTTCCTCTTCCTGTGTTCCCACTCTTCCGCACTTCATTGCTCCTGTCTGCGGTGAGGGGAGGGAGAAAAAAGGGAGAAAATAATGCAGGCTCACCTCCACTCACCTCCGTCTGCCGTCCAGAGCAGCCCCGTAAGGATTCCTGTCTCTTAAAGGGGCGGCAGGGACAAAAAAACAAACAGAAGGTGAGGGGAGCCTGGCATCCACAGCTTTACAATCCGCATCGGAATTTTTTTTACCTCCAGAGACCAGGTGCACGCTTCAGTGGGCATAATCATACTTTATTTTGTTTAAAGTCCGCAGCTTTTGGGAAAACAATTTTAAGCTCCGCATCTGGGAGCCCTTTGCCTTGGATTTTCGGGGTCGTGTAAAAGTCTAAAATAGCATTTGCCTTTTTTGTAGCCACACCACAAGAACTGGATGAGGTGATAGATTTGCCTAATATTTTGACATATTGTCCAATGGAATTTACATTCTTGGCTCAAGCATGTGTCAAAGGTTTTATAACTCCATTCTTCTTTAGTGAAACATTGTAAGTAGAAAAATACTGATTTAATGTTGATTAATATTACACTATGTTCATTTATTAATTTCCTCATAAAAGGCTACTTCAGTACAGTATTTTCATTGCTAATAATTTTTCACATTGTTTCTCTTGCTGTCCTACATTATTTTGTATGTTACTGTCTGTTGTCAGGTAATCTGATTATTTGAGGATACATCTGATAGTAACATTGACTTGATTACTTTGCTGGCAAGAAATTAAGCTTGCTCCAGTGGATGATGACTAGGGAAACTGTCCGTGGGCCAAAAAAGATCAGGTATCATTAGTGCATGTTCGGTTCCCTTGGCTAGCATTATAGTCTGGAATCGATGGTGGGGGGCATGGGCTTTCTAGCCTTAGTTCTGGGTAGGTCAGTGATCTATAGAACAGCCATTCGCTCCATAGCTTCCATCAAACAAAAATCCATCTTTCAGTTGTATTTGAACGAAGACCCTACTGTGTCCTTTCATTTTGTGCTGCAGGTATATCGCGAGCTGAGTGTAAAAAAAGAAATAAGAGAGGAAAAGAGGTCATTCTTGTGTCTAACTACATTTCTCTAAAGCCTTTTACTTTTACAGTATTGTTGTTTTTTGTTGTTGTTGCTGCTGCTGCTGCTGTATTTGTGGCTCTAAAAAAAGCTGCCAAATGTTGTTGTAGTGTTTGAAAGAAAGATACTCCAAGACTTATTTTGTGTAAAACAATAGCAGATAGTTTAGTGAACAGGTTGGCTATTAAAATCCCTTCCTTGGTAGAAGCGTCAAACTGCGAAGATGAGCAATGGGTGGCTTGCTCCCAAAATAGATGAGCATTTCCCCTCCCACCCCAAGAACACATTTGTTATCTTGCGTTATGTAAATTCCAGTTGGCTCGAGATTTCGCTCCCTTTGATTCCTCCCTGGATGTGCTTTTTTCACATTTGGCTTGGAAGCCATTACATGTTTGCAATTAGTTTTGAATCAGGCGATGTTTCTCAGTGACTGTGATGGGCTGAGAAAGGAGGGGAAGGCGGCATGGGTGGAAATAGTTGAGAGGGGGGACTAAACATTGCTCCAGAACAAGATTGAGATGTTTGGAACCACTTTGCGGGAAAGCCGGCTGGTTTATTCTTTTGCACAGTACAGCTGAGCTTATAAAACGCTGACTAACAAGACCTAGTAGGAAGCTGCAACCGAGAGCAAGTTCATTGAATCAGGGGAACCTATGAAGGAATTGACTTGCCACAATTCCCAACAGATTCAATGGCCTTACTCTACTCCTGACTTAGAACTGGATTTCAGCCACTAATATCTCCAGCCTTTATAATGGAGGAAATTCCAGGTTAAACATCAGCACCTAGTTGAAAACTCCTATAATCCAAGTAGGAAACCAAGAACTGTTTCTCGTTGTTATTAAAATACAGGGGTTCTCAAAGTGTGCACTGTGGCCCCTGCAACACCCCTGGGTGCCCTGGGGCACTTCCAAACCCAGCAGGGGGCAGGGGCATGGAATCTTCTCTGATTCTTTTCTTTTTAATATTATATTTTACTTTTATTATTTTGAACAAGACAATGCACCTCCTTTTGAAGTTGTAGGGCTTTTTTTTAAAAAATATAAAACATCAAAGCGTACGGGAACACTTCATTCATGACGGATTCTTACATGAAACTTAACGAAGGCTAGTCCAACACAATGATTGCTTTTCCCAAAGAAACATATGCACAATCTGTGTAAAATGGAAGTCTGTTATAGAATTTCATATGGATTAACTTGATTCAGTGTGTTGTTACATCTCAAAAAAAAAAAAAACCCTCCTGCATTTTTTCGAGTTTAGCATGCTTGAAATTGATTTAGAAATCTCCATTTACATGATGTACAGCTGAGTGTGCATGTTTTGGCTGGAAAGTAGGGTTGGGGTTTTTTTTGGTTCAAAAATGAGGTATTTTAACGGCCTCAAGAGGGTTGTTTATTTCAGTACTTTTGTGGGTGTGATTTATTTTCAATCACTTTTATTTGTGTGTTTGTCTGTATCAGACTAAATTGTCTCTCTGGGGGTTTGCCAAGGGAAACTTTGCAGTCTGATTTGTCAGGGTTTCTCCATCTGTGATAAGGAAACTATCCCGGTTTGACAGAAATACAAAATAATAATAAAGCAAATACTAAAAAATAACTACAGAGGGAGCAACAAGTGGCTGTGAGGGGCAGCCAGTGTGAGGGCAGGTAGACACTGCAAAGTATTGTTATTTATTTATTTATTTATTTATTTATTTATTTATTTATTTATTTATTTATTTATTTATTTGTATCCCACACCAATTTTCCCAGAGGGAACTCTGGGCGGTTGCATTTGAAGCTTTGTCCTGTGTCTGCCCACCCTCATGCTGGCTGCCTCACACAGCCACCAGTGTTGTTCTTGTATTTTTAATATTTTCTTTCAAACTGGGATAGCTCTAATTCTGTATTAAACATTGATAGCCTTACTCCCCCCATGAGAAGTTTGGGTTTAGCATATCTATTTTGTTCATATTTCCTGCCAAACACAGAGATTTGCAGTGTCAGAAAATATTTCTGACCTCCTATGTCTCCAGTTTTCAGAAGTTCTCTCTTTAGAACAACATATCTGCCTTCCAGCACTGCTGCTCCCTGGGAATTGATTTGAGATGAGAGGCAGTATAGTTCAGTGGTTAGAGTGCAGGACTGAGATTGGGAGGTCCAATTGGAATCCCAGTCATCCATGAAGCTCATTGGGTGATCTCAGGCCAGATTTCTTTCTCAATTTTGCCTATCTTATCAGGGTGGAAAATTATGTATGCTGTTTTGAGGTGTATGGGGGAAGTATGGGGTGCAAATACAAGTGATACGTAATATGTAAACAATTAGACTCTGGCTGAAAATGATTAGTTTTTTTAAAAAAAAGATTATAGGATATACAGTATACTGCTATAGGAAGTCCTTGAAATGGCATCAAAAAATTCATACCAGCAGCAAGGGAGCCCTGGAATCTTTTAGCTTGTGGGCTTTCTGCCTGCTGCTCCCCTCAACAGGCCTAAAATGGGTGGCAGAGATCCCACTCACAATACATTCCTTGCCACACTTGGCAAACAGCAACTTTGCTTCACATCCCTTTTCCTGCTTAAACGGGTATATTTGTCTTTGCCGTAAACTTACCCTTAGAGGTGAAGTGTCCCTGGAATCCAGCAGGCAAGTCTGGGCTTCCAGAGCTGCTGGCTAATTCCATTATCCCGAAAAGAAAGGGCCCACTGAGGAGTTAGTCTCCGCTGAAATGCAAAGTGCTTTGGAGGGTGAAAGAACAGGTCATTTTCAAGCTGGTCTCAGCCTGTTCCTGCCATCCTTAATAGACAGCGCCAAAGCAACCCTTTCGGTAGGTTATGGTTGATGGACACATTCACTAGCCCCAGGTCCTTGGTTGTACATCTCAAGCATCTCAGGGTTTTCCTTTGAAAGGGAACTTGCTATGCAGGGCTGGATGTGCACTTTTCTGCTGGGCCTCTTGAAATTCAAATGCACCGAACGTGGTATTACAATTCAGTCTTGGCCTGCTCCATCCATCACCGTCAGTCACTGCCTTGTTTCCTCTTCTCTTGGGCCTTGACTATGTTATCCCTCAAAGTGGAAGATCCCTCACTTTTCCATTAAAAATGCATATATACTTAACCATCCTCTGGCCTTTTCAAATCTTCTTGCTTCTCCTTTTACTTTCACTCACCATCTGACACGATTCCCGTCCACTTCCCCCTCCTTTCATTCTATAAAATGTTTCGCTTCTATGCTGTGATTTACCATGGATCACAACAATCTGTTGGGACCATAAAGTGGCAGTGCATGGAATTTACATACTTATCCAGGCTGGGCCTTGCAGGAGGGAACATCACCCTTTCAGGTTGGAAAGCAGAAAAGGTGGCAAATGGCATCCTTCAGTGAGGAAGTCCTGCCGCCTGCCAACTCAATGAAGCAACTTGGTGGGTGCTCCTGAGTTACCCCTCCTCTCCTCAGCTGTGATAAATGTTGGAGCAGGAGAACAGCCAGCAGGGCTATCTGATGCCTCACCATGCAGGAGTCCCCTAAGAGTGTGTGAGGGAGGTGAGAGGTAGTTTTTCCATTTTCCCTTTGGCCACCTCTCCCAATAGGCCTCATGCTGAGCAAGGACCTTCAGAGTGAGGCATTTGAAAGTTGCCGGGCTTCCGGAGAAGTGGCGTGATTGCTTCTCACAGCTGGTATGGCTTTCTGAATTGCCAATCACCCATGTGGGTGCCTGACCAACGGGAAAGGGGCCCATGATGATGGCAATCATGAAAGTGACACTTCTCCTCACAGTGGGACTCCTGGGGGGTCCACTTGAAGGGATCCACAAGACAGGGTTTTTCAGATGGTCTACCGCAGGCCTGCCCAAAGTCCGGCCCGGAGGCCAAATCTGGCCAGTCAGGCCATTCTTCGCCCCATTTTTTTTTAAAAAAAAACCTTATGCCATCACTGACACCACTGGGAAGCTTGAGGGGCTGGGCTGGCCAGCCGGTCAGTGAGCAGAAGCTTGTAGGGTGGGCGGGCAAGGGGGTGGGCCACCAGCACCAGCACCACTGGGAAGCTTGTGGGGCTGGGCGTGTGCACGGGGGTGGCACACGGGTGGGCCACCGCCACTGGCATCACCGGGAACCTTGTGAAGCTAGGCGCGGTCAGTGGGTGGGGCTTATAGGTCAGTGGGTGGGGCCTGCAGTGGGGTGGCAGGGTCAGGGAGCAACCGGCCCCTGACACATTCTCAGCCACCAAATCTGGCCCTCCTTACAAAAAGTTTGGGCACCCCTGGTCTACCGTGTGTGTGTCTGTTCAATTCTCTTGACGAGACATGGGCACGACTCGGCGAAATTGTCGTTTCCGTTTTCGGTTATCGTTTCCGTTACGTAACAGAAACGGTAACGATAATTAAGCCATCAGAACTCGAACTCGAACTGAAAAAAGAAAAAATTGGTTGGGTTTTTCGTTTCTGTTTGTGGCATCGCGGCGATCGCGCAATGCGAAGCACAGAAAAAGTTTTTTAAAGTTTTTTTAAAAAACCCTGACTCCCGGTCAAAAAAGCAGGCGAAAATATGCCCGCCCGCTCGCCCACCCCCCACCCCGCCCACCGCCTAGGGCGCAAAAACACGTAGTGCTGGCCCTGATTGCGGGACGCCCCTATGCTCTGGGAAGTCAAATCGTGCTAAATCGCGGTGGAAACGACAAACGGAAATGACAAATTTTTGAAAAATTTCGCGACAAACGGAAACGACCCGAAACGGACCCGTTCCGACAAACGAAAACTCGAAACGTCATTTTTTCTGGTCATGCCCATGTCTACTCTTGACATTTTTAATTTGTTTGAGGTGTTACTGTGGAAGAATAAGGAGAGTTGTATGATGCATCCGACAAGCAACAGGTTGGGGAGTGCTGATCAAAGGCTATTTCGGAGGGGATCACTGTCTCAGAGCTACACCTTCACAATCACCCACTGTTCACTGTGGTGGTACACAGGGGCCTTGTAGCACAGAAACCACAGTCTGGCAGCTATTAGTTAATAAACTACCAGTTCTTTTTCAAAGCATAGGATCAGCCTCGATTTGGGAAATATTTGGATGAAAATAAAAAGTTTTTTTTAAAAAAAAATTGGGTTCCCCATTAAATACTGTGGAAAACAAATAAATGGGGGTTTATAGATTTTATACAGTGTGTCTATACAAGCACCATGTATGTCTCTCCACTCCCCTTGCCCTCTGCCATCAACAGTTAAGCTTTATGTAGTTGGTTGGAACGCTCAGAGAGTTGGAGTCACTGATGGCAGAGCCAAAAACTGGGAGCTCCATTCTGCTTTATGCCTCCCAGCAAAAGAGGCAGTCTGTGGGTGGAAGGAGGACTGCCACCGGAAGAAGAAGGGAATTGTAAAGCCATTTTAAGTACTACACCTAGGAAACCCTGACAAGAATTGCCATATGTCACCATGGATATGACTACATAGTAGCAGAGGGCCAGTGTGGTATAGTGAATATATTTGATTAGGTAGGACCTGGAGGAGATAGATTCAAATCCCTACTCAGCCATGGAATCTCAGTGAGAGTGAGGTGGCCCTGGTAAGGAACTCCTGGAACATCTTAACATAAATTGAAATCCCTGTTGATGTTGTTGTTGTTGTTGCTGCTGCTGCTGCTGTGTGCTACCGCCTTGCCTCTAACATATGAGAACCCAATCAAAGAACAACCCTCTTGCTAACAACCTTGCTCAGCTTCTGCACACTCAAGCTGTTGACTCCTTTATTGAGTCAGTCTTTCACATCTTTGGCCTTCTTTTCCAGTTGCTCTCAATGTTTCTCAGCATTATTGTCTTTCCCGAAGGTCTTTTTTCTTTTCTTTTTATAATGTATGTGCTCATATTACAGCAGCCTCAGTTTCATCACTTCTGCTTCTCAAGGGAGTTCAGGCCTTCAACCCCTTTCATGGTTCCCTTTAGTCAGAAGGGAATTGATGACACATAGGAACAAAGTGACGCTGTGTATTTTGTTAGTACTGTCTTTTGATCTCAGGGTGACTTATATTCTTTCCTTAATATTTATACGCTCTGTCCTGGGACTCTTAGATGAACTATGGAAATATAAGCTTAGAGAAACAAATAAACAAACACTACCTGAGGATGGACTCTCCATCCCAACCCCCTACCATCCAGCACTGGCGCTCGATTTCTTCAGGGCTCTATGGCCAGGTAGTATGGATCCTTTTAAACATGTATTGTACATGCTGATTAGAAAAGCAGGAGAGGAAGAGTATATGATGAAATAACTTTCAGGTGTATACTGCCACTAATGAACAGGAGATGGAGAAATGGATAGGACAAAGTCATGGATTAAATTTATGGGCCACTGCAGTGGAAGAGAATTTACCACAGCACTGGGTTCTCTTTAAGAATAAAGGCGGGATAAAAATATTTTAAACGAATAAAGAAATTGTCACATGAGGAACAGCCAATGGTTATTGTTGTTACTGACTGAGGCCAAAACTATACTTTCCAGAAATATCAGATTAGATTCACCACAACTTCTGTTGTGTACAATGTCAGGTCATACGATACTTCTAAATGGCACCCAATTTGGTTCTTCTCTGCTCCAGTTAATGATTTTTTAAAAAACAGATATGCTGCAGGTTTGGGGGGTACACAACTGCACCCCTCTTTGGCTTGCTGTCTCCATTTGCCAAGCCCGATCTGCTTCCCTCTTGACCACCCGATATGTCCACCCCACCCTTGAGTCTTCAAATGCTTTTTCTCCTCTTATAAAAGTATCTTAGGAAAAATTTACAGATTCATTGCTCCTCTGGCAAGGACCTGTAAGAGAAAATGATAGAAACCAATACAAACAAGTAATTTGCAAGTAGAGAAAAGGGGTTTGCTGAGGAAGAAATAAAATAGTGTCTTGCAAGAGTGGAGGAGCCAAAATTAGACAAGGGTGCTCAAAGAATACAAAGGATCATACGTATTTTTAAGGTTATAAAATCCTTCCCTCAGCAAGAATGGTTGGGTTCTGGTTCCTACAGAACATTTGGTATGAGTTACAATATGTAATTTGTGGTTACATGTATGTTCACAAGTTGTTACATGTTGGCCTTAGCATTTGTGCCCTTGAGTTGGCCCTGGCACCTCTCTGGCTACAATAACTTTTTTCCAGAGAATAAAAATAGCTGTTGTGAAAGGGGCCCTTTTTGGATTCTTATCTAGAGAAGTTGTTATGTATTTCCTTAATAGGCTCAGAGTTCTGGATCAAGATATCCCATTCTCGCCAAGGCAACTCGCCTACCTGCTCTTGGAGCTGGTTATCTACTTAAGCAGCATTTTTCCCTCTGAGGGGGAAACGAAATATGGAGGAGCTGATGCTAAGCATACTAGAAGAAATAAGGTCCGTTCTGTTACGTCTTTTGCCCCTCTCTTTGTATAAGTAGGTGTGCAATTCTCTTTCTTTTAGCCTGTAATTTAAATCAGATAGCTGTAGAGCAGGCCTGCCCAAAGTCCGGTCCGGGGGCCAAATCCGGCCCGTCAGGCCATTCTGAGTGGCCTGCAGCTGGCTGGCCTGCCCCTCCCCCATGTTTTTTTGTTTTTTTTTTGTTTTTTCTTCCGCCAACACTGACACCGCCGGGAAGCTTGTGGGGCTGGGCGGGCCAGCCAGCCAGTCATTGCGTGGGCTGCTGCCACTGGCACCGCCGACAACCATGTGAGGCTGGAGCATGCGCGGGGGTGGCGCGTGGGCGGGCTGCTGCCACTGGCAACACCGGGAACCTTGTGAAGCTCGGCGCGCGGGCGGGCCTCCGCCACCGGCACTGCTGGGAACCTTGTGAAGCTCGGGAACACCGGCACCGCTGGGAAGCTTGGGCGGACGGGTGGTCTGTTGCCACCGGCACCACAGGGGAATGTGTGGGGGTGGGCAGGCCGGTGGGCCTCTGCCACTGCCAAGGAGCTTTGGGATGGGCTGGCGGGCGAGCCATCGCCTCTGCTATGGGGGTGTGCAAAGTCACACAGAGGGCGACCTGTGGGGCGACCTGTGGCCACGGTTCCATGTGCTTCCTTTGGTCCCCACCTTCCTTCTTTCCTCCCTCCCTTGGTCCCCACCTTCCTTCCTTCCTCCCTCCCTTCCTTGGTCCCCACCTCCCTCCCTCCCTCCCTTCCTTGTTCTTCACTTTCCTTCCTTCCTCTCTTGGTTTCCACCTCCCTCCCTCCCTCCCTTGGTCCCCGCCTTCCTTCTGCAGGTGGGGTTGCAAGGTGTCAGTGGGTGGGGCTTATGGGTCAGTGGGTGGGGCTTGCAGTGGGGTGGCAGGGTCGGGGAGCAACTGGCCCCTGACACATTCTCAGCCACCAAATCTGGCCCTCCTTAAAAAAAAGTTTGGGCACCCCTGCTGTAGAGTCATGATCTTGGACCCTTTTAAGGAGAAAGGTGGGATGAAAAACATTATAAATAAATAATTAAGTAATTAATAAATAAGAAATGAAAAATGGAAGTTGGGGTGGTTACCGGATGTGTCTTTAGAGCCTGTGGGCCTGTGGTGTTTCGTGGTTCCCTGAAAATGTGGTGGCTCTCCCAGAGATTGTGCACAGAGATTGTGCAGGAGCTCTTGTGGAACAACCGCTGCAACCCACAACTTACCCAGGCCATTTGCGCTTTGTCTCATGCGTAGCTTGTTTGCATATATCATACATGGCTTTCTGTTGGGGTTGGGAAGGGTGGGGTCTTCCCTTCATCCTAAAAGTATCTGCTTATTTCAGTGCAGACAGGCAGATACAAAAATGATAATGTGCACATGGACACAAATGCCTTGAGAGCTGGAGTGAGGCATGATGTCCCTGTCACATGATGTCCCAGCCGTTTCCTGACAAACCCACAGCCACGGTGTGCAACTCCTTCCCCAGTACCTGCCACCATATATAATATAGCAAACTAAAAAGTGTGGTGGGGGTGGTTTGCTCTAGATTGGGCATGGTGGTTGCATGCAGCTAACCTTAATTTGTTTATTGATTTATTGGGTAGGTTCACCCTTAGAATTAGGTAAGGCTGATGGCTTTAGTTTTTAGGGAAGGGCATCCCCAAGCTGTCATTTCCAAACTAATTTATATATATATATATATATATATATATATATATATATATATATATATATATATATATATATATATATATATATATATATATATATATAGGGTGGATTCGGGTTTCTTCCCATGTAGAAATCTGGTTGTTTTGGCGACGTTTCGACGAGGTCTCACTCGTCATCTTCAGGCTGGTGTTCTGGCTTCTTTCTTCTTGAAGCAAAGCGTGATCTCAGTTGAAGTCCTTCTATAAATACTGCTGGGTGTGTGTGGTTTGCTTTGCTCTGTTGCTGATTGTAGGTTCGTTTGTTCTTTTGTGATCTGCTGTGTGGCTGAGGCGATCGTTAAGGGCTTAACTGCTGGTGGGTTGGATGGCTGTTTAGAGACATCATGTGTGGGTGAGGTGCTGGATGTGTGTCTATTAGCAGATCACAAAAGAACAAACGAACCTACAATCAGCAACAGAGCAAGCAAACCACACCCCCCCCAGCAGTATTTATAGAAGGACTTCAACTGAGATCACGCTTTGCTTCAAGAAGAAAGAAGCCAGAACACCAGCCTGAAGATGACGAGTGAGACCTCGTCGAAACGTCGCCAAAACAACCAGATTTCTACACGGGAAGAAACCCGAATCCACCCTAACATGCATACCTATACCCGTGAAAATCTACGAAAACAAATATATATATATATATATATATATATATATATATATATATATATATATATATATATATATATATATATATATATATATATATATATATATATATATATATATATATATATATATATATATATATATATATATATATATATGCATGTTAGGGTGGATTCGGGTTTCTTCCCGTGTAGAAATCTGGTTGTTTTGGCGACGTTTCGACGAGGTCTCACTCGTCATCTTCAGGCTGGTGTTCTGGCTTCTTTCTTCTTGAAGCAAAGCGTGATCTCAGTTGAAGTCCTTCTATAAATACTGCTGGGGGTGTGTAGTTTGCTTGCTCTGTTGCTGATTGTAGGTTCGTTTGTTCTTTTGTGATCTGCTGTGTGGCTGAGGCGATCGTTAAGGGCTTAACTGCTGGTGGGTTAGATGGCTGTTTAGAGACATCATGTGTGGGTGAGGTGCTGGATGTGTGTCTATTAGCCTTTTGTTTCTTAACGACCTTGGTGATGGGTGTTCTGGCAGCATCCTGGGCTTTGGTGGAGTGGGGTCCTGTATCTTGTGAATTCATTTTGGTCTGGCTGCGTGTCTGTGGTCTCCCAATGTTTTTTTGGCGTGTGTAAGTGTGCTCCATGTGGTGGCTGGAGTGGGGAGTAGCGGTAGATGGTGCAGTCGTGGTTTTGTTATTGGATGGTGGTTTCGTTTCATCTGTGGGAAGGGTCTGGGTTTGTGTTTGGTGTGGATGGAAGGTGGTGGCATCTTGTGTCCTTTTGGACCTGGTGTCAGTCTTTGTGACAGAGGCTCGTCTGTTGACCAGGGCTAGCTTCCAGATGTCAGGCAAGCGGGAGGTGTCATCACGTTTATTCATGTTGTTTGGGTGTTTCTCTATTTCAATGGCTTCCATGATTATTCGACTGTTGAAGTGTTCAGTTTTGGAGATGAGTTTGGTTCTTTTAAAATCAATTTCATGACCTGTTGTTTTTATGTGCTGGAAGAGAGAGGAAGATTTTTCTTCTTTTTTGACTGCGTTCTTGTGTTCTGCGATGCGTGCGCTTATTCTCCTGTTTGTCTGTCCGATGTATGTGGCTGGGCAGACTTTGCATGGTATTTCGTAGACTCCTTGGTTTTCTAGCTCAATCTTGTCTTTGGGGTTTCTTAAAATGTTGGCTATTTTTTGTTCGGTGCAAAAGGCTGTCTTGATATTGTGTTTGTGGAGAATTTTGCTTATTTTGTCTGTGGTGCCTTTGATGTAAGGGAGGAGGGCAGTGCCGTTGTTCTCTTCTGTTTCTTGGTTCTTGGGGGGTGTTTCTTTTTGGATTAGTTTGGTGATGGTGTTTTTTTGGAATCCGTTCGCAATTAAAGCATTCGAGAGAGTGTGTAATTCAGTTTTTAGGTGGTCTTTGTCAGCGAGGCGTTTGGTTCTGGAGATGAGGGTTTTTGCTACGGAGTTGATCTGTGCGGGGTGGTGGTGTGATTGTGCATTTAAGTAGCGGTTTGTATGTGTTTTTTTTCCGGTAGATGGTATGTCCTAAGGAGCCGTCGGTTTTTTTTGTAGATTAGGACGTCCAGGAAGGGAAGTTGGTTGTTGGCTTCTATTTCCATAGTGAATTGTATTTTGGGGTGTAGGCTGTTGAGATGTGTGAGGAAGTTGTTCAGTTTGTCTTTCCCGTGTGGCCAGATAACAAAGGTGTCGTCAACATATCTGAGCCAGAGTTTGGGTTTATGTTCGGACTTCTGTAACGCGTTGGTTTCAAAGTGTTCCATATATAGGTTTGCGATGACCGGTGAGAGGGGTGATCCCATGGGTGCTCCTTCTATCTGTTTGTATCTTTGTCCATTGTGGATGAAGTATGTGTTGGTTAGGCAGTGGTTGGTCAGATCTAGGATGTGCTTGGGGGGGTTGTATTTGTTGTGGATAGCTGTCAAGGCTTCTTGAATGGGCACTTGTGTGAAGAGCGAAACAACATCGAAGCTCACGAGTAGGTCATTGGGTTGTAGGTCTTGTTTCTTTATAATTTCTATGAAGTGGAACGAGTTTTGTACGTATGAAGAGATGGATTCTGCATAGGGCTGGAGTTGTTTGGCAAGAAATTTGGCGAGGTTTTGTAGGGGTGAGCCTATGGAGCTGACTATGGGTCTGAGAGGTGTTCCTTCTTTGTGAATCTTGGGGAGGCCGTAGAGCTTGGGGCATCTGGATGATTTCTCTCTGGGGATGATGCTTGGCTTGATTTCTTCACTTAAGGGTGAGGCTTTTATTTTGGCTTTGGTGGTTTTTTCCAGGTAGGTGGTGGGGTCTGTGTTCAAAGGTATGTAAGCAGGATCTTGTAGTAGGTTGGATAGTTTGGCTTGGTAGTCAGATGTGTTCATCACCACTGTGGCATTGCCTTTGTCTGCTGGGAGAATGATTATGTTGTTGTCTTTCCTCAGGTTGGTGAGGGCTTTTTGTTCTTCTTTGTGTAAATTGCTTCTGGGTGGTTTGCTGGAGCAGAGGATATTGGTGACTTCGAGTCTGATTTTGTTGGCTTCATCTGGGTTGATTTTGGTTAGGCTGGCTTCCACTCCGCATATGATGTTTTCAGTGGGGATGTGTCTGGGGGCGACTGCAAAGTTGAATCCTTTGGACAGGACTTTGGTCTCTGCGATGGTGAGTGTCCTGTCTGATATGTTGTGAACTGTTTGTTTCATGGGCTGCTGTGGGGGGTTGGGCTTCTGGCGTTTTTCCAGTTTGTGGAGTTTGTTGGTGTGTATGTCTGTCTTGTGGGAGGTCTCTGTTTCAGCTCTCCAGGCGGCGAGTTGCTTGGATTTGTTCCAGAGTGTTGGGTGGATTTTGTTGCTGAGTTTGAGGTGGAGAGTGAGTAGGTCTCTGTTGGTTTGATCTAGTAGGTATCTTTTCTTGTGTAGTTCGTTTCTGATTAGGGCTAGTTCTGTTCTTTTCAGGATCCTTTCGCTGGATGGGGTTTTTGAGTGGAATTTCAGTTGGAAGCTTGTGGGGATCACATTTTTATCTCGGCAGTTGCGTAGGAATGCAATGTCACATAAGATGGTGGCTCTTCGGACTTCTAGTTTCTCGTAGGTTCTGGTCAGCTGGAAGGTTTCCTCCCGTAGAGGTCGGATATTTGTTTTCGTAGATTTTCACGGGTATAGGTATGCATGTTAGGGTGGATTCGGGTTTCTTCCCGTGTAGAAATCTGGTTGTTTTGGCGACGTTTCGACGAGGTCTCACTCGTCATCTTCAGGCTGGTGTTCTGGCTTCTTTCTTCTTGAAGCAAAGCGTGATCTCAGTTGAAGTCCTTCTATAAATACTGCTGGGGGTGTGTGGTTTGCTTGCTCTGTTGCTGATTGTAGGTTCGTTTGTTCTTTTGTGATCTGCTGTGTGGCTGAGGCGATCGTTAAGGGCTTAACTGCTGGTGGGTTAGATGGCTGTTTAGAGACATCATGTGTGGGTGAGGTGCTGGATGTGTGTCTATTAGCCTTTTGTTTCTTAACGACCTTGGTGATGGGTGTTCTGGCAGCATCCTGGGCTTTGGTGGAGTGGGGTCCTGTGTCTTGTGAATTCATTTTGGTCTGGCTGCGTGTCTGTGGTCTCCCAATGTTTTTTTGGCGTGTGTAAGTGTGCTCCATGTGGTGGCTGGAGTGGGGAGTAGCGGTAGATGGTGCAGTCGTGGTTTTGTTATTGGATGGTGGTTTCGTTTCATCTGTGGGAAGGGTCTGGGTTTGTGTTTGGTGTGGATGGAAGGTGGTGGCATCTTGTGTCCTTTTGGACCTGGTGTCAGTCTTTGTGACAGAGGCTCGTCTGTTGACCAGGGCTAGTTTCCAGATGTCAGGCAAGCGGGAGGTGTCATCACGTTTATTCATGTTGTTTGGGTGTTTCTCTATTTCAATGGCTTCCATGATTATTCGACTGTTGAAGTGTTCAGTTTTGGAGATGAGTTTGGTTCTTTTAAAATCAATTTCATGACCTGTTGTTTTTATGTGCTGGAAGAGAGAGGAAGATTTTTCTTCTTTTTTGACTGCGTTCATGTGTTCTGCGATGCGTGCGCTTATTCTCCTGTTTGTCTGTCCGATGTATGTGGCTGGGCAGACTTTGCATGGTATTTCGTAGACTCCTTGGTTTTCTAGCTCAATCTTGTCTTTGGGGTTTCTTAAAATGTTGGCTATTTTTTGTTCGGTGCAAAAGGCTGTCTTGATATTGTGTTTGTGGAGAATTTTGCTTATTTTGTCTGTGGTGCCTTTGATGTAAGGGAGGAGGGCAGTGCCGTTGTTCTCTTCTGTTTCTTGGTTCTTGGGGGGTGTTTCTTTTTGGATTAGTTTGGTGATGGTGTTTTTTTGGAATCCGTTCGCAATTAAAGCATCCGAGAGAGTGTGTAATTCAGTTTTTAGGTGGTCTTTGTCAGCAAGGCGTTTGGTTCTGGAGATGAGGGTTTTTGCTACGGAGTTGATCTGTGCAGGGTGGTGGTGTGATTGTGCATTTAAGTAGCGGTTTGTATGTGTTTTTTTCCGGTAGATGGTATGTCCTAAGGAGTCGTCGGGTTTTTTGTAGATTAGGACGTCCAGGAAGGGAAGTTGGTTGTTGGCTTCTATTTCCATAGTGAATTGTATTTTGGGGTGTAGGCTGTTGAGATGTGTGAGGAAGTTGTTCAGTTTGTCTTTCCCGTGTGGCCAGATAACAAAGGTGTCGTCAACATATCTGAGCCAGAGTTTGGGTTTATGTTCGGACTTCTGTAACGCGTTGGTTTCAAAGTGTTCCATATATAGGTTTGCGATGACCGGTGAGAGGGGTGATCCCATGGGTGCTCCTTCTATCTGTTTGTATCTTTGTCCATTGTGGATGAAGTATGTGTTGGTTAGGCAGTGGTTGGTCAGATCTAGCCCTGGTCAACAGACGAGCCTCTGTCACAAAGACTGACACCAGGTCCAAAAGGACACAAGATGCCACCACCTTCCATCCACCACCTTCCATCCACACCAAACACAAACCCAGACCCTTCCCACAGATGAAACGAAACCACCATCCAATAACAAAACCACGACTGCACCATCTACCGCTACTCCCCACTCCAGCCACCACATGGAGCACACTTACACACGCCAAAAAAACATTGGGAGACCACAGACACGCAGCCAGACCAAAATGAATTCACAAGACACAGGACCCCACTCCACCAAAGCCCAGGATGCTGCCAGAACACCCATCACCAAGGTCGTTAAGAAACAAAAGGCTAATAGACACACATCCAGCACCTCACCCACACATGATGTCTCTAAACAGCCATCTAACCCACCAGCAGTTAAGCCCTTAACGATCGCCTCAGCCACACAGCAGATCACAAAAGAACAAACGAACCTACAATCAGCAACAGAGCAAGCAAACCACACCCCCCCAGCAGTATTTATAGAAGGACTTCAACTGAGATCACGCTTTGCTTCAAGAAGAAAGAAGCCAGAACACCAGCCTGAAGATGACGAGTGAGACCTCGTCGAAACGTCGCCAAAACATGCATATATATATATATATATATATATATATATATATATATATATATATATATATATATATATATATATGCAGTCGCCCCCAGACACATCCCCACTGAAAACATCATATGCGGAGTGGAAGCCAGCCTAACCAAAATCAACCCAGATGAAGCCAACAAAATCAGACTCGAAGTCACCAATATCCTCTGCTCCAGCAAACCACCCAGAAGCAATTTACACAAAGAAGAACAAAAAGCCCTCACCAACCTGAGGAAAGACAACAACATAATCATTCTCCCAGCAGACAAAGGCAATGCCACAGTGGTGATGAACACATCTGACTACCAAGCCAAACTATCCAACCTACTACAAGACCCTGCTTACATACCTTTGAACACAGACCCCACCACCTACCTGGAAAAAACCACCAAAGCCAAAATAAAAGCCTCACCCTTAAGTGAAGAAATCAAGCCAAGCATCATCCCCAGAGAGAAATCATCCAGATGCCCCAAGCTCTACGGCCTCCCCAAGATTCACAAAGAAGGAACACCTCTCAGACCCATAGTCAGCTCCATAGGCTCACCCCTACAAAACCTCGCCAAATTTCTTGCCAAACAACTCCAGCCCTATGCAGAATCCATCTCTTCATACGTACAAAACTCGTTCCACTTCATAGAAATTATAAAGAAACAAGACCTACAACCCAATGACCTACTCGTGAGCTTCGATGTTGTTTCGCTCTTCACACAAGTGCCCATTCAAGAAGCCTTGACAGCTATTCACAACAAATACAACCCCCCCCAAGCACATCCTAGATCTGACCAACCACTGCCTAACCAACACATACTTCATCCACAATGGACAAAGATACAAACAGATAGAAGGAGCACCCATGGGATCACCCCTCTCACCGGTCATCGCAAACCTATATATGGAACACTTTGAAACCAACGCGTTACAGAAGTCCGAACATAAACCCAAACTCTGGCTCAGATATGTTGACGACACCTTTGTTATCTGGCCACACGGGAAAGACAAACTGAACAACTTCCTCACACATCTCAACAGCCTACACCCCAAAATACAATTCACTATGGAAATAGAAGCCAACAACCAACTTCCCTTCCTGGACGTCCTAATCTACAAAAAACCCGACGGCTCCTTAGGACATACCATCTACCGGAAAAAAACACATACAAACCGCTACTTAAATGCACAATCACACCACCACCCTGCACAGATCAACTCCGTAGCAAAAACCCTCATCTCCAGAACCAAACGCCTCGCTGACAAAGACCACCTAAAAACTGAATTACACACTCTCTCGAATGCTTTAATTGCGAACGGATTCCAAAAAAACACCATCACCAAACTAATCCAAAAAGAAACACCCCCCCAAGAACCAAGAAACAGAAGAGAACAACGGCACTGCCCTCCTCCCTTACATCAAAGGCACCACAGACAAAATAAGCAAAATTCTCCACAAACACAATATCAAGACAGCCTTTTGCACCGAACAAAAAATAGCCAACATTTTAAGAAACCCCAAAGACAAGATTGAGCTAGAAAACCAAGGAGTCTACGAAATACCATGCAAAGTCTGCCCAGCCACATACATCGGACAGACAAACAGGAGAATAAGCGCACGCATCGCAGAACACAAGAACGCAGTCAAAAAAGAAGAAAAATCTTCCTCTCCTTCCAGCACATAAAAACAACAGGTCATGAAATTGATTTTAAAAGAACCAAACTCATCTCCAAAACTGAACACTTCAACAGTCGAATAATCATGGAAGCCATTGAAATAGAGAAACACCCAAACAACATGAATAAACGTGATGACACCTCCCGCTTGCCTGACATCTGGAAACTAGCCCTGGTCAACAGACGAGCCTCTGTCACAAAGACTGACACCAGGTCCAAAAGGACACAAGATGCCACCACCTTCCATCCACACCAAACACAAACCCAGACCCTTCCCACAGATGAAACGAAACCACCATCCAATGACAAAACCACGACTGCACCATCTACCGCTACTCCCCACTCCAGCCACCACATGGAGCACACTTACACACGCCAAAAAAACATTGGGAGACCACAGACACGCAGCCAGACCAAAATGAATTCACAAGACACAGGACCCCACTCCACCAAAGCCCAGGATGCTGCCAGAACACCCATCACCAAGGTCGTTAAGAAACAAAAGGCTAATAGACACACATCCAGCACCTCACCCACACATGATGTCTCTAAACAGCCATCTAACCCACCAGCAGTTAAGCCCTTAACGATCGCCTCAGCCACACAGCAGATCACAAAAGAACAAACGAACCTACAATCAGCAACAGAGCAAGCAAACCACACCCCCCAGCAGTATTTATAGAAGGACTTCAACTGAGATCACGCTTTGCTTCAAGAAGAAAGAAGCCAGAACACCAGCCTGAAGATGACGAGTGAGACCTCGTCGAAACGTCGCCAAAACAACCAGATTTCTACACGGGAAGAAACCCGAATCCACCCTAACTTGCATACCTATACCCGTGAAAATCTACGAAAACATATATATATATATATATATATATACTGCAAGTATGTGATGCCTGAAATCTTCTTTGTAACATCCTTCAAAGAGGGCAGTGGTCAAGCAGTGTCTGCTCAGAATGCAGACAGAGATTTCTTTGTAGAGCCAGAAGAAGTGAAGGTATGGATTTGTATGGCTGCTGCCAGCCTGGTCACATTCTCTTCCATGTGTCACTTGTCTAAATTGATTGATTGGAGGGTTTTCCTTTGCTGGCGAAGTGACCCATAAGTCCACTGATGTCAATCACTGTTTCCCCATTAAAGTCAATATGGGCTTTGGATATGCTTTGTTGCTTGTTCTCCCTTGGGACCATATCTGGTGAATTATTAACAGCATTTTCTTCTAAGACTTCATAGATGTTTGACAGAAGGTGGATGTTGTTTCCCAGTGACATGACAAATCATATATAACCAGCTTTTTGATGCACATCATTAATGAAAATCCACAAGGTATTTTGGAAAAAGTTTGTTTCTTGTGAGCTTTTACCCACTGAATAAAAACTATCTCAAAGCTTCCCTTCTGTGAATGATTTTTGAGAACAAAACTAAGCTATCTATAACAAAAACAGATGAGATGATTGATTAAGATTTCCTCTGAATCTGGGCCTGTGTCTGTGAATTTGGTGTGGGGGGTTTTTTTGAGGGAAATAAAATTTATGTCTAGTTTACAATAAGCCCATTTAGAGAAGAATTTCTGGAGATCAGAGAGATGCAAGGCCAAGAGGTAAGCCACTTAAGATGTCCAAGGGAAGCATCACAATATATAATATTTAACATACTTTGTGTCCCTTTGGGGAGAAAGGAGGCATAAAAATAAAGTTTACTACAGTATTATTATTATTATTATTTATTATACTTCATGTAAAGTCAAGTTTTTATTTAGTGAGTTTTCAGGGTATATAATCTGAAGAATGTGTCGTATCAGACTACAATAAATTAACTTTCCACAACCTGGGCATGTCATTGCTTTTCTCTTTCTATGTGGCCTAACCCTTGTACAAGTAAGACCATTCATTCTCCTTTGTACTCGTATGCTGCACCTGTCTATACCCCCAGTAATGTTTATTTAAAATATTTTACCCTGACTTTGTCCTTAAAAAGGACTCGAGGTGGGTTACATCATGCTTTTGATGCACAGCAGTTACTGTTCAGAGGCATAGTGCTTGTGGACTGGAAGGTGGCAAATGACCGTCACGGCCACTAGCTACTGCCCAATGGGATATATGTCCTCCATGAATCTGTCTAATCCCTTTAAACATTTTCTAAGGGCGTTTATACACGACCCCTAAACTCCGGGGCAAATGGCTCCCAGCTCCGGAGATTAAAAATGTTTACCCACCAGCTCCGGAGTTAACAGGAAAGTAAGTGCGACCCCGCCCACTTTAGCGTGTCCCAGCGCAGCTTTCAGGTACCTGCTTTTTGGATGTGACAAATATTTGATCCGGTGTAAGGATAGTGAGTGCGGGGCTCTCCTGGCTTCTGTTTGTTCTTTTTTTGCGCCCCGCCCCTTTAAGAGATCTGAATGCTGCCGGGAACAAAACGGAGGTAAACCGGCATTCTTTTCTTTCTTTTTTCTCTCTCCCTCAGGCAGCCAGCAACCAGGAAGTGCGGAGGGGGGTGGGGACAGAGGAAGAGCGACAAACCCCTAAGATCTCTGGTCCGAATTTAAGTGGCCAGCGGATCTTAGGGGTCGTGTAAAAAGGCCCTAAGTCTGTAGTTCTCTGTTGCAGTTCAGAGTTTTGTCCCAGGCTTATGAAAATTATATGCCAGAAAAGAAGTGAATTGTGCAGCTTGCATGTGCTCCATATATGGATTCAGCTAAACATGGATTGGGACAAATTACTACACAGGTTACAAAGCCAGTAAGCACTGGAAATTGTCCTGTTTGCCCCCTGCCTTCCTTGCCTTCAAGCTTCTGAAATCTGTTTTTACAGACTGACTAAAAAACCTGGAAGATTCTGGTGACTTTATCTCCCAAAATTAAACTTTCAAGCTCTGTACCAGACCCACCTGTTTTTAAAAAATATTTTTACTTCCATGTATGCATGTGTGTACGCCCACATATTTTCAATTTCCTTTTCACAGCTGTGTAGACAAAAACATTGCTTAAAGAAGAATGTTATACTGTATTGCCAAAGGATCTCATTGCATCTGTTTTTACTTTTCAGCAGCCGGATTTTCATTATTATTGTTAGTTCAGTTACGCAGGTACAGTAATACCTTATATTGAGTTATTGTTGCCTACTGGCCAGAGACATAGGCTGTGTCTCCTCTGGTGGCCTGCTCTGATACTGCGTGTGAAAAATATTTATGAAAAGCAAAAGACAATGTGCTGTAAAACATCTTAAAATTATTGTCAAAATGCTTCTAAGCACATCTCAAAATGTAGCTTAAAAGTAATTTTCAAAAGTAACTTTTAAGTTGCATGCTAAACCTAAATAACTTAGAGGTTATAGGTTATAACTAGACATGGGCACAACCAGAAAAAATGACATTTCGAGTTTTCGTTTGTCGGAACGAGTCCGTTTTGGGTCGTTTCCGTTTGTCGTGAAATTTTTCAAAAAATTGTTGTTTCATTTGTCATTTGTCGTTTGTCGTTTCCACTGCGATTTAGCACAATTTGACTTCCCCCAGAGCATAGGGGCGTCCTGCAATCAGGGCCGGTGCTAGGTGTTTTTGCGCCCTAGGTGGCGGGTGGGGTAGGGGGGCGGGCGGTGGGGGGGAGGTGTGGGCGGGCGGCGGTGGCGGGGGGCCATGGGCGGGCGGCGACAGCAGCAGGGGGGAGGCATGGGCTGGCGGGCAGGTGGGCGGGCAAGTGGGCGGCAGCGCAGGCTGCAGGCGGGTGGCAGCGTGGGCGGACAGGCGAGTGGGCAGTTAGGATATCACTTAGGATAGAGGTTCTGTTCTTGGCTTGCACCCCAAATGTGTGTGTGTGTGCAAGCAAATTGAAGCTGGGAAAATAGAAAATAAATGGCAGTATATAATATATATTTAAAATAAATCCACACCTCCCACTCCCAGTCGAACCTCCCCCTTTATCCAATATCAGAAAAAAATCCTCATAAACTGCCAGAGAAGAAATAAAGAATAAACTGCTATTCCCTTCAGCAGACAAAGCTGCAGGGAATCGAAGAAATTATTTTCTAAATTCAATTCCCTCCCTGTCTGCCTAACTTAAATCCTAAAGCCTCCAGCCTCCAGCCTCCCTCCTCAACCTCGATTGGATCACACCAGCACCAGGAGCCAGCCCTCCTCCCTCAACCACATCCATACACCCGACTGTGATTTCTGGAAGGTGCCTCGGCTTTTTATGCCCTCCGAGACATCCAGAAGTGTCAGTCAAAAACCTGGCAATGCCATTGGTGGAATGGTTCAAACAATTTGCATGGTCCCATCCCATGGCCAGCCCAAATGGGCAGGTCTAAAAAAATAATAAAATAAAATAAAATAAAATAAAATCAATACGACATTTTATTGCTATAAAAAACCCACTGCTGCTACTATTAAAATTCAGGCATTTAAAATAAATAAATTTCACATGTTTCTGTGGTGATTTGGTGTGTTTTTTGACCACGATTTCAAAAGAAAAATTGTGGTCGCCATTTTGGATCTCCCCCCCCCTACCACATGGCATGGCGAGACGACAAGGATGACCCCCCCCCAGCCTGGTGCAAGCAGCCCAGGACAGGAGAAGAGGGGGGGAAAGGCCGGGGACCCCCCAGAAACCACCCCTCTGGTAGGTGGCAAAGCCTCAGGCAGGCATATTTTCACCTGCTTTTTTGGCCGGGAGTCGGGTTTTTTTAAAAAAAAAACTTTTAAAAACTTTTTTTCTGTGCTGCTTGGCATCGCGCGATCGCTGTGATGCCATTAACGACAACGAAAAACCCAAAACAATTTTTCTTTTTTTGGGTCGGGTTCGAGCTGGAGCGGCGTAATTATCGTTACCATTTCCGTTACATAACGGAAACGATAACCGAAAACAGAAACGACAATTTCGCCGCTCCGTGCCCATGTCTAGTTATAACTTAGAAGTTTTTGTACTGGTTGCATTAGTTGTTAGCTAAAAGTAACTCACAGCAAGTAATTACCCATATATACTCGAATATAAGCTGACCTGAATATAAGCAGAGGCACCTAATTTTTCCACAAAAACTGGGAAAACGTATTGACTCGAGTATAAGCCTAGGGTGGAAAATGCAACAGCTACTGGTATATAAAATATATATACCAATAAAATTACATTAGTGTAATAGTGCCCATCAAGTTGTGGACTACAACGCCCACAATCCTTCACCAAGCCAGATGAGCACTTGGGAGGCAGCGGAACTGCGGTAACTTTATATTCACTCGGATATAAGCTGAGGGTGTTTTTTTTCTTCCAGGCAAAAACAAGGGCTGAAACACTCAGCTTATATTCGAGTATATGCGGTAAATTATTTTGGACGGTTCACTTCACAGAGATTCTCCAGTGAATTGGAATACTTTCCTGCAAAGCTCTGGGTTGGAAATTTTATTCCCCACCATGCCTCCCAGAGGAAGGAGGGGAGACAGGCCATATACCTTTAGATTGTGATGTTTGCTGAGAAAAGATGTGGTATGAAACATAGTGCAGATGGATTTAAATAAGGATCAGTCTTGGAGAATATGTATATTAGTGGATATTGACCAGGTGATCGTAGTGAAACACAGCCTTCTGATTTCAAAGGTGGTGTGGCACAATGAATGCCAGTTGCTGGAGGCAACTGGAGGCTCAAAAAGCTATTGACTTCAAGCTTGTGGCCTTCCTAAATGCACTTGGCTAGGCCTGGTAAGAAACAGGATGCTCTTTTTTGCCTCAGAAGAAAAGGAGAAGGTGGCTGGATTCTGAGTCGCAAGTTGAATCCGAGTCATTGGCAAACAACAACAGCAGCCCATGTTTAATCAGAGTTGAGTCACTAGTGTGACTTAAGCCCAACCTGACAGCGAGTCCTGCAACTTTTGTCTCCATCCATGGCTAATTTGCCTGGAAAACTGCAGTGGCTCAAACTTGCAGTCAGAATTCAAGAAGGCGATGAGTAGCTGGCGAACTTTTGTAAGGCCGCTGCTGTAGGGTGAATGGTTAACAGCTGTTAAGATTCCATCTCCCCACCAGAGTTTTCTCATTAGCATATCTTGCGATTAGAACTTGGGTGTTCTGAAGAGAATGGCTCTTTTCCAACCTATCTGGCTCCACAGAATGTGCACAAACGGCAGAACAGTTGATGTCTAACATCTGTTGGCATATTTACTGGGCACAACCAGCTGCTGAGGCAGAAAGTTTTATGTATATAAATGCGCACATAAAACGACAAGAACACACACACACACACACACACACACACACACACACGCATGCACACGCGCGCATGTGCACACGCACACACACACACACACACCAGTTCATCCTATTCTACACATGTTCAACTGTGCTTGCTTGGTTAATTATTACAAAACCATTACAATTCTCTTTGCTAAACTGGGTTGAACTGCTTTGTAAAAATTAACAGAATGTCTGTTTTGCTGTGTTGGCCTTCTGCAAAGATGATGGATGGGGGAAGGATACATTGTATGGCTAGAGAAAAATGCTATAAATTATGGGGTAACAAAACACAACAAGCCAATTCATTTAAAAGAAAACAACAGAGTGTTTGCATTTGATATGCAATGTTCCCGTTATCTCTGCCAATAAGCTTGTGCATTGCCAGCTTACTTGATTCCTCTGAGGTTGGTTGAAGTAGGAAATGTAAGAATGTAAATCAGGTTTCATCCCATTTTTAAATTTATGCTATGCCCCCCCCAAAAAAAAAATACAGTCCAAAAACCCAACTTCAACTACAACAAACAAACAAATCCTTTAGTCTTTCTGGTTGTTGTGTTTTCTGTAAATGTTCGCTGTACAAGATAAACAGTGATGTGAATACATTTTATCAGTCCCTAGATGCATGGGGTAGCTGCCTAGATGCCCTAAGCACATCCGATCTCGCCTGATTTCAGAAGCTAAGCAGGGTCGGCCCTGGTTAGTACTTGGATGGGAGACCACCAGGGTAGGTGCCTGGAGTAGGATTGGCAAGCCACTCCAGTATTCCTGCCAAGAAAACTCTGTAGGCGCCTGGAGTAAATGGAATTGCAGGTAAAACTGTGCTCACACTCCAGTAAGGTTCCTGCCAAGAAAACTCCCATGGACATGGAGTCACACTGTAATTAAAATTGCGTCGAGACTACTCACGACTATAACGACACACTTTTTGCTTTATAACTACACACACACACACATACACAGATGCATGGGACTACTGCATGGATTGCTTTTACATTAAGTTTCTGGCCACTTGCACATGCTGGCCACTGATTAGCACTACCCACTGCTCAGCTGTGCATACAGTTTTATTATGAGTGAAGGGGAGCATAGAACCTGGGCCAGCCCTATCATTTGGTTGGGTTATTTGGGTGCAGGGTAACGTGGAGGAGTCAGGGCAGCAACTGGCTGGATGTTCCTCTCAGATGAAATACAGAGCTGCGTGCGCAAGGCAGCTTGAGCTATCCTCCTGCCTACAGGCACAGTGGGAGGACGGGTTTCCATTGCTCATGGCGAATAAGGTTAATCCATCAATCCAGTTGGCTTCTGTAAGTGGAATGAGTGATGAGGAACAATAACATTGTTGTCCTCTGGCCATTCACCAAACTCTATATACTACGTTTTAGCATGACACTGCAAATCCTTGATACCGGTATTTTTAAGGACATACTTTACCTCAATGGATGGTTCAGTGGTTTAACCATGTGGCTGCAGAGCCTGACGTTGGGAGTTTGATTCCTCACAATGCCTCCCTGACAGGGGCTGGACTCGATGGTCCATAGCAGTGGTTCTCAACCTGTGGGTCCCCAGATGTTCCTGGACTGCAATTCCCAGACACCCCTTCCAGCACAGCAAGTGGCCGAGACTTCTAGGAGCTGCAGTCCAGGAACATCTGGGGACCACAGATTGAGAACCACTGGTCCATACGGTCCCTTATAGCTCTGCAGTTCAAAGGTTATTATTCAAAGAATGTGCCCAAATTGTGGGCATGTGTTGCTGCCACGAGCAGGGCTAGCTGGGAGCATGAGGAACATCCACGTGATAGCAGCATCTCTGTTTCGGAGAGTCATACAAAAGGACGCGAAGCACCACTTAACAGTATGTGAACTCAGGTTTTGCTTGTGGCCAAAAGAAATGGCCAATTGACCTGCTGCTACAGGCAGACCAACTGAACTCTGTAACTGTCAAGCAGTCTGGTTTAATTGATAAGAACTCTTATAGTAATAAGTCATTAAAGTAATATCAAAGAACATCAGCTAAGCTATCATACCAATAACACTGAACATCTGTTTGTACATCAATAAAAGTTACATGTTTTATTTCTAAATCATAAACATTGGTGTCAGAATCCATTCTTCATAAAAGTCCCTGGTAATTTGCTGGTATTTTGGTGGGGATACCTGGATCGGGGTACCATTATTAATTAACATTAAAGGTAGCAGCATAATAGATCCAGGTTCATCACAAGGACAGCCTGAGTTTTAACATTTTTGTCTTCTGAGATATTCCAGGCTTGATTTGCTCAGACCCACTTGGTAATCTTTTTTGGTCCAGGGTATCTGTAAAATTCTTCACCAGCACCATATTTCAAACAAATCAATTTAATACTCTGCTTGAAACACTTGAATACTCTTTCAACCTCTTTCTGTTGTGGCCGAGTTTAAGTTTTGATAGCAGCTTTACTTGATCATGAAAAAGTTGCCAAAATCATGAGTTGTCACAAATTCTCCAGAATTCTTCACCAGTTAGAGATGGTATAAGATGTGGTATGACAGCAAACACTTCAAAAACCTCAGACAGATGGTCTGATCATGAACAGACTGCCAAATGGAGTTTAGATTCCACATGAAACAGAAGTGACAAAGATATATACTTTGAAGTCTCTCTACCTCTGCAGTGAAAAGGCTGCCCATGATATCTGCCAAAAATCTCTGGGTGGATCAAGACCTCTTTCTGGACATGGCACACCCACAGTACCTTTGTAAACTTGTTGTTGCTGCTCTTAAGTCCTATAAAGTTGCTTCTGTCTTGTCAACCCTATGAATTAATGACCCCTGCCCAGATCTTGCAAATTAAAGGCCATGCTTCCTTCACTGGTTTCATCCCATGTTGTGCTTCCTCTTTTCTTAACTGTCCTCAACATTTCCTAGTATTCTTGTTTTTTAGGGAGAAATCTTCCAGAGAGGTATGTATGTATGTATGTATGTATGTATGTATGTATGTATGTATGTATGTATGTATGTATGTATGTATACCCTGCCTTTCTCCTAAAAAAGGACCCAAAGTTGGTTTACATCATTTAATGACACTATTTAAAGCTAAAAACAGTAAGTCTACAAATAAATCATCATCATCATCATCATCATCATCATCATCATCATCAAATAAATGCCACACTAAAAGACAGTAAACACAGCAACACCAAAAACCTATTCAAAGCAGTAACGTACAGTACAACCATCCATTTAAAACCCTACTCAGACAACGAGTCATTGTGGGAAAATTCGCCTGAAGAGAAAGGTCTTCTTCACCTGCTTGTGGAAGAACACCAAAGATGGGGCCAGCCTGTCTGCCAGTGGGATAGAGTTCCAAAGTCTGGGAGCTGCAACAGAGAAGGCCCTCTCCAATGTTTTCACCAAATGTACACGTGAAGGCGATGGGACAGGTTTTACACCTGGGCAGGCTCATAGGTTTAAGTTTGATGTGATCATAGCACCCACTTATTTGTCTTCCGGATGGTCCATGGTACTTTTCTGCAGCACGATACTGTATTGTGAATTATTGTAAAGCACCACCACCACGAGATTTCTTGACTATATAGTATATACTTGAGTATAAGTCGAGCCCGAGTATAAGTCGAGGCCCCTAATTTAACCCCCCCAAAACTGGGGAAACGTATTGACTCGAGTATAAGTCTAGGGTGGGAAATGCAGCAGGGCCTGGCAGTGGTGTGTGATGTTTAAAATAACTTTTAGCCACTGATGCAAGTGCTTGAGTCAGTGGCTAAAACTCACTTTAAACATCGTGTGCTGCTCCCCTGTGATGCAGAGGGGGGTCATGAGAAGCGGCATGCAATGTTTAAAATGACTTTTAGCCACAGATGATTTGCCTCAGTGGCTAAAAGTATTGACCCGAATATAAACTGAAGGCCCCTTTTGTCAGCCCAAAATTAGGGCTGAAAAACTAGGCTTATATTTGAGTATATACAGTAAGTTTCAAATGTATATGTCTTTGCTTTCATTTCCAGTGGCATTTCCTTATTCTGAAAGATCTTTTCCTGTTCCTTCATAGCTGACCTTCTGAGTCTCCTTAATTGGCGACAGTCTCCATTTAAATTGATGACTGAATCAAGGTATGGACAATCTTTAACTATTTAATTTCTTCATTATAAACATTAAAGTTAAGTAATCCTTCTATTGTCGTGTTTTTGGTCTTCATAATGTTCAACTGTAATATCCCCCCCTTTTTTTTCTTTGACCTTGCTTTGTAGTTATTTCAGATCATTGCTGCTTTCTGCCAGTAATTGTCTGCATATCTTAAATTACTGATCTTTCCTCCGCCAATTTTCACTCCCCCTTCATCTGAAACTAATCCAGCTTGTTGCATGATAGGTTCTGCATATAGATTGAACAGATAGGAAGATAAAATGCACCCCAGTCTGAAATGGGTCTCTTTTGCTTCAGCTGCCCAGGATCTCTGATGAATGCTGATGCTTTCGTGTGACAGCAAAGTCAGCACTAAGATGGCTGTTGATGGGTTTAATCTGGAACAACACAGTTTGTTTAAAATGGTATAATCCAGGCTAACAACCCAGGTTTGTTCCCATGTTCTCCATCCTGTTTTCAGAGAAACAGACACATCCCAACCTTTCCCCCTTACATTAATAAACATCTTATTTATTTCTGGCATCCCAATGCTTATGATCCTGATGCACTTTTAAATTACCGAAAGTCATTTCAGCAGTTACCTCACGTGCTGTAGATATCGTAGTGGTTGTACAACAGGCTGTGATTTGTGCCCTGTCGAGTCACAAAATGGTACCTCAAAATCCACAGGAGAGAGATCCAGGCAGGAAGGTGAGATTTTTCTTCCACTCTAATTACTGAAGTCTGTTTTCCAGCTGACAGTGTGATTTAGAGTCCAGCCAGGGCAAGGTTATTAATTGTAATGGTTATCACTGAAGCGAAGCAAGGAAAAGCAAATGGATGGGAGCAGGGAAGAACCAAGGGCCAAATTTTCTTCAGTTCACACCTGCTGTGGGTAGCTCCGTGAAAGGAGAAGGAAGAAAGTACTTCCGTGGCACTTGAGTGATTGTTCTCTGGGGTGAGGTAGGGACGGGAGGAATGTTCCCCTCAGGGACTGTTCAAAAAGCTACTCAAGTTTAAACAAGAGTATGTAGGTAGATTTTTTTTATAAAAAAAAATCAGAATATGGCTATCAGTGACAAATTAACTTGTGAAATCAAGTTTAGAAAAAGGAATGGAAAGGAGAAAACTCATGATTTCAAAAGAATATGGAATTTGTTTTTGGTACATGTGTTTCAGAAGGGAAATGGATATACACTGGGAGAAGATTCAGCGTATTACCAGAGATGGGGATGGGTGGATTGCTCAGTGTGATGTAGGGAAAAGGGTAATTGCAAGGGGATATATGACATTGAATGTAAAACAGTGGTTTTTGTAAATGTTATTTTTATTTATTTATTTTTTTAAAAACAAGCACAGTAAAAATAATTATAAGTACTAGATTAAAGAGATGGATGTTAGCATATTTTCAGGAAGCAAGGAGAACTCTGGGGCTAATTATTTTAGAAGGATTACATTCTGAATATATTGTTGTATTTCTAAGACTTGTTAAGACTGCTTGTTCTTAGGCTGTCACTTGTTATAATCGGCTTCATCCACGCCAAAGAAGGGTGGCTGTGTTTAACAAACGACAGTCTCGGGGCACCTTAGAAACACACAAGTTCTATTTGGCGTCTGATGAAGTGGCTGATAGTCCAAGAAAGGGCAAGACAAATAAAATCCTCTGGTCTTTAAGATACCAAATGCTTCTGTTTGTTTTGTTGCAACAGATGGAAGTAGCTAAACCCTCCCCGACTTCTATGAAATATTGATCAGAATGAATGGCAATCAAAGAACTTGGCACACATGACAGGTTTAAGAGATATAACAATATTTCAATATATTTCCCCTCTCCAAGTGAATGGTTGACCTTCCAAACTAGGGCAATATTTAAGGTTGCACAAGATTCTTTGGGTCAGCACCATGAAGCTGATATGGTTTCTAACAACTCCAGTGTGTGAGAGAGGTTAACAGGGGGAATGGAACTTGGGAGATCCAGATCCCCACTTAAGTGTGACAACTCATTGGATGACCTTGGGCTGTTCACACACACTCAGCTTTCTCCCAGAATTCTTACAGTGTGGGTGGAGGGAAGTACTGGTGTGTCACCCTGAAGTGACTGCAGGAAAGGTAGTATATTGCATGCTGGCTCTTGCCAGAGTGTAGATATGGCTGATGACAGGTTTCAACATTGTCTTCCCCCATAGAACATAATGGATTTTATTTGAAACATAGCATTTTTATTGTATTCAAATTTCAGCTTGCGCCTTTGACACAAATGGGTAGTTTACAGTGATAATTGCAAGGTGGAAATTGTGGTTTTATAACCCCGACTCCTGTCTTGGCCAATGCTAACTCTTGGTGGAACGTATTTGATTCTGTATCCCCCCTCCCCCGAGAAAACTTCTGATCAGTACTTGTGGGGGGACAGATATATGAGCAGCACTTTGCAGCATGCAGGATCTTTTACTTTGAAGGACACATTTAAAATGACAATAGCAGCTCTCTGTAGGTGTTGCTTGCTTAGAGATCAAATATAGTATGGTTTGTAAAAACGGTTTGCTTTGGGCAAGGAGCCGAAGGCGTTATGTCACCGACCATTTCTGCATCTTGTTTTGGGGTAGTTCCCCCCCTTACTATGTTGTTCAATAAAGACATGTTTTCTTTTCCCATGATTGGCATCTATATTTTGCCACATTAAAAAAAAAACAGAAGGGGGGAAGCCTTACTTTAGTTTAAAGTAAAAATTATGGTGGAAGCTATATTCCCCCAATGCAGGGAAACACAAAGCATGCAACCTCTTTTCCATTATTATTCACAAAATGGGCACACTGATGTACCCTTCTTGTACCTTGTCTTCCAACCCAAATAAACACAAGTGATGGGCTCTGCTCTTTGGTTCTCTAAAGAATCCAGAAGACGGAGACCTTTGCTTATCAAGCATTAATCCAATTAAACACTTTGGAATTCCATTTGTCTGCATTCAGATCATTTGAACTGAACCAGTAAAGAGGACATACTACTAGTAGTAGTACTTATAGTCTTAGAACTACAGAGCTGGAAGGTACCTTATAGATCAGTGGTGGTGAACCTTCAGCCCTCCAGATGTTCTAGACCACACCTCCCAGAATTCCAAGCCTGTACTGCCAATGACAAAGGACTGTGGGAGTTATGGTCCAAAACATCTGGAGTGTCAAAGGTTCATCACCAATGCTATAGATCATTGAGTCTAGCCCTTGTCAAGGAGGCACAGTGGGGAATCAAACTTCTAACATCTGACTCTGTAGCCAGACAGCTGAAGCACCAAGCTCTCCAGCAGATGGGCTGTTCTGTAGATGGGCTGTTTGCAGATCCTAACACCATGAAGTAGGTGTTCCAGTTCAGCTCTTCTACCCAATTGGTGAGCACTAATGCTTTCGTGTTTATTGGTATGGGTGGGAATGTAAGTACAAAAGGAGTGCATTGATACTCCCATGTTTAGAGTGACAGTGGGGAGGGGGATTGATCTATGGCTTGAATTTCTGTGTCAACATAACTAACACCTGAACAAATATATAATAATAGTATTGAAGTTTTGAACCAAGAATATATGAATTTTTACAAGTCAGTGATGAGCCATGATAATCCCAGTACTAAAAGAAAATTAATGATGTAGAAGCTTAATGCAGTTTTGGACCAAATGAATGTCATCTGTGCAAGGCTTTGAGTGTCACAAAACTTTTCCTTGTGGTAGAAGTGAAAGAAAAATGAAGGTGTGAGCAGAAGAAAATTAAAAAGGGTCTTGCTGGAAAAGGACATGATGGAAGCCCGTCTTGCAGTATATATTGTATTAAATTTCCACTACAGTTCTGAGAGGCCCTTGAGGAATGGGATACATTTTTCTGTATAAATATATTCTTTACAACCAAGCCTCATAAACCACAAACCTCAATTTCACGAGAAAATTGCTAAGCACAGAAGCACCACATTATTTATGGAGAGGGGTGGGTGGGTTTTTTTTTACTTCAGCTTACAACAGAACTGTGCAGCGCATTGTAGTCATTAAAATATATAGGGGTAGGGACAAGAAAGACAAGCTCCAATGTCACATATGGGGGGTGGGGAAGAATCTGCTCTGAAGAATCTGCCACGTATTCTTCTAAGGTGAGTGGTGGGAATAGGTGGATGATGGGAGCACATTAAAAATGAGAAGGGGAGCTTAAGCCTTTTGACGATAGTCAGCTGTTGTCTCCAGTTGGGCAATTTAAAGATGGTCTATTTTCAGCTAGGCCTTAATAAAGGGAGTTGCTTCAGGAAGAAGTGGGTTGGTGGTAAACTTTGCCCCAGTGGAATGGGAAGCACAGGAATGGTCATGTCAGCCTTTCCTAACCTGATGCCGCCCAGGAATATGTTGATTGGAGATGGTGTCACTTTTCTCTCTGTCACCCATTAGTATTGCTCCTTCTTCATCATGGTCTTTGCGAATGGCACATGGGGGTGTTTCTGTGCCTGCACCATTAGAACACCATCCCTATGGTGCATGTTCCTCTACCTAGCGGATATCCCTTCATTCCCTTTAGCAACTGATGATGAAACTTCTCAGTATGTTCCATTAGAGCAGGCATGTCCAAACTTCGGCCCTCCCGATGTTCTGGACCACAACTCCCACAGTCCTTTGCCATTGGAAGTACAGTCTTGGAATTCTGGGAGTTGTGGCTCAAAACATCAGGAGGGCCAAAATTTTGGACATGCCTGCATTATAGCTTCTTATATTAAAAACCTCACCTTTTTGCCTTCTGCTGCCCTGCCACTGTTGTCTCCTACACCATCATTGTTCCCTTGTGAGTCACCCTTTAAGAAAAAGAATAATAATTAGTCATTGTTCGGCTCATACCACCTTTTATGGCTCAGCAAGCTTGGTTAAAAAGTGTGTTTCATGCAGGGATGTTGGTACTGTTAAGTTTTCAGACCCAAATCCAAGTCTTTGGTACCAAGACTGAAGTCAAGTCCCAAGTCTTTGTTCCCAAGTCCCAAGTCATAGGCTGGGAGGGGACATGTACATCCACATCTGCAGAGGCTGCAGGCCTGGCTTCCTTTTCTGGAGCAGGCCCCTGCTTCTAGGCATGCTCAGAAGCAGTGGGGCTGGCCCCTTCCCTTCCCACTGCCTACTTGCTCCTGTCGCTGCCAGACCTCTGTTACCACTGGCACCTACCTACTCCTGCCATTACACCTACCTGCAACCTCTTATCACCCCCCCCATTTCCCCACCACGACCATGCCTGGTACCTACCTGCTTCTGCCATCACCACCCACTCCACCCTCCACCCTTCCACACACTGCTGTCCTCAGAAGCAAGGAGTAGACTCAGCTTTGCTTCCAGGAGCCAGGCTTGCTGCTTCTGGGCATTCTCCTGGAAGGGAAACCCAGTGGTCACAAGTTATGTATCAAGGGTGAGTCCTTTGGAGAAAAGCCATAAGTTGAATCCAAGTCAAGTTGCAGGTGCTACTTATGTGTGACTCAACAGTGAGTCTCAAGTCTCCAATCTATTCATATGCCAACAAAATCCTTCTCAATAAAGGACATTCTCAATATTTGTACTGCTCCTGTGAGGAAGATCAGGCAAAACATTGTCGGCGTGTCAACAAGTTTAGAAAGGTTGCGATTAAAAAACCAAAATAGTAATTGAGGACCAGGTAATGTATTGGCCACTGACACCACCACTTAAATAAACAGGGTAGAATTAATTCCATGTATCTTTGGTTCTTTACAGTCCACTTCCTGGAATGGTGCCTTCTATGTCACAACTTCCTGATGGCCATCTATGTGGCAGAGGAAGACAACCAACTAGCCAACAAGTTGAACAGACAATGGCTCAAGGCCATGAGTGATATATATGACCTGGTGGACAAAAAACCTTCTGTACCTCTTCCCACAGGGTACAGTACAAGTGAAACTTCACCACAAAAGGCGATCCTAATTGCAATGTGATCCTAATTAGAGATGGGACAAATAACATAAAATGGTGGTTCATTGTGGTTTGTCAAGGTTGACAATGACAAACTATGAACAATGAACCCACCCACCCATGAACTGATGAACTGACAAATTGGTTTGTTGGTTTGTGGATTTTTTTAGACTGTCCATAGCTGTCTAAATATAATAATAAAAAAAGAATCCCCCACCCTCTCTGAAGCACTACCATCACCTCCCTACCTTTTCTGCTGCAGCCCCTGGTGGCCAGGCTCCCATCACCACTGTGGCCACCATCTTGCAAAACATGGCAGCCTGGTTTCCCATAGGACCTAAGGGAAAACAGGCAGCCCTTTTCCAAGATGGAGACTGTGGCTTCACTTAGGGCAAAAAAAGCCACTGTCACTCTCCTTGCAAAAAGTGGCTCAATGACGAATATTAAATTAATCAAAGACATTTGTCAAACATCACCATTTTTTTTTATTCATCCCACCTCTAATCCTAATAGCTCTGTGCTGGCCATGCCAAGTTTGGTTTGCAACATTAAGACTTTTACCAGCTGTCACTGATACCTTACTTACTCTCCCAGACAGAGCACCAGTTCGCCACCCAAACTTAGCCAGGCTGAGGTTCATAGCATCAAAAACTCTCCAATGTTAAGGAGAACCATGCATGGATCTAGAGAGCCCTCTACAAGACTAAAGGTATAAATGATGAAGGTTAGCTTTCTCTGCCTATTCAGTCAGAAAATCTGACACACACTCCACCCTCACTACGTATGATGTTGCATTTTCTTTTATACCTGGAGAAGAATGCTTCCAGAAAAGGAATCTTGCTAAGAGACATTTGGAAAACAGCGAGAAAGTTTCAACCCTCATAATTCAACAAACCCTACAGGTTGGGCATCAGAATGAAACTTGATGTGTTCGGAAAAGCAGCAATTTCTTCTCCTGTGGTGTTACATCCCATGAGCTAAAGAGTGAGTTTGTAAGTCACTCACACATGTAATTGAGAGACCACAACGGAGAAGAACTGGTTACTTCCCAGTAACTGTGCTTGTTTGAGGGGTCATCTGTGAACTTGCACCACTCTCCTACTTTGCTGTGCTACTAGTTCATATCATGCCCAACAGTAAACTGGGGGAACTAAAGGATAACCGCTAGGCACAGGGAGGAGCACAGTGGGAGGGCTGCTCTGACAGTTCTTTCTTTAAGCTCTGGAATGTTCTGATGGGCTCCATGCTGATACAGGAAACATCCACGTGTGCACACGCATTTGAAGGATCACAATTACAGGTAAATAACTTCACCACAGCAGACCTACTTGTCTTGTTTTTCTGACTATGGGATGTCACCCAGGGGTTTTCCTCACTCTTCCCAACCTTCACCCCTATCAGCATTCCCTCAAATTTTCTGCTAATATGGGGCAGAAGCCCTGCCCCATGCATGCAGGGTTCCAGCCATGACTGAAAGAAAATGGGTGACAATGACAACTCTGGCTCAGCTGCACAGCCCTGACCCAGCACTGCATGTCCCCAGAGCTGAGAGGGAACATTGACTCCCAAGGTTTCCCCCTCAGGACACTGTTGTCCTCAGCTGTTGCTGCAGCCTCCTTACTCATGAGAAAGCTGTGTAAAATTACGCATGGGTAAACTGAGTAAAGCTTGCTTGAGAATAATCCAATCCCAAGACCCTTGTGGACCTTTCTCATGGGAGAATAAACACCTCCAATATGCACGGAAGAAAATGTGAGATAAAATAGATAACACTGAATATAAGAACCTTTTTAGTGTGAACCAGGAGGTTCCAAATCCCTGGTCTGTACAGATTGTCAGTTTCCTAATTCAAGCTGCAGACCTGTACACACCTACTGGGGAAGAAGTCACAGTGAAGTAAAACCTCAGTGAGATTTATGTCTGAGGCACTGTGCCCAGAATTGGGCTGTTAAAGGAATAAACTGCTGTTGCTAAGTCATGGGCCTATCTCTTTGTAGGGAGAGAAGGCGCCACCATGTTCCACAAGTAGGTACATGAAGTGGAGTAATGAATAAGGATGAGTAGGAAATGTAATCTTTACAACAATTTATTTTTCTTCTAAGAATGCCCAAACAGCTCTTAGAAAGGCACTAAAAGCCAACTTTGCCTGCTCTAAGTGGGGCTTTCTGTGGGTTTGAGAGCCGTAATGATGGCCTAGCTTTGGAAAAAGAACAAAGGCAGCAGAGTTTTCTAGCTCAACCAAAAGGTTACATGAATGGTAGCATAAATTACCTATCATTAAGTGAAAGTATAGATTATAGACCACGGGGGCTGGAAGATGGATGCCTGTACTGTGAGAAACAGCTAAGAGGAAAACCCATGATACAGTAGTAGAAAGTTGAAACCTGTACAGTGGTACCTTGTATAAAGGAATTAATTCATTCCAAATGAAATTATGTTAAGCAAATTTTCCTTTATATAAATTTCCCATACGAATGCATTGAAAACAGAGTAATCCCTAATTGCGACCATTTTTATGTTGTACAGATTCACTCCATAGACAATTCTGTTAAGCAAATTTTCCCTATCTCCAGAATTTTTTGTTGTACAGATTTTATGTTATACAAACCATATGTTGTATGAGAGTCCACTGTACTTCCATTTACAGATTGCTATTGTACTGATTTCTCTGCTAGGGAAAAAAACCAAGATAAAGCTGGTTGCTTCTTCTTATTTCAAAGGCACCTTTCATGATTAATAACCTGGTCTACCAATGTCACTAATTTACAGGATGGCTCTTATTGGGCTAGACCTGTAGATAATAATATCAATAAATTTGGATCATGTAAACCATGGCAACCAATGCTACCACTAGATGAAAGAGCATTGGCCTTTTGGCAGAACCGTTTAATGAGATGCCACCTGTTTTTGACTCATCAGCTACCTTTTCCTCTGCCAGCGTTCACACATGGAAGTTCTCCCAAAAAGTGAAGCTCCAACTTTGCACTGGGAAAGCTGCCAGGTCATTAATTAGGCCTAAGCAGAGGTTCCAATTTGGCTGTTGTCATGTAATTTAGAAGGATGACAGTTAATTTATGGTTGACAATGTAGACTTGGAAAAAAGGTATATCTATTGATCAGAAAAACGCAGTGTTCCCTGCTGGATGAGTGAGACCAGAAAGCTTGTAATTCGGATCTCAAGTGAGCCATGGAAGTTGTGAATAAACCAATATCAAGACCTGTGTGGACCTTTCTCATGGGAGAATAAACACCTCCAACATGAATGGAAGGATATGTGAGATTTCTTGTGGTCTCTCAAACAAGACTAACTCTGTCATGAGCAAAGGGGTCATTTATTTATTTATTTATTTATTAAGGAACTCCGGCGGTTCACAACAGAACAATATGACAATAATAGCAATTAAAATAAAACAGTTAACAAGGCAACCGAAAATAACAGATGGTGGGGGAGGGGAAAAAACAACAATTTTATTTAATCACTGAACGCCTCCCGGAAGAGGAGAGTTTTTAAGGCCTTCCGGAAGGCTGGCAGGGACTCTGCAAGGCGCACTTCTGTGGGGAGATGGTTCCACATAGTGGGGCCAGCCACAGAGAAGGCTCGGGTACGGGTGGATGTTCTCTGAGCCTCTCTGGGCATGGCCACCCGCAGCATGTGTGCCCGCGACAACCTGGGCGGCTGGGCCGATGTTAACCACTGGTCGATCCACTCTGCCAGGTAGTCAGGTCCTAGGCCATGGAGGGTTTTATAAATCAAAACCAAGACCTTGAATCTGATTCAGCACGCAACAGGCAACCAATGCAGGTGAGCCAGGACTGGGGTGATATGGTCGAACTGACGCACACCCACCACCAGTCTGGCCACCGCATTTTGAACCCGCTGCAGTCGCTGAAAGAGAGTCAAGGGCAACCCCATGTAGAGCGCATTACAGTAGTCTAGTCTCGAGACCACCAACGCCTGCACCACAGTCCTAAGGGAGTCCCCATCTAGATATGGACGAATCTGGGCTATTCGATGGAGATGAAAAAAGGCAGTCCTGGACACAGCGCCCACCTGGGCTTCCATGGTGAGCGCCGGGTCCAGGACTACCCCCAGATTCCGGACAGTGTCCAATGGCCAGAGGGAAACGCCCTCCAGGGTGGGAAAAGGGCCTCCATAACCAGATGGGGAAGTCTCAAAGAACATAACCTCGGTCTTGTCGGGGTTGAGTTTGAGCCTGTTGGCCCTGGTCCATTCCATGACTGCATCCAGGCACTGATCGAGGTTCTGGACAGCCTCATCTGCAGCGGTGGAAAAGGAGAGATAGAGCTGCGTGTCATCAGCGTACTGATGACAGCAGACTCCATGTCTCCTTATGACCTCAGCCAGCGGCCTAATATAGATGTTGAACAGCATGGGAGAGAGAGACGACCCCTGAGGAACCCCACAAGGGAGTATCCAAGGGGCGGACAGCTCCCCCCCCCCATGCTGAACCTGCTGGGGACGGCCCCCGACAAAGGACCAGAGCCAACTGTGAACAGTGCCCCCGATCCCAGCCTCAGAGAGCCGGTCCAGCAGGATACCATGGTCGACGGTATCGAAGGCCGCTGACAAATCCAGAAGGACCAACATCATCAACTAAATTTGACAGGGAGAGCCCAAGCTAAGGTGGGGCGAGGGTGGCTTAGGCCCAAGGTGATGAACTTGAACCTGAGTGTGTATATCTCATCCACCACTCCTGCCAAACAGATGGAACCCTAAAACAAGTGGATTGGGTGCAGAACTAGTATGGCAGTTGTGTGCATATCCAGACATTTCTCCACTTACATTCATCCACTTCTCTTTTATGCCAAACTCGTGACCCAAGCTTATGCAACAGGGTAGCTGTAAGTAAGTGGAGTTGTGTGAAGTCCTGAGATACTGTGGATGATGTTGCCCTAATTGCAATGTTGATATAAGGTCAGACTAGGTGGGCTGTTTGGCTGTTACTATGCATGGAATATGGGTGGACCAGGGAACCATCACAACCTGCCTTTTGGGTAGCAGAACATTTTTACTTTGGCCTTGTTCCCAAACGCTCTAAGTGGATTAAAACATGTATGTGCCTTCTAGTGTTGTTGTCAAGCTTGAATGCTCTGAAGTGCTATGTAGATGGAACAGAAAACCCTATGATTCTTTAAATGGACGTCCACAACAGTAAATGACAAAATGCACATTAAAATGGCCTTAAAATAATTTTCGCACCATAGCAAGTTTCATGTGCTTGAAACTTACAAAAAAAAAGCCTTTTGGTGGAAAGGTTGCTATGATGTACAGTTGGACAGTGACCTCTCAATAAATGTTCCATTATGTTGTGTTATAGAATCATGGCTTGTGTTCTGGCATATGTTCTCTTCTGGTGGAACCCAACCACCACTAGCAACCAGGCAATATGGTAGTTCTCCTGTCAGAAAAGCTGGAGATGAAATATAATGGGCCAAAAACAGCCAACTGGAGCCACATTCAGAGTGTTACCTAGTGAGTAGAGAAAGACAATATCCTCAGTGTTGTTCAGTCCTCCTTCAATGATAGCAGATCTCTTTGCTCTGGATGTAGATTCTGCTCTTGACAGCTATTCAGGGTGTACTGTAGTCCTCAGTCAAAAAACAAAAACAGAAACAGAAACAAAACAAAACCAGGAAGGGAAGCTCTGTAATCATTATCCTAAATGCAAAAAGAGTGGATAATACCTTCATTAGATTTTGCTTTAATTACAAACCCTGAAGCCTCAACATCTGGCCAGGATGATTTTCCAACCTTTCTATTTCTCCTCTACCCTCATTCTGCAGTGTCTAGCCTGAAGACGAGTCCTGGGGCACTTGAAAACATGCCTGCTTTTGATATTCTAGAGGTCAAATAAACGTTTCATTGACTTTAAAAATATTTATACAAGGGCAGAATGCTTTTCTTTATGTTGGAAAAAAATCTGTTGGTACCAAGAAGTGGATGTTGATTATAAGAGCAAATTGCCTAAATTGCATTTTGCTGCTGGTTGAAGGCAGGCTACACTTCCTTATGGTAATGTTTCTTGCCATCAAACTCTCCTTCTTGGTTCTTGAGTTTAAAACAATATAATAAATGGCAGGAACCAGTGTTAAAACTTTCAAATGTGGATTATAAGAATTCAGCAAAAAACATTTGTTAGACGTTTTGCTCCAAGCCTGCAATCTGCCTTTTGAACCCTAATTTGTCTACAGCAGGCAGAAAAACCTGCCAAAACACAGTAAATTAATCTCTATCCAATAGGGGAGATTCTTTTGAAAGATACAATGATTCTTTGTAATTTTTATAGGAGCGTAGAGAACTAATGCTTTTTATAAATGGCTTTATCCAATGAATTAATTATACAACATGCAAAACTCCTAGGGGTAGGAAAAGCATAGCCAGCCAGAGGTAAGTTCTTCCCAGATGAGTAAGACCTCCTGACCTGATTGGGACTCTTTTTGCACGGATAATTTTTAAATGGGATTAGCTTTCCACACTTGTTCAACAAAAGCAACCCTTTATGTTTTAAGGGTGGCAGAGGGAGCCAGTTGATCTTAATATGGTGATAGTTCAACAATGTGAGTTAAATACCTAACCCTGGTTAAGAATTATGGGTAACAGATCAAGGTGGCTCATGGTCTGATCAGGAGAGATGTGCCTCCCCTGCCCCCCCCCCGCGCTTGGACTATGGGCCTTTTTACACGACCCCTAAATCCCTTAAATTCGGACCAGAGATCTTGAGGGTTCGTTGCTGTTTCTCCGTCCCCACCCGCTCCGCACTTCTTTGTTCTGTCTGCGTGAGGGGAGGGAGGGAAAAAAAGCCTTAGACAGAGACAAAAGAATGCATTCTTACCTCCGGTGCCGGTGGAGGTTGCTCCAACCTCCGTTTACTTCCTGGTTCCTCTTTAAGGGGCGGAGGCAAAAGAAAAACAACAGAAAGAAGCGAGGAGAGCTGAGGCAGTCTCCGCATCAAATATTTTTCACCATCAAAAAGCAGGTACAAGAAAAGTGCGCTGGGTCGCGCTAAAGTGGGCGGGGTCGCACTTAATTGTCTGCAAAGTCCGGAGCTGGTGGGTAAACATTTTTAAGGTCCGGAGCTTGCAGCCATTTGCGGCGGAGCTTAGGGGTCGTGTATAAACGCCCTATGACTCTGGTGGGATTACAGGTTCTGATCATTTTCAATTGGTATGTTGGGCTGTTGGCAAGGGCCAGCTGAGCTGGGACAGTTGAAGAACAAATATAAGCCCATGCTGATCCAGGGTGGTGTTTTGGCTCCTCTCTCTAATTCCATGTCTTGTCCTGGATAGAAAGTGGCTAACTAGCAGCTTTGATAGTGAGGTAACCATATATATATATTATAACACAACTCTTATAGTACATGCTGAACCAAGTTCCCATAGGAGGCCAATGAAGTTAGAAACGTTAGACATGAGCACTGCACAGGTCAGTAGGTCAGTAAGCGTCATTTGCTGAACATCTAGCAGTTAGAGATCTCTGCATGTCCCTTTGAAAGATGTAGCATCCCTTAGGAAGTATCCATCTAGCCATGGTTTTCCACTCCCATTGAGAATTTGCTTCGGTGTCCCCTGTGTCAGAGGAAGTACAGTTTGAGCCACAAAATGCTCACATAGAAATAAAGGCATTAGACCATTTATTTATTTATTTAAGTGTAGTTTACCCCACCTTCCTCCTTGTAAAAGGACCCAAGGTGGCTACCAAGGGCCATAATGTGTTGTTCCTCCTCCCCACTTCCCCCTACATGATCATCCTGGCATGGTCCCCGACACACTGAGGGGCAACAGCTGAACTTCATCAACTAGGAGGGCCCAATGATGGCGACATTTGCCTAGCTACAATTTAGAATTTCTCACACTATCAGTAAGGCAGGCTGTGTCACCCCAGTGCAACACGGGAAATCAAAACGATGCCCAGTGCTCAGTTAGGAGCATTGTGGAAATGATAATCAGTATCTCATAACTGCCTTTCACTGACATCAGGTGATTTCCAGTGTGATGTAGTGGATAGAGTGGGATAGACTGGCACGCCAGGCCCAAGAGTGGGATTCTAACCCTGTTCTTCAGAGTCCTAGTCCATCAACTAGGACTCTTGAGAACAGGGTTCGAATCCCACTTGGTCATGGAAACTCACTAGGGGAGTGGAACTGATAAAATATCTCAGTTACTCGCCCCCCATTTATTTATATATATTCTACATAAAATAGACAGGATACGTGTATTGCTTATTAAATGCCATATTGGATGGGTCAGTCACAATTACTTTACCATCAATTCAGCCGTACATGTTTCATTTCTCATTTCCAATCTCTGAGAAAACACATTTTCATGCTTAGTTTACCTTTTGTTATCATCAACATTCCATCCATCTCAACATATATCAGTTTTTCTTAATCATTAAACATGACAAATATCTACTTTAACCCAGTACAGATTAATAAAGAAAATAAAAGGCAATATACAGCTTCCCTGCTACACATCTACTTTACAAAACAGTCAATTTCTATATTTTCATTTTTAAGTTTGCTAAGCATATTTAGATAAATGTTAACTAATTTGGTACATAATAAGTGCCATCTATAAAACATGTTTACCCATTCTTCTAGAAATGACACAGTTTAAAATCTGTTTTATGACTAAGTTCTATCTATGTTAAGGGCTATTTTAAAAGGGTTACATCTTGATTTATAAGATCGTTAAGTTTAAAAATTTCCTTCTATGCCTAATATATCTCTAAACATAGCAGTTCTCTTAAAATTTAGTAGATTAATATTTCCCTTGGTAAAGCTCATCTTAACATTTCCTCGAGAATCTTCATTTATGTCATCCCCATGTCTTAACCATAATTTTATAGATATATAAACAACTTTAAACAGTTGAGACATAGGGAACTGATTCCAAATATTTAGTAAAATATTTGTTGATTAATTTTCTCGTTTCCATTAATTAGTTCCTGTTCCATCACCCATGTTTCCTTTCAAAATAGTTTGTCCTTTATCTTAAACCAAAGATATTATTTGACCACACTCCCTTTTACTGCCATGTTGTTTATACAGTACTTAAGTCTAGCAGTCTTCCCTGCTTCATCTCAGTTACCACTTATCTCCTTGGAGAGTTTCCGACTTTTCTCCTCTTTGTCTTTATGGCTGAGGTTACTCTAATATTCCTTTTGGGGTTTGTCTTATTCTTCCCTTTCACTGTTCCTTCTTGTTCCTCAAAGATTGATATTGGGCATCTGAATTTTTAGTTGCCTCCTCTAGTCTCTGTCCATCCTCAGTTTACCTGTCATAATTCCTGTCCATTTGCTCTTCAGGAGACGTGAGAGTGTCCAAAATCTTTTGCAATCCACACAATATAGCTTCCTGGAATTCTTCTTGTGACCATATTTCATGGGGTTGCCTTCAGATACAGGTCAGGTCAGGTTATTGAAAGATCAGTACCAGATAGTTACAATTCACAGCTGTTCCCATTTGGCACAGGACAGGCAAAGAAAGAGAAAAAGGGAAGGGAAGGGGGGGGAATCACCAATCTCCACTTTGTAGCATTTCACTTCAGGGTAGACATAAGTCAGTAGATAAGGTTTTATTAAGGTCAATTTTTCTAGGCTGTGTGCCAGATGTGTATGTGCTTGAGATCTCCCATAGCTCCAATTGTATCCACTAAAATGTAATTAGAAGAAAAACGAACAGCAAAAAAGAAAACAAACCAGGCAGTAACAAAGTTTCTTATTTTCCAATATGTTTCTTTCTACTAGCCAAGTGAAGAGAAGAAAAAAGAAAAAAACAAAGAAGAAAAAACAGAAACTGCTTTTTCTAGCCAGTTCTTTAGACAGTTAATCAGCTTTTTAATTCCAAAACCAGGGTGGCACTGGTATTTCCTTCTAGGAAAGTTTCACAACTCCGAGATGTTAGCTCCATATAAATGAAAAGGAAAAAATTGCCTCACCCCATTTACAGCACGACAATTACAAGCACAGATATTTTTAATAATAATAATAATAATAATAATAATAATAATAATAATAATAATAATAATAATAATAGTGATCGGTAATATAAAATCCAGCATAGATAGCTGTGTGGTTAAATAATAATAATAATAATAATAATAATAATAATAATAATAATAATAATAATAATAATAATAATAATAATAAAAACAAACTTTATTTTCCCCAAAGGGACCCAAGGCAGCTTACAACAATAAATTCAACATAAACAATATTAAAATATCAAAGACAATATTTTAAAACAATAATAAATACACTATAAAAACAATACTAAATATAATTGTGTGGTACTGACAGCTTATTCAGCGCCATGAATTTATGATGTGACGTCCAATTTCTTCCATGGGCAAATAGGCAATACTAGATCAGCAAAACCAGCCACCACCGTTTTTGTGATCACACAGGTGCTGCCCTATCTCTTCCCCTTCCCCTACAGAAAGGTTAGCCCCTTTGAGGGGTCCCAGCGCTCCTGCTTCTCATTGCTGTCTTGCAGCGGCACATCTGGAAGGCAACATCTCAGTTACCTTGAAGGCCTTATTAGGGCCACTCTATGTGGTTTCTGGCTTGAGAGCATGGAACACAGAAAGGTGTCTTACATGCCAACATTACTGTGTTAATTTTACATCCAATGTCCGTAGATTTCAACGTGAAACTTCAAGTTATGATGGGTTTCTGAATGATGACGATGAGCCATCACATTAATTCTGACTCAAAGCTTCTCTTTTTCTGGAGGTTCCCTGGGGACTGTCCAGCTGGTACCACTTGGGCTCTCCATCCAGATCTCTGAGTCATGGAGATATCCAGGCAGCTTCTGAAACTGTGATAATAAGTCTTATTTACAAATAGTACTAAAACTACTCAAAAAAGGAAGGAAGGAAGGAAAAAATAAGAAGAAACAAAGAAAACTGAGATTTTATTTCCACAAGGTTTTAGATGAAGCAGCATTTTAGTTTTTAAAAAGAAAATGTGGATATAATCCTATTCGGACTATCCTCTAGTAAGTTAAATTGTATAAGTCATGACAGCAAATTGCAGCCGATTAAGAAGGTGAAGTCCTGGTTGCATGGACAGATGGTGTGCCAATCATGCTGTCAGGAAGCTGACTAGCACATACTTAGTTAATTACAGTTGCACCATGTCATTTACTCGGGTGTAGAACACCAGTACGATACTGGCCATTTATTTCTCCTGCATTGATCCTGGGAATGTGTAAAACGGACATCACTGTACTTCCATCCTTATTTACCCCCAGCCAATCTCTTCATTAGGACAGGAGCTGACAACCATTTCTTCACACAAAACAACACTGCCATTGCATCTCATAAGCGGATCTTCCTAGTGGCATGGGAGAAAGAGGAAGTAGAGCTGGCCACTGAGCCGTCTGCTTGCCAGCCTGTAAAGCAATATGCTGTAGTGGCCTTCTACTGTTGCTAGAGAAGGAGATTGCATCCCTATGTCAAGGTCTACTCAGTGTTTACCAAATGACGTACTAAATCTCTGACAATCCTGTTCTTTTCTTTTCTCTCTCTCTCTCTTTTGGGCAAGGGTGAGAGCGGCTGGTGTGGCATTTCTCTTAATTTGTGCAACAGTATGATGCCACATGAGGTTTTGGTTAGATACCCTTTGCCAGTGTCACAGAGACTATCTACGCCTGTCTAGGTGTTCCCTGTGGCAGGTTAGAGTCCTTCCTGGCAAATTGGAGCCAGGAAAGTTCCCAGACAGTAGCAGTAGGCAGAGTCATTTGGTCACGATGTGGGTGGGGAGGTGGGACTAGGTCAAGGGTTTCTGTTGTCTCCTTATTCTTGTTTAAAAGAAGCCATCCATTTCTCATCCGGCTTCCTCCACAGAATCCTGAGCCTTCCATGACACCGCTGAGAGACTTGTCCCTCCTTCTACCACAAAATAAGAGGCTCACAGGGCCATTTTGAATATTCCTGCTCCCCACCTTTAGGGAGCCTCTTGGCACAGTGGTTAAAATGCAGCACTGCCATGCAGAAATTGCTCATGACCTGTATCTGATCCCTCCCTCAGGTAGCCAGCTCAAGGTTGATTCAGCCTTTCGTTCTTCTGAGGTTGGTAAAATGGGTACCCAGCTAGCTGGGCAGTGGGGAGATGTGTAGCTTGCAAAATTAATTTGTAAACCACCAGGAGAGAGCTTTAAGCACTATGGGGTGGTATATAAGTAGCACACATTGCTTCCAAAATGAAATATATGAGCCACATTCAGATATATTTGCATACTCTATAGCAATTAAACACGCACCCCTTTCCCCACTTTGATGGATTGGAAGGAAAGTGTCTGTGTATCCTTAATAGAATAATTTCTTTCATTTTGAGGTAGGGGCTGGCACTCCCAAACAAGTCGTAACTTGTGCCAGTATCTTTGCTAAGGACCTGTCAGGCTCGGGCTTTTTATAAGGGCTGGAATTGCTTTGATTCATTTTTATTGTTGTTTTCATTTTGCCATTTCACCTCCCTCATTTCTTCCAAGATTGGATGAAGAAATAACTTTGCCTGAAAGGATATTGCCATAAAGCTTTAATTAAGAAAAAAAAATGGCAGAGCATGCGTCAGGATTAGCGAGCACGTCCTAGCCAGCTTAGCTTAACTTGACCGAATCATGACCTTTTGCTTAGAACAGATTCAATTTAATTCCTTTAACTAGATTTTTAGCTGATTATGTGAACTGAAGGTACACTGCATGCACACAGGTCAGGATTACAGTTTATTAACTCAACCAGATATATCTTCAACAACTGTTTGGCACCTAATTGAGTGCCTGGAGTTCAGATACAAAGGCTAGCCCAAGAGATGTTGCTGTCAGAGGCAGAGCAGCAAATCCCAAGTCAAGGAACATAGTGTCCAAACTTGGTTATGATATTTTGGAATCCAAGACACAAATCAGCCAGTCAGTCAGTCAGTGAACCAATGAAAGAAACAAAGCCACTTGTACCACATAGCAGCAAAAATAGATAAGGACACTCAATAAAATAAATAATAACTTGATACTCTTTTATGACTTTCACAGTCAGTCACTTACGTCAGGTGCTGCAAGGCCCGTCCCATTTTTATCTCAATGTACTTGTTTATTTCTTCACTGCTAGGTCCTCAAGTGCATTTCCCAAGTATTGGCTCTACTTTCATGCCCCACCAAGTTGCTAGATTTCTGAACGCTGGTTAAAGTCTCAAATATGCTATACTTCTTGTCTTTTAGTTGGGAAAGCAACTCCCCAGGGGGAGTAGTATTAGAGGATGAGAAGTCTGTGTTATGGATGAGGTGGACTGAAAGCTTTGGCACTCATTTCACCCATTTCCATGGGGTATCATAACCCACAGGTTCAGCATGCAGTTGGCATATGTGTGTTCTGCCTGTAGAATGATAAATATACTGAGGAGTAGTAGTAGTAAAAATAGAGGCCTGGAGGGAGCTGATGGGTACATGAATTTGGACCCATTCTGTCATTTGGAGGAAGGATGTGAATGGGGGGGGGAATGCCAGGAACCAGGAGCTTCCTTGCTCAAAAACTCCTGAAAACTGTGCAAGGGAAGGGAAAAGGGGGGGATTGGACAGATTCCTGGAGGAAAAGTCCATCAGAGGTTACAAACCATGATGGAGATGTGTAATCTCCAGGCTTAAAACCGGGGTACTTCAAGGGCCAGATGCAGGGGAGTGGTATCCGAAGACAGATATCTAGTCTCGTGTGCTCCCAGACGCATCTGGTGGGGGCACTGTGAGATACAGGAAGCTGGACTAGATGGGCCTTTGGCCTGATCCTGCATGGCTCTTCTTATGTTCTTTTGTTCTTATGTTTATCCGAAGAAACCAGAAACAAGTTTGGTTGAGCTCCATGATATTTTGTATAAATTGCTGCTCAAGCACACATAAGGACAATCGATCAATACACAACTCCTTTTTTGAACTCTGTGGTCTCTTCTCTTTAAGTGCATGCTTTCATTATTTATATTTTTGTGGCTTTCCATGCTAGATAGAAGCAGGGTTTAGGCTTATGGTTAACCGGCCTTTTCTGATTGCTTTGCAAAGCTGCTGAGTAAATGAAAAAAGAGGTAGGGAAACCTTTAGAATAAGAAATATGTTGGAGATTACCATATGTTAGGTCTCATGGGTGCACAGTTGTCTTGGGATAAATCCGACACTGAGTCCAGAGCTCCTGATACATGGTCTTCTAAATCATGGTTTCCCTTTACAGGTCAATTAACAAGATGTTATTCTGCTTCTTGAAAAAGTTCCACTACAATAGGGCATAATAGGATTAGGCTCAATTAGATAGGATCTCAGCCTCCACAGTTCTACTGTATGGAATGAATCATATAGAGGTGGGCATGAAACAGAAAACCGATGGCTCGGTTCTTCTGTTTTGGGCCCACCCTTGGTTTGGTTCGGGTTGGTACAATTTTTTATTTGAGGTGCTGGCTTGGGGCCGGGTCAGCGCTTGTTTTATTTTATTTTATTTTATTTATTTTAGAGCGCCAACTATGCAGCCCCTGGGGCCGGGTTGGCACTCCCCCCCCAGCACTGACCATGCAGCCCCTGGGGCTGGGTCGGTGCTTGGTTTTTTTTTCCAGCGCTGACCACGCAGCCCATGGGGCCAAGTTGGCCCTTGTTTTATTTATTTCTTTTATTTTGGAGTGTCGCCCACGCGGCCCCAGCGGCCTGGTCGGTGCTTTTTTATTTTATTTTAAAATTTTTATTTTATTTTAAAATGTCCCCAGCCAGGGGCTTTTTGAGATGCTGGCTTGGGGCCAGTGCGCTAGCTTCCCCGCGCCTCAGGTTTTTTTATTTTATTTTTCCAGTGCTGACCATGCAGCCCCGGGGCCAGGTCAGTGCTTTTTTTAAAAAAAAATTTAGAGCACCAACCATGCAGCCCCTGGGGCCAGGTTGGCACTCCCCCCCAGTGCCAACCACACAGCCCCTGGGACCGGATCAGCGCTTATTTCATTTTTCATTTTTCATTGTTTTTTTTATTTTAGAGGGCCGACCACGCAGCCCCTGGGGCTGGGTCAGCACTTGTTTTTTAAAATTATTTTTAATTTTATTTTTAAAAGCCCCCAGCCAGGGGCTTTTTGAGATGCTGGCTTGGGGCCAGTGCCTCTACAGGGCTAGCATCCCCGGAGTTCCAGGAAGACTTTCCAGCGGTGGTGACAAGGTGGGGGGGTGTATCGTTTTTCTTTTATGGTTGGTTTGTTATTCGTTTCATTAGCTAATGAAACGAATAACAAATAACAAAACAAATTAAAAGTTCATTTTGTGCCCATCTCTAATTCGTGAAATCAGCAATCAATGTAGGAAGAGAAGCCATTGGCCTCTACAGAGCCTTTGGCCTAATTACCTAAAGTGAGGTTATACGTTCCCGTTTACATCAATACCCTCTGGAGAATTCAAACACCTTTGAGAAGAAACCTTCCAACAGCTTGCTTGCTTCCAGGGCAGCATCCATCTGTCAAAAGATGCATTATTTTTCCCCAAGCCATCCAAATACTATGAAAGATCTGCTCTTGAGGTCAGCAGGGGCTTTTAATTGCCCTTAGAATGTGCCAAATCTTTTGGACTGATCTGCACACACCCTGGAATGTGTCAGAGGGAAAAAGGGAAGGGAAAGAAGAAAAACCACCTGTTCAGCCTTGATTTCCACAATACTGTAATTTCTGTTTTCTTGGCTTGCTATTTATAAAGCCTACCCACTGGGTCATTTTTGGGGTGGAAACAACTTGATTTACAAAGGTATATCTACCCAAAACACATTCTCCTCCAGGGCTCAAATTCAACCTTATAACCCTCTCTAAGGATAGCTTACACCTTGAACATTTCAGCTACCAGCATAGCTACCCTTTTAAGTTTTCAAATAGAAATAAGTAAACCCAGGCATATGTCTCTACAAAAATGCCATTAATAATCACAATTCTGTTTACTGCAGTTTCTCATAGCAAGGATTTCTGAGGTCAGGTTCTAATTATACTGCATATCTAAAGGCAGAAAGATGTGTTGTGTCAGGAGGACACCCTCAGGGCACTGTATTTATTGCATAGGCTCTGAAAGAATGCAGGGAACAAAATAAACACTGAGACCAGACTCTAAGGGAGGCGGGGTGGGTGGGATATTTGATGTTCTCAAGGTTCCCAGCGCAATGTTAGGTCATCAACTCAGCATTCTGGTCAACTGTGTTATCCTGTTACTGATTAAACAGATGGCTATCAGTTTGATGGAGGACAACAGGAAATGAAAAGCTTCAAGGTGCTATCAGTCAAGTAATCCTTCTGCTTCCTGAATAGAACTTATTGATCAAGTTGTTCAGTGTTGAATAGCTGTAAGTTGTTTTTTAAATGGTCTTGATTTTAGATAATTTGCACACAGTTCTTATGTGGTTTTTATTTGCATCAAAAACTACGGTAATTTAAGAAATCAAGATAAGCATTTCCTGTTGTACACAAAGCCACAGAGTTGGTATGTGATAGCAAATGCATAAATTGACTTCTTAACTTGCAGCCGTCCACTACAAGTTATGCCACTGGATATACTGTGGCAGGTGAAAGGAATAGGATTCTGGCCACTGGACTAACAATGTTATCGTTCTTACTTTTTTTCACTGCCATATGGCTAACTCACCTCTTCACAAAACTTCCTACTTGTCTTCCTGTCTGACTATCCACCTTGCCATTTGCACTGAATTATCAAATATACACCAGTCCTCAGATCCTAGTGGGAAATATGTGCATGAGCCAGGAAATCCTATGAAATGGGATGTATGTTGTGAACTGTAACTTAGCTGAGGACGGGCACTTACCTTATCATGCACACACACAAAAAGAGAGATGATGTGCCTTAAGCTATAAAATAACATATCAAAAACAAAGTTACATTTTGGTTTAGGTGAAAGCTGGGAATGTGTTCCGTTAACAGGAGACAATGGAGTTTGTATAATTGTTACCACTAGAATGGGGAGCTTATATCCTACGACAGAGTTCCACATAAAGCAGAGTAAAGTGTGTTGCTTATATTCTGTCACACAGTGCTTAAACCTTTCTCTGGGTGCTTTACAATTTAATTGCACGGGCTACACACTGCCTCCCTAGCAAGCGGGGTACTGAATTTAACAACCTCAGAAGGATGAGAAGTTGAGTCAACCTTGAGCTGGCTACCTGGGTCTGTTGGGATTGATCTCAGGATATGAGCAGAGTCTTCATGGCAGTCCTGCTATTAAACTGCTGCACCAGAAGGTGTAGGAAGGTGATGGCGAACCTTTTAGAGACAGAGTGCCCAAACTGCGATTCAAAACCCACTAATTTTTTGCAAAGTGCCAATACAGCAATTTAACCTTAATACAGGTAGCTGTGAAGGGGCAATGTTGGGTGCCCACTGAAAGGACTCCGAGTGCCACCTTTGGCACCCATGCCATAGATTGGACAACACTGGTGTAGGGTGACACCAAAAGAAAGAGAGATCCCATCTTTTGGTATGAGGGAAGCCTGCTTTCTCAAGAAACTTTGGGGAGAATACAGGGGCGTAGCTTGGGGAGGGCAAAGGGGGTGTGTGCCCCAGCCTCAGCAATTAGGGGGCACCAAATTGTCTACCGACCCCCCACTGCCCCCCCCACCATCCATATTATATTTTGCAATGGGGGGGCGCAAAAACTGACTGCTGCCCTGGGCTCTGGAAACCCTAGCTATGCCTCTGGGAGATTACCTAGTTCTGCTCTGTCCATTCTCATTTTTCATATGCATTCACCAAGGGACTGGGAGAGGTACTTGCTCCCATTGAGATGCTGCCATCAAGTGAGGATATGGGAAAATCAGAATGTTTACCTGTGCCAAGTGCGTCCTGATAAGCAAGGATCCTCTTTTATTCAGGCTTATCAGTGGATGTGTGAGGAATGCAAAGAACTCCGAATGTCACATTTTAAAAGGAACTTGTCTTGCTCATTATATTTGGCACTCATTTTGCTGTGATTATTACTATTATGCCTACTGTACAAGTGCAAGCTGACAGCAGTGACACCATGTGGCATGAAAAACAGCAAATGGTGGTTCCTCTCATACATTTTCTGTGCTGAAACATTTATTTGAGTGTCCCTTCAAATTGCGAGCTTTATGTTAATTTGCAGTGGTGTGTGCAAGAGCAACAGAGCACTAAAGGCCTTCAGACTACTGATCATTATTGGTATGAAGGTGGCTGGTTCATGCATAAGAAAGCTTTGTCAAGAGAGACTAGGAAGAAAAGGGCATTTCTATTTTTCCTGTTAACTACACGCATACACAAATTAAACCTGTTTGTAGTACATGTCCTTGTTTCAGCATTAGAATGACCAGTTTTCCATCTACTGATTCCTCGCATTTGGGTTTTATTAAGGCACTAGTGAAGACAAGAGAAAAGAAAATTCCCTAAAGTGGTAAAGAACGTGCATAGAGAACTGTTCAAAATTCATTAGGATAAGTCATTAAAGGTATACAAACAACAGCCAGGGCATAATATCTTTTATGAACATCTTAAGGAGGCATTATAAGTGCGCAATTCAAAGCTGGTTTCAGCAACCCACTTTTTTCTCTTAAGAGCTAAGAAGAAAAGTGGGGTGGCATTGATGACAACAGCCAAGACAAAAGATGGGTTTGTTTTGTTGTTTTAATTTATGTAGAAATGTCTCATCATATTGTACTTTGTAGACATAAAGATTGCCAGAGCACCATATGATGAATTGAAAATGCAGTGCAATAAATTGCTGGATAGCTCACTGCTTTAAATATCTGAGGGGTGGGGGTGGGGCAGAGGTAGGGAGTTCAATTCCCCACTGTGCCTCCTTGACAAGGCATGGCGATGATCCATAGGAGCCCTTCCTGCTCTGCAGTTCTAAAATTAATGATCATTATCATTGCCATCATCATAAATCCCAACAGCAAAATACAGATGATACTGGAGCTCAACTAATGTGGAAATCTTGGGGCACACACTTTTATGGGAGTAGAACTTTTCATTTGGGACTTACTTCTGCATAGACACATGCAAGGTTATGCTGTGAAATAGCTATCCCTCTCCCACATGCATATAGACTGTGTAAACCAGAGGTACTTCTACTCTAAGGATCTCCCAAGTGGCTTTGGTTTCATAGGGAATGGCACAGAGGGAAAGACACAGACTTGCAAAGAGGGTGCTGTGTGCAGTCCCTCAAAGGCTGTGATTATATTGGCAACCTTATTGGGCTAGTGTTAGCCTTTAGGGCCCTGAATGTTTTATGACTAAATTGTCTGTAGCACCCAAGTTGGTGTTCAGATCATCAAGCACATCTGATCTCACCTGCTTTGGGAAGCTAAGCAGGGTCGGCCCTGGTTAGTACCTGAATGGGAGACCACCAGGGAATACCAGATGCTGTAGGCGCCTGGAGTAGGAACTGGAAAGCCACTCCAGTACTCCTGCCAAGAAAACTCCATGGACATGGAGTCCCGAAGAGTCGGTCACAACTGTAGCAACACAACATGCACACATATTACCAGAAGCTCTTAAAAAGTAATATGAGATGAAGGTTGTTTTTTTTTTGGGGGATGACTGCTTATCTTTTGATCAGCTTCCCCATGTGAATTTTTATGATCCCCTCTTTTCTGACCTTTAGAAGGATTTTAGATGCTATTTTATTCCATCTGCATCTAGTTAACTGTAGCAGGTTTTGCTTTAAACTACAGCTGATATTTTCAACTGCATCTTTTTGTTTTGATTATCGTATCAAATATTGTTTGCGGGTTTGGCTCTGTGCTATAAAAGATGATTGCCGCCTACCTTGTGAGGCCTTTGTTCTCCAGAGAAGAATGTAGAATTATTGACTAACAAAGAATTAAAAAAAGTTATTATCCAGACTTAGAGGCATGCTTCTTATTCTCTCTCTTGCTGTGCTCATTTCTTCGCTAGCTGAATGCCTCCACTCTTGTCACCAGAAATAAAATCACACAAGTTCATGTAGGAGGGAGATATGACAATTCCTTTCAAAAATGTGCCTGTCATTTCTGTGTGAGCCTCAGACATTTTTGGAGGGGTTTGAAGTGCAAAATTAACATGTCATATATGCATAGAGTTTGCTTTGACCCTTTGCTTTGATCCAGAGCCCTCTTGATAATGGCACACAGCGGTGGACGTCAAAGGCACAGGTTCTTACATCCCAGAATCTGCAAACTAAAACACAACTTCTTCCTTGTGAGGCTGACTGTGTTTGATTTTGAGAGGCAGCCCTAGTGTTCATAGAATCATAGGATAGTAAGGAGTTGGAAGGGGCTTATAAGACCATCAAGTCCACCCCCCTGCTCAGGGCAGCAATCGAAATCATAGTCCAGTGGCACCTTGTATAAAGGAATTAATTCTTTCCAAATGAAATTATGTTAAGCAAATTTTCCTTTATACAAATTTTCCATAGGAATGCATTGAAAACAAAGTAATCCCTAATTATGTTGTATGGATTTGCCCCCTAGACATTTCTGTTAAGCAAATTTCCCCTATCTCTGGTAATTTTTTTGTTATACAGAGATTATGTTATACAAACCGTTTGTTATACAAGGGTCCATTGTATTAGTGACAAACAGTCGCCTGGTTTTCTTTTGAATTCCTCCAGACTTGGAATGCTCACAGCCTCCCAAGGTAGTTGGTTCCATATTTGTACGGCTCTCTAACACAGGGGTGAGGAACCAGGCTGCACAGTGAGCAACATTCCTTTTTAAGTTGTCCTCCTGAGCAGGTGCACCATGTACCCTCTTCCCCTGCTCAGGACTTGTCCTCCTCTGCACACCAATTGTGACCATTCTTGTTTGGGTTGTAATGGAATCAGCATGGGGGGGGGAGTTTTATGTGTGTGGGCCCACCCATGAAGAAACTGTTTGGATGAGCAGCGAAACGTTTCTATCTCTCAAGACTTAGGACCTAGATACCTGAAGGACTGCCTCCTTCCATATGAACCTACCTGGCAATTAAGATCAAGTCAGGGAGCCCTCCTGAAAGAGCCATCCTTTAAGGAGGTGAAAGGGATGGCTTGCAGGAATAGGGCTTTTTCAGCAATGGCCCCCAGACTATGGAATGCCCTCCCAAGTGAGACTCGCCTGGCACCGACGTTGATAACATTTCGACGGCAGGTAAAAACCTTCCTGTTCCAGAAGTTTTTTAACTAATGATTGTGGGTCCTGGTGGCAATTTTAGTGTTGTATTTTAATGTATCGTCTTTATTGTATTTACATGTTTTTATTGTTCTAATTTTATTGTAATTTTGATGTTTTAATTGTCTATTTTGATTGTGAGCCACCTAGAGACCTTTGGGTAGTGGGGGGCATACAAGCTAAATAAATAAATAAATAAATAAATAAATAAATAAATAAATAAATAAATAAATAAAAGCAGTCCAGTAGCCATGACTCCACTTCCAGATAAGCTCACCTGAATGACTGAGAATCTTCACAGACACGCATGGAAAAAGTATTGCGCACTGAGAAATTTGAGCCTCAGTGCAAAAAAATGTTGGGGAGCACCGCTCTAACTGTTAAGATGTTTTTCCTGATATTCAGATTAAATCTGGCTTCCTGTAATTTGAGCCCATTCTGTATCTTGCACGCTGGGATGATCAGGAACAGTTCCTGCTCTTCCACTGTATGATAATCTTTTAAATATTTTAAAAGTGCTATCTAGAGATGGGCACAAAATGAAAAAAAAAGAAAGGCTGTTTTGTCATTTTGTTACATAATGAAATGTTTCGTTATGAAACAAAATGGTAGAACACGTTTTGTTATGAAATGAAATACCATTTTTTCCTCTAGGAACAAAATGATTTGTCCTCAAGGAAATGGCAGGGGAGCTTCCTCAAGCTCTTAGCTGTAAGCCCCCCAAATTTGGAAAGACTTAGGGGTCAGGGGGCTGAGTTATTAAACTCCAAAGGTGGTGCCCCTAGGAAAAAAACAATGTAATTAAACTGGGAAACCACAGTAGCCTCTCCCCCCCCCCCCAATGCGGGCGAGTGATTAGTAGCTTCGCTGGCTTGGTTTCCGAATCCTGAATTAGAATTAGAATGTTTTTTTCCCTGGGGCACCCCATTGGAGCGTAATAACTCAGCTCTCTGAGCCCCAAACTTCTCCAAATTTGGGGGGGTCTACAGGGAAGAGCTTGAGGAAGCTCCCCAGCAGTTTTGGTGCCAAAGATACATGGCTGTGGTACCTATTTTGCCATACTTATTTATGTACTCCATATTTCCTTCTGTTGTACTGCTGGAATTCAAATATCTACAGCCAGTTCCTTCAAGACTCTTGGATGGAGTTCATTCAGCCCTGGAGATCTGAACTCATAAAGCATTCCTTGATCATTTGTTTCTCAAACTCAGGCTGCAGTCTTGTCCCCTTCATTCGTATTTCACATATGACTGGCAGGTCATAGACCAATGATGGTGATCCTTTTAGAGACCAGTTGCCCAAACTGCGATTCAAAACCCACTAATTACTGTATTTACAAAGGGCCAATGTAGCAATTTAATCTGAATACAGGTGGCTGTGAAGGGCCGATGTCGGATGCCCCCAGAAAGGGCTCTGGGTGCCACCTTTAGCACTCATGCCATAGGTTTGCCAGCACTGTCATGGACTGTTTTTTGGAAAGTGCTAAAGTAGAAATTAAGCACTTTTACCTTTTCTTTGTCATCTGTTGTCATTTTCCTATCCTCGTTTTGTACCTGAGCCACTATTTATTTTCTTTGCCTTTTGCAACACATGTAACAGAATAATTTGTTATTGTTGCTTTTAGTGTCTCTTGCTAACTTTGGCTCATTCTTATCTTTTACCTTCGTAATGCCATCCCTGCAGTTGGCTGTCTGTCACTGTCTGAGTCAGTGAGTGAGTGGCATCCGTTGTCCTCGGAGAGAACAGATGTTACAATAATAGAAGGAAGGACAGGATGGTGGTTCATATGAGTGGCATAGGTGCCCCGTGTTCCCTTTCCATGCGTCCCTGGCCTATGACCCACTCACCAGTCAGAGTGCACTCCTCTCCTCCTGCCACAGTCTCTGGCAGGAGCACAGGCTTGTCTGACCGACCTCCATATGGGTGGGTGATCAGTCAAGGAGGCAGGGCAGGGAAACCCGTGCTCCTGCTGGGCACTGGATGAACAACCGAGGAGAAGGAGAGGAATGTGCTCTGGGTGAGGAGTGGACGATCCAGCTGAGGAAGCAGAGGAAGGGAATGTGTGGCAACACAGGTTTGTGCCCATCTGTAATCACTAACATTGAGACATGTGGGAAAGCCACATGTATTCAATCTACTAAGTTTACCTCTACTCAGCACAAATGTCGGGCAAGATGATTTTTATTGTTCCTGGGAAATTACTTCAGTTGAAATTGTGTCAATTTTAAATGAGAATCTGGATAGAAATGTTGCAACGCTGGCTGCGTGCCTTTGGGGACTCCGTCATTTACAGAGCTGCAGTTGCAGTACAAGTGAAATGTGTTCGTTTCTTGTTTGTGTCAGGACTGTATTCACTACATGCCTGACACAAACTGAGAAGCAAACAAACAAATCCAACATCAGGCTTGTAAACCAGATGAATCCCCTCAGGATAAAGCATGACTTCTTCTGAAGGCACATGCTTTCAGAGCAGTGTTCTCCACCAAGACAGGCCTTGTAAAGGAATAAAACAAGAAACAGGTTTATAATTAGACTGCTGCTTACATTTGTATTTTGCATCAGGGAATTTGATAGACACCAGTTCCTGTGTGCTGAAATCTAATCTCCATCTCTTTCTTTTGCCTCAAATGTTTAGTCTTTTCAAGTGTTAGACTTAAAAGCATTTTTACAGCAAAGTGCAAATGTTAACCTAACACTACTCTTGACTGCCAAGGAAGAGCTTTTTTAAAAGAATGTTTGCATAAAGACAAATGCTAAAGTATGCCATCTTGTGGTCTACTGAAAACTAAAGTGCTATAAGGTTTTCCTTCTGTTGCGTTGGCGCTGCTGGAATCCAGATCTCAACCAACCCAAGTGCCTCTCTGTTACTGCATCCTGTGAACATTGGGGGATACATTCGCACCAGATTTAAAGGGTATGTTGAAAATATTCTGCCTTTAAAGAACAGGCTACCTGCTGTATATGAAAACCACTCAGGGCATCTTGCAGGCACCTCCATTCCTGTTAAATGTCTGAATGGATACTCACCAAATATAGAAGGTATTTTTGGGACAGTCTGACTTGAAATATAGGCTAGGTTCTGATAAAAAAAAATTGGTGGTCCCTCAGAGGTACCTCAATGAGTTTCTCATTAATAGCTGGATGGATTTCCATCAAATTGGGAAATTATGTTTGTGAAGGTGTTAGTGGACATATATGCTATGAGGTGTACATGACTTCGGTGGCCCTCCGCTTATTTTGCTTAGAATGGTTGCATAGAGTTTCAACCAGTTTAGAGGGATTTTATATGATTCAAAATGTAAGCTACGTCATGTGGAGCACATAAAGAATCACTTGGGGGGGGCTCTTGATGGAGCTGTCATTTATTCTTTGTTGGCTACAGAGTTGTGTGGCCCATTACCTCAGTGACTCCACAGTCCAGGGGGCTCCAAATGCAGCTGTCTTGGGGGGGGGGGGAAACAAACATGCTGTTATATACTGCCCCATAGTGCTTAATGCACTCTCTGGGCAGTTTACAATTTAATTATGCAGGCTACACATTGCCCCCTGCCCCCAGTGACCTGGGTGCTTGTTTTACTAACACTGGAAGCATGGAAGGCAGAGTGAACATTAATCTGGTACCTGGGACTGAACTCCAGGTCATGAGCTGAGTTTGGGCTGCAGTACAGCAGTTTATTCACTGCGTCACAAGGCTCATTAAACAGAGAGGTTTCCCTCAGGTGCTAGCTCTCTCTCTCTCTCTCTCTCTCTCTCTCTCTCTCTCTCTCTGATATGAAATGTTGCAGAACTCAAAAGCTTGCCTTATTTGTAACATTTTAGCTATCCAGAAGAGGTGTTGCCTAGTCCATTGCCTTGCTATGCTTTGTAAATACCATGATGAGCTTACTGATAAAATCTCTTGTTACCATAGGAAGCAGCCTTTCCATGGAGCTGCAGTCTAGGGAGGAATCTGCCTCTTTTGATCACTAGCCATGACTACCACTTTCATGATAAATTTGACAGCCTAATGAAGGAATTATTAAAAAGGCATGTGAAAGGTTGGGTGGGGCTGGCATCTAGGCAAGCCTTCCTGTGAACCAGCTTTTTGTCTCCTTGGGCGTTTATACACGACCCCTAAGCTCCGCCGCAAATGGCTGCAAGGTCCGGACCTTAAAAATGTTTACCCACCAGCTCCGGACTTTGCAGACAATCAAGTGCGACCCCGCCCACTTTAGCAAGACCAAACAGCAGTTTTCTTGTACCTGCATTTTGGAGGTGACAAATATTTGATCCGGTGTAAGGATAGTGAGTGCGGGGCTCTCCTGGCTTCTGTTTGTTCTTTTTTTGCGCCCCGCCCCTTTAAGAGATCTGAATGCTGCCCGGAACAAAACGGAGGTAAGAAGGCATTCTTTTCTTTCTTTTTTCTCCGTCCCTCAGGCAGCCAGCAACCAGGAAGTGCCGAGGGGGTGGGGGCAGAGGAAGAGCGAGGAACCCCTAAGATCTCTGGTCCGAATTTAAGTGGCCAGCGGATCTTAGGGGTCGTGTACAAAGGCCCATAGTTCACTGTTAATCAGCAGATATGGATTGGACTTTTTAAAAAGGTGACCTAAAAGTAGACAAAATGGATGGATATATAAAAAATTCATCTCTCAAAAAGCTTTCAACTGAAGGCAGAGGAATTTTGAACCAAAGCACAACAATTGAAGAGATTATACATGTTATACTGAAACAAGATGAAATACCAGGACCTGATGGATTGTCAGTAATATACTATAAAAAAATTAAAATTAAAAATCATTTTGTGTGTGTGTGTTGTGTCATTACAGTCGTGACCGACCCTTCATGACTCCATATCCATGGAGTTTTCTTGGCAGGAATACTGGTTCCACTACAAAAAATAATGAATGATGTAAGTGAGAAGAATAAAATACCAACATCTAGTCAAGAGGCATATACTGTACTACATTAATATATAAAGTAATGAATGATTCACTATTATGCATTCAAACAGGCTTATATCATTGCTAAATATAGACTTTTAAACATTGCACTTCTATTTTGGCTGAAATATTAAGGAATTATATTACCAAAGTGATCTATACACATCAGATGGGTTCTGTACCAAAAAGATATAGGAAAGACAATGTCCGTTTCATAATACAGTAGTTGCAATAGAAGTCATCAAAAATAAGGGAGAAAAAGCAGCTCCTATGTTCTTAGATGCAGAAAAAGCTTTTGATAAGGTGTCATGGGGTTTTTAAAAACAAAAACACTGAAGCATCTTAAGTGTGGCCCTAAATTTCAGAACTGGCTACAAGGTATACATACCAAACAGTGTCTCAAGATCATAATAAATGGAGTTCCAACAGATAGAGTCAAGATAGAAAAGGAAACCTGTCAAAATTGCCCATTGTTGCCTCTCCTTTTTTATTCTTGTGACAGAGATCTTTGGTTCTAGAATCAGACATGACCATAATAAATCAGGACTTAAAGTAGATGGAGAAGAGTTTAAATTGAAGGGTTAACCCAAGGGTTGTATGCAGGGCCGGTGCTAGGTTTATTTTGTGCCCTAGGCGAGGGGGTGGGGTGGGTGGGGCGGGTGGCGGGTGGGCAGGGCAGGGGGCGGTGGGTGGGTGGGGCAGGGGGCGGTGGGCGGGCAGGTGGGGGGGGCGTGGGGGGGGCAGGGCGGCAGATGGCAAGGGACGGCGATGGGCGCAGACGGCGGACGGCAATGGGCATGGGGAGTGGCCGGTGATGGGCATGGGGGGCAGCGGGCAGATGGCGACGGGCAGCGATGGGCAGACGGCGACGGGCGGCTGGTGGGCAGTGGAGGGACGGACAGTGGTGGCCAGCGGCGGGGGCGGCGGCAGGGGGGCATGCCGGCCAGTGCCCTCTCTCCATTTTGGCGCCCTAGGCAACTGCCTAGTTCGCCTTAATGGAAGTGCCGGCTCTGGTTGTATGCCAAAGTATCTGGAAGGCTGAATGCTGCCCCTCTTTAAAACAATGTTCTTCAAAGCAGGGTTTGTCTTCAGATGTCTTAAGAGCATTCTCCCCCTGCCACTGGGAAAGGTTGTCAGGACTTTTGGAGCTTCGTGTCACCAGTATGTGAATGATGCCCAGCTCTATCTCCCCTTCCAGTCTTCTGAAGAGAATACTATACCTTGAGCTCTGTCTGGATGCTGTGTTGGGATATAGATGAGGCTTAACAGATTATGAATTTAGACCAGACAGAGGTCCTGCAGGTAGATGCCCCTGGTGTCTGCTGTTTGGGAAGTTCTTCGCTTTTGTAGGGGCTACTCTCTCCACTCAGGAAGAGGTGGACAGTCTGGGCATACTTCTGCACCCAGTGCTGCCAATGGATGGCCAGAAAGCATCTGTGGTCTGTTCTACTTCCATCTTAGGTGGATTACTTACTTTGACACTGCTGGTCACAGGTAGTCTTGAGATTAGACTACTGCAACACACTGTACATGGGACTGTCTATGAGGCTGCTATGGAAGCTTCAGGAGGTCCAAAATATGGGAACCAGATTATTGTGTGGAGTAAATAAACACCACCATATCTCTCCTGGCTGCTTTACATTGGTCACTTGTAAGGTGATGGCATTTATTTATTTATTTATTTATTTATTTATTTATTTATTTATTTATTTATTTATTTATTTATTTATTTATACAGTAATACCTTGGTTTATGAGCATACTCCATTCCAGAAACATGCTTTTAAATCAAAACACTCTTATATCAAGGCAAATTTCCCCATAAGAAATAATGGAATCTAAAATTATTTGTTTTGAGACACCATCGATCACATACTGTGCACACAAAATGCCAACACTCACAAAAGAAGTTGGCTAGAAGTGCACATCCCCACCATGGTTTAGGTAACTGGCTGCAGAATCTGCTCTGCTTGGGACTAACAACTGGATTTTACTTTGTGTTTTTAATGTGACAATAATAAAGTGCAATTTGTAGCCATATACACACATGACTAGCTGCCCCATGACTATAAATGATTTGAAAAATAAGAAAGGATGTTGGAAATAAAATAAAGACAAATATAAAGAAAAATAAAACCATAACCTGCACTCCCCTTTGAAAATGTTCTTGGCTGGTGCAAGAGAGACCTCCATTTCTCTCTCTTCCCCTTGCTTTGAAGGCTTGCCTGAGATGGAACACTCCAAACCATGTTTGCTTGTCTTGCAAAACACTTAAACCAAGGCACTCATAAACCAAGGTATTACTGTACCACCAAGCTTAATTCAGAGAAGAACTCCAGGCGGTGTATAAGGAAAGTTAAAATAACAAAATAAAAATACAGTAACTTTACATATATTAAACAAACATAATAAACATATAGAGTAAACAAATCATAATAGGGAGTCAAGTAAGTGTGAGCAATGTGTAGCATTGCCAAAAGACTCACGGTAGAGCCAGGTTTAACATGTACAAGGCCAGGCCTTATGGCTTCCCTGGTAGTTTAATAATATTACCCTTCTGGGCACTAGCAGACAGGCATGAGATAAAAAGAATTCGAAAACACACATTTCTGGATTCATGGTGCATAGGAAAATATGTATTTCTCAATATCTAAAAAAGATGTATATAAAAGATTATAAATTCACAGAACCGTGGTAGGCAAGAGGAATCCTTTCAGGAAAAGTATGCAAATCCAATACACAGGCATAGTTCATGAACAGAGGTGCTAAACTTAGAAAAAGTTTAGAACTTTGGTTTTTAGTTAGAGACCCCCAAATTTTAATTCATTTAAATTGGAAGGGGCACATTTTTAACACTGATGTTAAAGTACCATTTCAGTTAGGTCACACCACCTAAATCCTTACTACAAACATGCAGCAAAATCCTGCTCATTATTTTTCATCCTTCACAAGAGTATCTTGTCCTCCTTGGCAACTTCTTTTGAAGCTGATCCCACAACCAGTGACAGAGTGAGGGGGTTACACTTGTGTGATTTCACTTCAGTGCTGCATATGGGTGATTGAATCTTGGCCAACAAGGTCCTCCTCAGGGTTTCCTCGAGAGGCCCACTCTTGTTCCAGCCAGGAGGCAATTGGAAATGGTGGAAAGGCCCGTTTCCCTCATGAAAAGGGAAGCACCACAGGCTTGAAATTTTCTCCTCAAAATGGCTTGCCTGGCCCATTTCTGGTTGATAGCTTTTTGTTCATTCAGGCCTTGCAAACTTTTCTTATCGTCTTTTACCCTTCTGGGCTGGTGGATCAGTTTTCAAGATTTCATTATAACAGCAGTCTCCCAATACTCAAGAACTAACATTAACATCGTGTAACAACAACAGTGACAGTGATGCATGCTGGCACCCACAGTCCTCATCATGCCATTCTAGTAGACATTATATTGATCTGCAGAGTATCCCTGTCCTGCCTTATGGAGTGTGGCCTCATGAGCTTGAATGTGGCATAGGCACAAGTACTGGTAACTTGCTAGGGAAAGACACAAAAACGTGTTAATTCAATATCCAGAAGCAGATTGCGCAGGCAGACACAATGTATGTTACAGTAGCAATTGGATGATACTGTCTTCTAGCACACCTAAGGACAGTAATCTAATAAAGAGATTTCAGAGCAAGCATACTTGCAGCTTTGGCCTCCAAGAGAGGTTGGGGCCACGTTGGATCGCACAAGAATGGCTGGGAACTACCATTGCTGTCTCCCAGCATCTGCCACTTGAGGTGGTTTCCTCACTATGCCAAATAGTAGGGCCAGTCCTGGTAGCCTGTGCTGAACCTCCTATTGAATATCAGAATGGCTTTTTGATCACTCAAGGAAAGTAAAAATGAAAAGACAGAGTAATAAAACAAAGCAAAATAAAATAGTGGCCCCACATGATTTGTATTCTCCCATCAGTATGCATTACTCAGCTACAACCGCCTGCCCGCCCGCCTACAAACAATTATGTATTCTTCAGTTCTAACTCAATATAGTTGCTGGTGGCAACCATAGCAACAGTTAGTTAAGGTTGTAATCCCTTTCCTGTCTCCTGATTTAATCATGATTAGCAGTTCTTAAGAATAGTTCACCCAAAACAGCAGTTCAGACTATGTACTTTGTTTGGATGAATTAGAAGGAAAAAGAGAGAAAGACCCCCCCCCAACCCAACACTTGTATCACCTCCTATAAAGAGCATACTTGAGGCGATAATTCCAGATATGCTCAGGATGGCAAAGATGTTGTTGCTAAGATGCCATGAGGAGGGACACAACAAGGAGCAACACAGGCTGACACTGATAGCTGCAGGGCTCAGTGGTTCCTAATATACCAGGGGTGGGCAATCTCCAGATGTCTAGGGGCCATTTCTCCCACCCCTAAGGCTCCTGTTCCTTTTCAGGTGCTAAAACTGTAAAAACCTGCAAACCTGCAAACCAGAAGCAGGCAGAAATTGGTGGGAATGGCAGATGATGCGGGGCCTCTGTACTTCACATTCCATGCTCCTAATCAGTGCATCACCTCTATATTGGCTGCATGCTTCCTACAGGGCCACACTTGGCTCCCTCTTCTTCTACAGCCTCCCATGATCAGGAAGAAGTGATAAGCCCTCTAGCTCTGTTTGTGGGAAGGGCTGGACATGCCCTCACTTATTTTTGCATACCTGCTAACAATGAAAGCATGCTTCCAAATATATACAACCCACCAGTCAATTTAGAGGTCAAAGAGATGGACCTCCTGGCTGACGTGAACTCATGCCACCAATACCACAAAGCCATTCCTAGGCAGCTCTTCCCTGGCAGCAGTTGGTCATCAGTTATTGCCGGTATCTGGCTGATGCAGTGAGGCTTCAGGCAACTCTTTTAGTTCCTTAAGCAGCAGGTCTTTGGTGCGAGATTAAAGCCCTGCATGTTTCAGATTGTTTTCGTGAAGCATCTTGCATCCGTTCCAATAGGGGAGTCCTCCAAAAAGAGACCCACGCAAGCAAAGATGAGCTGTCATTTGTTCAGTGGCCCTTTTGTCTTCTGACTCAGCACTGTGCTTGAGTTTGGAAGCACCACTTTGGGATGAGAAGCAGATTGAGTTCCCGACCATCTGGGACTAGTTAATAGTACATGTTGCTTTTCACAAGGGTAGTGGGAAGTGTCTTAGCCAAATGCCAGTGCGGCTAATTAATTTGCTGCCTACTGAAAACCTTCCTTCTTTTTTAATGCAAATTAAAATGTGACGGCGTAAATAGTTATAAATGGTCTTTTGTTCTGTGTTCAGATACTACAGTGTTTTTCTATATATCAGACTATATTTTTGTCTAAAAGTGTTAAACTAAAAATTGAGGGTAGTCTTATACATGGAAGCAAGCTGTGGAGAGGACCCAACAGTTGCGAAGCTGTAATTTTGGGTTGGAAAAGTGAGGGTCATCTTATACATATGGAAGGGAAAATATGGTAATTTTATGCTAGGGTGCATGTGATGTGCCCAAGTTAAAATAGCCATTCCTTCTGCTACTTCAAGGCAGAACGGACAGGAGAGCAGATGTCAGTCAGGTGGGGTTTATTGTATGTGTCTAGGTGACTCAATGAGCGTATGTCATACAAGGACCCTTCTTGTAAGTCACGTTGTCCTGCTGAATGGCTAGGTCATTGCCCAGGAATGCTAACAGATGGTCGAAACTGAGGACTAGCCTGCAGTGCAGGTCAGGGTGACCTTACAAGTGGGAGCTCATAACAAGAGCCCTCAGAATGGGAGAGGGATTCTGCCTGGGAGAGAAATAAATAAGCAGGGCTGCTTATGAACAGGTTGAAAAGTCTTAGTTGACTTACCAATATTTTAACTTATTCATCAAGCAACTGATTGGTAAACTGGCTGTATTCATATGAATGCACATTTCAAAGGCTCCTTATCTGTGATTTTTTTAAATCGAGGTGATTCCTTTGAAATGTGGTGCTGGGGGAGAGCTTGGCGGATACCCTGGACTGCCAGAAAGACAAGCAAGCAGATCCTACATCAAATCAGGCCTCTGGAGGCTTACATGTCGAAATGGAGACTGTTGTTTTTTGGACACATCTTGAAAAGGCAGGATTCCCTGGAAAAGACAGTAACACTGGGAAAGACTGAAAACAGCAAGAAGAGAGAGAGAGAGAGATCAAATATGAGACAGACTGGCTCCCTAAAAGAAGTCTTAAGTTTACAGGAGGTGAGCAGGTTCAGTTGAGGACAAGATGTTCTGGAAATAGCTCATTCATAGGATCCTTGTACGTTGGAGATAATACGATGGAACACAACAACAATTCATAGTGTAAAAGGGACCATGTGTAGAAGTCCATGTCTTTTAAGATATCCCCTCAGGCTGCCCTTATACCTCTCACAGACTACTAAGCCCCTTTGAAGTCGGTGGGGTTTACTTCTGCATGAACTTGTACTTTTGTGCAGGAATACCTTGATCAAACTCTTATACAAACTAACAAGGTAAGGGTAGAAAATGTAAAGGTTGAACATGGGATAGGATAGATAAAGGGAGAAATGGAATGAGAAAGATAGAGGGATACAGGTCAATTTTTCTGGATAGGCACATATCAAGATTAAGGCTGGAAAAGAAAGGCTGGGACATCAGCTGCTGGATACAACACTTGTTCTTTATATTGGGAGCTGTGTAACAAGTAAACTTCCCTGATGCAGGATCAATAACAATTTGTCTTGTCTTATCTTAAGTCTACGACCGGAGGCATTTAACAACAGGAGCCTCCTGGCGGAGTGGTTAAATGCTTGTACTGCAGCAAAAACTGTGCTCATGACCTGGGGCTCAGTCCCAGGTAGTTGGTTCATGGTTGACTCAGCCTTCCATCCTTTTGAGGTTGGTAAAATGAGGACCCAGCTTGCTGTGGGGGGCAGTGTGTAGCCTGCATAATTAAATTGTAAACCACCCAGAGAGTGCTGTAAACACTATGGGGCAGTATAGATAAGCAGATAGGCAGACGCAGAACCCAAAACTCCCAATAGAAAACTGAGCATAGCTGAGTAGATTTATGGTATGGAGGATTCTGCTGTCCTATCCTATTTTGGTAATGTGTCACAACACCCCCCCCCAAAGAAAAATAGCCATGCCTTTTACTCTAAAGGTTAAACATCATGGGCAGTGAATATACAGCAGTTTGCACTTATTCCCAGAAAAAAGAAAGAGGATTTTATCTTTGGGGCTGCTTTGAAAGAACAGACTTTGAGGGGAGACTGCTGTTGTGAGGGTCTATTCTTATTTCTGATCTGAGATTACTGATTTTACTAATATATTTCTGAACTGCCCTATATTCATAGATACTGTAGAATCAATCAATCAATTCCACATAAAAATCATAAAACAATCCCCAATACATCACAATTGTCAGCAGCCAGAAAAAAAATTGACTTTAATAGCCCCAGCAGATCAATTGAACTGTGCTACTGTCAGGGCCCAAACACTTGGATAAATAGTCACATCCATTTCCTGAGAGCTGGTGTGGTAGAATAGTGAGTTTTATACTGAGAAAACAGCCTTATTCCAATGATTAATGGAAGTGCTAGTCTTAACCCATCAGAGGAAGGAGCAGGCTAGCCCCATCGGCTTCCATCTTAGCTGTCAAAAAAGAGAGCCGTTTCCTCACATGGAGTTTCTGTATCAGATTCAGCACTCTGAATTTTCATCTTTTCTGATGGTGTCCACTTCCCCCACCCCACCCATCCATAGACACTCATCTCCTGGTCAAGCTTCATAAGAGGTGTAGCAAGGATTTGGAGCACACGGTAACAACATTTGTGTTTGCGGTCCTCCCCCCCCCCACTGCATTGCACTCACCCAGTGATGTGGGCCCCCAATCCTGTGGGTGTGGGCGCGCACATGCGTGGGCAGACGTGTGTGTGTGTGTGTGTGTGTGTGTGTGTGTGTGTGTGTGTGTGTGTGTGTGTGTGCGCCTTACACCTCTCCCGTGGTGGCCTGAAGAAAGGCGAGAAAGAGGAGGGGGAGGGGGGGACACCACACCTGCCACGCTCCCTGCCTGCCTGTCTGCTTGCCTGCTTTGCCGCTCGCTTGGCGTGTGGTGGCAGAGGTGGTGCAGGGGGTCTCGTCAGCAAGCCGGAGGAAACGAGGACTGCTGGCGGGAGGGCGCACATCTTCCTCCTCCTGCTCCCTCACCAGATGCCCCCAGATTGCTGCATCTGGGGCAAATGCACCCTTCTGCCCCCCCCCCCCCGCAGATACACCCTTCAGCTTAGCTCTCCACACAGAGGTGCTAGAATGGATGAGGTCAGGGTAGCTTGCTATATTTGTTCACTGTTTTGAATCAAATCTTTTATTAAATGCCTGAATAGGACTTTTATTAAATGCCTGAATAGCACCCAACTACCTGACAGGTTTGTGGTGAAGATACAAGAAATTTAAGGAGAGATATTCAAGACATCTTGAGCTCATTGGAGTAAAGAAGAGAAAGAAGTAGAAGTTAAATAATTCCATAAATAAATCCTTGCATTTCGACTAGTAGCCAGTGCAGTTCCTTCAACACTGGTGCTCTGAGTTTCTGTACAGTACAGTATTTCTGACAGCAACCTAGCTGTCACATTTGTCACAAAATTGCAGCTTCAGTGCTATCTTGAAGGTCAACACTGTAGAAATGGCAACACAGTAATCTAGATAACAGTGAATGGGCTACTATAAATCTAGATAACAGTGAATGGGCTACTATAAATCTAGATAACAGTGAATGGGCTACTATAACAGTGAATGGGCTACTGAAAGCTGGCTTCTGCTTTTAATGGTCTAATTAAAGTATCCCTGCCTATGAGTGGTCGTACTTGGTAGGCCCCATAAAGCTGGACCAAAACACTCTGAGGTACTGATATTATGTAGCCCTCAAGGGAGGGATATTGATCATTCTAGGAGTACAGTACTTCCTAGCTACATTCTTACAGGATGAAATTTCAATTTATTGGCCATTATCCAACCCTTTATATGCAGACCTAAATACAGGGGTCCTCAACCTAAGGCCCCGGGGCCGGATGCTTATTGAAGCCTTTCTGGCCCACCCTGTAGCCAAAGAACTCAGGTGTGGGAATCCTTTCTTTACCTCAGAGGAGTTCACCTACCACGCTCAAGATGTCCAGCCAGATCCTCTCACTTTTGGAAAAGGGATCCGAGGATTCTAGGTTGTCATTAGACTGATAATATAAATAAAATATACTTTAGAATATATACCATAATGTAACACCTCTCTCTCTCTCTCTGTCTGTCTGTCTCTCTCTCTCTCTCTCTCTCTCTCTCTCTCTCTCTCTCACACACACACACACACACACACACACACACACACACACACCATTTTGTTATGCTCTCCAAGCAAACTTTTCTATCCCATATTTAAAACGCAACAGCCTTTTTCGCCATGTGACTGTTAATGAACAGGGACATTTAATTTGGTTACCATCTGAAACATTATAATGATCTTAGAACTGCAGAGCTGGCAGGGCCCCTGCGGATATGGTACTTCCTCTGGGCAGAGACATTTTGGTACATGCTGCTTTTCATCCTGTGAGATTTGTGCCATGGTTTGTGCCATTTTCATTCTAACTGAAAGGGTTACAATGAAAACATTGGCCCTGAAGACTGATAGTTCTATTGGCTACAATCAATGGAATAGAGAACTATAATACAGTGAACCCTCGTATAACAAGCGGTTTGTATAACATAAAATCTGTACAACATAAAAATTCCAGAGACGGGAAATTTGCTTAACCAAATTGCCTATGGGGTGAATCCGTACAACATAAAAATGGTTGCAATTAGAGATTAATCCATTTTCCATGAATTCGTATGGGAAATTTGTATAAATGAAAATTTGCTTAACAGAAGTTCATTTGGAACAAATTAATTCCGTCATACAAGGTACCACTGTACTAAGGAGCTTTTCTTTAGGACCAGCTCAAAAGGTACTGTGATTTACCGGGGGGCGGGGGGGGGGGGAACGGACGACCATTTATGACTAACAGGTTCTGTATGTACGTTTTACTTTGTCAGCCGTTTTCATGGTGACATAGGTAGTTTATTTTTCAGAAAATATCCCATATCAATTGCATACCATGTAAGCGCTGTACCAAGCCCACCTCTCTCCTTTTTAAAGAAAGAAAATAGAACAACACCAGGTAAGGATGTTTGTGGCTCTCCTCATGTTTATTCCTGTATGCATTCTGCGCAGCTCCCAGTACTAACAGAACACAGATTGTTTGTTCGTATCTGAACTTTTTGACTCCCTTAAACTAATTCCCCCTCCAGACTGGCTAGGGAAAATGCTTTCCTTGGCTACATCTCCTGTCATCTGGCATTCAAGCAGGCGCTTGATCTTTCCCGCTGGTACCTCCTTTAACAGAAAAGTCATTTGAGCTCCAAAGTTCTGTGTAAAACACGTTATTAATGCCCCACTGGTGAGCACAGCTGAACACAAATTAATTGCCGCATTCCCATCAAATCCATGTCAGTGAAAAGAGCATCAAGTTTAGTCACAGAGAGAAAAGTGTGTTCATGTGCTCACAACCTAATTTCGCTCACGATCCACCAAGCACTGCTGCGAAGCAGCATCTGTTCGTTGCATGGGAGGCTCTGCTAGGCTTCGGCAGAGTTCATGATGAATGGAACTTGAACAGCAAATATGCTGTTACCACCAATTAGTCCGTCAAACAACACATTTTCCCCCTCCCCCCCGCCGTACCTCCTCATTTTAATGGGAATCTAAGCCTAAAACAGCAACGGAAAACAAACGAATCCTTAATATGTGAATGCAATCTAATAAATTAGATAAATTTCACAATTTCACAAGTAGGTTACGCATTGAATTATGACCAGAAAGAAAGAAAAAAACAGAAATAATAATTTGCATTTTAGTGGGTTATTGGCTCTTTGCACAATCCTTCCCCAAAAAACTAGCTATCTATGTGTGATTTCTGATTTTTTTAAAAAAGGGATTATTATGCATTACTGATTTGACTGGGTTTTTAGTATTACTTGTGCTTTCCATATGTTGTATTTTCCATTTCTCAGAGTGGCATATTAAAAATGTATACTTACTGTTTTTCACTTTATTATCACCTTTTAATAATTGTTCTTAGCTTTAAATATTGTCTTTTTATGATATTAACCACGGTTGTATATACATTGTTTTGAACTTTAAATAATGTATTTCATTGTTGTAAGCCAACTTTGGTCCTTTTCAAGGAGAAAGGTGTGGTAAAAATATTTCAAATAAATAAAGAAACAAATTAGGACTGCCGTATCTGCAGGGATCACTACCCAGAGTTTCACTACCTGAAAGTATAAAATAACACCCCCAGAAGAATGTATTTCCAAGATTTATTACCAGAACTGTAGTATTGGTCTAACTACACTTTTTAGCATCTGCAGAGGATCTCTTGTGGATACTACATTCAGACTGTAATAATGTCTAAGAGTTATTGGGATTGTAAGTGCTAGTTGATGAGAAAAAGGGGTAGACTATCTTGAGGAACTTTAAGCTATTCTGCTCTGTGACTCCTTGAAGTTCTGCTCTATAGCTAGATGTTGAAAACTCTGAACAGCGTGTGACACCCTCCCCCCAAGTGTTGTTGGACTGCAGCAATTTGCAGCTGTAGCCATCATGTCTGACTATAAGGGATGATGGGATTTAGAGTTTTGCAACTTCTGGAAGGCCATCTGTGATCTAAATAGTGTTTTCATCACAATCACTGTACAACTAAAAGTTAGGGACATTACATTTGTCTCTGTGCCTCCGATGTATCATGCATCCAGTGAGCAGCAGGGCTACGTCTGATCAGCTTCAGGGCCAACACCTGCATGATGTAAATCTCAGTACTGTCCTTTGAAGAGTGGTTTAGAAGATATGCTAAGTAAAAGGTGTTAAGGAGGTCATAACTCACACTGGTTTACTGCATTCAGTGTCACCAAAACACAAATGATACACACACACACACACACTGTAGACCAGCAGAGTGGCAAACAAACAAATCTGGGTGGTTTTCCTAAAACCTTTAGCCTTTCAAGCAGTGAGAACTGCAGAGATTGAGGCACACAGTTCTACTTGTTATCTGCATAGCCATTACTCAACATTTTGTAATGCAGACAACAACAGTGACACCATTTGGGAGAGAAGAAAGAAGTTGATTAAGCACTTGCAAAGTGGATTAACTTCAAAAAAAGGGGGGGTTCAGGGAGGCTCTGTAATCCCAAAGCTGAAATTTCTGATGGCTTTAATTGGCAGGTTTCCAAATGCTGCAAAACTGCAGCGGCAGAATGCAGAGAAATACTTGAGCAATTTCCAAATGGCACCAGAATCTCAATACATTATATTCCTTGGATCTGCATGTTGCAAAATGAGCTGCCTCTTCTTTCAATCCAGGTATCAAAATATCCAGTTAAACAAGGAAACAAGGAAAAACAAAACAGAAAAACTGTCCATCACTTGCACACCTCTTTCTTGATAAGGGCACCTTCCAGAAACCTTGATTCTGAAGGGTCACTGTGCAATCCAGGTCACTTAGAACAAACCAACAGCCAATGCAAATTCAATGGGCATATAAAGATAATCTCAAATCACAGAGATTTTATAAAGAAAAGTTACAATTTGATACAATAATACAATCCTTGGAAGACAAGCTAATTAAAAAACTTTACAGCTTCTTGGTAGAATGGAAAATGGAAGATGAGCAAGTGAAAGGAACAATGATATGCTGTGCCAAGAATTTTGATTATATAATTGAGCTAGAGAAATGGCAAAAGCTATGGAGTACCAACAGCAAATCAACTCTGGCAACATATAAAGAAAACTTCTATCAAGTGTTGTATTGTTGGCACCTACTACCAACTAGATTAGTGAAAATGCTCACAAATATGTCTAATGTTGTAAATGAAAGAACCATGATGGGATTTATCATGTATGGTGGTCTTGTGCGAGGGCTAAGAAATACTGGGTTAAAATACATAGATGGCTTAAAACTAAACTGAATTTAGAATTTAAACCAGAATCATTTTATTAGATATTATGCCAGAAAAATGTTAATAGACAGGACGGATATATTATATCACACATTCAACTCCATGGACATATTCTGACTGCAGCTTAGAATGCTTTGGGCCCAAAGTGGAAAAATGAGAATGTACCTAAGGAGGAAGTAATTATTAAAAAAAAAGTGACTGTGCTGAGATGGATAGAATGACAATGCAAATTAAAGTTATATTTGACATGAAATGGATTTTCTGACTGGTTTGAGAGAAGAAATGGTGCATTAGGTGGAGTTGACACATGATATAACTAATACATTATAAACCCAGGCAATGTGATGAATGACAACTAGACCCTTTTGGTTTTGTTTGATATCTGTGTTATGTAAAGATGGCTTGTTGATTGAAATAAATTATAAAAAAGAACAAACCAACAGCCAGATCCTGCCACAAACACATGCAAATAGCTGTGCCTTTGGGGGTTAAAAATCGGCTGGGACTGTAAGAGACTGGAAACAAACATTGGCAGCAAAAAAAATCCTTGCAACTCAAAGAAGTTCTGTTCTTCCCCTTCCTCGCCCTGCAATCTTCGTGATTCTCCTGTTTGCCTTCTCCATTTCGTTCCCCTTTCCTGAAAACCACCAAGGTTGCAACGGGGAAAATCTCTCTCTCTGTAAATGAAAGGCTATGTTAAGCACGACAACCACATCTAGCGCTCTACCATTCCTTTGCTACAAAATTATCCTTCATCCCTGAGTGCGCCAGAGACTTAGAGAAACAAGACAGTTCATTATAGGCCACCTGTAAGAGCTACCAACTTGATCCATGCTGTAATTTAACTGAAGTGCTTGGGCTTTCCCCCCCTTAAATCCACTAGATTTCAGTGAAAAACACCAACAAGAGCAGAACTAATGTTGATCAGTAATTATGAAAAAAAAAATTACAAAAATAAATCAAGACACAAAGAGGAACAAATTGCATCAGGACAACAGACCCGGGGATGAGGGCGTTTAAATCCCCCTTTCCTCCTCCCAACTTCCCTGATTAAATACCACCCCTACATTTCTGTTGCTATAGGCTTATAATAGAATATTCATTCAGCAAGAGTAGATACTTACCTAGCCAAATAAATAAATGATGGCCGTCTCTGGAGACAGGGCTGCTTTACCAGTCTCAGGGTACTGGTAAAAATGTCAAGGAATGGCTTTGCTTCTCTGGATCGCCAGATGGGGGCAGAACTGGAGATTATTTTTAACGTGAGAGCTGTCTTTAAAGCTTCCAAATGCACATCTGTTCTTCGCTTCCCTTCCAACCCTGGCTTGCCCTTCCTCTGTGATGTCATTAAGTACCCACCCCCTGGTTTCAGGTTTTGGCCTTGAAATCTTGCCAAACTGCCAACTCTAGTATTCTTCCGGACAAACCAACAAAAGACCTGAAGGGGGAAAGAGAACCCCTCTCCCCAATACATCTCCATGAATACTGAATGGGCTCAGAACAGTGATGGTGAACCATTGGCATTCCAGATGTTTTGGACCTCAACTCCCAGAATTCTGAGCCTAGATTGCCAGTGACAAAGGACTGTGAGAGTTGTGGTCCAAAAACATCTGGAAGGCCGAAGGTTTGCCACCACTACCCTAGAATGTGCTTGTTGGAGGACCAGGATGGAAAACGACAATGCAGGAGGGGAAACAGACTGAAATATATGCAGGGAGGGCATGATTAGGCTGGTGAGAATCCTGAAGTGGAGCGCTCCACGCCACAACAATTTGCTCAGGGCCCTACTTGGGAACATACAGTTTAACGGGATCCAGATATCTAAAAGAGCACCTTCTCCTGAGTGTAGATGACCAAGTCTAGCAAAGATTAGCAGAGGGGTCTGACATTGATGACCAGAATGAGGATCTTCCGAATGGCAGCACCAGGGATGTGAAATGCCTTCCCCAGAGAGGCCTGCCTTCTACCCAATGGAATTCCCCCCTCCCCACCTTAGCTGGTGTCCTTCCAAAATGTTTTTGTTTCCTAACATATGTTACATGTCTCTAAAGCAAAGCAAAGCAAAGTGTTCTGCTTATATACTCCCCCATAACACTTCAAGTAGTCTCCGGGCGGTTTACAGTTTAATTACAGTATGCAGGCTACACAATTTTCTTTTCTTAGTTCTGCTAGTTGTTATTGGTCTGCTGTGTTTTATTGGTCTCAACATTGAGTTTTATTAATAAATATAAAGAACTGGGGTATCCTTCAGACATCCTTGGTCCTGACTGCCTACAAGTTTTACAACAACAAAACCAGCACTTTGGGTTGGGCCTAAGAGCAAATTCTCTCTCTCTCTCTCTCTCTCTCTCTCTCTCTCTCTCTCTCTCTCTCTCTCTCTCTCTCTCTCTCTGTGTGTGTGTGTGTGTGTGTGTGTGTATTGTGTCGTTACAGTAGTGACTGACTCTTTGTGACCCCATGTCCATGGAATTTTCTTGGCAGGAGTACTGGAGTGGCTTGCCAGTTCCTACTCCAGGCGTCTACAGCACCTGGTATTCCCTGGTGGTCGCCCATCCAAGTACTAACCAGGGCCGACCCTGCTTAGCTTCCGAAATCAAGCAAGATGTGCTTGGGGCATCTAGGCAGCATAAAGCAATAAAGAGGGGGAAATAATCAGACTTATACTGAGAGAGTAAGGTTCACGTTTTGAGTTTATCTTCAATTCTTCATTCTGTCCTCTGCCTTATAGATATCCTTAAACCATCATCTCTGTAAACTCTGTATCCTAAAAGCATAATCTCTTTATTTCTGCAAAGCACCCCCGCATCTGTAGAGATGGGCTTCTAAACCGAATGGCAACAGGATGTGTCCAAACCACAAAAAGTGTATAGCAAATGTCAAACCGCATGCTAAGACATCTCAGATCTTCAAATATCTTGTTTTGCACCTTTGTATTCAGATTTTGAAACTCACTACTAAGATAGAGAGATTGACCTTTAATCTTGATAATGCAGATGGGAAAGTATCACTGATCTTTAAGTTTGGTTGCGTTACGAAAAATGAACATATATGTAATGAAGTCACATGCTTTCCACTGCGGCAAATTGTAACCAATCCTGAGTTTGTTCTTTATCTGTTTCAGTATGCTGAAGAGTATTTAAGACTGGACTTTCCATACAGGAAGTTGTCCCTGTGTTCAGGCACCCCTTACGCACAAGGTATTCAGAAAGGATCCTTATTTATTCCTTAATAAGGAGTTAGTTCTTTATAATGTTGGTGCTGCAGAAACACAGACTCAGAGAGACTAAAGAAGGAAACTGATTCCGCTCTGTATAATTAGAACCATTTTCCAAATGCCATGCATGAAGTGAAGATGTCTAGCATGGATTACAAATGAAATATTCATTCTATATGCAGCTCCCATTAAGTGTCAAAGGCATTATTTGAGTGGTCACAACAGATGTAAAACAGAGTAAGTAAAATTAAAAATCTAAAATGACTTAAAAATATCAATAAAGACAGATGACCTGAAGAAGCATGTTGAATCACGCATGTTGTGTAGAGGAATAATTTGTATCTCCTCTTTCTGAGTTCTAGAACCCAGGGTTCTGCAGTTCAGTGAGACACAAGAAAGTATGCATTCACACAATGCCCAGCTGAATAACCAAAATAACATGTGACAATGGCTGCTGTAGTGCAGAAACATCCTACTGGCAGCAATAGTAACTGGCAAACAGATGTTTGGGTTGCGACCAAGATAGATAATACCTCTATACCATAAACCTGGCCATGGTTTTATCTTATTTTAAGGATATAGACAGTTTAGTAGAGTATGTAATTTATGAATCTGTAACTAAGGGTTTATTTATTATTATTTTAATGGAAGACTATATAATTTTGTACTTATTTCAAATTTTGAATTCTATGTGATTATTGCAGATTGTTTGGTGTTTTTGGTCTTTGACCGTAATAAAGCTATTATTATTATTATTATTATTATTATTATTATTATTATTATTATTATTATTATTATTATTATTATTATTATTATTATTATTATTATTATCCTACTGGCACATAAAACTTCGTTATTAAAAGCTGCTTTTGGCGATCGCTGAGGTTGTTTGTTAGTTTTTTGCTGCCCTATTCGTTTAATTGCCATCATCTTGCATTCACTGGTTCATTTGCTTTAATTTTTTTAATCTGTTATTTTTCGATATATATTATTGCCTATTTATTTTTCACCGCCCAGAGTTCCCAATGGGAATGCAAATAAATAAAAATATAATAAGTATAATTGCTACATTCTCACAGTAGGCTCCTCATCCATACATACAAACACCTTGAGATGGGAGGGGGAAGAATTCATGGAAAACCCAGAACATTGAGGAAATGACACTCGCACCTACAGTATGCTATCAGTTCCCCGGAATTGTGCTCTCAACAATGCACACCAGGCACATATAATATAGATGGGTTTGCCAAGCCCACGATGTTGTAGAAATGCCTCCAAGCACCGCTGTGTGTGGATAAGTGAGCAGTTAGGTCGAGACTGTTCCAAGAAACTGAACTGGGTGGCTTGCCATGGGAGTTCTTCTGTGCCATGCCACACTGCACATCAGATGGCTGGATGGCCATCTGTCGAAAATATTGTGATGGGGTTCCTGCATGGCAGCGGGTTGGACTGGATGGCCCTTGAGGTCTCTTCCAACTCTATGATTTTATGATTCCTCTTGTGTGTAAAATGTCCCAATCTGCAGACCAGATCCCACATTCTCTGGCAAGTGACCTGAATGGCATTACAGCAGCACTTGGGGCAATTGGCTGTCTTGTGTTGGACTGGTGCTCTGCTTCTGCATTTCTCTCTCTCCCCCCCCCTGCTTGTCTGCTTGTTTTTCTTAAAGCAGCTTTTAATTCAGTGGTGCTTTAATACTCCAAGTGATTTGTGTTTTAATGTACCAAACTTTTGTGTGTTTCCCCCTGTACCTGTTCGTATTTTTCTCTGTAGGCACTTTCAGATTTGTAGGGACTCACCTTGTGTCCTACTAGTAGGGAAAACCGGGACACAAATAAGCAGAATAAATAACCAGTGGAGGGCAAGCAGAACAATCATGCAACAGAGGAATGGAACAGCCAAGGAGCTCAGGATCAGAAGGTAGACTGCAGAACAGGACTGAGGTAGCAGGGTGTATTTTATGTAGCTTTGTGAGTTGACAACTTACACTAACATCCATTCAAGTCCTAACAAGTACATACTTGCATGCTCCAAAAATGTTCTTGAATGTTCTGGAGGTGGGGAAGTAACAACAGTTGAAAGGAAAATAGGTTTTAAAGTAGCAAAATGTTCTTTGCAGGAGTGGAGACTGACATAAACATTATACTGATGGAAGGTGGCATCAACGTGTAGAAGAGAGGTGAGGATTTGAGCAGTAAACAGAGTTTATGAGGAAGGTAAGGATTTTCTGGCTAGGCTATTCCGTGTAAATAGAGATGTGGTCCGCTGGAATCCTGTACACATTTACTAAGGTATAAAACCCATATAACACAGTAGAGGTTAGTTTTCAGCAGAGAGGCACACAGAATTGCCTTGTCAGTAACATGGACTGAAAAATGTCTGTGAAGACTCTCAGTCATCCAGGTAAGTATATCTGGAAGTTGAGTCATGGCAACTGGTTTCTTGAGAGATTGAAACGTTTCGCTACACATCCAAGCTGACGAAGCGAAACATTTCAGTCTCTCAAGAAAAGAAGTCTAGCTGCCATGACTCAACATCCAGATGGAATGAAAAATATCTCACAAAACTACATTATAACCCATTAAGTTAGAAAAAACCCACAATAACTTTCAAAATTTAAATTAGCTAACAAAAACCTTGGAAAATTCATTGAAAGTTATTTATAATAATATTTACAATTGCCTCTACTTAGAGGCAAAGTGGATATAAGGCTATGGTTAATGAGAAAATAATTATTATTTACTGTACTAATATCTGTCACCCCCACTCATTTTTGAAAAATTATGTGAATTGAATACACCATGAAGAGAAGAACAGCCAATAACATATTGAATATTTCAATTAAACACTAAAGTATCTCCATCATGAACAGAAGAAAGCTTTTTTTAAAAGTATTGTTACTAAGGGTTTTTAAACAGCTTGGTTTTAAAAAAAAGCAAATGATGCAATTTTATTTATTTTTTATTTATTTATTTATTTATTTATTTATTTATTTATTTATTTATTGGATTTATATACTGCCCATCTGGCAGCGAGGTCACTCTGGGCGGTTTAAAACAATTAACACATTCAAACAATTCATACAGTAAAACAATAAAATAGCAATACAACAAGATAAAAACAAAAATAAAAATAATATTAAAGTGACATAAAACAATATATTATTATTGGCAGGCTAATCAGTTAGAAAATCAAGATTGAGCGCTGAAATTGCATTATATTTGAGGGAATGCCTGCTTAAATAACCACGTTTTTAATAGTTTTTTAAAGACAGCCAAAGAGGGGATCAGGCAGATGTCTGGTGGAAGGTTATTCTACAGGCAAGGGGCAACGGCAGAAAAGGCCCTATTTCTTGTTTTTTTGTTTTTTTCCTTTTGGGCCTCTCGTGGTGTTAGTTGCCTCAAATGCCTAGCCTGGGAGGATCGGGTATTATGGGCGGTTTTTCAAAGGGAGAAGGCGCTCTGACAAGTACAGTGGTACCTTGTATAAAGGAATTAATTCGTTCCAAATGAAATTATGTTAAGCAAATTTCCTTTATACAAATTCTCATAGGAATGCATTGAAAATGGAGTAATCCCATTTTTATGTTGTACGGATTCTCCCCATAGGTGATTATGTTAAGCAAGTTTCCCCTATCTCCGTTATTTTTTATATTGTACAAATTTTATGTTATACAAGCTGTTTGTTATACAAGGGTCCACTGTAGTGAGGTCCTAAACTGTTTAGGGCTTTGTATGTCATAGTTAAAACTTTTTAGTCGATGCAGAACCGAACTGGAAGCCAATGCAGGGCGGCCAGTGCTGGGGATATATGATCGTATTTTCTAGTCCCAGTCAGAAATCTGGCCGCTGTGTTCTGGGTCAGCTGCAGTCTCCCCATCAGCCTCAAGGGCAGCCCCACATAGAGAGCGTCGCAATAGTCCAGTCTTGAGACTACCAATGCATGGAAAAGCGTGGTGAGAGCCCCCATGTCCAGATAGGGACGCAGTTGAGCAATCTGCCACAGATAGTGATGGACAGAGCAGACCACCAACGCTACTTGAGATTCCATTGACAGCACCAGATCCAGAAGAATACCCAAACTGTGCACCTCATTCTGAGCGGGGAGAGTCACACCTCCAAATGAGAGGGAGTTTCCCAACCCGCTGACAGTAGGAGCCCCCACCTGCAAGATTTCCGTCTTGTCCAGGTTCAGCCTCAGTCTGTTTGCCCTCATCCATCCCAGAATGGCATCCAGGCAGCGCTCAAGGCATGGAACAGCATCCACTGCAGAAGATGGAAAGGATAGAGCTGGGTGTCATTAGCATACTGATGACACTGAAAGATTGTGGTGGTATAGTGGTATCTCAAAATCTCCACGCAGAGAGTTAGTTAAATAGTAAAGGTTTATTAGACAAAGTCACAGAAATAGAGAAATATAGAAAGTACATAGTAAATATATAGCAAGTAAGTAAAACACAGAACACAGGTAAATTAGTAGAAAATCTTAAGCCTCTTAGCTTGCTTAAGGTTCCAGGACAGCACAGATCAATCAATCAGATCAAACTTGCTGTTCTGGACAGACTCCAAGCCCCCCCATCAACATCTTAAATACCTTTCCAAAACCACGCCCTGTTACCACAAGAGGGTCATCTCGGCACGTGTCCCCACGTGTCACCTCTGCACGTACCTAGTTGACTGGTAAAAGCCATTTTACCTGAGAATGACCCGACCTTTCACCTGGTTTTTTTTGTTGGCAGCTCAAGTTTATTTCTCAGACCTAGCTAACCCCCAAATGTTTGTTCTCATGGGAACACACCTTTGTGGTTATGCTATGTTCCAGCTGTAGCAGTGATGGGGCAATGAGGTTTTGCACTCAGGAAATGTTATTTTTTTCAAAAGTGTATCTAAAGTCAGAGTCAAAGTCAGGGGCTCTTTTAATGTTTTTTATAACACAAAGCTCATATCATTGAAGCAAATAATATTTATTTGACCTTTCTTAACCTTATCAGCACGAAGCTCCAAAACTCCTGATGACCACTCCCAGCGGCCTCATATAAATGTTAAATAGCATTGGTGAGACGATCGACCCCTATGGAACCCCACACTTACGGGTCCACGGGGTGGACTGCATCTCATCTCACCAATCTTCACTCTCTGGGGATGGTCCTCCAAGAAGGAAGTGAACCACGCCAAGGCGGAGCTCCGGACTCCCAACTCGGAGAGTCTTCCTAGGAAGATAGGTCATCCTGCAGGGTGACCGATGCTGTTTTGGTCCCATGCCACAGCCTGAACCCAGACTGGAATGGATCGAGGCCATTGGTTTCATCCAGGAGGGCCTGAAGCTGATCCGCCACCACCCTCTCCAAGACCTTACTCATGAAGGGAATGTTGGTGACTGGTCAATAGTTAGAACCTATTTTCTGTGGCCAAGTCCCGCCAATGTACTAATAGTAGTCTCTGATCATGTGTAGATTGCTTTCTGCTTGCAGCAGAATCTTCAGATCCAAGAGAGGAGAAGTGCTGTGTTTTGCAGGCGGGACAACCCCCCCCCCCCCAAAAATCTACAAGTGTTACATGGCAAACTGATACCATCATTTCCTCAGTCCACGATCTTTCCCCCTTCCTCCCCAAGGGCAGGTCGTCAAAGCGTTCCCGAAGTGTTTCTGAAGAGGGAAGGTGTTTCAAAAACACCCTTTTAAAATATGAGCAACACCACCACCACCATGCCCCTTCCGAACCCCCGAACCCAAAAGGAAGGGGGAGGAGGGTCTGGATGTTCAAGGAGCCTTGTCCACTTGAGAAAAGAGCCCCCCCCCGCGGCTTCTTCCTCGCCCAACGGGGTAGGTAGAAGAGAGAGAGAGAGAGAGAGAGAGAGAGAGAGAGAGAGAGAGAGAGAGAGAGAGAGAGAGAGAGAGAGAGAGAGAGAGAGAGAGAGAGAGGTGGGGGGGGGGCGCCGGCGGGTGGGGCGATGCGGCCGAGGCAGCGTGGGTGCGCCCCGTCGGCGAGGGTGCGAGGCGGCGTTTTGCCCTGCAGGGGGCGAGCCCACGCTGCTGGCCGGCGCCTGGGCTATGCGCCGGGAGGAAATGATGTGCCTGCTGCTGCCTGGTTAATTACAGCTCCAGACGCCCATTGGCAGAGCAGGGAGCAGCCACTTCCTCCTCCCCTCCATCCGCCCCCCCTTTCTCTCTCTTTCTCTCTCTGCAGCTGTATTCCCGGCTGGGTGGCCCCTCCTCCTCCTCCTCCTCCTCCTCCTCCCTTCCCTCCCTGGCCGCCTTCTTCCCCGCCGGAGCCTGCCTTCCCCTCGGCTCGCCTGGCTGCCTCGGTGGAACTTTGCGCTCGCCTCGCTCCGCCAGCTGCCAACTTTTGCCCGGCGCGCCTCGGCAACAGCAGCAGCTTCTCTCCTCCTCCTCCTCCTCCTGCCGGGCTCCTCCAGGTTGCCGCCGCCGCCGTGGTTGGAGAGGTGAGACGCCAGCCGGAAGGGCGCCGGGGCGCCGTGCGGGAAGATGCGGCCGGGCGCAGCGCAGTAAGCCCAACGCTGTACCCTGGCGACGACGGGCGGATTCTTCGCCTTCACCGGCTGCCTCCCACCGCTGCGGCCGGGGCTGCAGGGGAACCGATGGACGGGAAGTGCCTGCCTCTCCTCCTCCTCCTCCTCCTCCTCCTTTAGCTGCGCCTGGGGATCCCGCATCGCGTTGCCTCCCTCCCTCCCCGCGTTGCCTTTGTCTGCGGTGCTATGAGGAGGTGAGTGGATTTGTGTGTCTGAGCCCAGAGCTCGCTCCGGCTCACCGCCTTTGGCAACCTCCCTCCCTCCCCGTCCGGCCACCCGGATGCGGCCCCTTTCTCCTTTTACACCTGGGGGGGGGGTCAAATCCCGCCTCATCTGCGTTGGGGCGGGCGGGCGATCCTTTGAGGAGCTCTGCACTCCCCACCCTCCCTTTCCCCCTTCGATGGCTGGGAAACGCCTCCTCGTAGGTTAGATTTAATTTCTTTAAAATTAAAATAAATAAAATACCACCACCACAAGCCGTAAGCCAGCGGACCGGGGGCTCGAAACGGGGTGGCGCGGGGTGGGGGGGGGGTGGGGGCTTTCTTTGCCATCCCTGCCAGGCTTGCTGAGGTTGATAAATCTTGTCTTAGGATATAAAAGGGCGTTCTCCCCAAGGAGCGGAGGTGCCATCTCGGCTTTTCCTTCGAGCGGTGGCTTCGGAAACTTGGAAGAGATTTTGGGGTGGAGGGGGGGTGAGAGGAGGCATCCTCTTATCACTTCAAGGAGGTAATCTCTTTTGCAGCAGGAAGGGGGAGGAGGAGGAGGAGGGAGAAAAAGAGGGAAGGGAGGAGTGGAAGGAAGGAAGGTGTGTGTGTGTGTGGGGGGAAATCTGTAAACTTTCCTTAGCGCCTTTTCCTCTCTCCCTCTTCTGGCTGCAGTCTTCAAGAGCATCAAAGCCAGGAATGTGGGATTCATCTTCCGATGCCCACAGGGCAACTGTGGTTACAGATGTTACTTATTACTTTGCCAGGGATAAGCCCCTCCCTCTATGCTGTAACTCTTGTGGCAGGGAGAGAGGGGGGAAGAAGAGGAGGAGGAGGAGGAGGAGGAGGGAGAAACGCTTGGGAAAACCATCAGCAAAAACCAAGAGTTCGGATTGACACAAGAAGGACGTTTGTTTCTTTCACTTGGGTCTGTCTAGGACTCCAGGGCATGGAACTGCAGGCTGATGGTACTTGTGCCAGTGCCGGGAGAGGGGAGAGGACTCCACAGTTTTAACCTCAAGTTGCTTTCCAAAGTGGTATGAACACAGAACTCTTGGTTTTGACTTACAGATTTGTTGGCCTTTATTCCGCACGGTTGGGAAATGGCTTCAGCGATAAAGCAAAATCGGCAGACAGCCTTGTGGCACTATAAAGACATGCAAGGTTTATTGGGCTTACTTTTTTTTGTAAATTGCAGCCTTCGTCCCCACATGCCTTGTTAAGGGCTGGTGTACATTAAAAGTTGTTAATCTGGTTCCTGAGGAACACAGAACACAGTCTTTCTTTTCTTTTTATTCATTTTTGGCAATACCTCCTTTTGACCTGTAAGTCCTGGTTAAATAAATGCTAAAAGAACTATTTCTGCCACAAGCCTGAAGCTAGGAAGTTGCTTTTTTGGACTTCATTTTAGTTGGAGAGATAGTGAGGTATTAGACAGGATGCCCCATTAGGTCCCACTCTTGAGTGGGCCAAAAAGAAGAATACTCTTGTGGGAAAACTGAACCCATAATGACAATTGCACCAAGAGTTTTCTGTTTTCTTGGGCTTTCTGTTGGTTGTGCTGCTGGCTTCACAACTGTGTGCTCAAGTACAGGGAGCAGTGATTTCCTACTGGTAATATTGTCTGCATGTTTGGTCTTTGGCAGCCCTGTACGCAGGGGGGATTTTTGGCTATTGTCTAATTTCTGAGAGGTTCATTTTGGCCCTTGCATACGGATGTGAAAGGCCATTATTTTCCTATCAACAAACTTGCCAAAATTAATTGACAATCGTAACTGGTGTTCCATATAAAATGTGAAACTGCTATACAGTATGTCTGTTTTCTGCCTGCAGTTGTGTTGTAAAGGGTTGCTAATGTCAGTAGCCACCCCAATACACAAACACCCTTTTTATGTTGCAATCTGGACTTATTATGTATTTGCCATGGGAAACCAGACCGACTGTTGTGTTGTGGTGTCAGCTTTTGAAGATAGCAGTGCACTGTGTCAGGTGCCATACGTGCTGACTTAACAGACTGTTGTCTATAGAATGCCACAGCGTGTGATGGCTTACTACATTTTTATACTGACTTTCTGCCAAAGTGTTCCAACACAGACAGGCTATGTCTTCACACTTTGATCTTTATTAATAATCTGCATCTTATTGCAAGTCTGTACACCTTGAAGAGCCGTGATAATCCTGTTAAGCATAATGACACAGACTTGAAATTTCAAGTAGTCGTCCTTGAGTAACATAGGCTAACCAGGTTTTCCTGGAAGCTGTCTCATTAACTTAAATGAACATTGATGTTAGCCTAAGTCAGGGAGTCTTGTCTGGCCAGGATTCTTGGTGGTTTTCTTCCTTTTGCATAATCTGTGATGGTCTAAAAGACAGCTGTTCTTTCCTTATGTGTTGCGAATGCAGTTGTTTAACTGTATACCTCTTACTTAACTTAACAGAAATTAGTCTCCCGTGGCTCCCATAGAAGATTGAAGCCAGCAAGTGAATTTTAAATTGAAATATGTGGCTATGTTTTATACAATTGCTGGTGTATCTGAGTTGGTTGAGAGCAATACTTCTCAATTCTTTAGACTTCCAGATGTTTTGGACTTCACTTTCCAGATTCCCTGTCCACCAGCCATGGTGGCTGGAACTTCTGGGAGCTGAGGTCTGAATTATTTGGAGGACCAAGGCTGGAGATCTGTGTACCGTTTGCCCTACACTATGTTTATCTTAGACCAGTGGTGTCCAAAGTTCGGCCCTCCAGATGTTTTGGACCACAACTCCCAGAATTCTAGGCCTAGGTTGCCAATGACAAAGGACTGTTGGAGCTGTGGTCCAAAACATCTGGAGGGCCACAGTTTGGACATCGCTGTCTTAGACTGTGGAAAATCTGTCCGAATAGGTTTGTTCAGAATCTATGAGTATCTCTGGAAAACATCAGGATTCTGTGGCCCTCAAACTTCTATCAGTATTATCTGACTAGCCAGTGGTTAGGGATAGATGTGTGTGTTTGGAGGCTGACAACTTTTCCTCTCCTAATAGTGTTTGTGGGGTAAGAAACTGGATGGCTGAGATTTAGGACTGATACTACATTTTGACGTTTGAGTCAGTTAAAGAGAGGCACAGTTGATGGGATTTCTTCTGCCTAAGCACTGGAGAAGTGAACAGGATTGCTTCATGAAGAATTTCATCCCTGTGATCAAATATTCCATTCTTAATAATAATAATAATAATAATAATAATAATAATAATAATAATAATAATAATAATAATAATAATAATAATAATAATAATAATAATAATTTATTGTTGTCAGTTCTGACCTATGGCAACTCTTTGTAGAGTTTTATAGGTACAAAAGTATACAGTACAACTTAGAAGTGGTTTGCCATTTCCTTTTTCTGTGTGGGACCCTAGGACTTGACAGTAGAGATGGGCACGACTTAGCGGAATTCCCGTTTCCGTTTCCGTCGTTTCCGTTACGCAACGGAAACGGTAACGGGAATTACTCCGCCAGAACTCGAACTCGAACCGACTAAAGAATAATTGGGTCTGATTTGTCGTGGTCGTTCCTGGCATCGCGGCGATCCCGCGATGCCAAGCGTCACAGAAAAAAAGTTTTTAAAAGTTAAAAAAACCCCCCGATTCCCGGCCCTAAAAGCAGGCGAAAACTGTCTGAGGGCACCTACCAGGCCAGAAGGGTGTTTTATTTGGGGGGGGGGGTTCCCCGCCCCCCTCTCCTTGGCTAGTGCTACTGCTGCGCTGCTGGTACCAGGCCGGGGGGGGGGGCATCGTCTCGTCTGCCTTTGCTATGCGGTGTGCGGGCGGGGGGATCCAAAATGGCGACCGCAATATTTTTTTAAAAATCGTGGTCCAAAAACCCACCAAAGCACCACAGAAACATGCGAAAATTAGCTATTTTAAATGCTTGAATTTTTACAGTAGCAGCAGTGGGTTTTTCTTGCAAAAAAAAGTCTCCGTTGATTTTATTTTATTTTATTTTATTTTATTTTTTTACACCTGCGCATTTGCAATGATGGGCTCGCCCATGGGAGTGGACCATGCAAATTTTTGGAGCCATTCCACCAATCACATGGCCAGGTTTTGGAGACTGTACCAGGCTGGGAGGGCGCATCCATTTGCCATGCAGTGCGGGGGGATCTAAAATGGCGACCACAATATTTTTTTTAAATCGTGGTCCAAAACCCCACCAAAGCACCACAGAAACATGCGAAAATTAGCTATTTTAAATGCTTGAATTTTTACAGTAGCAGCAGTGGGTTTTTCTTGCAAAAAAAAAATCTCTGTTGATTGTATTTTATTTTATTTTATTTTATTTTTTTACAACTGCACATTCGCAATGATGGGCTCGCCGATGGGAGTGGACCATGCAAATTTTCCACCAATCGCATGGCCACTTGGCCAGGTTGACCACAGAGACTTCTGGGATGTGCCAATCAGGCATAAACAGCCCACTAACCGTAGCCCGAACCCAAACCCGAACCCTAAGCCTAACCCATATGCCAGTACACTGTCCTTCTAAGTGGGTCAGAGAGGCACCCAGAGGTGCACCCCAATACTCACCCTAACCTCACCCGTAACTAGCCTAACCCTAGCCCTTGCGCTAACCCGTCTTAACCCTAAGCCAGATCTACTTGCATTGCACTACACGCAAGTACATTTCCCTTGGAGCGGGTGCAAAGAGTCTGCCAGTCCGTCACTTGTGGCTCTGGCTGACTCATGCAGCAGCATTTGTGTGCCATGCAAACCATGCCTGCAAGTGCTGCCTGACTGTGTCTCACTGACTGTTGCAGGGAAGGCACCCCAAAAAGGGGTGCCTCTGCCAGTCTGCTGCGTCTGCAATATGCATATCCATAGCATATGGCTATGCATGCCCTTTTGTAGCAGCGCTGGCGGGTGAGGATAGGAGGCACCCACCACAGAGAGGTGCCTCCAGGAGCCCGCTACCCCCCCAAAACCAGTACTAACGACAAACAAAAAAACGAAAAATGAAACGACAAATTTTTGCAAAATTTCGCGAAAAACGGAAACGAGCCGAAACGGGCTGCCTCCGACACACGACAACTCGAAAACATCATTTTCCCTAGTCGTGCCCATCTCTATTTGACAGCTTGCCCAGGGCTACTCTTCTCCCAGGGCACACACTGGAGGACCAAAATCTCAACCCAGATACTCACTGAGCAGTCCAGCCACCTTTGCCATGAATGGCCCCCAGTTTCTGTGGTCTAAGACAGCGGTCTCTGCTATGGTCAAAGAATCCACTTGATGTGCTACATAAACAATAATTGTAAGTAACCTCTCTTTCCCATCTAGCAGTCTTACCAATCACTGGGTATGGCACAGGACTTTTAACACTGTTATTATGTCAGAGGTGTTTTTTCCAAAATACAAAATGTCTGGCATGATGATGCTCCCTCCCTTCCAAAAGCCTCTGGGCATTCCAGCCTAATTGGCTTGAGTGGAGTAGATGAACTTGTGGATTGTGTGTACTCCAGATGGCTTCCCTTGGGTTATACTGTAGTTAGTTGCTAGGGAATCACATATTTTTGTAGCCTTGTTTATGTTGTGTTCTGGGAAATGCAGTATTGCTGGTATGTTCCCTGTATGTTGTGGTGATAGGGGTGGCATTTTTTGGTAGGTCATGTCATTACTAATGGTGGATGGATGCCACTCTTAATTGCCTTCCCCCTCCATTTTGCACTTGCCATTTGATGAACTTCTTTAAGATTCCAGGTGATGGTACATTTTCTGACTATATTCACCACTTAGGTGAAGGATCTTCAGCTCACCAGATGCTTTAGATTCCAGCTCCCATGATCCTTCAATATTAGTCATGCTGGGGGCATGTGTGTTTCTTGGACTTTATGTCCAAACTACAGGTAAGGCCAGTGCTTTTCGTTTCTTTTACCAGACCAGCCAACAAGTCCTGGTTGTGGGAGTAGGGGAGCAAAGCTGCAGGATCAGCAAGACTTGTCTTCCCACTTCTCACCGTACTCAGTTTCATCAGTCTTTCCTGCTCATGCAAGAGGGACGCTTTGGGTTTGCATGTAGGAGGTTGCAAGACGGATCTCACAATGCAAGTGTTGACTCTTAGACGTATTGACGACTTAGGCTATCAAAAAAAAAAGTAGCACCTGCTGAGAGTTTTTGTTACTTGAAAAATTCAGAGACTTGGGTTGTTTCCTATATTTGGGCATATTGATGCTTAACCCTTCAGAAAAATTCTGCAGAATGGCAAAAGGGCTCCTTTTTGGTATTGGCCCAGAGGGGTTCCTGTTCAGGAGAAAGGTGGGGTATAAATAGGAGAAAGAGATGTACAGTATCATTTCGTGCGCACTGTCGCAGATTTTAAAATCAAGATCCTTGTTTTGAAATGTGGTTCCCTCCCCCTGAACATGTGATGCCAGAGGAAGGTTCTCCTGTTTTTTTTTTTTTTTTTTTTTGCACTTGTAATGGTCTCCCGGGCTTATGTGTGCCACAAGGCACAGGATAATATAAAAGAACCCACCCAGTTTTCCAGTGAGAGCAGGAACAAGGGATGAGGAGTCTCTCCAAGAAACAGCTGTGAGTCAGCCCAATCTGCTGCTGCTCTAGATGTTTTTGGCTACAATAATGCTGGTTGTGCTGGATGACGATTGTAGGAGTTGTCCAAGACATCTGAAAGCCATTGGCATTGATGTGACTTTGGGAACTGCCCATGTTAATGAAAAGATATGTCACCTGATCTCACATCTGCTTCTAAGATTAAAACTTAATGTATGCAATTACTGGGTGTAGCCATTTGGGAGTGGAATAGCCATTTGGATGAGTGGAATAGTTTTCTCTTGGTTATTACTGTGGGGAAAAATTGTATGTGCTGAATCCTGTTGTGGATTCATAGCGCTGGCTTGCTTCAGCGGGGGAGACTTCTCATGTGCACTTTTCAAGTGGTTACCATTTATCTTGGTGAACTTGCAAATTGGTCCATGCAGTTTGGTTATGGCACAAGCTTACATTTACACCAGGCGGTGTCATTCCAGGAATGAAATGGGTGCTGAACCAGTGAACCTAATATATGTTATACTATGGAAGTAGTTGTGGGAAAATGCATTTTAAAACAAGACTCTTGGTTTTAAAATCTACTTCAGAACACCTAGACGTAGAACACCATTTTTTTTCTTTTTGGGTCCTGCTTTTTTCCTGTGTACTGAAATACTGTGCATTTTTAAAATGATGTCCATATGAGGGTTGTGTAACTCCAGATGTAATACTTCCAGAAGTTTTGAAGCCACAAGGAAAAAGAAATTTGGAAAAATCAGACAAAGTTGGTGGTAAAAGCAAGTTTTTTTCCCTGTTTCTCCTTCCTCCCCCCCAATGTTTCCAGAAATTTTATATCTCTGTAACTTGCTGCAGATAATTGTGGCTAACTGACAAAGTCCTGTGTCACCTTGCAGTTGTGTAGCCAGTGACATAAGCAGACATATGACAGAAAACACACTTTGGTTCTTTGTCAGTGAGCTGCAGTTAGCCTGATAAGTTTTCCATACCTTAACATGAATACCAATAGGATTCTGACTATTTAAATGAAGGAAGGAAGGAAGTCAGCATCAGCTATTTTGGACAGGTTCTCTTGGAACTGGATCCCCCAGCAGTCTACCTATGGGTTCTTACTCCTGCCAGAATTGCTCACCTTTCCCCTGGGCCAATATCTGCCTGCTACATGGGTCTCTTGGCGTGACATTCATTGCAATTCATCTTGCCTTATAGCAGTGATGATGAACCTTTTAGAGATCGAGTACCCAGACTGCGATTCAAAAGACACTATTTTTAGCAAAGCGACAGTACAGCAATTTAACCTGAATACAGGTGGCTGTGAAAAAGGGGTGATGTCGGGTGCCCACAGAAAGGGCTCCGAGTGCCACCTTTGGCACCCGTGCCATAGGTTTGCCAACCCTGTCCTATAGCCTGTGGAGTTTGTTACCTCCCCATTTCTGATTTCCCAAGCCAGAGATGAGAAGTTCAGATATAATGTTGTGGAATTTTAGGGGGCGCAGAAGCCCTCTCTTTGCAATCATTCATGGGAGAGTTGTTGAGAAGTGGAGTTTCAACATTCATTTCTTCTTTCACAATAATCTGTGGTAGTTTATAGAGTTTTTAAAAATGGGTACTCTTAGGTTTTAGGATTAGTGAGCTAGTGGGTTTTTTAAGCAGTGGTAATAATTGAGGTATGCAATTTGAATAAATCATAGCACGGAATATAAACACAGTATATGCTACTGGTGTGCAGTTTTTGGAGCTACTCATTTGGTGTAGTGGAAAGTTATATTAAAACTAAAGTCAGCAAGTAACTTATACAGGAGGCTACCATAAATCAAGGCTGAAACATTTCATTAGACATGCAGGAGCACCAGTTGCCTTTGGCTTAGTTTGCTCTTTGTTGCTTTTCAGAAGTTCAAATACACACACACACACACACACACACACACACACACACACACACACACACACACACACACACACACACACACACACACATATATATATATATATATACATACATACATATGTGTGTGTGTGTGTGTGTATTTGAACTTCTGAAAAGCAACAAAGAGCAAACTAATATTATACATACATATGTGTGTGTGTGTGTATGTATGTATGTATGTATGTATGTATGTATGTATGTATGTATGTATGTATGTATGTATGTATGCTTAGATGCCAATTGTTTGCCTTGTTTGTGAGGAATCCTGGTTATATGCACTTGTGTGTCAGTGTTTAACATTTGCAAAAATGTATTTATTAGCGTCACTTTCCTCCCATCAGACAGATGGTGAATGGTTTTTGATGTGCAAAGCATTTGGCGAAGGTGATGTCAGGCAGCTCTGACTCACTTTGTGGTGAAGAAATTGCAAAGCTTATACAGGAACTGTATTTGAGATGTGCTGCCTCCCAAGTCTTAACCCTCTCCTTGCTCTTCGAAGAGTAAAGTCTTTGACCTGAATTCAGCCATAAATCTCAACCTGAGTAGACTGTTATTGTTGAATCGGTGGCAGCTTGGTCGGTCAGTGCTCAGGGAAATCCACTGATTCGCTGGGTCTCCTTTAGTTGAGTAAGGGGCTATGACTCTGGGGAACAAGGTTTATATCCTCCACTTGGGCATGGAAACTGACCAGATGAGTGGCACTGGTAAAGCCAGTCCTTCATGGCTTCACTTACCTTTGAAAGCCCTGCTAGGGTTGCTATAATTCGGCTCTAGCTCGATGGCACATGATTGCAACGTTAGGTGATGGCTCTTTGAAAGTTATACCATCAGGAGAACATCTAAACCAGGCATGTCCAAAATCAGGCCCAGAGGCCAAATGTGGCCCATTTACAAATTTCGAATGGCCCACGGCCTCTTCTCCCCACTGTCTCAGTGTGTCATGCATCCCTGCCGGCTGGCCCTTCCCCATACTGGATGGAGGCATCAGCTTGCAGTTTTATGGTTTGCCTGCCCTCCCTGCCTCTCTCCACCACCACCCAGCCATCTTCCCAGCCTACCCACCCCGGCTCCATTGCTGCAGCATCCTCCCTTCCTCCTTGCATGTTATAGAGACTTGTCCAGAGTCCGGCTCAGGGGCCAAATGCAGCTGAATGGTCGGCTCCCACACATTTTCACCTCACCAAATCTGGCCCTCCTTGCAATAAGTTTGGACACCCCTGATCTAAACCATTTCAAAACTGATGAGCGATTGTGCTTTCTGTATATCTGTGGTCATGGGCTTGACCCTACAGAACGATGGCCTAGCTGATATTGAGTTTATAAAAGACGTTACAGCACAGGGGTGATGAGTTTGGTTCCAGCATTTTGTAAACTGCTTTTGTTCCAGCATTTTGTAAACGGCAGCATGGTGGAAGCAACATATGACCTGATGGGTTGGGAAATACTGCTGGCAAAAATGCTTCCCAAATAATCCTTGGGAAGTAGTGGCTGTGTTGATGGACATTCCGAGTTACGTAGTGCTTCCTTTCGTGCTTATTTCCCCAGGGACTGCTCCCTATGATGTTTATAAGTGACCAAATCAACCCCAAGGTTTAATATGTGGATTCCATTCCCTTTCCATGCTTGATTTGCTATTTGTTGATTGATTTGGGTGGGGTAGGAGTAAAACACGTTGGCTGCCTAAGTATTACATGTGTGTTCTCAGGTGTGGGAATCTGCTGCATTTTTGGAAGCATTGACATTTTAAAAAGAACTATTCCTGCCAAAGGCATTAGAGCTTTAAAAAAAACTTAAATGGGAGCTCTTCCACCTTGCCCCTGCCTTATTGCCTGTAATTTTGAATTACTTCTCCATTGAGCTTATATAATAGAAAATTATGAAATTAATGGGGGTAAAAACTATTCAGGAAAAAAACAACCCAAAGCAAATCCAAGGTGCCACAATGATCAGAATAAGTTGAGCTGCCCTTAAAGATGACTTCAACATTTCGCCTAGTTCAGAAAATGACATTTGCCAGACCTGTGGGCGCTATGCGGAAACATTATACTGGACACGGGTTGAAATCCTGCTGGAGTGCTGTGCAAAAAGGAGCAATGTTTGGAACCAAATTGTCCCAAGTTAAAAAATTCTCTATATACATCATACCATGTACATGTTGAGTTGTCTTAATAATAATCACATGCCGTCAAGTCAATTGTGACCTATAGTGACCCATTTAAGGGTTTTCCAGGTAGAGATACTCAGAAGTGACTTACTATTCCCTTCTTTAGAAGGGAGGGTGCCCTGGGCGTGTACAGCTTGCCCAAGGAACCCAAGTAATCAGTCTGCAAGTGTATCTCACCGATTCCAGCCTGTTGTTCGCTTACCATCAATGAGGCACTTCAGGTACCTTTAGGGAACTTCTGAGAATATCTGCATGCATCTGCAAGGCAGAAGAGAGTCTTCGACACCTCCATTACATTGCCACCACTACACTTGTGCCCACCTGGTCTCAAAACACTTTGATTTAGACAGGCATTTTAATTGACCAATTCTACCACTGTCACTCTGTGTTCCACACTGTTGTATCTCTTTCTTTTTCTTTGTTTATGGTGACAATGGCCATGCATGTGGAGTGTTCTTTATTGTTCTGATGAAATTGATTCACTTGTATAGGCACCCTCAACTTTATTGCTGTGAGCCTCCATATGCCCCTGGTGGGGAAATCTGAATGCGTACAGTGGCCCATTGTCGCAGCTTGGAAATGGAACCAACTCCTTCAGGAGGTGGTGAGCACTCCAACGCTGGAGCCATGTAAGAGAAAATTGGACAACCATCTGGTCGGATGTACTTTGCTTTTGATTCCTCCACTGAACAGAAGATTGGGTTCAATGGTCTTATTGGCCCCTTCCAACTCTATGGGTCTGTGATGAAAAGCTGTTTTTATGTCACTGATTGGTTTAATGCCATTTAATGCTCTGAGCATTTGTGTTTGAAGCATTAACTCCCTCTTTTGGCCCTATGAAAAGGACAAAATAATATTGCTGACGTGTGTCTGGCTGTACTATGCTGACTTCTGAAGGCAACATCTGGCTGACCTAAGAAGACCTGCCCCTTAGCCTTCACAGTTAGGCATCTGTGGTGCCTGCTGTTATTCTCATTGGTTATATATCCCTTATTCCTGAACTACTGTATTTCAGGGTGTTGTTACTTTTATGAGCAGACCAGTGGTTCTGGGGTCTTGGCCCTGAGACTTCTGTTTTTCTATTTCCTCCAAGTCTGGGTTATAACTGGCTCGCCAGCATGGTTGTAACAGCTTCATTGGTTGTTAAACCATCACAATGAGTGTTATATTACACAATTCATTTTATTGGGGCTGTGTAGACTTTTTAAAAAAGAGAACCAATATAAATGTGGCTTTCCTCACCAAGAAGAGGTACTGTATCTCCTTCCTAAATTTATTTTGATTATGCAACAATGTATAACTTTTCCGCTGGGTTCTGCTACGTTGGGTTACTTTATTTTATTTTGATTGACCTGGGGGGAAGTAAGGAGGCCAAAAAACTTCTGACTTCAAAATGACATAAAAATTGCACCCACATTGCCTGCCTGCACATTTTCAAACAGGGTGATTTTGATATAAATTGCAGTTTATTTTAAAAATGGATTGATAATTATTTAAATAAAAATATAATTTTTAAAATTTGAATCATGATTTAAATCAAATTGATTTAAAAAACTTGCTTTTTATTCACCCTGATTTCAAAACACTATTTTCAATACTAAAAACATTTGCTTTGGGGGGGGATCTTTTTTTTAAATAAAAAATTATGGAAAGGACAGCTGTGGCAGGTAGGGCAGAACCAAAGGAACTGATTACCTTTGGAAGGGGAATGCCTTAAAGCACAAGGTAAGCCAGTCCTGTCACTGATACTTGCCTACCCTAAAAGTGTTGCATTGTTCCCTTCGATATTTTGTTCTTTTTCCCTTTTTACTACTTGTCCCCCTAGCCCCAGATAATGATAATAAGCAGGATGGCAACCTGGTTTTCTTTTGTGGCACAAGCCCTTCTGAGCTCTTGGTCTTCTAGTACTAAGTTAGTCTTGATAGCTAAGCTGCATACTGTAGGGCAAGATTGTCTTGGCTCAATCCGTTTTGTTCCTCAACACTGAGTTTCCTTAGAGTTGCTAGAAGGAGAGAATGGTGAAGCGGGTTCCTAAAGTCTGTTTTGCTGCTGGTCTTTAAAACCTCTGAAAGAAAATTGCACATTGTGGTGCCCCAAATGTGGTTTGCTGATGGGCCTTGACTCTTAAGAATTAGGGGGATCCTTTCCTTTCGGCATTCACGGTACAGTGGGAAGTCTGATAACATTCTGATTAAGACCGATCAGTGCTTTTCGTGAATCTTTTTCAAATTTTGTGGCTGCTTTTTTGCAGCTCCTTAATCAAGTTATTCTGCCACTCCACCCCATCCCCAGCTGGCTCTGTGCAGTTATGCTAAAATGAGTTAGTTGGGGGGGGGGTTCTAATAAATGCACTCCTTGATGGTTTTAACGTTGAACAGTTGAAGTATGTTTTTAGTAATAGCAGATTGGTATTCTGCAGTAGAATGATCCTCTTCTTGTTTTTTCCCCCCAATCCACATTTTGCTCCTTTACGATCAAGGATATTGGCTGATACTCCTACAACATTAAGGAATATACTCTGCTTCTAAACTCAACATAAGAACATAAGAACATAAGAAGAGCCATGCTGGATCAGGCCAAAGGCCCATCTAGTCCAGCTTCCTGTATCTCACAGTGGCCCCACCAGATGCTTTTGGAAGCACATGAGACTAGATATCTGTCTCCTAATACCACTCCCATGCATCTGGCCCTTGAAGTACCCTGGTTTTAAGCCTGGAGATTACACATCTCCATCATGGTTTGTAACCTGTGATGGACTTTTCCTCCAGGAATCTGTCCAATCCCCTTTTGAAGGCATCCAAGCCAGATGCCATCACCACATCCTGTGGCAGGGAGTTCCATAGACTAACAACGCGCTGGGTGAAAAAATATTTTCTTTTGTCTGTTCTCACTCTCCCAGCCCTCAATTTGAGTGCATGTCCCCTAGTTCTGGTATTTTGTGAGAGGGAAAAGAGCTTCCCTCTATCCACTTTACTCATGCCCTGCATTATTTTGTACGTCTCAATCATATCCCCCCTCAGGCGCCTTTTTTCCAGACTAAAGAGCCCCAAATGTTTTAGCCTTTCCTCATAAGGGAGGTGCCCCAGCCCAGTAATCATTTTGGTCGCTCTCTTCTGCACCTTTTCCAGTTCCACTATGTCTTTCTTGAGATGCGGTGACCAGAATTGTACACAATACTCCAGGTGCAGCCTTACTATTGTTTTGTATAATGGCATTATAATGTTGGCTGTTTTATTTTCAATCCCCTTTTTGATAATCCCTAGCATGGAATTGGCCTTCTTCACTGCTGCCACACATTGGGTAGACACCTTCATGGAGCTGTCCACCAACACACCAAGATCTCTTTCCTGATCTGTCACGGATGACTCAGAGCCCATGAGTTGATAGATAAAGTTTTGATTTTTTGCCCCAATATGCATTACTTTACATTTGGCTACATTAAAACGCATTTGCCATTTCGTAGCCCATTCCCCCAGTTTGGAGAGATCGTTCTGGAGCTCTTCACAATCTTCTCTGGTTTATACCACACGGAAAAGTTTTGTGTCATCTGCAAACTTGGCCACCTCACTGCTTATCCCTGTCTCCAGGTCATTTATGAACAGATTGAAAAGCACCGGTCCCAGGACAGAGCCCTGGGGCACACCGCTTTTCACCTCTCTCCATTGTGAAAATTTCCCATTGACACCTACTCTTTGTTTCCTGGATCTCAACCAGTTCTCAATCCATAAGAGGACCTGCCCTCTTATCCCCTGACTGTGCAATTTTCTCAGCAGCCTCTGGTGAGGGACTGTGTCAAAGGCCTTTTGAAAATCCAGATAGACTATATCCACCGGTTCACCCAAATCTACATGCCTGCTGACCTTTTCAAAAAATTCTAAGAGGTTTGTCAGACAAGATTTACCCTTGCAGAAGCCATGCTGATTTTCTCTCAGCAAAGTTTGTTCTTCTATGTGTTTTAAGATTTTCTCTTGGATGAGGCTTTCCACCATCTTCCCTGGGACAGATGTAAGGCTAACTGGCCTGTAGTTTCCCGGGTCCCCCCTCCTTCCTTTTTAAAAAATTGGTGTGACATCTGCTATCCTCCAGTCCCCCGGCACTGTGGCCGTTTTAAGAGACAAGTTGCATATAACCGTTAAGAGATCTGCAATTTCATTTCTCAGTTCCCTAATAACCCTTGGGTGGATGCCATCTGGGCCCGGTGACTTGTTAATCTTCAATTTATCAATTAGTCCTAAAACATCTTCTCTTTTAACCTGTATTTGATTTAATTCTTTAGTCAAGAGGGGCCGTTCAGGCAGCGGAATCTGCTCAAGGCCTTCTGTCGTGAAGACAGAAGCAAAGAACTCATTTAATTTCGCTGCAATTTCCAAGTCCTCCTTAATCTCCCCTTTTCCTCCCTCGCCATCCAGAGGGCCAACTGGTTCTCTGGCATGTTTTCTACTTCTAACATATTTAAAGAAACTTTTATTATTACCCTTTATATTGCTAGCCATGCGTTCCTCAAAATCTTTCTTTGCCTCTCTTATCATCTTCTTACATTTCTTTTGCCAGAGTTTGTGTTCCTTTTTATTTTCCTCATTTGGGGAGGATTTCCATTTACAGAAAGACCTCTCCTTGCGCTTTAGAGCCTCTCTAACTCCACTCGTTAACCATGCTGGTGCCCTCTTGGACTTAAATGAGCTCTTCTTTCTTTGTGGTATGCACTTGTGCTGGGCCTCTGTTACCGTTGTTTTAAACAGGTTCCATGCACTCTGAAGAGATTGGATTCTTCCAACCTTCCCCTTCAATTTCTTTCTAACTAGTTTCCTCATCTGAGGGAAGTTTGCCCTTCGAAAATCAAGGATTTTAATGTCTGATTTGCTTGACACACTTCCTCCAACATGCATGGCAAAGGAGATTGCAGCATGGTCACTGTTCCCCAGAGGCTCAGTGACATTCACACCCCTGACCAGATCCTGAGTATCAGACAGTATTAGATCCAGAGTTGCCTGTTCTCGGGTGGGCTCCATGACAAGTTGCTCTAAGGCACAGTCATTCAAGTCGAGAAACCCAGTTTCTCTTTCTTGCCCGGAGCTCGCATTGGCCCAGTCGATGTGGGGACAATTGAAGTCCCCCACAATTACTATCCTGTGCTTCTGAGACACCATGATTTGTCTCCTCATTTCAAGGTCCCCCTCAAGTTTTTGATCTGGTGGGCGATAGCATACCCCAACTATCACATCACTCCTTGTACCTGGTAGTTTAACCCACAGTGATTCTATGGTGGAGTCAGACCCTCTGTCAATCTCCATTCTGCTGGATTTTACCCCTTCTTTAACGTAGATGGCCACTCCCCCTCCAACCCGCCCCTCTCTATCCCTTCTATAGAGTTTATAGCCTGGTATTGCTGTATCCCACTGGTTCTCTGCATTCCACCAGGTTTCTGTTATGGCTATTATATCAATGTTATCCCTAGCTGCCAAATGTTCGAGTTCTCCCATTTTTGGTCGGAGGCGTAGAAGCACCTGTACAGTGGGTTCTGCAACAACAGCTGCTGCTTTGTTCTTTCCCCCCCCACAGCTATTATTTTCAGTAGATGAACTATCATATTCCATTATTCTCCCAGTACTAATACCTGCTATGTCATCTCTATGTGATTCTCTACCCAATAACTCATGTTTATTTATTCAGAGTCTTTAATGGTCTAAATCTTATCTGAGCTTCAAACAAGCCCTAAGCACTGTATGCAACCTTCTGTTCTAAAGATGTCTGTATAGAAGGGTGAAGCACTTGATCAAAGTTCTTTCAACTAGACTGGAGCTAAACTTGAACACAAACTACCCTGACTTAAGGAACAGCTTGCCTTGGTTTTTTGTCCCTTTCTTTCAGGATTCAAGAATCTGTCACACTTGGGTGTCCTGGTCAGCTACTTCTCTGCCCAACCCTCAAGGATCATGTTGAAAGGGGCCTGGGTTTTGAAATGAACCAGATAGGTTTATAGCTAGAGCACAGTGGATTTCCTGGAAGACTTTGAATTAAAAAAAAATCTTTCCAATGCCCTGAATAAACTGAGATAATTTTTAGAATGTTTTGGATTATGTGGATTTGAGTGGTTTTTTCCCTTTTTCTTGTGTACCCACCCTTCACTTTCTACACACAACGCACATATAAATAGACTATGTGGGAGGCTTAAATTGTTCGCCCTAGAAATAGTTGGCTGGGGGGGGTTACAACTCTGTAAACAGCACAGTTTGGCTGATTTAACTGTCCTTGCTTACCGGGTTGGATCATCACTTGAGCTGTCCTTCCATTCACCAAAGGGACTTGGGATTGAGGGAGGAGTAATGCCCACAGGAGGATGGAGGGGATTTCTGTCAGTGTTTCTTAGGACTCCCCCCCTCCCACAAAGATACATCTCGTGTTTCTGCCCCATGGAGCTGATTATTAAGGACTACAGGGAAGAGGGGTTCAACAAAAAGTGCGCAATGCCTGCAGGGGAACTGCATGAAGGGAATCTCACTCTAGATCAGCGGTGGCCAAACTTTGGCCCTCCAGATGTTTTGGACCACAACTCCCACAGTCCTTTGCCATTGGAAATACAGGCTTGGAATTCTGGGAGTTGTGGTCCAAAATATCAGAAGGGCCGAAGTTTGGACATGCCTGGGCTAGTCCACTCAAAACTTGATGGGTCTGTCTGGGAAGGAAATGCCTACATAGGGATATTGAGTTTCAACCATATTTTGGGTGGACACAGATTATTGTGGTGGTACCTGTCCTCTCCTTCAACATTCGCTTTGGAGATTTGACACCATGTGCATTATTTGACATTGTCAGATTAGAAGATGAAAATACAAGGTGATTGGAAATGGCATATTTGTGTTCACTGTTATTTGTTAGGCACTTAGCACTGCTAGGTGCTTTCCAAAAGAAATCCAAATTGAGGAAACACCCTTGCTGCAAAAATAAGATCTCAATATTAAAAAAAAATTGTTAGGAGAACAACATACAGGAGGCTTCTTATGATGCTGATTCTTCTTTTTTTGTCCTGAAGTTACAACATGGGATAAGGGTAGCTGTCTATCCATTCAGTGCACTTAAGGCTTTTCATGGTTTCTGTGCCAAAAGAGTTTGCCCTTGGGTATATCTTCTCATGCCATTATGGATAACTGAGGCACACTCACCTGTGAACTGTTCTTGTGTTGCGTCCTTACAGTCATGACTGACTCTTTGTGACCCCGTCCATGGAGTTTTCTTGGCAGGAAACTGTTCTTGTAGATGTACAAATTTATGTTCTTGTGAACATTCAAAACTACTTGTTCCCCTGTAGAATTGAAACAATTTGCACTTTTGCCTATAGTACTGATTTATCACATGGGTGACAAATCAGCAACTGTGCCAGTACTTGGTACATGATGTTATATCTGGCCAATGTATTGTGAGTTGTAAAAGTAATGGTGCCAATACTCTTTGGAGGCAGCATCAATTGCTGCTAATAATGATGCTCTGGCCTGTTTAAGACCTTTAAGGCAGTGGTTCACACTCTTAATTAACCTGTGTGTCCTTGGATTGCAATGCCCAGAAGCCTTTCCTACCAGCTATGCTGGCTATCCATTCAGTGCAATGTTAATTGTATTAATATGGCAAAATAGATATATAGTAAGAGGTGATGTGGCAAATGGTTCTTTATGTGGGAGCCCGGAAGACATGATTATTAGTATGAACCTTATGAATGGAGCTATGTTTACTATGCAGAAACTGCAACAAAAATTAATATGGATTAGTATTTGGGGATTTATAACAGTGTAATCTTCCTGGATAAATTGGATAGATCCAATTTATTGTAAGGATTTTTGGGCTCCTGATTTGCAGAGCTGCTGGCATCATAACATAGCAATTTTCATAGAGCGCAGAATTAGGAAGGGTGATCCTTACACATCTGGAAATATCAGCATTCTGTTGTAAAGATGACTTAAGAGGGTTGAACTGTGTCAAAGAAATCAATACATAAAACGGTGGCCTCTCCCAGGGATAGTTCTGAAGCTAAAATCCACAGGAGAAATTTGATTATGCCTTGCCACGGATAGGGTGCTTCAGTCATGACCAGAAATTTGTGTGTTTGGGTGGGATAAACAGGTATATAGCAGTGTTGTGCTGAGCTGGTTGAAAGCTATATTGCAAACCCAGAGCAAGCTGAGGCATCCTTGTTGGGAACAAAAACATGTTATAACATTGGGTATTCTGGTTGCCTGTGGCTGAGCTGGTGGTGAGAACAAGCCCTTAGGCCTTGTCTGAGTTACAGCTATAACTGAGTCATGAGATCAAGTTTCAACAGCTGTCTGTCCCTATGACCAAGCTACTATAATCTGTAGTCCGAGAAAGCCTTTTAAGAGGCATGTATCCCACCCCTTTTTCTCTTGCTGTGCATGCACTTTTCCTGGTTCAGCCTGAGTATAGTAGTGAATTGTACTGTGTCTGGAACAGGGTGCCTTTGATTTAAATAAGGATCTATTTTTTTAACAATTTAAATAAAATATGTTTTTTATGATTTCAATCAATTTGATTTTTTTAAAAAAATCATTCATTTTATCCACCACTGATCACCCATAATTCTTTTCTCTCTTTTGCTAATAATTCTGATATATAGTCTACAACAACTACTACTACAATATAGGTTAAATAATTGGAAAAACTAACAAAATACAGAGATCTGGCAATTGGAACATCTCGCTTGTGGATGAGAAAAGCAAAAGCAGGGTGTTCTGCTTATATGATACACACTTCATTGGTCCCCATAGTCATTGGGGTTTTGGGAACAATGTCAATATATTTCACACATTATTACAAACAATTGCAGATTTCAGCAATAACATCACCAGACCAGCACTCTGTGAGCATCCCCTCTAAGCTGGGTGGCTCTGTATTGGTGCTGGGCGCAAACATTTAGTGCTGCTGCTTATTTGGTTCTGGTCATGGCGCGAGCTTTGTGCATGAAGGGTGGGGTTTCCACTCTGTGCTGGTGGAAAATTAGAGAGAACGTTGGACTCTATGGATCATTGAATCCAGCGCCTGTCAAGGAGGCACTGTGGGACTCAAACTCTCAACCTCTGGCTCCATAGCCAGATGCACAAGCTATTAGTTATTCAGCATTTCCCTTAATTATTACATAAAGGCCTCTTTATCTCTTATGATCACACTCCTGTTTTGTTCCTCATTCTTTCTCTAAGACTGTTATAAGTGCTTGGGGAAGTTGTTATCCGATATTGTTGAATATTGGGCAGTAACGTTTCACCTTGCGTGACAAGGCTGGGTTGGATTGCCTCTAAAACCTCCACAAGATCCCCTTTGTTACATTAAGGTTATATCAGGGTCGATCTAAATATACATACATAGCTCAGCTTAGATATGGGTTATCAGCCAAGTCTGTGGTAGTGATTATGGGTACAATGTAGGTAAAGGCTGTAGGCAACACTGTCCTACTTACTATAGGCATAGTAGGTCCTCCATTCAGAATGGACTCCTCTAAGATGGCTTGGCAAGGACGTCTTCCCACTTCTGACTCCCCTGAAAGTTGTTTCAAGTTACTGGAGAAGGTGGCATCTCTCAGCCTAAGGTTACCCACTTGGACTACACAGGACCTTCTCTTTTGCTCTCATGTGTTGCACATGAAATTGCCTTTAGATTCTCGCTCTGTTAGGGGGATGAGTGGTGCTGGTTAAATAGATATTTTGACGGATCTGAGTAACTGCCAATGTCGTTGTTGCGAGAGTGTGCTTTTGTGTTCTGTGTCGTAGCCCTTGCTTCCATATTTGCAGAGACTAAAGCTTCACTAAAGGGAAGTGAGGAGTAGCCTGCCCTTTAGTTGTAACTGCCTTGGAGTGTGGAAAGTGGAAGTAATATGTGTTTCAGGACTTTTTAGGTCTGAGACCAAGACTCAAAAAAATCCTTTAAGGCTTTTTATACCTTTAATTCCTGATTTTTATACCTTTAATACCTGATTCTTTAATATCTCTACCTTTAATTCCTGATTCTTAAATTAGACTCTACCAATCAGTAGAAGGGTGTATTTCAAGCACTTACTGTTGCAGAGTTCTATGTAGCTCAATGCTAAAGAATTCTTAAAAAGTCCTGACCCCCTCCTGTGTGTGTATAATAGGCATGGAAGCAAATATCTGTGGTGGGTAAGAACTCTGTTAAATGTGACCAGGATATTCCCCAGGTAGGCAATCTATGCAGCCTACACTGACTAGTCACCTGGGAAGTGTCTGTATCTATCTATCTATCTATCTATCTATCTATCTATCTATCTATCTATCTATCTATCTATCTATCTATATCTATCTATCTATCTATCTATCTATCTGATCACATAGACTTTGTGTTTGTTACCACTTAGAACCTTCTGTGATTGCATTGACAGTGACACTATGTTTTCAATGTTACTGTAGTTTCCATCACTCATAACTTTTACATGGAATTTTACTCACCTTTTAACTGCTTGCATTCAGTTGTAGCTTTAATGTAATGTTGCCTTTTAATGCTGTAGAAAGGTAAAGTTTTTCCCCTGCACATGCACGCTAGTCATGTCCGACTCTAGGGGCGGTGCTCATCTCTGTATTCTAGCTGAAGAACCGGTGTTGTGCAAGTCCATGGCCATGTGGTTGGCATGGCTGCAAGGAAACACTGTTTTACGTTCCCGCTTTTTATCTACTTGCATTTACATGCTTTTGAACTGCTAGGTTGGCAGGAGCTGGGATTAACAGTGAGAGCTTACTCCGCTGCTTGGCACCCGGGATTCGAACCGCGGAGCTGCCGACTTTGTAGCTGACAGTTTTCAGTGCTCTAGCCCGCTGAGCCCCTGTTCTCAATACTTGAATATGTGTTAATTGTACTGAACTGTATATTGTCCCTTATTACTGTAAGCCGCCTTAGGTCCTTTTCCAAGGAGAAAGGCGGGGTAAAAATACTCTAAAATAAATAAAATAAATAAATAAAGGACAAATGTCTACTACATCAAGGGAAATGAGCAAGGACATGTTACCCGGCAGGACATGCTCAGTGGTGTAGTGGAGCCAGGACTCAACCAGGTAAAAAACCTGGCGGATTTCAGAGCAGCACAGACGATCATTGACTGTTATTCCCCCAAATTTCTCTTGATTCATTGGCTCTTACTTGCATTCAACATAGTAGCTGGGGAGAAATAAGTATTCCCAGAATCATATAGCATTGCACATAATCTCTGATGTGACTCCAAGAAGGGTTTGGGACCTTGAAGGGTTTGGGACCTTGAACTAACAACTCATGAACTTTTCCAGATACCTGCCATGCACTTTCTGGTAGGGATTGCGGAGAGTGCCTGATGCTTCTGAATTTACTGCAAAAATCACTGGATGTACTATAGAGAAGGACATGCACAGCAATTTAATACAAGCCGCAAGGTATAGCACCTTAAAGTCTAGCTAACGTGCTCCAGCATGAACTTCCTGGGTTTATAGCCCCCTTCACATCCGCCGTTAAAAACATGTTAATAGCTTTTGGAGCTTCTACAGTTTGCTGATTTGGCTCAAACAAAGCCCTGCTTTTACAAGTTTATTGTATGACACATGTGAGCTGTGCAGCCAGCTTTGTTTGGAATCTCAGACAAGAATCTCAGAGGAAGAGTACTACGCTGGGCAGTGTTATAGCTGACAGGAATCTATATGTTATTATGTACTTGTGTACATATGCACAGATTATATAGAAGTGTGTTTACAGAAGATGTGATAGATTTTTGGCTGTTAGATTTAGTGGCCTATGTACCTTGGAATATGTTTTTAATGGGAAGCATAGTACAGTGGTACCTCGACTTACGAATTTAATCTGTTCTGAAGGCATGCTCTTAAGTCGAACTACTCGTAAGTCAGGGTACCTATCTAAAAAAATTGAAAAAAAAATAAGTTAAAAAATAAAAAAAAAATGAAAAACATATTTGTAAGTCGAGCAGATCATATCTAAAATTTGTAAGGCGGCAGATAAAATGCCAACAGTTTTTTGCTCTTAAGTCGAGCTGTACGTACTACAGCATACAGCTTGATTCCACTTGATCATTGACTTATTTTTCTGGATTGGTATTATTTTATGCTATGTGTTCACAATGTTTGTTTCTCTATGCATGCAGTATAATTATTTTAGAATATCCCGTGAAGGCAATACTGCTTATACATTTACAAGAACCAGCTTTTCCTATTGTGTTTGCCTGTAAAGAAACACGCTACAAGTGGTCCCCTGCCCGTTTGCGGTTCATATAATGCGGTCCCATTATATTGCGGGACCGCAGTATATGAAAAAAAGGCCCCTGGGGTAAGGGGGGATGGCCTGTTTTAGGCCTCCCGTACTTACCCCAGGACTGTCACTGCCCCGAACGGGCCTGCGAGGGTCTTCCCAGGCCTTCTGGAGGCCCGAAAATGGCTTCTCTGTGAACCGGAAGTCAAGTCACTTCCAGTTAACAGAAAATGATTTCTGAGGCCTCCGAGGGCCTTTCTAGGCCTGTCACAGGACTCAGAAATGATTTTTGTCAATCCGGAAATCACTTCCAATTCTCAGGGAAGCCCTTTTGGGCCCCCCAGAAGGCCCGGGAGGGCCCTCGCAGGCCCGTTCGGGACAGCACCCGGCTGGGGGTAAGTACAATGGCCCCCAGCTAGGCCCCCCACGCCCGACCCGACCTACATCCGCATATTGCGGATTTTCAATTATCGCTGGTTGGGTCAATCCCTAACCCCCACAATAGGTGTGTGCGCGTGGGGATGGTCACTGTAGTATATATTTTTTCCTCCTGAAGACAATGTTGTCTTCATATTTTATGTTCATGTTTCAAAATACCCCATAGGCTGTTGTATCTCAGACAACCTGCTTAACACTCTGTAGATTATAACTGATGTTACGATGATTATACAGCTGCCCTCCTGTTCTTGCTTACCTGGAAGTCTGCTGCATTTTATCAAACAAGGCTTACCTCTGAATACCCCTGTCTGGGCTTCCTCGGTAAGTCTCAGTGATGGGTAGGAGGTTGGTTTTGGATGGATGAGACCTGAATTCAAAGTTGAATTCTGCCAGGAGATTCACTGTATGAAGGTTGCCCCATCACAGCCTCTCAACCTTACTTACAACACAGAGCGAGTAGGAGGCTAAAGCGACATAATCCCCTTGCATTGATCACATGTATTTGAAGAAGGGGGCAGGCTTGCATCCGGTAAGCAAGGTTGATTTGCAGCTGGGTGCTACCATTTTTGGTATTTGATTTTTATTCCGGAAGGGTTCCCCCCTCCTTCTCTCTCTCTCTCTCTCTCTCTCTCTCTCTCTCTCTCTCTCAGTCTCTCTGTCCTGTGGCCATCTAGTTTCGTTGGCAAGGCCTGTGGACTGGCAGGTTTCTTGAGATCAGCACGTTTGGCAGCGCTTCAACCCCAAAGCGGCTTGCTGCACCATAAGGCTGTAAACGGTATCCTTTGCCCACGAAGGCCCATGCATTCCAGAAACGAAAATTTCTTTTCTTCGTGGCATTGATTGCTTAATGTGCAGCAATTTGGCTGTCGGAAACAGCTGGCACAGTAGGGAGGGACATTTGGCTTGGGGAGGTCGGCAGGCAAGCTACAGAAGGAAGTCCTTGCTCCAAACACCCGCTGTGGGAATCCGGTTGTGCAGCCTGTCATTAACAACAGAGCAGGGTGCTCTTATCAAGTGCTGCTTCATATTTGAGACGAGGAGCCTGCGGCTCAGAGGGTTGGCATCTCTGCTGAACAACAGGGAGAAAAATCTGCTGTGCCGTGGAGTGGTTCCCTAAGTGCCGCTTCCCTTTAAAAGCATTGTGTGTGTGTGTGTGTGTTTGCGGCAATGTCCTTGCTTCAGCTCTCCACAGCAGTGGGCTCCTTGGGAAGATTGTTTTATTTCCTTGTGGTGTGTTGGGGAGAGGCACTGGCAGAAACATCTCACAGGGTTGCTTTGCAATCCGTCCTGAAATACATTTCTTTGGACAAAGGAATCGGTGGCGTTCGAGTCAGACGTTTCCTGGTAAACTGAAGGTGACAACTGCATGTGCTGTTGCTCCCGTGTAAGTGGTACTCGATGCAGGAAGGCTTATTTCTGAGTAAGCATGTGTAGGGATTGGCTAGATATTTATTTGGGTGGTGGGTAGTGAAATGCTTGGGTGGCTGCCATTTGAAAGAACAATCAATAGATCATTCCTATATTATCCCTGTGCTGCCCGATTTCTTAGAAAAATGGGTAGCAGTTGAATAGAACAGCAAGATGAACACCAGGATTCTTGGTTTTGTAAGTACATGGCAAGCAGAGGTTGTCTTTTCTCTATTGATTTTTGAGAGGTACTGGTTCATGCAAAAGCATACTTAAATGACACTGGAGACAGCTGTCTGTTACAGTGAGCCATGCATACTGGCTAACTGGCGCCAGACAGCTTGCCCATGAATATATCATCATCATCATCATCATCATCATCATCATCATCATCATCATCATCATCATCATCATCATCATCATCATCATCATCATCATCATCCCATAAGGGCCACTTTAATGTCCTTTTATTTAAGGACTTTGGCATGTTTGTTTTCAAGGGCCTGTGGGTCTCCTTTAAAATGTCTACATGTAAAATGTTGGCAGTGACTGTGGTAGTGCTGCCTTGTTTCTCTCTCCTAGCTTTGAAATGGTTTTGGACAGGGAAGAAAGGAGTTGTGTTTTGAGAGTCTTATCACGAGGTTAAAAAAAGGGAAATACGAACTTTGAAAAAACCCCTTTGGCTCCCTGCAAGCATTTTTATCTAATCATTTGTGTATGCAGAAAAGCATAAATGTTTTTGTTCTCTGGAACTTAATGCAGTACTCCTTTCCCCCTTCTCTGTCTCTCAGAGAGTCATTAGAATTCCAGATGTTGTTTGGATTAAAGATAGTGAGTGGAAAAAATGAGCTTTCCTAATGATAATAACAGAGTCAGACTGGCTGGTTCTGCTCTGTCAGGGAAATGGAGAGATAAAAACTCCATTAATGGTGCACACGCTGTCTAAGTAGCTAATAAAACAATGCAGTCTTCACTTGGAAATAAGTCCCAAATTGGCAGGGATCAGTGCCAACCACACAAGGAGACAGCTGTGTAGCCTGATGAAAGGTTGTGTGTGTGTGTGTGTGTGTGTGTGTGTGTGTGTGTGTGTGTGTGTGTGTGTGGGTGTGTGTGTGTTGAGGGGGGGGAGCTGTGGTGGGTAAAAGGGGGAGGTATCTTAATATATATTCCACCTCACAACTGCATCTTTGGTAGTGTTTATGTATTTATTTTATGCTTGCTGTGCGGAAATAATAGATTAAAGTATGGGACTTATTTTTCTTCTGTTTCAAAATATTCTGATTTTCAGAGTTAGTTATTCTACATGAAAGAAATCTGGTTGCTTGAGAGCAGAAGTTTTGCCTGCCAATTTCACACCCACACTCAGGGTGTTTTTGTAAACAGAAAAGTTTCATATCCCTGCAAACCCACCTTTCTTAATGCTTTTATTTTAAATTTGAACTGTTAGGACTAAAAATATGATTGAAGTATTTATCACTCTGGGGGGAAATGATTCTTTTGATCTTCATTTAAAATATTTAATGTGCACTTCTGGGTTTCACAGAATTAAATAAGATACATGTAACAAAAGCAATAATCCTCTCCCCTCCCTTCAAAATAAAAATTATGGGATTTAATTTTCCCACATATCCCCGAAATTCTGATATTCCCCCTCTGGGAGATGCAAGTTCTAAGGGTTCAGATTCCGTAAGTTAAAGAGAGCTAGTACTATACATTATGCTGTTTAGCAGTACAATATATGATTACGGTATATTGTGAAGAATTGGGGTTTTTGAGTGGCCTTGGAGTAATTATCGGTAATATCCTTCAACCTAACTTACTTCCTAGGATGGGGAATCAAATATTTCCAAAGTTTTGTTGTTGCTGTTACTTAAGAGTCCAGTCTGAATTCCTTGGCCATAGTTTAATCCTCTTAAAATAAATTTTATTGTCATTATTATTTAAGTTTTATGCCCCCGCCTAAGGTAGCAGTGAAGGTGGTTTGTCAAATTCTGTTAAACACGGGTGTAGCAAAAGCGTAGGGCAACATCACAAAGCACTTGGTTTATGCATAGGTAAGGACAGAAGAACTAGAGTTGGAGAATCATCAGCAGACAGATGAACTGTATTGATCCTTGCAACTGTAGTAAATCAGTTTACAAACAGAAGGCTTAAGTGTGGTGGAGGATAGGCTCCCAATGGGCCCTGCTCATGGTGATTGGATTTTTCTTCTAAGGCCAGTAGGAGTTGATGAGCCAGAAGGTGTTGTCACACTCTTGTCCTGGCTTCTCACAGACATCTGGTGAGAATGGAGGAAACAGATAATTGGTTTAGATAGATGTGGTGCTGATCCAGGGAGGTCTTACAGTAAAGGATGTGCTAAGTAGATCTTTTTGAAGCAGACATTCCTCAGTTGACCTCAGAAAAAGACCCCCATTCGGTGGTTAATCAGTCAAATAACCTGTGCGTGTAGGGACACTTAGGAAAGATCCTGTGGAGAAACTGAAAGTGCTTTCCAAATCAGGAAGAAGGGTTGGGACCTGCAAAACTGCAAGCGGACTTTGTTGAGAGGCCTTGTGTAACTCAGAGGATGAATATATATGCCTTTACTCACAAATATGCCTGGCAGTTTCCCCTGGAACCTATCTCCAGATAAAGGTGTATAATAGATATGTGATTTCCTCCTCCTTTTTGGACCAATGCACAGTTTAAGAATTTTTTTAAAGCCCTAGAGGTTGGAAGGAATTTCTCCAGCCAGAATTCTTGAAGCTTTATCATCATCATCATCATCATCATCATCATCATCATCATCATCATCATCATCATCATCATCATCATCATCATCATATACACACACCAAGAGTCTTCTCATGGGTTTTGAATTGCTTTCTCCTGAGGGTGTAATGAGTCTTCATGAAGACAAAGGGAAAAGCTGGGCCAGTTAAACTGTGTGTGAGCTGCAAAGCATTGAAGATCTGAAAATCTCCCTGCCCATTGGGTTCCATGCAGAGTACAGTGGTACCCCGACTTAAGAGCAGCTCGACTTAAGAGCGGAAAACGGTTGGCGTTTTAACTGCCGCCTTACAAATTTTAGAAAAGGTCTGCTCGACTTACAATTTTTTTTTCATTTTTTAACTTATTTTTTCAATTTTTTAGATGGGTACCCCAATTTAAGAGTAGTTTGACTTAAGAGCATGCATCAGAACGGATTAAATTTTTAAGTTGAGGTACCACTGTTGCCTAGTGTTGATGAGTTGCCTAGTGTTGATGAGTATAGCCTCAGTAAAAGAGCAATGATCTACTTATATTCCTGAGTTAAAAAAGCAATCAGCTATGACTATTTTAGCTCAGCTGCTATTGCTTGCTTTTCCCTGTGTGTAATTGAGAGACTTTTACAAATAAATACCATAGATTATGAATGCTTTCTGGCAGATGTGCAGTTATTTAATGCAGGAATAAATATTAACAATACTGCATATAGTTTCTCTGTTTATTTGGAGGTGAGTGATAGAGTATGCATCCCTGCTTGTGTGCAGTTCAAATGCCGATCAGTGAAGGACTAGATGAAGATGATTATTGGGACGTGGCCAACACAATATGCTCTTGTGTTGGGAGTGCTTTGCACCACCAAGAGCATCATTCTGGCAGTTAACAGCAAAGCACTTAAGGAGGGATTCCCTGCTCAGCACTACCTCTCTAAAACCTCATACAGAAACTATTTTTGCCTCTCATACATTTTACATGCTTTTAATTGTCTATGTGTATGTTTTATTCATCTTTTTGAATATTATTTACATGCACTTTAATATGCACCTAGCTTTTTTGTTTTTTTGTGCTGATTGATTGCAAATCTGTATATACTTGAGTATAAGCTGACCCGAGTATAAGCCGAGGTATACTGGCCGAGCTCTAAAGGGGCTGGGGGTAGTAATTGCCAATGTGCGCTGGGAGTGTGGAGGCAATTAGGGAGTTAATACCATAGAGTAAACTCCCTGATTGCTTCCACAGTTCTTGCACACTTGCCAATACTACCTGCAGCCCCTTTAGAGCTTCATAACTAAGTCCCCTTACTCCTAAACCTTACCAGTAAATTTTGATTGCATATTCTTAAAATAATTTTTGAGTGCATATTTTTTAAAAACATGCACTCAAAAATTACTTACCATATATACTCAAGTATAAGTTGACCCGAGTATAAGTCGGGGCCCCTAACTTAAACCCCAAAACTGGGAAAATTTATTGACTCAAGTATAAGCCTAGGGTGGGAAATGCAGCAGGGCCTGGCAACTCCTCCTTTGTGAGTTGGGTGTGTGTGTGATGTTTAAAATGACTTTTAGCCACCGAGGCAAGTGCTTGAGTTGGTGGCTAAAAGTCATTTTAAACATTGTTTTAAAATGACTTTTTAAAAAGTCATTTTAAACATCGGGGGGGGGGGGGGGGGGTCAGGAGAAGTGGTGCACGTTTAAAATGACTTTTAGCTACCGACCAAAACTTGCCTCAATGGCTAAAAGTATTGACCTGAATATAAGCCGAGGACCCCTTTTTTCAGCCCAAAATTAGGGCTGAAAAACTAGGCTTATATTCAAGTATATACAGTACTTTTGGGGCACCAAAGTAGCAGGAGTGCCTTCAGAAAGTGATTTTAGGGGGCTCTAGGAAAAAAAACTTCTAATTGGAATCATACAGGAAGCGGCGGCAGCCTTATCTCCTGCCTGATCAGCTTTGCAGTAGAAGTTTTTTTCCTAGGGACACCCCCTTTGGAGCTTCATAACTCAGCCCCCTTATCCTCAAATGCTTCCAAATTTCAGGGGGTTCCCTAAAATCGCTTTCTGAAGGTACCCCTGCTACTTTGGAGTCCCAAGGTAAGTAAATATTGATTGCATATTTTTTAAAACAATTGCATATTTTTAAAAAAGACATGCACTCAAAAATTACTTACCTTGGGGGCACCAAGCAGAGGTACCATCAGAAAATGATTTTAGGGAATCCTCTGAAATTTGGAAACATTTGGGGGTAAGGGGCTGAGTTATGAAGCTTCACAGGGGGTGCCCCTAAATCTTCTCATTAGAATCATATGGGAAGTGGAGGCACAGCTATCGCTTGCCCTCTGCCACCTTCCCCGACCCTTCCGAGCACCTAATTTTACCCCCCAAAACTGGGAAACTTACTGACTTGAGTATAAGCCAAGGACATTTTTCCAGCCAAAAATAAAGGCTGGAAATCTCGGCTTGTACTCAAGTATATTTAACATCTGAACTACCGTAAATTTCTAAGTTAATTAGCTCTGAATTTTAGATTAACAAAAAAGAGGTTGCTGTTAAACATTTCAGTAGTGGATAATTTGTTTGCTAGAGGAGACTGCCTGCTCTTTTCATGTCTGTCTGTGGAAGCACTGGTAAAAGTATATGTGAGACGGGTTCCTCCCTCTTTCACCCACTGAGGTTTTTTCTTTATGACTTCTCAATGAAAGCTAATAGGTTTTGTTGAAAGCCGAGTAGCTGTATGGTTTTAAAAGCTTTTGATGGATTCTAAAAGGCTTCCTTACATTACATTAAAGGTCAATACTTGAAACTACCATTTCTGGGTTGGCTGTAATTTTTGCCCTTAAAACATAAATAAAAAGGCAATCCTAATAACGGGGTTTGAAGAAAACCTGGATGTTAGTTGGAGAAAGCTATTTTCAAAAGGGTTTACTTTTATATGTCACCAAACCCCATTTTGAAAACATTCCTCCATGTTTCTTAGGATTCTGCCCTTGAAATTTTGCTTAGGCAGAATCCAACAGCTTTGCTCCACTGGCAGAGTGACAGAAGCCAGCAGAAATGGATGTTTATCCTTCCCTGTCTGCTCCAAGTGTACCATGAGCCCTAAACCTGTCTCCGGATGTGTGCTCTGGGAAGACCCCCAGAGCCAATGCTAAGCTAGCAGGGGGTGGTATGGTGATATGGAGAACATTCTTTTAACTGCCTTTTTGGAATTTGCCCTCTGTTCTGGGAAGATAACTTAGAGAACTGATTTATTTTTGAAATGCGGTGGTGCATTTCCATATCTCATTGAGTCTATGAGGATGTCCCTTCTGTAGTAAAATCTGTAATTCTGACATTGTCTATAGCTGCCTATAGACCTATTCCATGTAATCACTCCTCAACGTACACTGTCATATTTGGCCAATTGATCTGCCTTCCAACTCTTTTGATCTATCTAGATTCAGCATGTTTATTATGAGCAGGATGTGGTGTCCCATCTGAGTTAGCTTGTGTATAAACTGGGTTTAACTCATTACTCAGCCATGGCACTGAATGTGTGATCAAATATCGGTTACACACCTGCCCCTTTAATTAACTTGCAGACTTAGGGTTGAAGACAGGAGTCAGAGAACCATATGCAATGCTTTGAGCTCCTGACAGGAAGTAGACATTTGAAAAAAATCACTAAATAAATACCTAAGCCTAAATATAATTGCTAGTTTCAGATACAGTAAACATGGTAAATCAAGCGAAGATTTACATAAGACAGTGTTTCCCAACTTTTAAGTCCCCAGATGTTCTTGGAGTACAGCTCTCTGAAATCTTTGTCAGCACAGCTACTGGTGAAGTCTTCTAGGAGTTTTCATCCAAGAACGTCTGTGGACCCAAGGTTGGGAACCATTGACATAAGGACATAAAGTATGACTTCTGTTTAATAATCGCTTCAAGGGGCCTGTTCTAATTATAGCTCACAACTGGATTTAAGGCATGGTTTCCTTTCCATCCATCTTGGCTCTTATCATTTGTTTATTAAAAATGTAAATCAAAGATTAAACATTGCTTCAATTATTTTTGTGCCTAGAAAATGCCTGTACAATCTTGCATGCAGAGTTTCTGTGTAGTAAAAGAGTTATATTTTATATTTATTTTTATTTTGTTAGAACTTAAAGGTGTCCTTAGACTGAAAACTTGCAATCTTGTGACCATGAAGGAAATTATTTAGTGGCAATGTGGGTGTAAACAGTTAACTTGAAAACAACCTCTTGGTTTGAAATAATATGAAGCATTGGAGGGCTTATATACAGTTATTTTTATGGTGATGCATATGCTTTTGGCCTTAAAAAGGCCATCAGCACATGTGTATTGTTGCTATTATCTACACAGCTGTGTATAGTGTATAGTGTACAAGTGTATAGTGTACAAGTGTATAGTGGCTGGAATCCTGCTGCTTAACACAGTTCCTATAACTTGGATGATGTCATCATCTGCTGATGGGAATCTTAAATTTAATTAAAAACTGCCCCTCCCTTCCTTCAGGTTCTAGAGTAGAGATGGGAACGAAATTCTGAATTGGGAGTACAGTATACGAAACTTTTGTATGTCTTTATACACGCACATGGACAGCTGTGTGTTATGATTATATGTGGCGATAGATTGCTTTCTTCTGTATACGTTTCACTGAGTTTCAAATGTTGATGCTTATGGATTGTAGAAATCTTCTCTCTAGTGCCTTGGAAACAGCTAGGCTAAACTTAGAGTAAGCCATTCATTTGCTGAATTAAAGCAGATTGGGGAAGAACTCATGCTGTGCTAGTTTGAGCTGATAGTTTGTTAACCGTTACAAGTGGAGGGCACCCATTTGGAGAAGAGGAAATTTGGATATATAAGTGCTACTTGTATATGATACAAAGAAGAGTACTGTACTTCTTTTAATGGGGTAATGTTACAGCATTGCTGTTTATACAGTAGAAACGGACCTACCATTAGACATAAGGACACATTAGACAGTGTGAGAAAGCCACCTTAGATGGCTAGTGGTGTCGGACACAGGGCACTGAAAAGATGGATAATGGAGAGGAGTGTACCAGACAGATCACCCTCCAGCCTGTACAGTGCCCTTCTTCCTTTGCTACAGTGTGTAAGATGCTGCCTTTTTAACACTGTTGAAGTACGATTGGATTCCCAGCCCAGTTGCCATCTATATGTCGTGTGGGAGAGGCATATGGTCTCCATTGGCATCTTATCTGCTGCTTTGGCAGCAAAACCTTTTTGGTTGACCTTCATAAAAACAGAGGCCAGTGGAATTTAAAAATGAAATGGTGCTAATTGAAAAGTAATTCCTCATATCCAGTCCATAATTTGAATGACAGATTTCTAAAACTGAGTACCGCATGACCAGTTCCAGTATGAGAATAGACCTTTTTGGAACAAGGTTCTCTTATTTCTCCCCGGCTCTTGCTTTCCCTGAAACAAATAAACAAATAATCTTCTCTTTACCAGTAAGGAAGAAGAGAGCAATCTATTTTCAGGTGCTGAGAGAAAGCAAGGGAGGGATCACAGACAAACACACATGCTGCATGTCAGTGTTTGGTTTAGGTTTTCTAAATGTGTTCTTGGCTTAGTCTATCATATTTGCAGATGGCCTGTTCCCCAGAGACATGCTGCAACCTTTTAGAACTGACTTTGCCCCTCATATTTTTGCACAATTAACTTTCTTATTGTCTCCTAAGACACTAGACTGTCTTTCCTTGCTCATATTTGTATTTTTGGTAGACATATTTAATGAACAGCTGTGCATCTGAGTCATGTTGCAAATTATCCAGTCTTCCCATAGCAATAAGATAAAACATTCCTGCAGCTGAACTCCAAATAATTCCATCAGATCTCCATGGTTTAGTGGGAGGGGGTGGGAGGCAGAGGAAGGTGACTGTAAAGTTAAGACATGAGGTACAATAGTTTGTGAATTGTCATTTGCTGACTTCCTTGTGGCTTGTGAATTGATTCTTAGTCGTATAACTGCTAGAAGGGTTAAAACAACAATGGTTGGAGCTGTGACAATCTGGCAAATAATATGCCGCTTGGATCATGTCGAGACAGGCTAGGGACAAGAGTGTTTTTACAAGGAAAAGGGGGCTGAGAAGGGACCACTTAAGAAGAGTGATGCATTCCTTGGTTGTGTAGCAGGGTTGGGAACATGGGAGCCTCCATGTCTTGTTGATCAAAAGCTCTCCTTTAGCCCCACCCTGCATGGCCAGTTCTTCAAGAATTACGAGAGATGTAGTCCAACATCTGGAGGTCCATATCTGTTTGCTATCCCTAGTTGGTTTATTTAAGAACTATGTTGAAAGTTTGAATCTCACAGTAAGCCTCTGAAATAAGAGAGCAGCGAGGAAAGAGACCACTGTGAAGTCCTGTAGGTAAAAAAGAGGCTGGGCTCACTACCCAAGAGATCATTTCAAATCCTACCTTGTTTCCCAGTCTTGGATAAAATTACATAATTGATAATATAGTGGAAACAAAAGGACTTGTGGTTTAGGTAGAAGATGTGATTATAGTATGGAAAGAAGAGTGTTAGGGACTTGCATCCAGCTCTACCCATAGAATAGACAGTGATGGCAAACCTTTTAGAGACAGAGTGCTCAAATGGCGATTCAAAAACGCACTGTTTTTTCGCTAAGTGCCAATACAGCGATTTAACCTGAATACAGCTGGCTGTAATGGGGCAAAGGTGGGTGCCATAGGTTCGACAACACTGGAATAGAGTTTACTTTGGTACTGTGTCTTTTCATGGAGTGGCTCTCCAGTTCAAAGGTAAAATGTAATTTGTACTGTCTTCTCTCTTGCTTGCTTCCTCTGCCTTGGAATCTCTCTTCACCTCGATTATCTTCCATAAACATGCAAGGCACAAAGATAGCAACCGATAAGTTCTTGGAAAGAGCGAAGGTGGTGGAGGGGGAGATTCCGTCATTTAAAAATATTCTTATGTTCTATTTCTGGCCGCCGATCTTCTGTAAGTGTGAATGCAACACATTGTTAGCACATTTTAAGTATCCTGGTGGTTAGAATAGCATGTCTTTCATGCCTACATTCTGTTTGTGCGTTTTGACTCAAAAGTGCTGCGGGTTGAAAAGATGTTCTGCGCGCTTGATAAAACTGGTTGAATATCAGTAGATGGGCTGCTTTAGGGACTTGCCTGGCTTCCTCAGTTGTAGCATCTGAGTGTCATTCATTGCTGTGTATGTTTAGACATTTTGAAGGTTGAGGGGGAGGCAGTGCGGGTGTGCTGTGCACAACATCTTTGCAAAGATGGAAACATTTAGAGCCCTGTGTTCCTGTGAGTGACCCTCTTCTTGGTTGTCTCCACCTAGCAACAGCCAGGACCAGACTTGTGTAGCACACTTTACTACCTCTTAACAAGTCCTCAGTGCTTAAGTGTTAGTCACTGAAAGTAGTACAGAAGGAAGGGGGAAGAGTGTGAACTCATCCTAAAATGAGACTACTAAATTTAAACTGTGGGTGGACCAACTGTGGTTCACAGACCTCAGAGGGCCTCTGGAAACTTTTTTTTTTTGCAACTCTACAGCCTCCCCCAAGAAAAATTAAATGAAAAAAAATTTGCAGCTGAAATTCAGTGGCAAATAACTAAGTGTCAAGGAAAACCAGACAATGGCTTAAAAATGCTGAAGTAAGCCTTCAATAATAATGAGCCATTACACATGGAAGCCTTCAATATTTCACTTTTCAAGGCTTCCTAGTGTAATGGTTCCTTATTATTGAAGCTTTACTTCAACATTTAAGCCATTGTTTTCCCAGCAACAGTCTGTCCACCATTTCCTCTCTGTGTGTGTGTGTGTGTGTGTGTGTGTGTGTGTGTGTGTGTGTGTGTGTGTGCAGGGCCGGCGCTAGGGTTTTTCGCGGCGGGGTCGGGCGGCTGCGGGGGGTTGGGTGGTGGTGGCGGCAGGGGGGTCCGGAGGGGGTCCGGAGGGTCCGGCGGCGGCGGCGGCGGCGGCGGGGTCGGGCGGTGGCGGCAGTGGCGGCGGGGGGAGGCAGCGGCGGGCGGGGGTCCGGGGGCAGTGGGGGCAGCGGTGGGTGGGAGGCGGTGGCAGGTGGGGGGGTGACGGGCGGCGGGGGCGGCGGCGGGGGCAGCAGGCTGGGCAGCGCCCCCTGTCCGTTTTGGCGCCCTAGGCAACTGCCTAGTTCACCTTAATGGACGTGCGGGCCCTGTTTGTGTGTGTGTGTGTGTGTGTGTGTGTGTGCGCGCGTGTGTGCGTGCGTGTGTACGTGTGTGTGTGTGTGTACGCGCGCGCGTGCCTGCGTGTGTGTGTGTATGGGTGATGTACAAATCTTTTGCCAGGAAATGTAGACCTGCATCAAGTTGTTCTTCCTGCTACTGCTGACATGACTGAGGTGTAGGCTATTACCATAATCAAATGTAGATAAATTTGAAGTTCATGGATTCCACAGGTGATTTCAGCCAATGAATAAAATGACTTTCATTTATTAAATAACTTTTAGTCTATAGCGAATTTAAATTAGAAGTCAAGTAATTCAATGAATGTGGTATAATGAATAATAAATATTACTCATCAAATAATCATACCACTTTCATTGACTTCTTTAACGTCTAATTTAAAAATGATTGTTCAAGTAAGGTTGGGCAGGAATGTGGGTCTTAATTCCATTCTTCTTTTTAAAAAAATCTGGTTTATAAATATGGAATATTGTATCCATGATTTAAAATGCCAGGAAATAGCTCTAAATCTCTAAAAGGAAGCCAAACATTATATAGCACCCTGAATGTTGATGGCACACACCAGTGTCTCTAGTCAAAATGGTCTAGAAGGTATTCTCTTGTTTTCACTGCCATACACAAAGAGATACCAAGCTGGGGAAAATGCCAGAAACTGATGCCTTTTTCCATCGGTTAAACACTTTTTACTCAAACAAAAAGCAGTTTTCAGAGCTGTCTGTCAACAGCTTCTCTAGGTATCTATTGGTACCTATACTATGGAATATAGAGTTGGGAACAAATCTGAGGTATCTCTTCATGGGAGTTTTAAGACTATGGATGTGTTTTAAGTAACAGTGGAGGAGGCCAAAAGCCTGCTAGAAAACTCATACGCGTATGAGAAGTAACATCAGATTTTCTGTCATTACTTGCCATTCATTGCACAGTCAAGCGTAGGAGAGGGGACACAACTTCTCTCTTAGCTGACGAAGCTGAAGAGTGGACTATCTTGTTTGCAGTGCCTGTGGATTTGCTTCTACAGCTGCCTTCTAAAAACTGGGTTGGACCAAGGGTGCATCTTGTTAGATTTGTGAAGTCTTATCCTAAGTTCATACCTCTGATGGGTGGACTCTAGCTTTTGTGAACTAATTCTGTTATAAAATTAATAGTTTTTATGGTGCTGTAAGACACCCCTCCCCCTGCTGCACAACACACTACCACACTGCATCTTCTGGGAGGTGTTCTGGTAGCTGGCTGTGTCCAAGTAAGCTTCCTCTCTCTGTGTCTCTCTCACACAGGCTACCATACCTCGGTTTGGGCTACGGTTGATTTGAATCACTATCTGCAGCCCAAAGAGAAGTTGAAAAGTGGCTTAACAACAACATAGCCAAATAAATACCTCAAAACATAAAAACAATGAACACAGCTTGTTAAAATTTTATACGGGTCTTGCTTCATGGGTCCATAGGGCCAAGAAAGTCAAGATGGTAACATTACAACTGCTGGCCTTCACTGGCCTCTGGTTAATCATCATTTGTGCCTTTTGCCAAACAGGTTAGCACCCGGAAGCTTCCCCTTGGATGGTGAAGGTTTATTTGACATGCAAATTCCTTTGCTCTTGGATTAAAATGGTGATGGCATTGGGAGCTGACTTCCTCCAATTGAGGATTTAAAAAAACCTTGTTTCAGAAAAGCCCTTTTGGTAGAAAAGATTTGGGAGTTGCATTGTAGGTAGCTGTGATTTGATTTGTAAGATTGTGACCCAGCATACTTGCTATACACATTTGAAACACTTCTTTTCCTCCTTGTTGGGTTTTCTTGTTTTCATGGAGGTTCAGAAATCACTGCTTCTTGTTTCCAAAGCACCACCGAAATGTAGTAGTATTGGCATTAAGAGCACTGAAACCACTGCAGAATAAATGTTGATAGTAAATTCATTTAAATAAAGGGCCTCAACTATATTTATATGATTACAGAGGAAGAACACACATGCCCTATCCCTGCCTAATTTCTTTTTTCCTTTTTTTTTAAACTGTTGCATTTTTGACAACTTTGCTTCAAACAATCTTATGCAGTGTGCCAAGGAGTCTCGGCAAAGTAGCAGAGGAGGGCCATTGACTTCATCATTTGGCCTTCTCTAAGGTAGTAATGTTCTTTCCAAATTATCCAGATGGTACTTCTCATACTGATGGTCTTTCACGAGGGGAGTGTCATTTGGAACATCTGGGTGCCGAGTTGAGGAAGGCTTGATGCTCCTTCAACCCAGTCTTACAGTGCATTTTGTCTTTTATTATAGTCTTGGGTTTCTGGAACAGCAGCCCTTTCACCCACTGCCTTATTTGCAAAGCTGCTTCAAGATATTTGGCCACCAGAGGCAAAGACTATATGGACTATATGGAATAAAGAGTTTAAACATCCTCACACTCCTTATGCTGCTTTTTATTCATTCCTCAAGCAATTCTTAAGTGTGTCATTATAGTTATAGCATGTTAATTGTAGACCTCTTCATCTGCTTGCTGGTGGTGTACAATAAAATGATGCCTCTATTTACTTTTTTTTAAAAAGTTCCATATCAAGTGATGTTGTGGATGATTGTGGAGCAAAAAGGATTGAAGTGCTCAGTGGAGGTTGGAAGGGGAAGGAAGAGTGATGTAGGTCAGCTGAACACAAAATTTAATAGGTTGTAAGTTGAGGTCCCGTGTTTATGAATGGGGTACAGATCCCTTTTAGGCCTGCACTCCAATCTGAGCATTTAAGGAGTGTTAGAGCTCATCATCTCCAGTCGGCAATTGTATTATGGCATTCTTGCATCTTCTGAGAAAATGGGCCAGATTGGTGGGGCAGATTTAAGAAGACAAAAGGGGAATTTTTGAAAAGACCATAATAAATGTTCTGTAGGTCAACAGTGACAGCCCCATACCTGTTCTCTGTTATCTCACTGTGAAATTCAAGGCTCACAATTTAATTAACAAATAAATTGGTGCTTAGCAATTATTTGTTTTAACCCTGGACAGAAGCAAAGGATTTTAAATGGTTGACATCAGTGAAGTAATAGACTTGGCTAACAACTAAGCAATAGAAATTGCTTTGTTGCCAACTAAACAATAGGACAAGCTGCATGTCTTAGCCTTTATGTAAACAAATAGTCAGCTTGCATGAAAGATCTGCAGTAGTTGTTCTTAAGTGAGCCAGTTCAGAGGGATAACAGCTGGTTTGTCCGACCCATTTGATCTGTATTAAACTGAAACGTAGAGGTTGAGACATGGATGAGGTAAAAACTTGTATTTCCATGCTTGACAATTTGGGAATACTTCTGTTGAAGGAGGTATGTTGGAGAGGCAAAAATAATTTGCCAGAGACAAGGTTAAAAACATGTTTAAAAAAAAACATTCATTATGCTTGGGATACATGCTCACTTAATGGAAAAATACAAAATGGCAATATTCCATGCAGTCCCACTTTCTAATGCCATAGTATTTTCCTTCTATGTGGCTCAGAGCAGTTTTCTGAGACATGAGATGGTTGTCTGACAATGAAATTAATTGAAAACAGTCTCACTGAATTTTTCCTCAAAGAACTCCCTACTTAGAAAGTGGTATATCTGATTTAAGCTCAAGTCCATGGTATGATTGCAAAAGACAGTTTTGCTCTCTGTGGAAAATACAGATACATTGTTGTAGTATTTTTGTTTCTTAATTGTAACTTGCTGCCCTCCAGATGTGTGGGAGGACACCAAATACTCTGTGCACTTAGCCACATTGTCTAAGGATAATGGCAGTTCTTGGCACCCCTGGAGAACAACAGGTTGGAGAAGAGTGGAATAGCCATCAACAGCTACAGTGGATATAAAAAGTTTATATACCCCTCTTAAACTGTCAAGTGTCTGTGATGTAGATAAATGAGACAATGATAAATCATTTCAGAACTTTTCCTACCTATGAACTGTACAACTCAGTTGAGCCACAGACTGAAATCTTTTCGGTGGAGGAAGGAAAAATAATAAACTGAAATAATATGGTGGCATATGTGTGCACATCCTTTTATAACTGGGGATGTAGCTGTGCTCAGCAGTAAAAAAAATCACATACAAACTCATCTTAAGTAGGAGTCAATACACACCTGCCATCATTTAAAGTGTCTCTGAGAGGACTCCCTAATAAAGATCAGCCATGCTAATAGGTCTTTCCTGACATTTTCTTAGTCACATCCTACAGCAGAAGCCATGGTCCTCAGAGAGCTTCCAGAACATCAGAGGGATCTCATTGTTAAAAGGCCTCAGTCAGGAGAAGGGTATAGTCTGTGAAGATTCTCAGTCATCCAGGTGAGTTTATTTGGAAGCTGAGTGATGGCAACTGGGCTTCTTTTACTTGAGAGATAGAAACGTTTCACTGCTCATCCAAACAGCATCATCATCAGAAGAATTTCCAAGGCATTAGATATACCATGGAACACAGTGAAGAGAGAAGTTATCAATGGCTGTTAGTCATAGTAGGTATTTTGTGTCCTTCAGGATCTCAATCCTGTAATTGTGTGCTTGTCTACATTTTTTTAGTTCTATTAAAATTTTTATAATATATCTAGTATTTAACTTGTTGTTTGCTTTGAATCTCAGCATGGAATTTTAGTGGCTGGCAGTTTTTGTCTTCATTTACTGACAAAAGAAATAGAAACATTGCCTGCTGAGGCGTCATGTGATGACGTCTACTTCACAATCAAGATATTGAGGGCAGCTTCCTTCATAGAATTAAGGTCTGTTATAGCTGTGAAATGTGCTGATGTTCCTTTAGGCCAGAAGTCATGATTTTTGGATGTAGTAATTATCCATTTTAAAGTCCATATCAAATGAGGATTTTTGTAATAGCTGAAGCCTAAGTAGACGCAACAAGAAACTCATTTTAAAGGGGAAAATGACAGCAAAGTTAATCTTGAAGCATGAATATTTTAGACTATGTTTGATCACAGTAAATCAACATGCATATTTTTCCTGGACATTCCTCTTAGAAATCCGGAATATGTGGCTGTTGAGATATTGATTGCATCACCTCACTGTTGAAATACAGGCTCATAAAATCTGGAAAGCCATATGTGCCCTTATCCATATTATAAACTAAGTGTAACTCTTGATGCCTGATATGCACTTTGATAGGACACGGTGGCACTGTCATGGATAGGATTGTAAAGCCTGAGGGGTGGATAGCTGTGGGAAAAGGTGGTAGCCTATTTGCCTTCCAATGACAAATATACTGTTTAGAGTTTTGGAAGATGGGGTAATGATATCATGAGATGCAACCAGACTGATAGAGATAACTAATAATCCAGAGGACAGAATCAGGAGTCAAGAGGCACTTAATGGAGTGGTTCCCAAAGATTTTGGCCCCATGGCTTCCTTGATTTTTTTCCCCTGACCAATGGCTCCCCATCAGGGCAGTCTTTCCTACCAGGAACCATCCAGTTTCTCCACTCCCACCCCATGTCCTCAAAGGCCCACCTCCACCCATGTCCTTATGCAGGAAACTCATATCCATTGCTGACCATAGAGATGGGGGAAAGGAGAGGCAGGCACATGGCCTCCACATGGACCTATGAAGGCAATAAGAAGGGCTGTTAATGAACAGCTCCTCTATAGCCTTCATAGCTCTCTATGTTCCATCCCTTTTCCCATGGGGTCCCTGCCTGGGTTTCACAGCAACACCACATTGGGAACCGTTGGACTGGAGAATTAGGCCACAAGACACAAAATGGGGTTTTGAGTGTTTTTGCTGATAATTTCTAGATGGTTGGCTGGGTTATTTTTTTCTCTGGAAATAACAAAGTTCTTTTACATTAAAGATGCCAGGGGTTGCATTTTCATGGGCTAGGAGGAACTAGCCCATGAAAATGCAATCATGCTATCGACTGCCCTGGTCATGTTTCAAGATGACCTCCTCAGGGCCCCCGACAGGGGTTGCTTTACCCTGTTAGTCCTTCTTGACATGTCTGCAGCCTTTGATACCGTCAACCACAGTACCTTACTGGGTAGACTTGTCGAGGCTCTTGTACTTACCTCCAGCCTGGCACTGCCCCGAACAGGCCTGCAAGGGTCTTTCCGGTTCTTTTGGAGGCCCCAAAAGGGCCTCCGTGCGAACTGGAAGTCATTTCTGAGGCCTTCGACATGCCCTCCCCCCTTACCCCAGGCCTTTCCCTCCTTACCCCAAGAGGGAACAGGTTTGTTTTCCATGGCTTCAGAGACTAGAACTTGGGGCAATTTTTTCAAACTACAGGAAAAGAGATTCCATTTGAACATTAGGAAGAACTTCATGATAGTTTGAGCTTCTCAGCAGTGGAATATGCTGCCAAGGAGGGTGGTGGAGTCTCCTTCTTTGGAGGTTTTTAAGCAGAGGCTGGAGGGCCATCTGTCGAAAATATTGTGATGGGGTTCCTGCATGGCAGGGGGTTGCACTGGATGGCCCTTGAGGTCTCTTCCAACTCTAGGCCTTTTTACACGACCCCTAAGATCCGCTGGCCACTTACATTCGGACCAGAGATCTTAGGGGTTCCTCGCTCTTCCTCTGTCCCCACCCTCCTTGGCACTTCCTGGTTGCTGGCTGCCTGAGGGACGGAGAAAAAAGAAAGAAAAGAATGCCTTCTTACCTCCGTATTGTTCCGGGCAGCATTCAGATCTCTTTTGCGGGGCGCAAAAAAAGAACAAACGGAAGCCAGGAGAGCCCCGCACTCACTATCCTTACACCGGATCAAATATTTGTCACCTCCAAAAAGCAGGTACAAGAAAACTGCTGTTTGGTCTTGCTAAAGTGGGCGGGGTCGCACTTAATTGTCTGCAAAGTCCGGAGCTGGTGGGTAAACATTTTTAAGGTCCGGACCTTGCAGCCATTTGCGGCGGAGCTTAGGGGTCGTGTATAAACGCCCTAAATGATTCTATGAGGCATCCATCATAGCTTCTAGAGCCTTAGAGCAGCTGCCAAGCAGGCCTCATGTTCTGTCCTCACCAAACATGCCTGTGAGGATAGTGCAACAGAAAGAGGGGTCTTTGTTTATGTATTAAATGTGCACCTTGTTGGAAGTACAGCACTGCCCAGATTGAATGATAGGCATGTGTGCTACTTGTTGCTGAGCACCTGGCACATGTTTCTTGGGGTGGCCGAGGTGCATGTTACTGTCTAACAAGAGAGCTTGCTTCTGTGCTGAGAGTTGTAGATGTACTTATTAACTCGGATCCTTTTCACTCTGAATGGAAAGACCTCTTCTACCTGTTCTGTGGCTACCACCCTCCTGTTAATGAAAGCTCCTACAGTATTTATTGAGTGACATATCAGGATCCCAGTGAACATCCTGGGTTTTTGACATGTTAAAAACCTTAAAGGGAATACGATGGAAAGGTAACGAGACCTGTGGGTTTGCATATTGTTTCCTGTTATCTGTGGTCTGAATGTGTTAAGTTTGATAGACCGCAGGACATTTTGAAAAATCAGTCCCGAGAAGAGACTCTAGTCGGGTTGGAAAGAAAAAAATCTTTGTCTTGAGAGGGTAGGAGTGGCAGAGAAGCTTGTACAGAGACTTGCCTGATCCTTTGACTGTGTTTTAAACTGACAATACAGTTTCGCTACAGTTCTGCAGGACTCAAAACACTTGGGATAATATTTGTCTTCCATGCCTCACCCTTTACTCCTCATTTTTTTCCCTCTTATTTAGCTTAATGAGAAATTCTTGGGTATTTGAAACCTTGCATTAATATCCGGTTCTGATACAAGTATTGTCAACCTTTAGGTTTTATTTTTTTCCATGGACCGGGCTAGGAATTGATATGGAATTGTTACTCCATATGGGTCCCAAGTAGGAAGCAGGTTGTTAGGCGATCTAAATTTGGCAGGTAAGGTTACTGCTTGAGGCTAGAACACTGGTGCTGGGATACCACGCTGGAGGACATGTCTAATGCAGCAGGTCACTTGAATGCAAAATAGTACTGAACTGCTCTTGTAAAGCTTCCTCTCTTGGATTACTGCCATTATTTCATTCCCCTTGCCTCCCCCACAGCTCTTCCCTCCCTCACAAGCTCAGACTGTGCCATTGCCAGTGTCCAGGGGGTTATGTTTCGTCTCCAAATCTTTGGAATTCTAATCTCTCTTTGTTTAACAGTCCTTCCGAGGGATCCATTTTTATTTAGGTGAAAGGTGGCAGCAGAACTTAACTTTTTTCGTCCGAAATTCTTGGCATCTGTTTGCAGAGTTGAGGGGTGTGTGTGTGTGTTTAAAATCAATGGGTTTTCTTTCAAAGTTTATTTTTAACTAGCTTGAATTAACAGGCGAACAGTAGATCCTGCCTTCTCTCAGCAAAATGGCAGCCAGCAAGAGAATGTAAGATGCCTTCCAAAAGTTTCTTGGTGGAATTCCAAGTGTCTGTGCAGCACGTTGCCTCCTCTTAGAGAACTTCACACAGTAGAGAGTGGGACCCAGGCTCTACTTTCTATAAGGCATTTTTCTTTATCCTTGTTTCTCCTGAAACAAACTCATGTTAAAATATCATTGAGAACAAGCAGTTATGATTAATAGGGGGAGGCTTTTTTATCACCTTCTGTTGGAAATTGGACTGGCATTGCAGACAGGTTGATGGCGGTAGTTTCTCATTGTCGCTGCTGTTGCAGATTCTGTGGAGGAACTCGGCACTGCTGGTCATTTGCCAGCTACGTAAAGGCTACTGTTTGCCTGCCATCTGTCCAGAAATGCCAATTGCATTTCAGCAAATAGTACTGTATAGAAAACACAGGGCCCCAAACAGGCAGGGGTTGACAATCCAGTGTTGTGCCAGCATACTTTGGCTTGTGCTTGGCAATTTCCACTCCCACAATGTCTCCTTTTCCCCTTGGGAGCAGGAAGTCAAGGAAAAGGGGGCAGCAACCTTCAGTTTAGTAATGTTAACAGTTTATTTAGTATAATGGATGGGAGTTTGCTTACTGGTAGTAGTTTTCTATCAACAAAAAGAGTTCTGAACATTGTGGGTTATGTTGCTTCATAAAACAGTATGAAATTATCCTCTATGGAAACCACTTCCAACTGCAGTGGTACCTCTGCTTACGAGCGGCTTGACTTAAGAGCATTTTGACTTAATAGCCGAAAATCGTTGGTGTTTTAACTGCTGCCTTACACATTTTTAAATCGGTCTGCTCTACTTACAATTTTATTTATTTATTTATTTTATTAGGTAGGGCTGCTCTACTTAAGAGTTGTTCGACTTAAGTGCATGCAATCGGAACAGATTAAACTCGTTAAGTAGAGGTCCCAGTGTAGTTGTTTTTAACCTAAATTGTTCTGTTTATATACCGCTCCATACCACTTCAAGTAGTTTCTGGGCAGTTTACAGTTTAATTACAGTATGCAGGCTAGACATTGACCCCCCCCCCAACACAAGCAAGCTAGGTACTCATTTTACCGACCTCAGAAGGATGGAAGGCTGAGTCACCATGAGCCTGCAACCTGGGATTGAGCCCCAGGTCGTGAGCACAGTGTTAGCTGCAGTACAGGCATTTAACCACTGCAACACAAGGCTACTGCCCATCCCTGCTAAACATTCTGTCAGAGGGTCTGTGTGGACCAAATGATGCAACAACACTTCAAAGCTTGCTGTATATTAAATGTTTCAGAATTGGAAAGTGCAACATTGAATCATATCTAGGGCATGTTCTTTCTGTGTGCTCATTCTACCCTACTTAAACTTTCTTGCTAAATTCGGGGTCAGCTGAGCTGCTCATCCAACCTTGCCTTTAAGGTATCTCATAAAGAAAAAAAGGCATACCTATCAAAATCAGCCTATAGCCAGGGGAAAACACACACACGCACGCACACAGGGGAGCAAGCAGTTTCCTCCTTTGCAGGTATGCCCGTGGTGTTGACGATATAATGGTTAGGAAATGGGTTGTGCGACAGCCACCCTGGTGCAGGGAGAAAACATCTTGGGATCGTTGACCAAGGTAGGACGTGTTCTCCCCACCTCCCGCCCACAACTGGGTTCTGTTTAGTTATCACATTAGTTGGGGAAAGATTTTGGAGTACACTGTTCTTTTATCCAAAACACCAGGTTATGCAGCTGTTTGTGTTCTCAGAAAGCTGGGAGAGGTTGACAAGCATTTTTGTTCTTCAGGACTGAGATGTGAGCCCCAGCACATTCTAGCCTAAGCAACAAAATACTGCTGTTTCTCTGGAGTTCGCTATTTCTCTTCCTTTTAAAAATGGTTGTTAAATGCTTAAATGTGTTTTTTTTGGGGGGGGTTTCAGTTTTGTGTGTGACAGGAACCAATAGCCAATTTCTTCCTGAAAATTGGAAAAGTTGAAAAAATAAAAAATGATTATGGAACGTTTTATTTGATTGAAGATGATGAATACAATACTTTAAGACAGGGTGTTTTAATAGTTTCCAAATCATTTCTAAAAATATGCATAGTATCAGATTATTCTAATTTCTGTGCTCTGAGGACAAGCAAGTCCTTTGTTACAAACTGAACTCTGCATAGCAAGAACAAGATGCATTTATTCCTTTAGGAGGTGCTGCTGTTGTCACAAGAAAAAGAAAAAGATGTCACTTTTGTTTTTGCATGTAGGTGGGTGTGTTTGGCTCTGTCCTGTCCTCTTCACTAGGCCTCTAAGCACTGGAAAAAATATAGAGCAACAAAATGATTCTGATTAAATTTCATGCCCATTCATTGAAACTTAGTCCCACTGCCTTCTATATATTTCCCCCCTCTTCAATTCTTTTTATGAGAATGAGGTTTTATTTTATTTTTATTTAATACTTTGGAGAGGAAATATGAATAATTCTGGATTTTTCAAACATTGTTTTGTAGAGGGTTTTTGTTTAATTCCACATAAAGTAGTAAACATTTCAGGAGATTTATTACTCCATTTGTTACTTACAATTACAAATAAATATTATTTAAAAAGTAAATTATGTTTGTAATAATTGTTTGGATACACTATTTTTAATATGCTAGTTGTGATAATTTTATGCAAAGCAAAGTGTTCTGCTCATATACTGCTCCATAGCACTTCAAGTACTCTTTGGGCAGTTTACAATTTATTTATGCAGGCTACACATTGTCCCCCCCCCCAGCAAGCTGGATACTCATTTTACCAGCCTCGGAAGGATGGAAGGTTGAGTCAACCATGAACCGGCTACCTGGGATTGCACCCCAGATGAGCACAGTTTTAGCTGCAGTACAAGCATTTAACCACTGCACCACGAGGCCACATCAGATTGTCCATAGTCATATTTTATGTCTCTAAACTAAGAGAATGACTTTCAACCTGTGAAAAGGGATGAGGAGTGTTAATGTAGCATATTTTCCAGTTCTTTTTCAAAAATTTCTGCCCCCCTCAAAAAAAACTGGGGGGGGGGAACCATCCCCCCCCCCCAAGTTTCAAAATTTCCAGAAATGTTACACTCTATTACTGACAGATAGAAGCTCTCCAGGGTCCCACATTGCCTGGAGATTCCAGGGACTGAACCTGGGGAGTATTCACATGCAAAGCATTTGCACGGTCCGTTGGCTGCAGGCTTCCTTTCTGTCTGAAACATCTGAGAGAAATCTGCTCTTGTTTGTTTCATCTCTGAGTGCTGCAAGGGCACAGTGGAAGTGAGCTTTTTAGCCCAGTGCGTTGTAGGTGTGTGGAAAGCATACATGTAGGATGGGAGGTAATTGAGGCTTTCTTTCCTTTATACTGCAATAAAATGGCCACCGTGCTTTCTTTTAGTCTGACCAGCTGTGTCCTGTTAAAATAGTAAGTTGTGGGTGGAAAGCATTTTCATGTAAAAATCAGTCTGGTTTCTTCACACAGTATATTGTCTTGCTATTTTTCTTGCACAGAACTTGTCTTTGTCCCCACCTCTGGTTTGATGCAATGTTGTCCCATACAAGAATACCTTGGTTTAAGAGTGCCTTGGTTTAAGAGCGTTTTGCAAGACAAGCAAACATTTCTTCTAAATGTTGTCTTGATCAACAAGCAATGTCTTGCAATACAAGTAACTGGAGCAGGTCACATGATCACAAGTGAGCCAATGTAGGCTGTCTCTCTCTTCCCCTGCTGGATTGTGGGTGATTGTCTAGCAACTTCCATCTCATGCAAGACTCCAAAATGGAACAGTAGGGAAGAGAGGAATGGAGGTCTCCTTCACACAAGCCACAAAGGTTTTCAAAGGGAAGTGCAGGTTATGGGTTTGTTTTTCTTTCTATTTATATTTTTCTTTAGTTTTTTTTCCAATATCCTTTCTTATTTTTGAACCATTTCTAGTCATAGGGCAGGTAGTCAAGTGTGTATAGGGCTGCAAATTGCACTTTATTATTTTCACATTAAAAACAGTGAGTAAAATCCACTTGTTAGTCCCAAGCAGAGCAGATTCCACAGCCAGGTACCTAAATCATGGTGGGGATGTGGACTTCTAGCCAACTTCTTGGCATTTTGTGTGTACAGTATGTGGTCTATGGGACCCCTGAACAAATCATCTGAGTTTCCATTACTTCCTGTGGGGAAATTTGCTTTGATACAAGAGTGTTTTAGTTTTCAAGCATGTTTCTGGAACTAATTATGCTTATAAACCAAGGCATTACTGTAATAATTTGTGAAGGCTGGCATGTAACTGACACGGCGGCATATTGATTGACCTTGATCCTTTCCGCCAGTGGTTTATCTGGAGAGCCAGAATTTACAAAATATGCTTGTGTTTTTTGGCCACAATTCATAAAGCAATGATTCCCAGCTTTAGGTCCCCAGATATTCTTGTACTACAGCTCCTAGAAACCTTGGTTGCCACAGCTAATGATGAAAGCCTCTTGGTGTTTTAGCCCAAGAATACCTGGGGACCCAAGGTTGTGAAATACTGGCTTAGATATGCCATCTATGAAAATTCTGTTGGCTCATAGAGTAGCCTTTCAACTGCACAACTGGAAGGAGCCCTATAGATCGTTCCACCCCTCTCAAGGAGGCACAGTGGGGAATTGAACTTTCAACCTCACGCTCCACAGCCAGACGCCTAAACCACTGAGCTATCCAGCTGTTTTGTCTGGAAATTGTATCCAAAGAAAATGACACCTCTGAGGTCTATAGTGTGCCTATGTGTAGGGTGTTTGTGTGGCTTTTCAAATCGAGGTGATATATTTTGGAGACAGGGAATGTGGAGGAGGATGTAATGCCCCAGGATGCTACTCAGTGTGAAATGGGGTGGGTGGGTAAATACTGTTCTCTACAGTCATCCCCTTTCATTTCGTGGTTCATATACTGTGGTCCTGATATATCTCAGGACTGCAGCATATGAAGGCAAGGCCCCATGGGGAAAGCTGCAAGAGCCTGTTTGAGGCCCCCTGCACTTACCCCAGGCTTGGCACTGCCCCGAGCGGGCCTGTCGGAGGTCCCAGAAGTGGTTTTCAGAGAGCTGGAAGTGCCTCAGGATCACCTGAAACCACATCTGGGGCCTCTTGACAGGCTTGCCGAGCCTGTCGGAGGCCCCAGAAGTGGTTTCCGGCGAACCAGAAGTGCCTTCATGATCACCCGAAACCACTTCTGGGGCCCTCCAACAGGCCCAGGAAGACCATTGGAGGCCCGTTTGGGGCAGTGCCAGGCCTAAGGTAAATGTAGGAGGCCCCAGACAGGCTCCCCAGTCCCGACCTGACCCAGCATCTGCATATCACAGATTTCCTATATCGCGAGTTGGGTTGGGTCCCTAACCCCCGAGATAAACGGGGATTACTGTATTTGAATGAATCTCTTCTTCATCCAGATAGCACCATCAAACTTGATGTGGGAATTGTTAAATATCTGCCTTATATCCTCCTAGTGAAACAGTTCTGTGCCAGTGTTGTTCAAACATGGAGCTCTGAATGTTCTTGAACTACAGTTCCCAGCCCTGCTAATGGTCAGGAAGGACTTCAGTGAGTTGCAGTCCAAGAACATTTGTGACTCCACATTTGGGAAGCACTGCCTCAAAGCTGGGTTTGAGCATGTGGGAAATTCTGTTGGCTGTCATAAATTTGAGAGAGGTGTATGTGAATTCCCGTATTAGAGATTATGCTCATACCCCAAGTAAAGATGCACAGATCAACAGAACTGTTTTTTGAGCAATAAGATTCTTGGATGGCTTCATTTTCTGTTGTTGGGGAGAACTTAGTGACCAGGCTTGGCTTTGCAACAGGATCTCTCCTGAGAGGTCAGCCACATGTGTTGGAATCATCGTATTACATGCTGGTCCCATGAACCACCATAGACGTTGCTTTTTTAAAAAAACCACGGATCTAGACCTGTGAACATGCCCTTCCTGATTTATACATTGTTCAGGGGGAGGCTTTTATATACAGTAATTCCTCGGATAACAAATGCCTCTGATAATGAATGTTTTGGATAGTGAATGGAAATGTCCAGGTATAGGGCGATAACAAATGTTCCCTATGGGCTGCCTCAGATAACAAATGTTCATCATGCCTTCCAAAAAAAGTATACCCAGGATGCATTGCACCCCCCATAGTTTGTGGAGGGGTGGGAGGAGTTAGAGCATTTTTATGGTGTTTTGGAGCCATTCCAGATATTTTTTGCTGAGGGATTTGGTCCTTTTGAACTTGGAAAGGTAGGGAGCTGAGGTTTCCTTGCTTTTTTCTGTCCGTTTCTGTTGCTTTCTATTGCAAAATGGAGGGGTGAGCTGAGGAGGGGGTTTGCTAAGAATCCTACTGGCTTTTTTCTTTCTTTCCATTGCTTTCCATTGCAAAATAGAGGGGTGAGCTGATGAGGTGTTTGCTGAGAATCCTACTGGCTTTTTTCTTTCTTTCCATTGCTTTCCATTGCAAAATGGAGGGGTGAGCTGAAGAGGGGTTTGCTGAGAATCCTACTGGCTTTTTTCTTGCTTTCCATTGCTTTCCATTGCAAAATGGAGGGGTGAGCTGAAGAGGGGTTTGCTGAGAATCCTACTGGCTTTTTTCTGTGTGTTTGGTGGGAACGACGAGGGTTTTTTTTTTTTTTTGGAGCTTGGTTTTATTGATCTTTGAACTGCTTTCCATTGCATATTTGGCGGGAAATGGCTGGGGAAGTCCTGCTGGATTCTTTTGTCCATGTTTGCATTGTACTGCATGGGGGGTGTTCGTGGTGGGTGGGTTCCAGCACTGCAAGCCTTTAAAGTGCACTTTATAAAGAGGTCTCAAACCTTCCCCAGCTTTTTTGCCTTTTTTCAGACCTCCAGAATGGATTCATCGGTTTCTCATTGATTACAATGGGAAACCGTGTTTCGGATAATGAATTGCCTTGGAGAACAAATCTGCGTAACCTACATTGGTTTCCAGTTGTTGCCCGAGCCCAATTCAAAGTGCTTGTTTTGACATATAAAGCCCTAAATGGCTTAGGACCTAGATACCTGAAGGACCACCTCCTTCCGTACGAACCTACCCGGCAATTAAGTTCGAGCCCTGGGGCCCTCTCGAAAGAGCCATCCCTCAAGGGATGGCTTGCAGACACAGGGCCGTCTCGGCAGCTGCCCCCAAGTTATGAAATGCCCTCCCAAGTTAGACATTGATGACATTTTGGCACCAGGTAAAAACCTTCCTGTTCCATAAGTTTTTTAATTGATACAATATAGACTGTGGGTCCTCTGATGGCAATTTTAGTGTAATGATTTTAGTGTTTTTATTATTGTTTTTATTACATTTGTTATCAGAGATACCACAGTACTTCTTTACACAGAGTCTTTTAGGCTGTTTAAGAAGTACCGTATATACTCGAGTATAAGTCGACCCGAGTATAAGTCGAGGGCCCTATTTAACCCCCCAAAACTGGGGAAATGTATTGACTCGAGTTTAAGTCTAGGGTGGGAAATGCAGCAGGGCCTGGCAGCTCCTCCTTTGTGAGCTGGGGGAGCGGTGTGTGATGTTTAAAATGATGCAAGTGCTTGGGCCAGTGGCTAAAAGTCATTTTAAACATTGCGCGCCGCTCCCCTGTGATGCAGAGGGGGGTCATGAGAAGCGGCACGCAATGTTTAAAATAACTTTTAGCCACCGACCCAAGTGGCTAAAAGTATTGACCCGCATAAAAGTCGAGGGCCCCTTTTTTCAGCCCAAAATTAGGGCTGAAAAACTAGGCTTATATTCGAGTATATACAGTAATTGGACATTGACTTGGAAAGGTGCTGATGTAGTTTTTTAAGGTGCAGTTGACATTCAGGCAGTTGGTGATGCACGTAGGTCTTAGGTAATGTAGATAGGGTGGGTTGCCATGGTTTTGTTTCTAAACTCCTAATACTTTTTCTTTTTTTCCCCCCCCTTAGGTTTATAATGACAAATGGACTTATGATTATTCCAGTACTAGTGATGGTGTTTCTTCCTTCACCAAGCATGGAAGGTAAGTACTTGAGGGATGGAAATTCTGTGTGGAAAAATGAGTGGTTGATAGATGCAGAAAGATTGGTTGAATCCTCGAGCTCATGACTGGGAGGACTTGTCAAGTTCTTGTAAAGATTCTTGCTTTAACATATATACCTGTGCTTGGACTGGGTTTTTTCTTAACCTTTTCTGCTTTTTCATGTAAGGAAGCTACAGAAATGATTCCTCACTCCAGTCGTCCTCTTGCCCCCCCCCAACCCTCCCCAACCCCGGTCAAGTGGCATATGGGAAGGAGCCTGCCCTGAAATGTGATTATAGGAGCTCAACACTGCCCCACCCCCCACGCCACCCCAGTTCTCCTGTTTATTTAGTTGAGATTGGAAGAAGTTCCATTTTGGGCTAAATGCTCTCGAAAGGAGTGTGTATCCATGAACGGAGATTGAGCCTGCCCATGCTTTACTGCTTATAGTCATGGTCACACGCTGAAAAGGCCTGTTAAAAAGGTAAAGCTAAAGGTTCCCCCTGCACATGCATGCTAATTGTGTCCGACTCTAGGGGCGGTGCTCATCTCCATATTCAAGCCGAAGAGCCAGTGTTGTGCAAGTCCATGACCACATGCCCGGCATGGCTGCAAGGAAACACTGTTTTACCTTCCCATTTTTTTATGGCAGTACCTATTTGTCTACTTGCATTTACATGCTTTCGAACTGCTAGGTTGGCAGGAGCTGGGGATATCAGCGGGAGCTCACTCCGCTGCATGGCACCCAGGACTTGAACTACCGAGCTGTCGACTTACAGCCAACAGGTTTCGAAGCCTTAGTCCGCTGAGCCACCATTCTAGCAACTGTGTGGTGAAAATGCTCCATTTTATTCTTTCCATGTTATTTTGTGGTTGAAATGGAAGTGCTTTTAAAAATCAAGATGGAATATATCTTTTAAAATGATGTCATATTGATCTGAATGTGCCAAGAGAGGTTGAAAATGGTAGGATAAATAAAATAACTATTTTAAACAGAGGTAGACCACTATCAGTTAACAGACTGAAAAGATGTATAAAAAGTTTAATGAGTTTAGCTTCCAAGTAAAAACTTTAAAAACCTTTAATACAGTTAAAAGATCTAGCTTTCGGCATGTATACCTGTAATGCCATCTCCAGGTTATCAGAAGCGACAATTACTGACTAACATTACAAGTTAGATATAGCAGAACATTCAGGTGGGCCAGTGTGCTCAATCATCTTACTGCTGATATTATGCAATTAATTACAGGCAACCACTAGTCACTAAGCTTTTGCCTATCCTTCTAAAGACTGTTTTTCTAAAACAGAAGTCACTTTTTAAAGACCTCTCTCAGGACCTAGAATGGTTCAAGAACAACCAATATCACAGCAAGCAAACTTGTTTCCACAGTGATTAAAAAAATTGCACAAGTGTTATTCCCCAGAAATAAATAAATGAGGCTGTTAAGCGGCAGGAGGGAGATTAAGTTTAGGTGGCCTTGCTTTGTGATTATGGTGGGACTAAATTTAGGCCTGAAGTGGTCAGGATTGTTGTTCTAGTCTCTCTGTGTTAACTGTAATGATTTTCCTGAAAGAGAACCCTTTGGCGGAGGGGGTCACAATCTGAGGTCATCCAACCTAAGTATTTTTGTCAGGCTTTATAAAGAGATCACTGGGACAGACACTGTTTTTTCAGCTATTGATCTGGAAGGAAAGCATGCCTCCCCAAAGGTGAAACAGTGGGCACTGGGTTTGTAGTTCAGATGGAAAGTTGGCCTTAACAAGGTCTAGTGCCCCTCCATGGTTTGTGTTTCCTTTTCAACTGGCCTGCTTCGGGGATGTGAAGTGAGCTCTCTGTCTCTTTATTTTCCCTGCCTCCTCCTCTTTCAGTTAGTGATAAGATGCATACTTGGAGTGCAGGCTTCCTCTATTCAGAAGCAAACATAAGTGAAAGTCATTGATAAGCTAGAAATGTCTAGTGGAACCCATTCCACTGTCTTCCTGCTCTCTTGATAGGTTCTTGAGGTATCCAAGGTCAAGCATTACTTGGCCTCAGGAAGAAACACATTTTAGTGAATTAAAAATAACAATAAAGTATCCCTCTGCCCCTCTCAACCCTTCACATCTTGTTAATATAAGAGGTCAAGAGGCAGCTTCTGAAGAAACTTCAGAGAAATGCTTTGAGGAGTGAAGTGGAGAAGGGGAGCATTGCAAGATGATGAAGGGTGGTACTGTATGGTCTAAAATTATTCTGTATGGTCAGCCTGAGCCAGGGCATTCTCATATGTTGGGAGTACTGTGATGGGGGTTTCTGCATGGCAGGGGGTTAGACTGGATGGCCATTGAGGTCTCTTCCGACTCTCTGATTCTATATCTTTCAGACTGAGGTTTGTTTTGATTTTAAGGTTCTTTGGCAGTTTGAAGGACCATAGAAAGTAAACACAGTGTATAAATACACAGTCGGGGGGGGGCAGAGCAGACAGACACACAGAGACACATGCTTGGTTGCTCTCTCCCCCCACCACCACTTCATTTGTTCTAGGAACCAGGAGTGTTGGCCAGCTTCTTACAGGGCCAGTGTCATGACCGGTTAAGCCAGACAGCTGTGCTTTGCTTTCAAGCCAGCCTAAACAGTACACTCACCTCCTAGGGCCTTTCCTCCTCAAAATGCATGTGGGAATTGTTTATGTTAGAATGTATTCCTACCTCAGGGTTGGAGAACTGACCAAATGGAGAGGGGTTTTTGCTTTGTCTCTGAAACGAGAAGTAAGGCATCAAGGAAGAAGGTCTTGTTGTGTGAGTGATTTCAAACAAGTGAGCTCCCCCATGGTGCATTCTATACGCTTGAGGGAACCTTCTGTGCTTTGCCAAGTGTCCAAATAAATGGTTAGTTGACATGGGCTTAGTGGAACAATTCATTGTGGTTTGTATAGTCGCTCCCTCCTCCGCCCACCCCTGCTTTGCGCTGCGTTCTTTTCTTTTAGGGTATTAAGACATAATATGGCTTTGTGTCCTCTTGTCTTGCTCTTCCACTAAATCTGGAATGGAGGACCTAGAGGCTAAGGGTGGACATAGTGCAACCAATGGGTTGCCTAGAGCTCTCAACAAATCTGCCCCCACCCAGAATGCTTGCTCAGAAGACTGTCTTGTGCCTTCTCATGGCTATGGTAGGCAGTTTTGCTGTTTTAGTGCACAGCACTCCTAGGTACCGCAACCCCCAAATTCACAAAAAAGAGGCCATTATAGAGCATGAGGAAGATGGTGAGGGGTATTAAAAAATTCTAGGCAGAAGATACAGAGGTGAGTGTGGCCCTCTAAAGTGTTTGTGTGTACATCTATGTGTGTGCATTTGCGATCTCTGGAGGTTGTGCACTTTTGACCTCATTGTATTCAGCCTTACATGCTGTCTTTCCAAGAGTCCCCTGTGGGAATCAGCTCCTGTGCTATCCATCTGTGGTGAATAACAGGCAAGAGTGAGGGACTTGGACTGTACCCATTACTTAAACATAAGAACAGCAAGGCTGTTATGTTTTTATGTTGTTCTGTCTCTGCCCATCGTTGACTGCCACCTGCAATTAATTTTTTCCTACTTGGCCACAGTTCCAATGCCACAGCCTGGTCTGTGACACTCTTGGTGCATCTTGGATAGCAGGGAACATGTAAGAACAGGCTTCTGTGGCTCCCCCAAACCCATAACATACTGTTTCTATCCTACTTGTAAAAGTTGGTCCTGCTCTTCTTCCTGGAAATATGAAAAATTATTAATTTTTTGGTACTGCTTGACATTTAAGGGACCCAGATGTTTAATAATTGTAATTAGTACCTAGGTTCATTTGCATATTTTAATTGCTTTTTTTGAATTGCAGGGCACAAGGGGATGGGGCTACTATTACTCCAAACAAATGATAACCCATATCCTTTAATAGGGTTTGTAGTCTAAAGAAAACAATTGACACTGGTTCTCTCCAGACATGGGAAATTTTATGGGAAGTAGTTAACCATTAATAACCTACCCCCCCAACCATCCATAGATTATGCTTATGTGAAAGAGTGACATTTTGTGCAACTAAGGGAAGTTTAAATTGGCAGTTAGTTTTAAATTTACATTATATTATTACTACTACCCTTAGCAGGATGAACATGTAAGATGTTATTCCATATTTTTTGCTCCTTTTAGTCTTCACAGATTAATTGCCAAATCACACCCATGGTTTAAAATTTTAATTTATATGTTTGTTACTTACAGTATATAGTTGAGTATAAGCTGAGTTTTTCAGTCCTTTTTTTTTTGAATAAAATGCCCCTGGCTTATACTCGAGTCATTAAGTTTCCCAGTTTTGGGGGTAAAATTAGGTGCTCTGACTGCTTGGGGAGGTGGGTGGAGGGCAAGTCTTGATTGGGCGAATAAATATGATTCTGCCCCTGGCTTATACTCGAGTCATTAGGTTTCCCATGAAGGTATCCCTGCTACTGTGGTGCCCCAGTTTTGGGGGTAAAATTAGGTGCTCTGACTGCTTGGGGAGAAGTGGGGGTGGAGGGGAACCCCCTGAAATCAAAACATTTGTCCTGATGTGCGGGACTGAGCGATAGCTGTGCCTCCACACTGCACTTCCCATATGATTCTAATGAGAAGGTTTAGGGGCCACCCCCCCATTTGGAGCTTCATACAGTGGCCCCACCAGATGCTTTTGGAAGCGCATCCTGTCTCCTGATACACCCAAAAGTGTTTCCAAACACATCTCCATCAGGTTTGGTGATGGACTTTTCCTAAAATCGCTTTCTGAAGGTATCCCTGCTATTGTGGTGCCCCAGAAGTAAGTAATTTTTGTGTGTGTGTACATTTTTTAACTAAAAGAAAATGCACTCTAAGGGAGGTGCCCCAGGGGTCTCTGAAGTAGCAGGGGTACCTTCCCAAAGTGATTTTGAGGGAACCCCCTGTAACATACCCCAGATGCGGCCTTAAATCTGGAAACATTTGCTGTTTTATTTTCAATCCCCTTTTTGTAAGGGGGCTGGGTTATGAAGCTCCAAAGGGGATGGGGCTATTATTGGCAAAGATCTGTGCAGGGACTGTGGAGGCAATCAGGGAGTTTACTCTATGGTATTAACTCCATTTCGTAGCCCATTAATTGCCTCCACACTGCCAGCACAAAAAGTTTTGTGTCATTGCAAACTTGCCAGTTACTAAAAGCACCCCCAGCCCCTTTAGAAAATTTCCCATTGACACCTACTCTTTGTTTCCTGGATCTGTTCTCATACCTGTATATGTGCACTTTTCTCAGAGTATGATGGAAAAAAATCCAGATAGACTATATCCCTCGGCTGCTACCTACTTGAGTCAATAAATTTTTTCCTCAGCTTTGGTGGTGTTTTAAATTTTCTCTTGGATGAGGCTTTCCACCATCTTCCCTGCGCTAGGCTTACACTCTGGTCATCTGCTATATACTCGAGTATATACAGTTGCATATTACCGTTAAGAGATCTGGAGTATGAATGGATGTTCACTCTTGATTTGATATTGACATCTCATGGCTTATCTTTTCCCCAAAGACGGAATCTCAAGGGGAGACAGATGCAAAGAACTCATTTACGATGCAATTTCCAAGTCCACCTTAATCTCCCCTTTTCTCCTTTCTCTGAATAACAACCATAAGGGGAAAGTGAGGGTGTGAGAGTGGGGCTTACACAGTATATACAGTAACTGGAGTATGAATTTGTACACCACCTTTTCCCCAGACCTCAAGTAGCTGTGTTGCTAGTTCCTTCTGTGATCTAATAACAACATTTAATAAATAGAGTGGGGCTTACACAGCGAATTTGTACAACCCAGAGTGTCTGAGCTCGGTGAGCTCGGTGAGGACATAGATATCAGATGTTTTTATGACTTTCTGATGTTCTCAAGATGTCATGGAGAAGAAAAAATACCTGCTTTAAGCTTGTAGGTCTTAAAAACACCTAATAAGGATCTGCAAAGCCTCTCCTGCAAGGCTGAATTAGGGTTGCCTCTTTGGAAACCTGTTCCAATGTTTTGTCTAGTTTGACCAAAAGTGAAAATTAAAAGTGGGGTGGAGGTGGCAGGGAGTGCGGGAAAGGTTGTTTTATGAGTTTCTCTTTGGATTTAGTGTATTCCTTGCTGGCTCTCCATGTGGGCAGCGTTGAGGTTTTCTAATCTTTAGACAGAGTGAAGATCTTCTACTCTGAAAACCTCACCTGGACTTCTATTGTGCAAGAGCTCTTTTAACTTGAGGCTCTCTTTTCAGATACAGCACTGAGATACTTCTGTTTTCCTGGTCTTTGACAGTAACAGAATTGCTATTTTCCCATTAAAGGAAAGGAAATAATGTATTCTGGGAGTGATAGTTTAAAACCATTAAAATATGTTACCAGTAAAATTGTTACTTTCGGAGTGTTATTCCGCAGATGCATCAATTGCCTTCTGCTTAATGCAAAAGTAGCAACCTTAAGATTAATACATAGTTTTAACTTGTACTTTCAAGCTCCACGTGTACAGTTATACATAGATGATACATTTTTTCACATTCCTAGAATTATGATGAAGACACTTAACAAAAATGTATGGACTAATTGCCTTACAATGTGGAAGTGCTGTGCCCATACCACTATTCTGCAGGTGTTATAAATTGTCGTATTTTTCACTCTATAAGACACACCCCCATCAAAAGTAAGAGGAAATGTCTGCATATCTTATAGAGCAAATTCAGTAGTCCCGTTACATATATATTACAGATTTTCTTTTAAAAAGAAGTTCCCTGCACGGAGCCTCTCCCGTACCCTGCTGCAGCTGGGATTCCACAGTTCCAATCACCTCCTTTGCAAAGAAGCTTCTTTCATGCACCCTCTGCCCTCCCCTTTTGTAGCCTGGATTCCCCAGTCCTAATCACCTTGTTTGCTACCCTCGCCTTTGGCAGCTTGGATTCCACAGTCCCATTCACCTCATTTGCAAGCCTCCCCTTTTGCAGCTTAGATTCCACAGTTCGAATCACCTCATTTGCAAACCCTTCCCTTTTGCAGCCTGGATTCCGCAGTCCCAATCACCTTGTTTGCAACCCTCCCCTTTTGCAGCTTGGATTCCCCAGTCCCAATCACCTTGTTTGCAACCCTCTTTTTGCAGCTTGGATTCCCCAGTCAAAAATCATCTTGTTTGCAAGGCCTTTGCAGCCAGGATTCCCCCGCCATGAAATCTTAGGCTAAACATGTTTTCCCTTGTTCTCCTCCTCTAAAAACTAGGTGTGTCTTATGGTCAGGTGCGTCTTATAGAGCGAAAAATATGGGAAATAAGACGTTTCTTTTCCCATGCATTCTTTCCCTTTTTCTTCCTGGTAGAAAACAAAGATGAATCTCTAACCACTTCTCCTTGGTGGCAGGAAGTTGTAAAATGTATTGGCTTAAAAAAACCACGCCACTGGGTGTTTGTCATACTACAACAGGGCGGAATGCTCAGACGGGGCTGAAACAGCTTCGTGACATGTTAAAACATACCATCCGAGCTGGTAAATGCTGTGCAGAATAACACAGCAGGCAGTTCAAAACAGATTGCACTCGTGGTGTGCTATGAGGCAGCTTGCAGCACTGGTATGTACTTGAAAATTTAAGCCTTCTCACTTGTTTGTCTTCTGTCTCGGCAACCCCTTGTTCTTCATGTGTGTTTGCTGAAAGTGATCAAGAGTTTGCAAGTATGCAGCAGGGAAAAGAACAAAGCAAGAAGTCTTGTCTCAAGTGTCCTAACCCAAATTGATCTATGAAGAGGTCTGATCTATTTTTTGTTTGCTTGTTCTTTGTTGCATCACCCTTTAAAAGAACTATGAGGTATGTAGGAGTGGATAGGTAAGGGAGGGGTAATCCCAATGAATAAGAAGTACTCACTGCATTCATTTTATTGCAAGAGCATCCTCTCTTAGAAAGTGTTGGTTTTTTATACTTTCACACTCTTTTCAGGTAGGAGTCTCAACACCTTTGACTTGATGGCTGTGCTGATGCCAAGTGTTGAATGTCAAGATCAAAGTGCAAAGTATTTCATCATCTAATTTGTGAACGTGTTTGTTGGTATTCATATTAAGAGCACCACCTTAAGACTATGCTTGTGGATGTCCCATTGGTGACTTGTTGGTCTCTGTAGGGAATAAGGCAGAGGAAGAATTGAAACATTTCTTCCTATTGAGCAGACCATGTTGTGACCAAGATCTAGTGATATGTTTTGTTGGATCACACTACTCTCAGAAATGTTGGCCCCTCTACTTCTTAAAACCCTTGTCCCATATACCTTACAAAACCTAGAAAACCTTCTGGGTCACAGTTCTGCTAGCCCTAGATACTGAATATGCTGTCATATTTTGTTTTACCGAAGTAGGGGCCATGCTAAGCTACAGCTTAACTACTCTATATACCCCTTTCCCTTTGTCTCCTTGTGAAGTTGGGGAGGTCCCAAGAAAGACCATCTGAAGTTAGTAATGAGATTGAAAGTGGGCATGTTGAAGTTCTTTCCAGAGAAGAACAGGCATTGTCTCTCTTAGCAACATGCCTGATCCAGTAATTCAGGCTTCATGGTTTCCATTCCCGTGAAGTACCAGAATTACTGTTGGGCTGAGACTACAGGTTTATAGATAGTTGTAGCCAAGACTAGATATCTGCAGTTTAAGGCCATTGTTCCAGTCTTGGTTATTTTTGGAGAAAGTATAGGTAGCTCATTGTGATGTGTAGAGCATGTGGGGATTGCTATGTGTGCCTTCATAAATATTTGAAAGTTCCTGTTTGGTTAGATTGCCAGAGCAGGGGCATCTGGATAGCCCTCTGCGTGCGTTCAGAAATAAAGCTGTTTGTTGGGATGTCTTCAGTAACAATGGCTCTCACTTTTTCCACTTGTTTTGGACTGCAGCTCCCAGAATCGTTGTCATGCGAGTGTTTGGCAGAAGGTCCATGGTGGAGTGGTGGGGTGTGGTTGTGGCCCAAAAACATCTAGAGGGCAAAAAGGTTAAAACTAGAGATGGGTACGAACCCCAGTTCGTGCAAGTTCGACACTATACCCACACAGGTATTATGTAGACACCTCTGACTTCCCTCTTCTCTGGGTGCTCATCCATTCCCTCAGCCAGTCACTCCTCCCTGTTTGCCTCATCTGTGCGAATGCCCCCTCACTATTTGCAGTCATGCTTGCCTCTCCAAAGCAATGCCGCAGGAATCCCTGCTCTGCCCTCCTTGTGTGAGTGGGCAGCTGCTAGCGGAGGGAATTACGGCTGTGAATGATGAGTGGGCAGTTGTGTTGAGAAGGCAGGGGAGGGAAGCAGGGGATAGACAGGTGTTCAGAGGAAAAGGAAAAGGAAGGGTGATGTCCATGACGCCCAAACCACAAACACCTGTGCAGGTGCAGCTCCAAACCAGCACGAGCCTCCAAAGTGAGGTATGTACCCATCTCTAGTTAAAAGCACCATTGTTTACTAGCTCTTGGGATATGATAGTTGAGAAAGGTCCCCTTTATTCCTTTTCCTGACTTAGCACTGTCTGTAACCTTTGTAGTTTCTCAACCTCTGGCTGGCTAGTGGCATTTATCTAACGGTACCAAGGTATGTATGTCTGAGAGGGAGGGGAAAGGAGAATGAAGGAAAGCTATCTTTTTTTTGGTTGAGAACCAATACAGTAATACCTTGGTTTATGAACACAATTCATTCCAGAATCATGCTTGTAAATCAAAACACACTTATATCAAAGTAAATTTTCCCATTAGAAATAATGGAAACTCAGATGGTTCATTCTGGGGTACCATAGATGACATAGTGTATACATAGAATGCCAAAACTCACAAAAGAAGTTGGCTAGAAGTCCAGTTCCACACCATGGTTTAGGTACCTGGCGGCAGAATCTGCTCTGCTTGGGACTAACAACTGGATTTTAATCTATGTTGTTAATTAGACAATAATAAAGTGCAATTTGTAGCCCTATACACACTTGACTAGCTGCCCCATGACTATTAGTGGTTTGAAAAATAAGAAATCATGTTGAAAACAAATTAAATATAAAGAAAAACAAAACGAACCTCTAACCTACACTCCCCTTTGAAAATGTTCCTGGCTGGTGCAAGGGAATATTTTCGTATCATGGATCCGAATAGGGCGCAATGCACCATAGGAATAGAATTCTTCCACAAAATTTTCATATCAAGTTTTTCCATAGAAAATTTTCGTAACTCAAGTTTTTGCGGAAGTTTTTTTTCAGACGGAAGTCTATTTTTTTGGATGGACTTCCGGACGGACTTCCTTCGTAACTTGGGTTTTTTGTGTGTGTGACTCAAGGCAATTGTATCTTGAGGTACCACTGTAGTCTACCACACCACATATAATGGAGAGAAAAGATGAAAGAAAGTGTAGGGTAGCATTTCACCTAAACAGCATTTGGCTATTTTATGTACATTGCCTATCTCTTTGCGTGTACTGAAGAACCGGAGTGACAAGGGCATGAATCCTACTTGCAGTCCTATATGCTGTCTCAAGGACTGCATCTCACTTTATGAGACTGCTCAGGGATTAAGATCCTCAGATGTCTCTGTCCTGTCACCTTTGGTGTGTACAGGGGAGAGGGCCTTCTCTCTTGTTGCTTCCAGATTTTGGAACTCCCTCCTTGGGAGATCAGGGTTGCTCTATCTTTGCTGTCCTTCTGCAAGCAGACAAAAACCTTTTTCTTCAGGCAAACTTTGTTTGAGTGATTGATTGGCTGCTTGAGTGGGGTTTTTAAATGGCGCTGTTGTGCCTTACTTCTTTGAATTTTTTTACTGTTCTTTAGTGTGGTATTTGCTCAATCCTTTTTAGTATTTGTACACTTACTGTTTTTAGCTTTAAATAGTGTTGTTTAATGATGTAAGCTGCTTTGGGTCCTTTTTAAGGAGAAAGGTGGGGTAAAAATAAATAGGTTGGTAGACAGGCAGGCAAGCAGCCTGCCCACCCACCTGCCCATCCGTCTGCTCATCATCCCCAACTGGATTAAATGTATTACAGTGGTACCTTGTATAAAGGAATTAATTCGTTCCAAATGAAAATATGTTAAGCAAATTTTCCTTTATACAAATTCCCATAGGAATGCATTGAAAACAGAGTGATCCCATTTTATGTTGTACGGTTAAGCGATTATGTTAAGCAAATTTCCCCTATCTCCGGAATTTTTATGTTGTACAAAATTTATGTTATACAAGCTTTGTTATACAAGGGTCCACTGTATATCACTGAGATTTACATATGTGTTGACTCCCCACTCTATATTGATTCAGTGGGTTTACTCTAGTTGGAGTTGCCAATTGAGTTTAGGCCCTGGGGGACATTGTATTGACTGTATCCCTTAAGCATGTAGATTTTTCAACCCTGTAGTTGTGCAACATAAGCAGGCCGGCAAACGACCACAGCTTATGCCTCCAACTCTTCCCCATTTAAACTCTTACAATGCCTCTGATGTTTAGTTCTCAGGCACAATTAAATCTTAAAATGTCTGCAAAACCCAGCTGTCTGCCACAGCTCAGAGCCCTGTGGCCTCCGATCACCCACCAGACCAGCTGATGGATCAAGAGGAGATCAGTTAGTAAGCACAGCCATGTGGAACCTCTTCATATCCGGAACAAGCTTTGAGATTAACGAGTTTGTATAAGTATGTAGTATTTGTGTAGCCCGCCATTGGAAAACAGTAAAAGCATAGTGTGTTCTTGGATACAGTATCTGTTAGGACAGGGGTGTCTAAACTTTGGCCCTCCAGATATTTTGGTCCACAACTCCCAGAATTCCAAGCCTGTATTGCCAATGACAAAGGACTGCAGGAGTTGTGGTCCAAAAACATCTGGAGGGCTGAAGTTTGGACGCCACTGTGTTAGGAGATCTACTGTTAGCATATCTTGAAAGAGAAGATGAGAAAGTAGGTTCACTTTGGGACCTTGCTGTGTAAAAATGTTTGGATTCGTCCTTAGCTTGGAGGCACATACTCACTCCGAGTTTTGTATGGAAAGAGGGGAGTCAGTCTTTTCTTTCTCCATTTCTTTCTGTGAAACCTCTTTTAGGAAAAAATAGTGCTATCAGATCTGCAGCTTTCAAATAATAACTCATTGAAATGGCAGCCTGTATTGTCAAAATTGAGACATGCACTGGCATTGGAAATTGGGGGCCATGTTGTGAATTATTTTTAGATGCTGCTTTGCGCAATTAGCTCCGTCTTGCTTGGTGACCATGTGCTGTCTCTCCCCCCTCTAAGTTTAAGATAGATTAAATTCTTATGAATGTTTGATTTGAGGGTAGGGCAGGGGGGACACAAAAGAGAATTGCCTTGCTTTGCTAATGAGACAATCTGGCTGAATGGCTGCCCTTTTCAGTATTTGTGGAGTAACTTAAGTCATTATATTACGTAAAGATGTAATGGTACTGAATGCCTGTTTGTTCCCAGCAGTCTCATGGTTCCTAAAGGAATAGAAAAGAAATAATGTGCTTTAAGATTTCAGAAACTTGCATGCAGGTACCTAATCTGTCAAGCGGTTGGTGTGGCAACAGCTACATGAGGCTTATGCAGGCATGGAAAGAAAATAACAGTTGGCGATATGGGGTTCAATCTTGTACTCTAAATCCACTGGCTGTGAGGCTATAGGGCAAGGGTGCCCAAACTTTTTGTAAGGAGGGCCAGATTTGGTGGCTGAGAATGTGTCAGGGGCCGGTTGCTCCCCGACCCTGCCATTCTACTGCAAGCCCCACCCACTGACCCCTTGCAACCCCACCCGCAGGAAGGAAGGAAGGAACCAAGTGAGGGAGGGAGGAAAGTGGAAACCAAGAGAGGAAGGAAGGAAGGTGGGGAACAAGGAAGGGAGGGAGGGAGGGAGGTGGGGACCAAGGGAGGGAGGACGGAAGGAAGGAAGGTGTGGATCAAGGGATGGAAGAAAGAAGGAAGGTGGGGACCAAAGGAAGCACAGGGAGCCGTGGCCACAGGTCGCCCCTTGGAAGAGGTGATCTGTGTGACCTTGCACGCCCCCAAGCTCCCCAGCGGTGGCGACAGCTTGCCCGCCAGCCCACCCCAAAGCTCCTTGGCGGTGGCAGAGGCCCGCTGGCTTGCCCCCCCCCCACATTCGCCTGCAGTGCCAGTGGCGGCAGACCACCTGTCCGCTCAAGCTTCCCAGCGGTGCCGGTGTTCCCGAGCTTCACAAGGTTCCCAGCAGTGCCGGTGGCAGCGGCTTGCCCGCGCGCCACCCCCACACGTGCTCCCAGCCTCACATGGTTGCCGGCAGTGCCGGTGGCAGCATCCTGTGCAATGGCTGGCCGGCCGGCCCGCCCAGCCCCACAAGCTTCCTGGCAGTGTCAGTGTTGGCGGAAGATTTTTTTAAAAAAAATGGGGTGAAGGAGGGGGAGGGAGGGGCAGGCCAGCCAACCGCGGGCCACTCAGAATGGCCTGACGGGCCGGATTTGGACCCCGGGGTGGACTTTGGGCAGGCCTGCTATAGGGTTTAGCAGAAGCCCTGCCATGCCAGATGTTAGAACTTTTCTATGTACACAAAGGAAGGCTACAAGGCGATTCCATCTGGGTTTGTTCACAGAATCCTCCTTAGGCACAGGGTGTTTGTTGGCCTGACCGATTGGTGGCTCTCTCTTCCCAGAGCTCTGTGGGCTCCCCCACAGCTTATCCAAACAAGAGCTCCTCTGTCCTGGGTAGTATTTAGTAAACTCAGCATTAGCATATGTGGTGTTTCTTCATTACTATGCAAAGGTGTTTTGGGTTGCCTTACAACCTAGCTTATTTATTGCATTACATTACATCTTGACTTTCTTCTACTGAGCTGAAGCAGCATCTGGGTCACTCTTCCTGCCCCTAACAGCTCTGCTTAGTTCTTAAACTCAAGGCTGTGGTTTTCTTTAGGGAGTCAATCCTTCTCATATTTGGTGTTCCATTTTCCCCCTGATGCCTTCCACTTTCCCCAGCATTACTGTCTTTTCCCGTGAGTTTTGTCTTCTTATTTATAATCTGCCAATATAGGCACAGGTAAATCAGTCCTCCTTACTACTCATCCCTGTCTTCCATCTTCCTGGGTTTCAATTTGTGTTGCAGTCATGAAAAATACTCTATAGAATGGGTTAATTATTCTCCCATCATATAGAATGTGACGAAAAGAAGAGAGAGAGTCTTATTTTATGGTGAGGTTTATGCCTCAAGAGACGATTTAGGCCTGGGATTTCATAGATTATTGAATAGCATGTATATAAACATATTTTGTCTCAAATGGCTTGTCTACTCAGAACTGAGGGGGCAAACACAGATTTTTAAATATACCAACCCCTGTGTAGGGATACAGTAACCCCCCCCACCTATTGCAGGGGTTAGGGACCCAACCCGACCCATGATAATTGAAAATCTGTGATATGTGGATGCAGTTTGGTTTAGGCCTGGGGGGCCTAGCTGGGGGCTCTTGTACTTACCACCAGCCTGGTACTGCCCTGAACAGGCCTGCGAGGGCCTTCCTTGGCCCATCGGGGGCTCCAAAAGGGCTTCCCCATGAACCAGAAGTGACTTCTGGAAAACAGGAAGTGACCTCTGAATCGCTTGAAAGCACTTTTTGGGCTTCCAGGGGGCTTTCTAGGCATGTCAGAGAACTCAGAAATGCTTTTCTGCGAACCGTCACTTCTTTTTTTATATTAAAGAATTTTATTGGTTTTAGGGGAGGTAGAGGGGGTAAGGGGGAAAGAGGAAAGGGGGGATACACTATAAAAAGTTACATTGAGCATATCAAGTCAAAAATAACAATTGTACATGCCAAAGAATCACAGTGTAATGTCAAAATACTAGTAAGTTTGCTACTTCTTGCCATCTTTTTTTGGAGATCTTTTCATAGTCTCCCTTCAGAAATCCAGAGAGCCTGTCGATTTTGATACATTCTCTTATCTTTTCATGATGGTTTCTCTCTGTTGGCGCTTCTGGTTGTTTCCAAAGTTTCGCATATAGTATCCTTGCTGCAACTATTACATGATGAAGTACATATTTATGATCATAAGATATATTTATATCTACTATATTTAGTAGGAAAAGTTCTGGTCGAAGCTCTAACTTAATATTTAAATATCTATAAATAGTTTTACCATTCTCCAATATGTATTTGCCTCTTTACATGTCCACCACATGTGGTAGAAGGTACCACTATCATGTTTACATTTTCAGCATCTGGGTGAGCAATTATACATCTTACATAAATGGTGAGGTGAAAATGCTATCTATAAAACATCTTATAACAATTTTCCTTAAAAGCTATAGACTTTAAAAGTTTTACTGTATTCCACAAGGAGTCCCATTTGTTTAGATAGATAGGATAGCCAAAGTTTTCTGCCCATCTTATCATGGTATCTTTTAGCAGTGTATCGATAAATTTCTCATTTAACAAAATAGTATAGAATTTACTAAGAAGCTTTGCATCACCAGAGGATAGTATTTTGTCAAGCAGAGTATCTTTAGTCATAAATCCTCCCTCTTTAGTGAGATTTTTAAAATGTGAATGTATTTGTTGGTAATTCCACCAGTCTATCTTACAACCTTCAGATACTAATTTTGTAAGTGGGTTCAAGGAGCAGTCAGCGTTCAAAGTTAAATATTTAAAAGTTGCACTTGTTATTGCTCCTAATGGAGATAGCCACATTGGTGCTTTGAGATAAAACTGGTTTTTTATGGGTAACCATATTTTAATTAAAGCATTCCTTATCCAATGTTTTTTAAAGAAAGTGGGTATGCTACCCTTGTACCATAAGTAATGATGCCAACCCTTGTCTAAACCGTGGCCTTCGAGCTGTAATGTTCTATTGTTTGTCATCGAAATCCAGTCTTTGACCCAGGTCATAGCAGCTGCCTTATAGTACAGCACCAAATTGGGCAGAGCGAGACCACCAGCTTTAGTTCTGTCTTGTAAATAAACATTTCTAATCCTTGCTTTTTTCTTTTTCCATATAAGCACACACATGCTTTTTTCCAGGTCTGAAATAATCTTAAAGTTAGGCAATATAGGTAGACATTGAAATAAAAAGAGCAATTTAGGTAAGACAGTCATTTTAACCACAGCAATTCTACCCATTAGTGATAACTGAAGTCTTGACCAAATTTCCAGGTTAGCTTTAATTGCTTTTATCCCACTGACATAGCTATCTTTGAATAGGGTATTACAACGATTAGACACAGTGATACCTAAGTATTTTGCCTTACTTGCATGTTGGAAACCCGACAGATTAACCAACTTTTCAGTCATAAGTGGGGTCATATTTTTGGTAAGCAGCAATGTTTTTTCTTTGTTGACCTTTAGTCCTGAAATTTTAGAATAGGCATCTAAAATATTTAATAGCTCTGGAAGAGAGAGCTGTGTATCCTCCATAATGACCAGCAGATCATCTGCAAAGGTTTGCACCTTATAGACTTATTTAATATGGAGACCCTGAATTCCTGCAGTATTTCTTATTACATGAAGTAATATTTCTAAAGATAAAATAAACAAGAGAGGAGACAGAGGGCATCCTTGCCTGGTAACTCTGTATCGTAACTCTATCTGTGAGATAGTCATTTACTACAATTCTAGCGTTTTGGAAGTGACAAAATAGAGTTTGTCGGTGGCTAGCAAACCAGAATCCAAAGTCATGGTTTGAAAGGTGTTTGCAGACCATGGGTTCGGTTGAATATAATCTGTTATATTACCTGAATACCTGAATTTACCAATTAGGTGAATGTATTTTACATAGTAGGGCTGATGTGACAAGAGCTGTTTGGTTTCAGAACAGAAGTTTTTCTCTGCTTTGAAACTAGGCATAGGGAAGCTTCAGCTCTTCACATGTTTAGACTACTTCCACAATTCTTTACCATTGGCCCTGTTAGGTGGACTTCGAGGAGATGAAGTTAAAAAAAGGGTGCAGGAAATTAAAGATGGAGAAATTGTGAATACCTCTGTAGCTTTTCTTTGATATGATTGCAGTTTTCCAGAGTGTATTAGCAAACGTTTAGTAGAAGGCTTTTAAAAAACTGATTTAAATGCCTGCAGTTCTGGAGAAACAAGCCTATACACCCATGTGCTTGCATTTATACTGAACTTCTGATGTTTCGTGGAAATTTGTGCAAATAACCCTTCCCCTAGTCCTTGGTGTTCAGTCTTAAAATGTAAGTTTTTTCTGAGGCTCCTGAAGGGAAGGAGGTAGAATGAAGTGAGCAAATCGGTGGCTGTCACGGAATCATGTTAATCCTTGTCAAAAATAGATCGGAATGCATTTGTTTACCCGTGTCCCGCCTGAGGAAAATGATTCGTTTTCTTTCCATCCATCCCACAGATGACGAAGCCAAAGTGATGACCGACTATGAATGTGTGTGTGAGGGCATGTCGTGCGGGAATGGCATCCGCTGCAGAGGCCATCAGTGCTTTGCTTCCTTGAGCATCAACAACGGGGCTCAAGTCTACCAGAAGGGTTGCTTCCGAGTCTATGAGCAAGGGAAGATGACTTGCAAAACCCCACCATCTTCAGATCAAGCCGTGGAATGCTGTCAAGGAGACCTGTGTAATATGAACATTACGGCACAGCTGTTGACAAAAGGTAGGCATGTTAATATTTTGTTCCTTTTTTTAAAAGGAGCAGTCCTTTTTCAGGCTGTTCTTGGAGAACTCTCCAGCTGTGGCATCAGGCCTAGGATTTGCAGACTGTGTGGAAAATCTCTCTCCGAGGTGGGCACATGTCAGCCTTTAAGCAGATCAGCAAATGGTACTAGCGTAACATATGAAGGCTGTAATCTCCTATGGGTGTCCTCCACGTTCTAGCTACAGAGAGAGGCCCTGAAATAGGGTTTGGCTTCAGAAGAAGTCCAGAGACCCTCCATATAGGAATGGACTACATTTATCACCAGCCCCAGCTGTCCTTAGGATATGATGAGAGTGGTACTTCACGATCATCTGAAGGGGTTCTGTGCTCGACTGAGGCAAGAGGATATCTGTAGGAGAGGGAAACACTGGAACCAGCAGTTACCACAGCTCTCAGGAGATCTGGTTGAAGAAAACGCATGGCCTGTGTAGGTTGTATTTGAGGTATATCTGCAGTTTGGAGTAGGGGATGGGGAGGAAGAAAAGTGTGATTTCAAAAGGCAAACTGTCAATGAATGGAGAGAGGATGGGAAATGGAGGACATTCTTGTACAAGAAACAGGCCCAATGGATTCCAAGTTTAAGACTTGGAAACGAGGCAAGCTATGCAGGAGAAGAGGCCTGGGAGCAGCCACTGGAGTCCTTTTTTGGTTCCAGATATGGAGAACAGATTTTGTCAGGTGGCAGCTTCCACCATCCAGTGACATCTAGCTGTGTAGGCTTGGGCTGGTGGGAGCTGCAGTCTAAAAGCCTCTGGAAGACTCCATGCTTCCCATTTCTCACTCTGCTTCTTCACAGAAGTCTCTGTAAGAATGGTGATGAAGCCTCAGACCTTGGCAAGTATCCAGCCAAGGTGTTTGTGGGCAGCCAGACCCTTAGGGAAGAACTTGCTTGGCCAAGATTACGAACTGATGTTGGTTTCCTCTTAAGATGCTGGATTGTTCTGTGTCGTCACAGTTTGATAGAGTCAAAGCCATCTGGAAGTGGGCAACTGAAATGGAGATTCTTTGAGATTCTTCTTGCTCTCTCTCTCTCTCTCTCTCTCTCTCTCTCACTCACTCACTCACTCACTCACTCTCTCTCACTCTCTCTCTCTCTCTCACTCTCTCTCGACCAGGTGCCTGCATTTGTTTCATTTTTTTTTCTTTGCAGCCTTGTTTATCACACTGAGTCATTCTGAGGCAGCTGACTTCTACATTTAAACTGTTTTTAGAAGGTTTACAGTAATGAGCACACAAAAAAGAGTGTTGAATGTCCTTGGATTTGTCTGTTCAACTGATTTAGAAAAAGCGTAATGCCGACAAAGTTGACCAACTTCTTGCTTTTTCCTTCCACGTGGCAAAGGGCACCCAGTCCAAGGGGAAGCTGCAAATTACACCATTGAAACACTTGCCATTTTTGTGCTGGCGTCAGTCATGTTCCTGATCCTCGTCTCCATAGTCACTGTCCTGATCGTCCGAAAAGTGAAATTGCACTATCTGGAAAGGCTCAACTCAAGGGACGCAGAGTATGGAACCATTGAGGGACTCATAGCCTCCAATGTTGGTGACAGCACACTGGCAGTAAGTAAACCATGTCTTGTGATCTGTTGCTATTCATATGTCAGCATCTCTTCCCCCACACTCCCTGCCTTCATTTCGAACAGGACTGCCAAAACTGTGATTTGTGAAACACAGAGCGCTCACTCTCGACTGCCTTTATAGGAAAGATAAAGAGAAGCCAGCATGGGTTAGTATACAGTGTGTTGGCTTTGCGCTAGTGAGATCAGGGTTCATATTACCGCTCAACTATACATTCTTAGCCCAGTCACCTGGTTCTGGCATGGCACAAGGATCCAGCCTTTTTTCAGGGGCTCTTGTGAATACAAAATCGATCCCATGCATACTGCTATGGGGCTCTCACTTCAAATGCAGGTTTCTCATATGTTTGCTTGCTTGCCTACTTATCCAGCTACCCTGTATATATGCCTACCCACAGTTTATAAGCCGGCAGTGTAGCCAGACATTTCAAGGAAGCTTATTGGAATCTGAACAAAGAAGCAGCTAGCAACACATCACAGTAAAATCAGAAATTGCTTTTTTGACAAAAGGGCCAAGGAAAAGAGGCTTTGGAGCAATGATTCAATATAAAACAGAGAGTGAAAAAAATGGTGATCATAACATAATTGAAAGGGCTCAGGATTTTTTTTTAAAAAGAAATTATTTCCATGATGTTGCAAAGATATTAAAATAGGTCCCAAGTGGAGCTTCTTGGAAAGAGGGCATTATCTAGCTAATGGGGTGATACTGCTGAAAATTCTGTATAGCAGAGTTAGGCCAAGTACAAATTTCTGGCTGCTTGCAGTTCCCTTGGGACATGTTTACTGACTTGAAGGGACAAATCCCTTCCACTTAAGAAGTGATCAGTTTCTACCTCTGAAGGCTTCTACATAGCAGCGGTTTTGACAGCCGGTGGGAGCATCCTCTGAACCCACCGTTAATCATAATCTTCATCTTACAACTGCAGAGCTAAGAGGGAACCTATGAATCATCGAGTCCAGTCCCTCTTATGGAGCCGCAGTGAGGAGTCGGACTCCCAATTTTGGGCTCCCCAGCTGGATACCTAATAAACCACTGGGTTGTCCAGCAGTTCATAATGATTATTATTTTAAAAAGAAAGCAAGAATTGACAGTACAGGCACTTCCTCTCTTTTAAAAGCAAAATATGTATTTTATTTTATTTTATTTTAGAGTATTTTTACCCCGCCTTTCTCCTTAGAAAAAGGACCCCAAAGCAGCTTACAGAATGAGGGATAATATACAGTCCAGTACAATTAAGACATGTTCAAGTATTGAGAACAGGGAATTGAGGAACATCTTATAGCATTAATAGACAACATTACATTAAAGCTACAAGAGAATGTGAGCAGTTAAAGGGGAGTAAAGTTCCATGTAAAAGTTATGAGTGATGGAAACTAACGTTGAAAACATAGTGTCATTGTAAACCCATAAGGTTATAAGTAGTTATAAGCACAAAAGTTTATGTGATCCTGTAGATTCATATAAAAGACACATAATAGGTTGTCCATCATTCAGGGAATGCTTGCCTGAAGAGAAAGGCCTTTGCCTGTTTCCAGAAGGACAACAGAGATGAGGCATTCCTTGCCTCTAGTGGGAAGGGGTTCAAAATGTCTGGGCACAGCAGCTGAGATGGCCCTTTCATGGCTTCCTACAAGATGTACCTGTGAGGTTGGCGGGATGGAGAGAAGGGCCTCTCCTGATGACCTTAACACCCAAGTCAGTTCATACTGTGAGATTTGATCTTTGAGGTAGATTGGACCCAGATCATACAGTGCTTTGTAAATTAAGGTCATCACTTTGAATTGTGCCCGATAGCTGATTGGCAGCCAGTGGAGCTGCTTTAGTAGAGGTGTAATCTCTGTATCCCACCCCAATCAGCAATCTGGCTGCTGCATTTTGGACCCATGGAAGTTTCCTGAGGCTTTGCTTCCGTAGACCCATATAGAGCACATTACAGTAATCTAGCTGGGATGTCACTAGGGCATGTATCACCATGGCCAGAGCTGGTGTCTCAATAAAGGGGTATCCTGATAAGGCGGTCACTCTGTCCACCACATCATTCTGGCAGCTTGATCAGAAGGTGTTCTTGGAGTTTTGAGTTCCATTTAGGCCTGGAACTCTTCATTATACCACGAATGGGAAGGGCAGAGATTTGCTGAAAGTTGGATTGTATGAATGCCTGTCGAAATTGCTGTAGAACAGGGATCTGGATAAACCCCTGGAGTGGGGTGGGGGTATCAGTAGGCTCTCTCTCATGCTTGTCAAGAAGGCATTTTGCTGCCCCCTCCTGGCCCTACTTAGAGTTTGAAAATAGCATCAAAAAGGTAGCATGTGGCATATTATTGCATGGGTTTTTAATTAATTCATTTTAATTAAACAAGTCAGCTTAAAAAATTAATAGTTTTAACAAGTGATTTCCCTCCTGAAAAGCAAGGGATGTTTGCAATGGTCACTTTTCAGCGATCTTCTCAGATGTTGCCAGGGATTGGTCAATCAGTAGATTTTCATAATTCAGTTCTGCCTGTTCTGAAAAAATGTCCTACTGAAATTATGTCCAGCAGTGGCATTCTTTTTAGAGTTCAAAGGCTTTGGGGGAAAACATTTTACTTTCTTTTGCTTTGTAAATGGCATTTGATGCCTTTAAAATGGAAGAATTTAGCAAAAACGTGGAAAGCCTTTAAGGTAGTGAAAGCCAACAATTGTCACATGTAGTGGGTGGGTGAGAAAATGCAAACAGATTGGAAGGAGGTGGTTAGTGCTATAAAAAGAACTACTACATGCTTTGTCACTATAGTACTATGAAGATAACATGGATGCATCAATAATATTATGCCGGGTAATAAATAGGAAACTGTTGATTGTGACAGCAACAATAAAAGTGGCAAGCGAGTGGGGAAAGTCCCACGAACCATTTATATATGCCTGGCCAAACAGAGCCTGGTGTTTCTTGTATGTGGTAACCCCACCCCAGCCCAGCTAAATTAAACAGAGACTGAATATAGCAGTACAGTAAAGTACTATCAGCAAGTACTGTTGTGTTAGTATAGCGCCCATCATGCTCATGATATGCATTTGCAGAGTTGGCGCAAAGGGTGTTATTCCACACTCTCTTCATTGTACAGCATGCAGACTTGGTTGCATTTTCACTCGGCCTAATACAGGCATGTCCAAACTTCGGTCCTCCTGATGTTTTGGACCACAGTTCCCAGAATTCTAAGCTTACATTGCCAGTGGTAAAGGACTGTGGGAGTTGCGGTCCAAAACATCTGGAGGGTCAAAGTTTGGACATGCCTGGCCTAATGGCTTAATCTACTAATGAGGGTGTTCACTTCTTTCACACTGTAGTCCAGCCAAGGTGGTTAATACTGTACAAGCAATGCTGTGTTATATTAGAATGTATTTGTTACTTTTTGTGAATTTTATTTTATTGAAAATAACTGTTGGGGAAGATGGAAGTCCTGCAGGTGGGTACTCCTAGTGGCTGCAGTTTGGAGACGTCTCTTTCCCTCAGGTGTGTGTGTGTGTGTGACTCTCTCCATTTAAAGTTGAGATTCACAGTCTGGGTGTACTTTTGGACCAAAGCACTATTCATGGAATCTCAAGTTATCACCTGTGGTCTGTTCCACCTTTTTTCATCTAAGGCAGATTCCCCAGCTGCGTCACTATCTTGACACTGGATCACTCACCGTGCTGGTCCATGCATTGGTAGTCTCAAGATTAGACTACTGTAATTCTCTTTACGTGGGCTTCCAATGAGGCTGCTATAGAAACTCTAGCAGGCCCAGATTATGGCGGCCAGACTGCTGAGTGGAGTAAACAAATTAATCATATCTCCCCTACCCTGGTCATCTTGCACTGGTTACCTGACTGTTTCCAAGCCAGCTTCAAGGTGCTGACATTAACATACAAGGCCATAAATGGTTCGGACCTCAGTACCTGGTGGAATGGCTTCTTCCAGTAAGAATCTGCCTGACCTGTTTGCTCATCTCAGGCCCTGTGGTTGGAAGCACTGACCCTCTGAGAGGCCCAGAAGGAGAAGACCAGAAATCTGGCCTTCTCAGTGGTGGCACCCCACCTGTAGAACAATCATCCGCCCCAAATACACCTGGCTACTTCACTGGGACTTCTCAAAAGGTCATTGAAAATGTGGTTATTCAGACAGGCTTTCTCAGATATATCACCAGAACGCCGAGATGCTGTCAGCAATTAATTTAATTACTCCTGCCACTGTGTTTTATCAATTGGTTGTATTTTTTTTAGCTTTGTTGATTGAAATGTTCCATTTGATTTTGTTCTGTTACTGTTTGTTATTTAGTTAAAATGGCAGTTCTTTATGCTGTTGTGAACTGCCCAGAATGTACTCAGATGAACTGTGTGTAAATTGAAGTTGAGAGAGAGAGAGAGAGAGAGAGAGAGAGAGAGAGAGAGAGAGAGAGAGAGAGAGAGAGAGAGAGAGAGAGTCAACCCTTTAAAAAGAGGAAATAACATATTAAATTACCAGGACTCTGTGTGTAATCTGAAAGGATAATCTGCCCAACTGAAGGGGAATGGAAGTGTTACATTATTTTGAACTGCAGATGCCAAATTCTAAGAGTTGGGGGCCATAAAAGAAACACTTCCCACTTCTACAACTGAGAAAGTGGAGAAAATTGAGTGGCTTATATCAAGTAATGCTGAAAAGATTGGTTTTTACAGAACTGAGTGATATTGTATTTAACTGAAAAGGCGTTTGAAGTGAGCTATATTTCGGGGATCTTTGATTTTCAAGCATCAACCCAAGGTGCATTTGTCCCTTTTCTGCAAGCTGTCTTGTAGTTCAATTTATATTAGTTCAGCTGATGCATTTGTATCAATTAAAACAGTCTTCATCCCGTTCACTAAGGCCTCCTTCTTGTGATGTAGGTTGAACACCTTAGTCCAAATTATGAGTGAGTTCAGAGTTGGAGAGGATCAGATACAGTAATAAGCTCAAGCTTGCGGAGAGATAATTATCATTGAAGCATAATTTTGAGGAGTTCCGGTGGCTTATGGAAATTAAAAGCCAAACTGATATATTTGGAGCAAGAACTGTTCTTCCAGTTAAACAATGTTATTGTTTAATTATCTGTTCACTCAGAAGCATTTTTAAAATAAATAGGTCTCTCTCTCCCTCTCTCTCTCCCTCCCTCCCCCCTCCCTCCCCATTCCTGTCAACTTGTCTCTTGGTACATCTTAGTGGCAACAGCTGTTACCTGCTGGAGAAGTTTCCTGATCTGTCCAATTGGAAGTAGGCTTAAGGGAAAAGTGAGACAAGGTTTTCTTCCACTCCGTTGGAATATTAATACCTGCATATTTGTTCTGATCTCTACACAGGACTTGCTGGATCATTCCTGTACATCTGGCAGTGGATCAGGTCTTCCTTTCCTGGTACAGAGAACAGTAGCTCGCCAGATCACGTTGTTGGAGTGTGTAGGTTAGTAATTCTCTGACTGATTCTACAGGGGTGGGAGCCTCTGAGGAATCTTGTGCGCATATGATGTAGAATTTGGGGGGGGGGGGAATCAAATACTAAAACTCTGAAAAATGCTAAAAGGACACTTTCAGCATTTGCTTTTGGAACAGCTGCATCCAGTTTCACCATTTCTAAATATCCAGCATGTTGCAAAGCATCAGATCTGATAGGGATTCTGTGTCCCTTTTCTTAGAGTGGAATTTTTGCTTTCAAATAAATTTAATTATGTAGGCAACAGGAAGGAAAAACACAGTGCAGCAAGTTCACTGACGAAGGGGGGAGGAAAACTTTTGGCATTTTTGGTAAACCTGTGAGACTGTGAGAGTAAAAGAGGGGAAGGGGAAGGCTGAGAAAATGTACATTGGAAAGTTGTGGAAACAAATCGTAGTCAGGAAAAATACAGGCATCTCTATTTGATTGGAATATGGAGAGAAACCAGAAGGTCTTTCCACCCAAGAGTGAAACAGAAACCAATTGATGCATAATGGTTGCTAGGCTGCTGAGTGAGTTCGCACTTAAACGTGGCTTGCCAAATTTTGCCAGTTTCATACTATTTAGAAAGTGGCTTGTTGGACTTGAGTTATGTTCTCCACACTGTTTTGCTGCTGCATTGTTTAGGAAGGTCTTCCTAGAAGCATGCAAATGTATTGGGGCCCCAAATGGGAAAGAGTGGTAGTTGTTACCTTCAGGACAATGTGGGGGAATTCCTATCAGCCCTTCTGAATTGAATGTCTCAGTCTGTTGATGCATCTTGCCTTCCCACTCTCCTGCTCCCCTTGTGTAGCCATGGTCAGTTCTGTTCCAGGAAGTAAGGTGGAGTGGAAAGATCCCTCCGTTCTTGAGCCACAAGGAGGGTGTGGCTGTTGCTCCAGTTTTCTAAGGGCCTTTCACAAGGGATGGGCTTATTTCCTGGCACTTATCAATCCCACCATGATCTGCTGCCTATAATCTGCTACCCTAGGTATGGGGGACGATGCGGAAGCCATGTGGAAAACACTGCCTTAATCCAAGAGCCCGAGCCTGAGTAGAACCATAGAAGCAGTGCAATTTACACAAGTGTTTACTTACTATAGGATTAGAAGGCTTGCTTCCCTTTGACTGGCAGTTGGATTTGGGACAAGGTTTTCTCCTTGGTCCTCTCTATGTAAAATGGTGAAAACAAAACAAATTGGTGCAAGTCTTGAGAGGCTGAATAACCAGCGTTATAAACGGAGTCAATGTTTTCATTTTCAAAGGGTCTCCTGTCTCAGCCAGTGTCCTCTACTGCTCATACCTGCCTATGCTTAATATGATGAGCTTGATCCTTCTAACATTCGTGTTGCATTTGTGTGTATTTTTGAAACAGACTGTCCTCCCCTAAGACAGGCCATATCTGTTTTAAGAAACTAGACAGCTAAATGGTTAGCCTGTATTATATTGCAAGTGGTATTTTTGGATAGGAAGTCCCTTCTGTGTAACACCCATGCCTCATAGGTGTCATGTATCTCTTTTACCCTGAAATACACCTGTCACTGATGATTATCTGCCAAAAAATGAGGGATCAGCTCCAGGCATATGTTGCTGCCAGGGAGAGCAGGTGGCATTGCATGGAATTAAACTTATTTTAGACTCCTCGGGTTGCACACGGAGTCTCCAGTGCGCACCCCGTGTACTACTCCCCTGTACAACGTCATTTTCTTAAACTAGACATACTGATGCATTTCCTTCCTGATTTTCCCCCTTTTATATATACCAAAGGGCAGTGCTGTGTTCCTGCAAAAATCAGCTGATGCACCTCAATGGTGCTCCCACCTGGCAGGGAACCGGCCAAAGTCCAGTGATATGACACACACTTGGCACACACATGGATCCAGATTTCCTGCCTGCCCTTTCCAGCTAAAAGAGCTTGGGTGCAAGGGGTGGGGGAAGGATTCAGCTTGAGCATGCACAGAGCAAGGTGAGGTTAAAGGAGGGAAGAGCCCGACATTGTGAGGCAGATTGTCTTACATGATTGATCCTTAAACTAAGAGATACAGCCAGCACTTTGTTACAGCATGCTAATTGTCCTGGCATGAGCTCACATCCCTTCCTTGCAAATTAGCTGGCTTTGTTTTCTGATTAGTCATTGGAAGGCTTCCTTGACAAAACTTGATTCCTCAGAAGTACTGGTAGGAAATCCTGTTGCTGAGGTGATAATGAGCTTTCAGTTTCTGTCTGCATGGGACCACCATCACACCACCACCACCCCAAAAAACCCTCCAAACTAGGTAGTCAGTGGATGTGGCTTTGTTATAGGTATTTTAAAAAAAAGTTGGTGGAACTGACTCCAATGTCCCTAGTGCTTTGTAACTATCAGCTATGTGGCTTTCATGTGGGGTGCTCTGTGCCTGCTTAGCATAGAACAACACACACACACACAAACACACACACACACACACACACAGAGAGAGAGAGAGAGAGAGAGAGAGAGAGAGAGAGAGAGAGAGAGAGAGAGAGAGAGAGAGAGAGAGAGAGAGAGAGAGAGAGAGAGAGACCAGGGAAGCCCTGAAGGATCAAGTTCAGCAGGCTTGAAGGACTGCTTTTAAGAGGCCAAGCCATGCCTTTGAAGGGCCCTCCTGCTTTCCTGCTTGGCCTGCTCCCTCAGAAGGGAATCCGAGCAGGAGCCGGGGATTTCTGCAGCTGGGGACCTGACCCCAGCTCCTGCCCGTCAGGTAAATTCAGCATGCCTGGTAGCAGACAGCACCGCAGAAGGGACACAAGCTTCGTCACACTGCCTGCTTCAGGTTGTGTGGTGTAGATGGTTCAAGTGGGCCAGAGTGACAGTCTACAAATGAAGACTCCCCATTTGATAGGGGAGGGGTTGGTCAGTTCAAAAAAATGAAATGATACAGTGGGCTACATATGTAAGACCCAGCTTACTACCATGAAGTAGCATATCTCCTAAGAAAACTGCCTTCTCGTTGTTCTAAATGCGAAAAGTTTAGTTTTTCTAAACTCACCATCTTGATTTGTTTTTATTCAAGCAGGTGGAATATAAATGCTAAATAAAGTAAAAGTAAAGCACAGACAGAAGCATCAGTCGCCTTTTCTGTGGTCAGCCTAGATCTTCTTCCCCAAACAGTCTTTTTGGTGTTCCTCTAGTAATTCTTGCAACTTATTCACCACGCATCAAGACTTTTCTGCTGCCAAGCACAACTTTTCTGCCTTTTGACTCCCTTAATATTATTTTTATTTTTGTTTTTATCTTGTTGTGTTGCTATTTTATGGTTTTATTGTATGAATTGTTTGAATGTGTTAATTGTTGTAAACTGCCCAGAGTGACCTTGCTGCCAGATGGGCGGTATAAAAATCCAATAAATAAATAAATTAACCCTTCCCATGCCTTGCCCCATCTCTATCCCCCACGCCAAGACCAACTCCTCACCACCATTCTTTCACCTGGAATGTCATCACTCATTGTTTTCTCCATCATAAAGAAGGGCTTTGTTGCAGAGTTCAACTGCCTCTCATTAACTGGAAGATTCTAGTTCACCACTCAGACTCATCAGGCGTGATTAAAGAAGAAGCTAGTCTTCATCAGTCCAACAGGTGCCATCAGGATTTTCTCCAAGTGTTGCCCCAGTTTTTTCTCTTCAGGCCAAAATGAGACAGGGGCCACCAACAAACATGGGAAACACGGGAAAATAGTAGGGGGAAAAAACAAGTTTAGGCTATTGAATCACACTTGGAATTGCCTCACCTGATCAGAGGTAGTTATTCTTATTTCAATCCTCTCCTCAGGAAGGGAGATTGGTTCATCATGATAGAGCTGTCCAATGGGTATTTTCATACTCATGATGCCAGTCACACATCCTCCACTTCACTCTTGGGTGTCAGATGTTCCAGTCGAGAATGCTTCTCCTCATCCTTGACAAATCCCCTTAAGTGTTTGCGAGATATATGGCTGCCATGGTTTTCTTCCTCAAGGTGTGTCAGTTTTCCTTTACCCAAACAACTGTTTCTGGGGTTTTTTGCATCCTAACATGAGAGGTGGAATTCACCATCTTCCTACTCCAGCAGTTTGGGCCGCTGTATCAACAAGTCCACAGTTCTGGTATAATGGGTACAGATTCTTGGTACCTCTAACTCACACAGTCATCTGTGCTGCCGGTCGCTGGGCCCATATCATCCTCAGACTCCTTGGGTTGATGGCTTCTAGCTCGTCTGTGCTTTTGTTTGCTTCAGTCATGTCTTTTGCCTGTCCCACCCTCAACCTTTCATTCACCAAGCAGTTCCCTACCACTTTCAGCACATCCTTGCCTGGTGGCTCTAAAAGAATCGGGACCAGGTTTCAGCTGCCCAGACATTTGATTCTAGTCACCATGGAAACCTCCCTGTTTGCATAGTGCTCAGCAGGTGGCTGAGAGTATAATAAATGTGTGTTGGACATTCACTCTCCCGATGTCTGAGGGCTTCAAGTGCCATTCCACTTGAGTCATGACAGCTTCCTCAGTTTTCTTTTGTGATGTTTCTGTTCTGGATCTCTGCAGTGCGGTCCTAGCCCTCCACCTTTGTCCACTACTTCTGACTGGAGTTCAGGTCCAGTCCTGATGTCTCTTTTGGGAAAGTGGCACTTCCCTTGATATTTAGTTGACATCCTCCTACCTCCACTGAATGAGTGCGCTTGTCACCTGTTATGCGTAATACACAGAGACCTTGAAGTAGGAAGGCAGCCTGTAACTCTGTTTCTTCAAGTGGACAGCTGTGATTTCGCACTGTTGCACCCGCCTGCATTGTGGGAGGTTGGACAGTGTTGTTCTGTGTGGCAGACATGGAGCTTAGGAAGCTGTGCATCTTTATGCTGTGGGCGGAGGCGGGGGGGGGTGTCTAGCCAAAAATAATAATGCAGAACTCTAGTGGATGTCTCTGCACAGTCCCCTTCCTCACTGGTATAGGTAGAGTTTGGAGTGCCCGAGGGGAAAGGCAGTTTTTGTGCCATCTCCTTCCCCCCAACCATGTCTCACCCACCCAGCAAGGGGGGCAGATTCTGGGGAAACAGTGGGGGAGGGGAAGAAGGTTCTCACCTTCTCGTGCCCTCTTTGTCGGTCTCCTTTCCAGTTAAGGCTCTCCTGTGCAAGCAGGCAGGTGTTTTTTTTCAATCATCACCTCCGTAGCATGTTTCCCCCTCTTCCTTTCCTCTGGCTAAGGCTTTGTGATTGTTAGCCCAGGGCAAGGAGGAGAGGGAAGCCGGCAATGGATTTCCCCCCCCCCCAAGCAACACGCTTCCCTCTTCTCCTTTCTCCAGGCTAACAATCACCAAGCCTTAGTGGGGGGGGGGGAAGCAATCGACAGAGGTGCTACTTGGAAAAACAAACATTGCCTGCTTCCCTCTCCTCCTTTCCTTGACTAAGGATCACCAAGCCTTAATGGAGTGAAAGGAGGACTGCTGGCAGGATGGCGCATGGCTTCCTCCTCCTGCTCCCTCTCTAGATGCCCCCAGGGCAAATGCACTCTTCCACCCCTCCCTAGTTACGCCAGTTCCCTTCCTATGTGTGTGAATTCACAATAATCACTTTGGGGAAAATGCACCACTGCTTCAGGTAATTAACCTTAGAGTCATCAGATCATTTGGTATTGAAGACCTGTGTTAGAATTCTGTTTCAATTTTCCACATGCCTTTCCTCAAGGAAAGACTAGTGATAAAATCCCCTTTTGTCTCCTCCTGCTTTCTAGGGAAAGGCCGCTACGGAGAAGTCTGGCGAGGGCAATGGCAAGGAGAAAATGTTGCTGTCAAAATCTTCTCTTCCCGAGATGAAAAGTCCTGGTTCAGGGAAACAGAATTATATAACACTGTGTTGCTGAGGCATGAAAACATTTTAGGTAAGGAGATAAATAGTACTGCTATGTACATAAATCACCTGGAGGGGATTAAAAAGAATTGGTTCCGAGCCCATGGAAGACTGTCTTTCTCTTTAGAACAAAGATTTTACTAGTTTTACTTCATCAAGAAAAAAAAAACTTGAGAATAATGTATCAAACTAGACCATCCAGTTCTTTGGGATGCGAACCATACTCATGGAAACAGTTCTCCCCTAGAAAACAAAATCTATCATTTTATATGTTTTTTTAAATATATCTGTGTAATTATCTACGTAAAGACCTTAATGTATACAGTGGATCTGATATTGCAGATAAAATGTAGTGTTTGTTAGTTGAAACAAGACACTACAGACCTGTGCTCTGGACTTGTCAGATGTTATTTAATTTTAAAAAGTATTTTAGGGAAGTCTGCTCTAGATTCAGGGCTACATTTTCGTTTCTCTGTTCTTCTTCAGCCACGTTGACTCCCACATGGCAGGAGTTTAAAAAGGGTGACTGTCGGAGAATGGAAGAGAGTTTCCCTTCCATATAGGGTGGGGATAGAAAGACAGAACTTAGCTGTAGGTCAAATAATAAATTTCGCATACAATTCAGATTGTCTTCTGATAAGCAGGCTAGTTGAGCTAATTTCTCTTACTTTGAGCCTGCATATGTTTTGACCTTCAACTCCAAGAATCTATGACCACTTGCATTCAAGCTTCCCAGAACTGTAGTCTGAACATCTGGAGGGCTGAAGCTTAATGCATGCCTTGCTCAACCCGGCTGGCATTGTTCCTTGCATTTGTGTGTTCGAAGGAGGTGCTCAAGGGTGTCCTTCCACAGAAAGGGATGGGTAGGAAAGCATCCCGTAGGTCATCTGATCTTTCTTTGGTATGTTTCCTGTTTTTACCTTTTAGGTTTCATTGCCTCTGATATGACCTCTAGGAATTCCAGCACTCAGTTGTGGTTAATTACACACTACCACGAAATGGGCTCTTTGTATGACTATCTACAACTCACGACCCTAGACACAGTGGGCTGCCTACGGATAGTCTTGTCCATCGCTAGTGGCCTTGCTCATTTGCACATAGAGATATTTGGGACCCAAGGAAAACCGGCCATTGCTCATCGAGACTTGAAGAGTAAAAATATCCTGGTGAAGAAAAATGGACAGTGTTGCATAGCAGATCTTGGTGAGCAGCTTCTTTGTTTTCCTTCTTTTAAAATGCTAATTGGATACTGGGCAGTTTTATGATATCCTAATGCATTGGTTCCCAACTTTGGGTAACCCAGTGTTCTTGGACTGCAACTCCCAGGAGCCTCCACTACCAGCTGTACTGGCCAGGATTTCTGGGAATTGAAGTCCAAGAACACCTGGGATACCCATGGTTGGGAACCACCATTCTAATGCAATTTCTGAGAGGTTGTCTTTAGCATCATCGTGAAAAAGTGCTTCAGCATCCACTAGAGGGCGCTTTCAATTTTAAAAAAAACACCCTCATATTTCTGTTTTGTAAATCTTGTACTGTTTTCAGATATTACATTGTAAAGCTCTGAGTGTTTACTATGCATCCTTTTGGAGATTTAATAGTATACTAATAAAAATGGATGGGAAGAAGCCTGAAATGGATTGTTGAAAACTTTATTTTGTGTTTCAAAGAGAAAATAGAAAGATTTATATATTTCCCATCAACTTAAACTAGGTTAGCAGCATCTAGCTCAGGATTTGACACTGACTTTGTCAAATCCTGAAATCTTCATTCAGTTGTCAGTAGTTGCCTTTTATCCCGAAATCACTTTAATGTGTTGGTGTCGGTGGGTTGTTGTAATGGTGTTTCCTAGTGGGTTGTTGTAATGGCGTGGTTAGTGCTACAGGTTACCATCCAACAGCATAATTAAAGCACAACCTTGTGGTTTCATCGTGCAGGCAGGCAGGCAGGCACGCGTGCACACACACACACGGGGGTGGGGGGAGCTACAGCTCCTAGGATCCCACAGGAGTGAGATATCACATGTCTGGATGTGGATCTCATGAAGTTATTTGTTTAGCTCTGCATACAATGCCTATGAAGTCCTGTTTCCACTCACTATAGTTAAAATTGTCTACAGGTTGTCCAGGGTTAAGTGATACATGGTGCATTGTGGTTAATTCAGAATGAAGGAGCAGGTCTAGACCTGTCCTCCTGAAGGAGGAGAGGTAAGGGGAAGGAACAAGGTTTTTACTAAAGTTTTGTCCCATTTTTTGCTGGACACAATTCACACAAACACATGTAAAATGTCGGAATAAGTCTACTATTATGTCTGATTATCAACATTGGCTCCTTTTGCTCTTCTCCCCATGAATGTGTTTGTTGATTCTGCTAGATCAGCAGTGGGTAACCCAGATGTTCTTGGACTGCAACTCCCCCCCCAGCATGTTAGGTACTCATTTTACCAACCGTGGAGGGATACAAGGCTTAGTCAACCATGAACTGGCTACCTGGAAATGAACCCCAGGTTCTGAGTGCAGTTTTGACTGCAGTACAACAGTTTAACCACCGACTCATGAAGTACACTGGATAGTGATGGTTCCTTGGAATTGCAGCTCAAAAACACCTGGATTACACAAGTGCTCAATGACCACTGCTAGATGGCTTACTTCATTGTTGGGAAATGTTACAAGAGTAGCATATGAGTCTACCTTAGGCGGAAATAGTCCTGCTCAATCCCCCACCCAGCAAAAGAATGATTTGTCATCTAAGAGTATCAGTTCTCGAATAGGCCAAGATAATATTTGGGGATGCATAATTTGGGAAATGGCTCTGCTTTTCTTTTCTGACTTGAAACGATTACAGGAATGACCAACAGCAATACTTACTGCACAAGGACTGTTCTACTTGTGATTACAGGCCTGGCAGTCATGCACTCTCAAAGCACCAATCAGTTGGATGTGGGCAACAACCCTCGTGTGGGTACCAAGCGCTACATGGCTCCAGAAGTCTTAGATGAAACCATCCAAGTGGACTGCTTTGACTCTTACAAAAGAGTTGATATTTGGGCGTATGGACTGGTTCTTTGGGAAGTGGCCAGGCGCATGGTTAGCAATGGTATGTCAATATATTGTTTCCTGAGCATGCTCTGTTACTTTCGAAAACAAATGGGCCATTTAATTGGGAAAATCTCTATTGTGCCCTGTTAGTTTAAGATGTTTTTATGTGTTGTTTCTACACATTTGCTCTCGCAGAAGTCTGAGGTCCCAACTACTTAGCAAGAGGACTGTTGTGAATGTGGATATCATGCTGAGGTATTTTAAGAGGGTCTCTCCTGGCAATCTTAATGGCTGGACCGTCTCATAATGCGGCAGGTAGTCCCTCAGACTGCCAGATCCCAAACCATTTAGGGCTCTAAGGGTTAAAACCAACAATTTAAATTGGGCCTGGTAAGCAACTGACAACCAATGAAGGTCTTTCAGTATCGAGGTCATGTGATTATACCACCATGCATCAATTTGTAGCCCAGGTTGCACTGAATGCAGATCCTGCACCCTCTTCAGGAGTTACTGTGTGTTGCACTAGATGACGTGTAGTATAACTAAGGCGTGGATGACTGTTGCTAAGTCTGGTGGACTCAAGAAAAGTCATAGCTTGCACTTTAAAATGGAGTTGTGCAAAGGCATTCCTCAGCATTGCTTCTTCCTGGGAGCCGAGAAACATACTCATTCCCACTCCCTTCTATATATTTCTCCCCTCTTCAATTCTTTTTATGAAAATGAGGTTTTTATTTTATTTTTATTTAATACAGTGGAGATGAAATATGAATAATAGTTAAGTCTGGATTTTTAAACTTTTTTGTATATATTTTTTTTGTTCCACGTAAACTAGTAAATAGTTCAGGAGATTGTTACTCCATTTGTTACTTACAATTGCAAATAAATATTTAAAAAGTAAATTCTGTTTGGATACACTATATTTTCATATGCTAGTTGTGATAATTTTCTGCTAAGTCAAATTGTCCATAGTCATATTTTATGTTTCTAAAATAACAGAATGACTTTCAAGCGGTAAAAGGGGGGGGAGTACTAATGTACCTTTTTTGAAAATTTTTCCAAAAATGTCCTTTTTTTCTGGGGGGAAAACCCATTTTTTTCTGAGCTTTAAAATTTCCTGAAATTTTACATCTCTATTCCTGAGTAGAGATTTCATAAGAGGAAAGGGCATTATAGCACTTGAAGGGTATTATAATTTAAAAAACAAAAGCCAGTGAAAGAGGGCATGTTAGAGGGCTATGGAATTATTCATGGGTGTGGAGAAGGTAGATTAAGAATTTTTCATTTGTGTTCATAATAGTATCTTGTGTAAAATTGTATTCTAAATCTTACCATGTATGGAACACCCTGTCGTGGGGGAGACATGATGGCCATTAGCTTAGATGGCTTTTTAAAAAGAATTTGACAGTTTCGCGGAGGGTCGGTGTGTCAGTGGTGACTTGGTTTAGTGGCTATGTACACCAGCATAGGAATGTACCTTTCCTATGGAATACCAGCTCTGGGAGTTTCTGTTGTCTTCCTCTGTTGAGCTTTGTGGAAGCATCGGTTTGGCCACTAGAAAGGAAGATGCTGAAGAAGATGAACCTTCGGTATGAGCTAGCAGGCTCTTCATGTGATGAAGCTCCTTATAGTAAAATGCAAATATTGTCCAGCCTTTTTCATTGCATGAGTGTGTGGTGGGGGGTGGACGTGTGTCAGTGAGAGAGTTAAGGTTGGGTGTGACTTGATAGGTTTTCATCCTTGCCCTGTAAGTGCCATACGATGTAGTATCAATGTATTTTATTTATTCATTTTTAAATTTTAAAAACAGCCTAGTTACTAAAGCTGCTTTTAATGTTTAACTTTTTTTAAAAAAAACATACATTTCCACAAACAACCAAAACCACTCACGCACAAGGCATAGATATGATTACAGGCATACATTGTGCCGTTTTGGCTAACCAAAATCTGACAGAGTTGAGGAAACAGTCTTGCAAGGCCAGTGACTGTGGCAGAGGGAATATGGGATTAACAGCAGCAGCATGGTTTAATTCCTTCCTAGCCTTCCTGCAGAGGCATGGCTCCAGCAAAGGGGGTGGGTGGTTGGGATTGGGTAGCTAAGTCATGGTGAGACTTGTTTCATGTTGTGAAATGAACTGCACGTCCTATTCCTGGGGATGGTTCACCAATCATAGCGAAATCATTTTCAACAGGCTATGCTCTACTATTTTCAATGGCCTTTTAATCTGTGTACAGATTTTTGGACTGGTGCAAGTGGAAGCTGTGTGTGTCCCCCCTCAGTCCCCATCTTAAAATAATTAAGGTGATGTGGATTATTTTGGATGACTCGGAATTCTTAAGATTGAGTTCTTAGTCTAAAGCTGCTTAAAAAGAGGTAGTTCATTTGATTCTAATTACAGCTTCCCCACCGTAAAGTGGAAGAGGTGTTTTTGTTTTTTGCTTTTCCAGAACAGTGGGAGGAACCTCCATTGAAAAACTCAATATATAGCACATAACTCATTCTTTCAAGATTATTGGCTGAAATTTTGTTTCACAGATGTGGACAACCTTGTTTCTCAATTCTTGGAGCCCTGAGGGTTATTTCGTGTGTGGCACTTGGTGACCTCCAAGAATTTAAGCTGTAACATTAAGGTTACTTTGTCTGCATTTCTTTCTTCACTTTGTCTGAAATTGCTTGCTGTAGTTTTCTGACTTAAAGCAGCCTCTCAAGCATTATGGGGCAAGAAAACAGAATTGTCCTTTCCTTGATGACAAAAGCAATTTTTTGTTTTAGGGTACTATCTCATGAGCAGTTTGATCTGGTTTTTACTTACAAGTAATCCAGCTCAAAAATATGTGTCCCCATGACCATCAAGATTTTTTTTAAAGAAAACTGGTTCAAAGCATTCTGCTTATATACCGCCCCATACCACTTGGCTCAGCCAAAACAAAGTTTTAAAATTGCTTAGAATCAAACTTTAAAATGCAGTTTTAGGGCGTGGGAACATTGATTTGTTTATTGATACCATGCCCATGAGGACACTGTAACCAAGTCTTCAGTCATGTGATGACTTTAGAGTAAATGGTTGTTGCATGCTTGTTTGCTTTTTGTTTAACTGTACAGTAGGTCAGTCTTTCCTGTTATCTGGGAGTTCAGAACACATAACTTTCCATTGACTGAACTCTGTTGTGAGCTCTACGTGCATTACAAAAGGGTGTTATCAGCAACGTCAAATGATGAAAGGCTTCCTTTGCCTATTTCAGGGTGCATGGAATCATGATTTTAATCACTAGTCAGTAAGGCTCAATTTAAATCATGATTTTCTACATAAAGACTCGTTTTTTGCTGGAGTTGTTTTAATCTTAATATTTGCAACCAGATGAAGGATTCATTTTAGAATAATAATTTTTCAAATTACTTTTACAGTTATATCAGAAAATTACTGATTTGGTGGTTATATAGCATTATATACCATTACAAATACATAGATAATTTTGAAATGATTGCAAGGTGAACTATCTCCAGTTTAATAGGTTAATCATTCACATTTGGACAACTGTTCTTTTGTACTTTATTGGAAGGAGAAAAATAATCATTACCTTAATAATAATTTAAATAGTTTTATTTAACCCAAACAATAACATTATATAGCAATGTATACTTGTATTTTCTTAAACATCCATGCTTGTTAACTGATGTGATTAAAATATCTTTAAAAAAAACTTATACTGACAGTCTCTATAGATTCCCAAACTGGGTCTCTTTTATGGGCTGCTGCCATTACAGGTTTTTCTCCTCAAGGAAGAGAGTAAAAATGATAACCCTCAGGCCGTTATACACATAAAGATCTCAAGATGTGGAGTATTGTGCTCAAAAGGTTTCACTTCCATTTTATTGTTTGCCTCTTACTCCTCAAACTTTGCTCCTTGTGCAGACCTATTCCATTCTAAACAACCATCTATTCATTGAACGTCTTGAAATGTAGTCCTTAAGAGGTAAGGGGGTTGATTCTGTGTACATAGATTTGCAGAGGAATAATGGGATTAAGGTATTTTACTCAATTCTGGTGTTTATTTTATAACATTTTTTGCTATGAAGGAGGCATGTTATCATTGCAGACCCAAATGCACAGTTTTGAAAATAGCTTCTAGATAATAAAAAAAATGCCCTGAATAATCAGAAACCTCTGGGAGAGCATGACATTGTGAATGGATTGATACAGCTTTATGCTACAAAATCAAAAACTAATTTCATGATGAATAAACCTTTGGACTATAATGTATCTTAACTAGAATATGGTCTTTAGAGGGATTTATCATCAAAAAGCATTTAAATTTTAAAAATCCAATTTAAATCAAAAATCAATTTAAATCAAAAACAATTTAAATTTTAAAAATCCAATTTTAATTTTTTTTAAATCATTGATTTTTATCCACCCTGGCTTATTGCGATTTGCAACATTAATGGGAATTAGCACTCAGTGGTTTCTGCCCTTCATCAGCAGTGCCCATTGAGTGGTGAGGCTTTTCCAAGGAGAAAGGTGGGCTAAAAATATTCAAAAATAAAAATAGATAGATAGATAGATAGATAGATAGATAGATAGATAGATAGATAGATAGATAGATAGATAGATAGATAGATAGATAGATAGATAGATAGAAACCTGAAGCCTTACAGTCTGTCTTCAAAGTCTGGTCTCATTCTCTTTCATTGAATGGATAAACATATCACTGGAGAAGATGTCCTTCAAATAATTGGGTGTATTGTTTTAAGGTGAAAACTCGGTTCCATCGTCCCCATTCCACCCTGAAATGGTTGGTGCAAGAGAGGTACCATAGCTCACATTTGTACGGTCATTTTGTAGCCATCAGATGAGACATTATCACAGCCTTCCTCCATGGCCCAAATTGAGTTGCAGCTTCTGCTCTTGCTCTTGGCTGCCCAAGGAGATGGGTGAGCATTAGAAAGAAGGAAGAAATGAACTTGGCATCTTCAGTTCATAGGAGTTGAGTGGTCGCTGTTCCTCCTTCATTCGAGAGGGAGACCAGAGAAGAGAAGGAACAACTTGACCACCTACCTTCTTTCTTTCAGCTTTTCATTTTACAGAAGAGATGCCACCACCTCTTCTGTGAATTCAAAAGCCCAGGAGAGAGCTGGCTAGTGGGACCGAAAAGATGCTAGCGCTGCTTGCACCTCAACATCTTAGCTTAGCTTTGCTTTTCCCTCAGCGTTGTGCCGAGTGTCCTGTCCACCACATTGGGGAAGAGTAACCTATGGAGGTCATTTCAGACCATTCTCAAGGATAGCCATTGGCCTACAGGGAAGGTTTAACTAGCATCCATATTGGAAAGTGTAGCCCTGTAACCTCTGCTTGCTGCTAATTTTATAGCCTGTATGTTGTGGCCTTGGGGATATTTATTTCTTTAAATGTTGCATTTACTTCTGGATGAATGGGGGGAAGAACAATGTCAAGGTTCAAAATAACTGAGTAGTTTAGAGTTGATGTTGCCTTCCTGGCTTTATTTTAATAGTTCTGAAGCCAACTGCAGTCCCCTAGGACCCCCCCCCCCCCCCCCCCAAAGTTGGCTGTATTAATTAAAAAGAAAAAATATGGGGTAAAAGCCAGACAACTCCTGGTTCTATTGTAATACAGTCAGAAGGGAAGTTGAAAATACATCTCAATGATCAATTGTGTAAATCTGAGGGTCTTGTAGATGTAAAAGTCAAAGCTATTCAACATTGTGTTTCATTATGATCGAGAATATTCCTCACAGGGAGGAAGTCTTCTGTTTAAACTGTAACCCTGAAAGCAAAAAGTTATGATAGAGGTTGCGCACCAGCAGGCCAAAAACTACATATGAAACTGCCTTCTTCTACGATATAGTTTGTATCGTAGTTTCTCTCCTAAATTGATGTTGCAGCATCATTCCACTAGTCACCCCTCTCCTTGTATAATGGTATAGTCATGGCATAGATGAGTTGAAATGAAAAAGTCAACAGTTCTGATAGTGTCAGCAGATTTCCTGTATAGTGCAATCTGCATAATCTTAATTAATCCAATGGATCCACATCTGAAGGAAAGGACTCTTGTTTACCTAATATCCCATGGAATGATCTTGTGGAGTTATCCCTGACTTGCAAAACTGCAAGCATGAGGTCACTGGAGCAAATAGTACATGCAGAACACTCTGTCTGTTGAGGTGTTACACCGCTGTACATGTGTGAAGAGGATTCTTCCTTTTGTATTTAATGGGGAAGCAAAAACAAATTTCTCTTTACAGAACCAAAGAGCGGAGCTCACTTCTTGTGTTTACTTGGAGTGGGAGTTAAGGTACAAAAAGGGGCACCAATGTGTACGTGTTTTGTATGACGGGACGGGATTTGATTTGTAGTCAGAATAGCGTTGCGGGGAATGTAGGTATAGCTTCAAGCCTAGCATGCTTATAATCATTTTTTTTCCTGGAAATGTTCCTGATTTGGAACTGAAGTCATCAACGTTGAGAAGAGAAAAACTATTTACATAGGACAGTATAAAATAGCAAAATATTTTTTAAAGAAACTATATGAATAACCAAAGCGGACAGCTAAGAACTATATAAAAATTGGGACTAATTGCAAAGCAGACTGGTTTGCTGCAAGCAGTTGTTGGATTTTTGAGCAGGCTGTGCCAATTCAGAAAAGGGGAGGAGTTATTGTTTAAAGTTGTCTCTTAAAGAGGTAGATCCTACATATTACACATTGGGCAAAGTCTCGCTTAGCATAGGAAATTGCACTACAACGGGCACTTTGAAATCAGTGGGGATTTGGTGAGTCAACTTATCTTCAAGTTTAATTGATTTGAATGAGCTACACTAGGAGTAACTTACTATGCAAAAGTAGGTTGAAGTGAGAGTAGGCTGATTTGACTCAATGGAATTTGCAAAGGAATTGACTCACCAAATCATCATTCACTCATTGGATCTACCTCACTGTGATTTGCTACAGCAAGGAACAGGATTTTGGCTATTGTTACTCATATATCTGCTTTCTACAAGGTGTTCTCCTCAGGGTCTTTTCCTATATTCCAGGATCAGGAGTGTTTTTCCAAAAGCTTGGCCCTTCCAAGGAAGAGTAGCATTTTTAATACCATAATTGCCACTATACTTTGTGTACTTGAGTCAAGTAGAGACCTCAAGCTGTCAGGAGGCAGAAGATGGTAGTACTGAGTGGTAGAACTGCATCACTGGCAGATAATAGCAACAATAAAAAGGTTATGCCTCCTCCCCTGAAAGGAAACTGGGGGAGGCAATTTGGAAATCAATCATCAACCATAACTATACAGGAGTAGACCTGCTTTATATAATTTGGTATTAAAATATGTATAATTTATACAACATCTATAATCTACCTTTTATGGCACATTACCTTTTCAAGGTGATTTGCAAACAAGAATGTAACACACACACACACACACACACATTGTAAACACTATATATTGCATGTTACTGATTGTGGGAAAGTCAGGGAAGGGGTGGACATTGAGGAGTGAGTAAAGAGAGAGGAGGTGGGACCAAGATGTGTTGCTGGTGTGCTCTTTGACTCCTCGAGTGCTCAGGGGCTTTTCTCTGAATCAGGACCAAAGCCCAATTGCTTCATCTTCATCCATTCCCCTCCATTATTTAGGATGCCTCTTCAGGATTTCCATAACCCGCTTGAGAGTTGGAGATGGAAAAGAACAAAAAAGCTGCATATCAGCCACTTAATTGATGATGGTGGTGGTGATTTTAGCCCAGATTTGTAAATAACATCTCAAGGGTTTCATGTGTATTTGGGTCTGGGCAACTGTGATTAGTAAGATGTTTGGGGAATGAAACTGCATATACCCTCATAGTTGACTGTGCTAACTAAAAGTTATGGGGGATTGTAGGCTGCAAACATCAGGAGGTTTCCAGATTTCAACCCTTGATATAAATGTTAGGAAGTATGGGGGACAAAGCAGAACAGTGATGCACCCCAAAGGCAAGTGACTGAGTAGTGGAATCTTCCTCCCTCCCTCCCAGAGCATTTTGAAATGAAAAATGAAAAATTATGGATGCATATGAAATATAGGCAATATTAAAAACAAATCAAAATGTTATGATAATTAGATTGGTTTTGACCAGAAGTGGGCTACTTCAGTAGTGTTATCTTGTCCATTTGCTAGATCTTCATTTGCACATGTGATGTATAGGTTTTCTGCAATCATCTGAAGCTCTATTAAACCAGAAGAGGCTGGACTTAATGAATCAATAAACCCTGCCGAATGTTTCCCACCCAGACAAGACTCTGGCTGGATGTTCTGCAAGTCATTTAATAGCTTTGAAATGATGTAACAAGATTAAAAAATGATCAACTAATGAAATAAAAATGTTTCTGTTTAACAGCAGTACCTGTTGCCTTTCAGTGACAGTTAGGATAACCAAATGATTAAAAAAAAAACCTTATGAAAACAAAACCATAACACGACACATTGTGCTAACCCCATTCAAAAGCCAACTACACACAATGGAAAATACTCCCAGAGAATGCATACCTGCAGTAGGACCTAGTGTGTGGTGTGTGCAGTGGCACACAGAAGTCTCCTAGCTGTACTAAGCGATTGAAGCTTTGGGACCTTCGTCATGCACCTGGCATCTGAATGTGAGCATTGGCAGAAGTAAAAACTGCTTCACTGAACTGGCAGCAACTCCATGCACACCGTGGAGTCCCAGCTGGGATCACCAGAAGCTGCCATTTGCTTTTTCCATATATCCCCAAGAGCACACAATAAAATTAATGGCTAGAAAGGGCTGAAGAACGAGAAAAGAGGAAGTTAGAAGGGCTTAATTTGGGATTTCATTAACATCCAATAATTTTTTTTTAATGCCCAGTTCCAGAATCATGTGTGTGAGCCATAATCTTTCAGGTCCTTTTCTTTCCTCTTTTCCTAGGTTATTATTGGGGGTTTTCCAGATCCACTTTGCCCCCCCCCCTCAATTTACTCCTAAAGCCTAGTCCAGTGATGGCGAACCTTTTGGAGACCGAGTGCCCAAACTGATTCAAAACCCACTAATTTTTTGCAAAGTGCCAATACAGCCATTTAACCTGAGTACAGGTGGCTGTGAAGGGGTGATGTTGGGTGCCCACAGAAAGGGCTCTGAGTGCCACCTTTGGCACCCGTGCCATAGGTTTGCTAACCCTGGCCTAGTGTTTCTCAAATGGTTATGCTGGCCTTGTGGAAATTGCTGGTCAACAACAGTTGGAAGGGCAACCAGCATTGTTAAGAGATCAAAATAGAATGTTGAATGTTTATGTGACTACAAACCAGATACCCTGATCATTTATGATGTTCTGTCACACATTGGAAGATGAAGCCAGCAGGACACCTTCTGTTATTCCATAGAGGATGTGAATGCTCTGTTTTGGAGTACGTCTCGTAATTCAGGAGTGAGGTATAGCTTGGATGTCTTCTGTTGAGCTGTGGTCCATCCTGTGTCATTCTAAATAGCTAAATATTCGCTATTTGGGGTATAGATATATATGTTATTTCTCTTCATATTTATAAAAAACTCTTTAGGCTTCTTAGTTATTTGTTTTTCACTACATATGTTTTTCTTTGCAAGAGTACAGAGCTGAGTACTGAAACCACGGGGGAGGGGGGCTGAGTGATTAATGCCTTCATTGTATTATGCTATTAAAATGTTATTTCATAATATCAGTGAGAGAGGTCACAACTGTTGCACATTGGATAACCCTAATACTAGTGTAACCATATACTGTACTGAACTTTGTGTCACTAATGAAGATTTATGCAATGTTCTCAAATGTGTGTGGATTTCCCCTCCTTCCCCTAATTACCTTTTTTCTGGTTGTAGGTATTGTGGAAGATTATAAACCTCCATTTTATGACGTGGTTCCTAATGACCCTAGTTTTGAAGACATGAGGAAAGTAGTCTGTGTGGATCAGCAAAGACCAAACATTCCCAACAGATGGTTTTCAGACCCTGTAAGTATGCCCATATTGTACAGCCATATTTTCTACCTAATTATCTGCGGTGAATTATTTTTAACCATCTGGTATTTTCTTCCATATATGGACTACAGGGCAAATGAAATGCGAGAGTGGCAATTGCATTTGTTTAATCAGCAGCATGCCGTAATCTTATATAACGTAGCTGCTCTGCCCTTCCTGGTAGGTTCACTGAAAACAAACACAGTCTTAAGAAGTTCCATGGAGGAAGAAGTCTTTTTATAGCATTTGGGGCAGAGAAAAAGCTTTTCACCCCTTTGCCTTTACTGCTTGTTCGAAGACACACGGAGCCCTAATAAAACCTTTCATTCATTGCTAGAATGGGAATTTACAGGGTCCATCTAGTCAGAAGATGGTACACACGCACAATGTTCACTAACCTTAATGCTTGAAATTAGTGGCTCGGTTTGTACCAAATCTTGATTTGTAAGACCAATATTCAACGACTCAAAAATAGCTTGAGGCTCCCATTTCCAGGTAGGCCAGAGTTTAGAGCCACTTTGTGCCTTCTGATTCCCATTGGTCTGTCAATTCAGACATCTTTCCAGACTCAGGTTTCTGACCCTGGTGTTGTGGCTGAGTGCAAACAAACCCTGTCAATTCCAACTTCAGGCCAAATCATGGTTTGTTTTCCTTAGCCACAGTGGGAGTGGTGTCTAAGTAAATTTTTTAAGATGATGAAATTAAACCTGGTCGTGCTGATCCCCACTGTGCTTGGTTTGTTTCTTTTCAGACGTTAACTTCCCTTGCCAAGTTGATGAAGGAATGCTGGTATCACAACCCATCGGCAAGATTAACAGCTCTGCGTATCAAAAAGACCTTGACCAAAATTGATAATTCCCTAGATAAGCTGAAAGCTGACTGTTGATAACACCCGGCAGTGCTGTCCAGATGTAAAGGCTGTGTCTAGCACAGAACTACAGCTTGGGGAAATCTAGGGTGGGCCCCAAGTGTCTTCAAGCCTATGTGACATTGTTTACCTAAACCAGCCATCGGAGTGGAAATGAAATCATGTGAGCCTTGAGTGGTGGCCTACCTTGGCATTTTTACAAATGGCCCATCTGAAACACTGAACATTGAATATGCGGTAGCCTATGGAAGGGAGACGGAAGTTCTAAGAAAAATTTGGGGGCATTAAAACCATGGCTTTTACCTGTTTTTTTTTTTAAAATAATAATGAAAAGATCGAAAAAGTAAAGTACATGTTTCTTGCTCCCGAGTTAAATAACCTGGAAGCAGTCAACTCAAATCCGCAACATTGCCTGCGCTTTTCTTCTTTATTGCACTAGGGATTCTTTGCATTCCTTAATTGCACTGTTACTGTTTAGTTTTTAAAGACATGAGTTTCCAAAAATAGGGTTGGCTGTGTACTCATTGGTCTGTGTTTCTGACTAGTAGGAAATCAGTCTGGGGAAATCGAACCTGTAACTGTCTCTCTTTCCTCCTTCATTTTCTTTTCTATTGTTTAAGATGTATTTTACGTATGTGTACTGTTTACAATAATGCTGGACACTAGGAATTATTGTTTAAAAGGAAACTTGCAGATTTTATTTATTGCTAGTGTGCTTAAAAGGTTCCTTTTTAACAAAAAAAGCTGAGGAAAGTGCATACAGTTAAATCTTATTTTTTATGTGGCTTCTATAATTTCTTACAGACTATTTTTTGGTAGCATGGTATAACCTGAAACAGCCTCACTTCTCTCCCTCCCATGTATTATCATTTTAGACATTTTAATCACCTTTTTAAGTGCTTCACATGTTATATGTGTGTGGTCTGTAACATATATTTTCCGTTCAAAATATGCAGAACATTTATATACAAATATATATTATATATATCTTAAATATAAAGCCATTACCCGAAAGATGCCACATCTAGTACCTTATTGAACTAGAGGTGGGGAACAGCAGAGGGAAAATTGTAGGGCAGTAGGGTCATAGATCACACGGGAAAGTGCATTTTTTGTTCTTGTTCTGGGCTTTACATATAATATGCATTTGAAGTCTGCCAGGGGAGGGGGGGAAGCAATATTTTTTTTAACTTTTACGTTTTGTATTTCACAATTCTTTGTATAATAGAGAGAATATTTTCACGTCCAGCGGAAGAAAGTGTTTCCTCATTCTGTGCTAGTGCCTCTGAAGACAAATGCCATACAATTGTGCATCACCAGCATCTATCCACATAGGATTCTCACCCCTTGGCTGTCACTTCTAAAGCCAGCAGACCTGTGTGGTGGAGGGGACCTCGCTAAGGACCTCCAGAAGCAATTCTTCACACAAGCAATGGAGCTATGCTGGAGCTGTGGCCTTGCAGTGACATAAATTGTTGTGTGATGATGTATGGACAAATCAGATCATGCTGTTCTTATTTTGTTTTGTTTTGTTTCTGTTTTTAAATTTTGAGTTTCCTGAGTAAAGAATTTTGATCCCAGCGCCTTGCCCTTGCCTTATGCTGCACAAGCTGCCCTCAGGGAGCTGTCCTAGTGAAATCGGTGGGGGCTCAAGGGAGATATCTGTGATCTTTAAAAACGAGCACACAGCTACTCGTTTGTTGAGAACTCAATGGAAGGAGCTTTATTTCAAAATGAGCCTTGTCAATAAGACAGTGCCATTGGAATTTCTCTCCACCACCCCCATGGGAAGAACGTTGGTTTCCGCCTTTGTGCTTCTGTTGTGAAAGCATGAAGATGGTGCAAAATGCTGCCTTTGTCTAGGAAGAAGAAATCCAAGATGGAGGTAGGCAGGCTGCAGTTTGTTATGCTGACATTCAGAGATACCTGTTGGCCAGATACTTCATGTCATTGGATGTTATCTCTGCAGTATGTGATAATAGTATGTGGAGGCCAAGCATCAAAAGATGACAACTTAATTGGCAACTGGAAAAATCTCTCACCTCAGAAACCTCTTCAGCATGGAAGGTCAGTGGAACCACCCGTGTCCTGGTGTGCTAGATTTAATCGGTAAAGAGGCTTTTAATATAGAAGAGCATTTAGTCCTGCAGGCATTTATCTGTATAACTTGACCTTCTACAGTCTTGGGAGTGCAGTGCTGTTTTCACTTCACTTTTAATAATATGTTGTGAAAAGTAGAGGAGGCCTCCAGGCATCTGAGGGGTTAAATAAGGAAAAGCTGTACTGGAAGGGAGTCAGTATAAAATGGGATCTGATGCATTTGTTCCTGATGTTTCCACAGTTTCGTTATGCAGCTAAGGGCATTTAACCAAATCAAAGGAAAAAATAAATTATTCTCCCTTTTTCTTCCTTTTAGTTGTTACTGAATATTTTAACAAATCCATTTAGAGACAACTTCTCTAGAGTGAAACAGATCCCATGAATTATTTTGATGCTTGAGATATGTCTGATCCTAATACTCTTTTGAACTGCTAAAGAGGAGGCTTTTAAAGGGCTTACAGTGGCTCTTTCACTGGGTTTGGATATTCACACCCAGACATATAGTTACCAGGAGATGGAAGCTCATTCTTATTGGGGGCTTTTGGAAGAAGGCCCCTGGCAAGGAATGGGTTTCTCTGTTTCAGGTCCTTTGTGAGGGTGTATTTTGCATTTGTTTGTTTGTTTTTAACCCTGGCACAGTGCATTCTTCCCCCACACCCTTCAAATGAGTGGCACATTTCCAGCCATGGACTGTTTTGGATGCCAGATCCTGAGTTGTTTAGCGCAATCATGGAGCCATCCTTCCTTGCTTAAAGAAGTTTTCAATGTGAGTCCTTGTGAGAAAATGTAGTCGCTGCTTCCATGTGAAAGATTCAGAATCGGTGGCAACATTGTTTTGGGTTTGTTAATTGGAATGGGAATTCCATCTGTTTCTTTGCCTCCCCTCCTCCATGAGTTGGGTACTTATTTTGCCAACCTCAGAAAGATGGAAGGTTGGGTGAACCTGGAACTGGCTAACAGGGTTTGAACTCCAGGTCATGAGTAGAGTTTGGCTTCAGTAGATCATGTTAACCCCTGCACCACAAGACTCTGTATCACACGACCTGAAACTCTTGTTCTCCAATTCTATTTTTAAATTTTTTAAAAATATTCCCAAGGAAGAGATTGTGGCCTTTAATGTAAAGAATGTACAGTGAAGTTGTGACTTGTGCAATAAAAAGGGTTGCTATATGCTCTTAAGTCACCTCTGGCTTATGGCAACCCTATAAATGAGAAATCTCCAGAATGTCCTGCTCTCAGCACCCTTGATCAGCTCTTGTAAACTCAAGCCTGTGGCTTCCTTTTGGGAACCAGTCCATTTCATATTTGATCCTCCTCTTTTCCTATTGCCTCCTATCTTTCCCATCATTACTGTCTTTTCCGGAGAAGCATGCCCTCGTATGATGTGTCCCAAACTGGTACTTTTCTCACTTTTATGTTTAACTGCAAAATTAACCTGCTGTTTGGTTATACTATATTTAGAGCCATCTGGGCCTGGTGGGGTGAGGTCAACAGGCCTTCAGAGTTGGAAAAACTGTAGAGATGGTAAGTGGTATAAGTGGTAAAGCTGGAAGTGCAGTTGTTCATCATGATGATTCTCTAAGCCAGCCACCCTCATAAGGAACCTTCAAAAATGCTGGTAGGTGAATCAGTCCATATCATCAGATGAAGAGCTAGCCTCCTGTAAGGTGAATGGCTCTTAACTCCACATTCAAGGCTAGGCTGTCCTCAAATTCTCCCTGGGAAAATCTGATTCTCTCCCAGAAGATTGCAGAAAATTTCATTAACAAACAGGGAAAAGGTCAGATAATACACAGTGTCCTTGCTGTTCCGGAAAGCCCTGTGAGCCCTAGTTGGTAATTATCCCAAGAGTCACCTAGTCCAATCCCATGCCAACACAGGCATCTGGAAGTCAGACATGGCTGTCCAACCTCTATTTGAAAGCTTCCAATAAAGAAGAGCCCCAGGGCCATCTAACTATCGATGTCCTCCCAGCGTGGTGCTCAGAACTGGGCATAGTGTTCTAGGAAAAGTCTGACTAAAGCAGAACAGGACGGTACTGTTTGTTTCCTTGTCCCTGGACACTGTACTTCTTCTGTACAGACTGTTGGCTCATTTTGCTGGTGGCCCTAGGAAGAGCATGAGGTCATTTTCCTATAAGGCAGGTGGATTAGGAAATGACAAAGGACTGCCTAATTACTTGAAATGAATTCATATTCTACATCCAAGTGTGGGACTTGACCTTGAACAGGCTTAGAAAATCAGTCTCGCTTAAGAGTAGTGCTAATATAACAGTAGTATTAATTGTAAACTGTTCATGTGATGATTAGTGCATGTTACATTATACTCAAGAGTTGAATCGTTTGGGTGGACAAACACAGAAGCTGCAACAGGTAACAAGTGGACAGGTGGGTAGGAGGTCAAGTACTGAAGCATGATATTCAAAGGAGAAAAATCAAAGAGCTTTAAAGAAAAAGATTTTTGAATGATGGCTTTGTCCTATTTTCTTTCTCCTGATGGATACTGCAAGCTCTAATCTTGCAAAACAGATGTGAAATCTTCTAGTACAATGATGAAAAGGTATTCTATGTTCAGACACTACATTACTGCTTTAACTTTGGAGAGCATTTTTAAAAACCACAGCTATGTTTTTTTTTTAAAAAAATCCATCTTAAATCCAATGTTAGTCCCATCTGGTGTCAACCCACTGAATTTAGTGCAGATTATGCTAGTCTTCTTGACTAAATCCCCACCCGTTTTGATGGGTCTAGGTAGAACTAATGCTGGATTTATTACTCTGCAACTTTTGTATGTTATCTAAATATGTTGGAAAACTCTTTGGAATGGACCAATTTCAACTATTCTATTTCTTGAGATCTGTTTGAAAATACGTGTCTGAGAACATCAGCTTTGATTTCCTAAGGAACCCTAGAATGAAGGAGGGAAGACAAATAGAATGTCATCCATTTAAAATATATTTAGTGTGTAAATTTGCTTCTACAATTGGGAGCAGTCGGTCAGCTCCATTGCAAAGACACCTGGAGTTCAAAGCAGGTATTCAGGTTTTTGTATTCTTGCTGTCAATTAGTCATTGAGCAATATGTCTGTGAAGATCCTCAGTCATCCAGGTGAGTTTATCTGGAAGTTGAGTCATGGCAGCTGGACTTCTTTTTCTTAAGAGATTGAAACGTTTCGCTGCTCATCCAAACAGCTTTGTCAGTCTGAAGAAAGCTAGTTGTGAGTCCTCCATTTTATAGTTCACTTTGACCTCTTGTCACCCGGGTCTAAAATAGGCTCATAAGATGAACAATGGCCTGAATAGGCTCGTTAGGTAGACAACAGTCTCAATCGCCTTAAGGCAGGCATGTCCAAATTTCGGCCCTCCTAATGTTTTGGATCACAACTCCCAGAATTCCAAACCTGTATTTCCAATGCCAAAGGACTGTGGGAGTTGTGGTCCAAAACATCTGGAGGGCCAAAGTTTGAACATGCCTGCCTTAAGGTGAACAATGGCCTAAAGTGCTGATACCCATAAAGTATGGGTCACCAAGAGAGAAGTGCTCTGACATCCCTCAGCAGGGATGAGAACATTTTGCCTGTGGACAAAGGAACTTTCACTGTCTTCCTTAGTACTGTGGACTACCATGAAAAGGTTATCTCACTTTTATATGACCAACACACATATGAAAAACTAAAAAGAGCCTCCCACCAGCAACTACAAGAAAAAAAGTAATAGAATGCTTAAAACACTTGGAGAAGGATAACACAGTTGACAGGGTGACTTATCACTGGTTATATTCTTGAGAGACCACCCCTGCTTTTATGGACTTCCCAAGATCCACAAGCAAGGAATCCCCCTCAGACCCATTGTCTGTAGTATACATTCAGTTACTTGCAACATTGCAAAATACGTAGCTACTATTTTAGCCCCACTGGTTGGACTCACAGACCACCATGTGCACAATTCAGAGGAGTTTGTTTCTAAAGTCAGGGAGTTGAAACAATACAGATGAAACCATGGTATCCTTGGATGTTACATCTCTCTTTACCCGCATTCCCACCACCAATGCCCTAACACCTATAAAGAGAAGACTAAGAGAAGACAGCACCCTCACCTCCCGAAGCAGCCTCAACCCAGACCAGATATTTGGTCTCCTGGACCTGTTTGAACACCACCCAAAGGACCTGATACTAAAGCACAAAAGGAGCAATATAGTTAGTATATGAGGTCCAATGCAGTGAGGAGTGTGCAGACCTCTATATTGGAGAAACTAAACAGCCATTAAACAGAAGAATGTCCCAACATAGGAGGGGTAACAGCTCAGGACCAGAATTGGCAGTATACCTCCACTTGAAGAACAAAGAGCACCCATTCAAATATGAGGATGTACACATATTAGACAGAGAAAATAGGTGGTTTGAGATGGGGGTCAGGGAAGCCATTCATGTGAGCATTGGAAATCCCTCTCAACAGAGGTAGGCGGCTCAGGCACAGTCTATCTGCCACTTATCAGGCTGTGATTTCAACAATACCTGAACAAATGAAAAATACTTCACGCCTTCACCACCAAGGGCATAGCTAACCTCCCATACTATGAGTTTCAGCACTTTAGGCCATTGTTCACCTTAAGGCTATTGAGACTGTTGTCTACCTAACGAGCCTTTTCAGGCCATTGCTCATCTTATGAGCCTATTTCAGACCAGGGTGATAAGAGGTCAAAGTGAACTATAAAATGGAGGACTCACAACTAGCTTTCTTCAGACTGACAGATGTTTGGATGAGCAGAGAAATATTTCAATCTCTATAGAAAAAGAAGTCCAGTTGCCATGACTCAACTTCCAGATATTCATTCAGCATGTCAACCATTTATCGATATACTTAAATTTCATCCATTTTTCTATCAGGTGAAAAAAAACATGATCTATATGTGCTCTGCAGTTTTTAATAGACCATCATACGATAAAATCTGCAGAGCAGTTTACAGGAGGAAAGTAGCAACAGGCTGAAATCAAAATTTGCAACAAACTGAGATTTTTTAATTTTTAAAAAATGACATAATGAAAGAAGACAAATTCAAAAAACTAAAACAGGGCCCAATTGCTGCAGAAAAAATATGGAAAGATAGCTGGAAGTGAGAAGACCAGGTTACCTCCTCCACCTTGAACACTTGTGCAAGTGTAGCTCTTGCCATTCTTATGTGTCCAAGGGCACTGGCTGAAATTCTATCCTTGACACAACGATTAAAAGTTGCCAAAGCCCTCTTATGGGTCCAACTGCTGCTTAAGGCCGACCTCATTGGCCCCCAATGTTTGTTGGTGTCGGGGGGTGGGGGGGTGGAGGCACAGTTGGAAAGGGACCCTGCCATATCTTGCTTGATGAAGACAGTCTCAGAGGAACTTCAAGATGAGCACCTCAGGGCCCAGGTACGGAGTCCCAAAGCAAGTGTGTAACATGAACATGAAGTGCTGTGCAAAGTGGTTATGGGCAATCAGAAGATTTTCTCTGATCTAAAGCTGCCACGATTCTTGTTTTTATGGTCCATTGGGTAGTGTGATATTTTGAAAAAAGGAAAGTTGACTTTAAAAAACATGCATGTCTTTTTTTGCCCATGTTCCCAAGCATACAAACCTACTTCCACGAGAATTAAATAAAGCAAATTGCCTTTTAATTTCTGTTTTAATCGCTGACATTTTTATGACAGCAGAACTTCCTAATACCCTGTGCGTGTGCGCGTGCGCACTACACGTGCAGTGCTATTGGTAGCAATTGACACAATTTTGTAAATATTGCCTGCAGTCAAATAGATTGACTTACATCACAGCTGGTAGTTTCTTTCCCTCCTAAAGATTTATATGGTACCAGTGGTCTTGCTTGAATCTGCAGCAGCACTGTGCCATATACCCTGCTGAGGTTGTGTCTTGCAGATGGACTTTTCTCTAATTCTTTCTCTCTCCCGTCTGCAAGGAGCTCTTCTCGTCATAGGCAGTTGCAAAACACCTCCCCAAGATTGTCGTGCATGGGGAAAGCATAATTGCAGAAAATAAACTGGCCCCTCAGAAACATTCCAAAACAAACACACTGATAAGTAGCTGCATCTCACGGGAAATCAGTATGCCAATATTTCCAAGATGCCAGGCAAACATAACACTCTAGGCTCCAAAGTCCAAGGTTTTATTCCTGGAGCAAATAATGCTGAGCTGTAAATCTTGGAGTGATGTTTTCATGGAGAGAAGTTATAAACAGCCACTAAGGAGGCAGCATTTAAAAGACGGCTCCTGAGCGGCAGTGCATCAATGTCTCTTTGGACTTGTGGTGATTGCCCAACATGGATGAGCATCCCAGAACTCTGACTTTCATGTAATGGGGAAAGTGGAGTAAAAATTTGATTGTTGCATCCATTTTGCAGGAACTGCTCCAATGTGACAAACTTGTAAAACCTATGAAGTACAACCACAAGTTTTAAGGGAGAATCAAACTTGTCAGCTTTTCCTGCTCCCAGCAAACCTCTGAGTGAAACTGAAATCTGTTGCATTATCCAATTATCCCATCACAGAGTCTGTAGTCTCCACGTTACATCTCAGGACAACATTCAGAGTTTAAGATGACATCTCCATTTGCTTTCCCTTCCCCTCTTTTTTTTTAAATACAGTGGACCCTTGTATAACAAACGGTTTATATAATATAAAATCTGTACAACATAAAAAATTGCTTAACAGAATTGCCTATAGGGTGAATCTGTACAACATAAAAATGGTTGCGATTAGGGATTACTCTGTTTTCAATGCATTCCTATGGGAAATTTGTATAAAGGAAATTTTGCTTAACATAATTTCATTTGGAATGACTTAATTCCTTTATACAAGTACCACTGTATCTTGCTTGATGAAGACATTTGGAGATCTCAAAAGTGTGCATACACTTGTGTTTTCTTTTTAGCTGAGTTATTAAAGGTATTCTGGCTACATGGGTTTGATAATTTGTCTTACCCCTTGCAGGTCAGCTCCTGCCTTAGGCACTGCACAGGTATCCCAATGATCAAAAGCACGATAGACTTTTACTTTGCATATGCTTAATATGTGAAATGTCTTTTGCTGGTCTAGCTTTTGGCAAAACCAGAATCCCCATAGATTCAAACTACCTGTCCCTGGCTGCCATTTCTATTGTGCTGAATCTTTTAACTAGTATCAGCTTTAAAAAATCCCAGAGAATGATTTTTAAGTAAGGAAAGTGCACGATAATCAGAAAATGTCTTTCCGTCAAATGCACTTCTTTAGTTATGTACATTTATTTCCATTTTGGGAAGTATGGAGATTTGAAATATGCAGTGATGAGCATTTTATAAGATGAATCACTCTAATAAATAATGCCTTTTATGAATTTGGAACGTCATTGTTTGCTTTAGAAATTAGTGTTCCATGCTTGTTTCCAGTGCTGACCCAAGACATTTTGCTGTCTGGAGGAAAGCATAAAATGATAGGTCATTCCCCACTTACATGAGGGAACTGGAAGTATTTGGGTAGTTGAGGTCACCAAAACAAACAAACAAAAACAAAAAACCTACAAGTGCTCTCTCACTGGGATTGCAGGATATATTTGGGATCGTGCTGGTGTACCATGCTCCCCGCAACCCAGCACTCTCCCTCCCAGAGCTCTCCAAGTTAGAGATCGGCATGAACTGAAAAAATGTGTTTTGTTTTGTTTTGTTTCCGTGAGGGGCTCAGTTTGGTTCATTTTCGTTTTCATGAATTTTCACAAAAATTCATTTCGTTGGTTTGTTAATTCTTTATTCGTTTTTACCAGCTTTGCACGATTTTTAAAGCATTTCCGCACGGGGTGTCCCCCAACGCCCCAGACCAGAGGGAAAACACTAAAAAAATTGATGCTGGCAGAGACACAGTATAGACTAGGTTCGCAGGGAGGCTGCAAGGTAGTGGCGGGTGTTGCCCAGGGCACAAGGCAGCCGCAAAGTGATTGCAGGGCAGGGGAGGGTACTCACCGAGAGGTACGCAGTACGCACACAGGGAGGCTGCAAGACTGAAGCTAGAGAGAAATCTCTTCTTTCTCTCCCCTAAGAGCCAGGCTGCAGCCAGCAGGAACAGAGAGACACATGCCTGCCTGGCTGGCCTAAAGTGAAAATAACGAGTCGCAGAGACAGCAATCCCACCCCAAACTAACTCCCACTGCAGACTGCAAGGAGGACGGGGGCTGTCAGAGCTTTTTATGCCCTCTGTGGCTGCCAGACCTGCCCAGTCTGCAACCTGGGGATGCTGTTGGTTGAAGTTGTCCAAGAATTTACATGATCCCATCACATGGGTGGCATCCATTTTGTGGCTGGCATCCATTTTGTGTCATCCTTAAAGGGAAAAGAAAAATACAATTTAATGGGAGAAAGACAAAAACAAACGTTTTAAGGACCCCAACCCCCCCCAGGTAGGAATTATCAGGCAGAATAAATAGTTATTGCTGTGTTTTTACGGATGTCCAAGGCGTTTTAATACCCAAGAAATCAATATTAGGCATCTGGCAGCCATTTTGGGTCGATGTCCCTAACTCCTAAAGGTAAAAGAAAAAGACATAAATGCACATTTTAAGGACCCCAACCCCCCCGGTAGGTATTATCAGGCAGAATAAATAATTATCACTGGGCTTTTACGGATATTCAGGCCTTTTTAAAACATTTAATACAGCTCTTTTCATCACGCGTCGCCATTAACAAAACCGAAACATAACGAACCCAATTTTCTTGGTTTGGTTCAGTTTGTTCCAATTTCCCCGCCAGGTTCGTTATTTGTTTTGTTACGTAACTAAATGAATAGCGAATAACAGAACAAAAAAAATTGTTTCATGCCCATCTCTACTCCAAGTTCATCTCTGTGACACTGTTGAAATCCCCCACCTTTGGGTGGTTGGTGACTTCAACATGCATGCTGGGATTGGATTGTCAGGGGCAGTCCATGACCTCCATGAATCTATCACAGCATGTTATTGGCCCCACTCATAGGGCTGGGCATACCCTGGACTTGGTATTTTCCTCCATGTCCGCAGACTTTAATCTGAGGATTAGGAGCTTGGTTTCCTGGACTGTGTCATGGTTGGATCACTATTTGCTGACCTTTTCCCTAGCAAATGCCGCCTGCCCCGCAGGGATCCTGGCCCTTCTATTTGGGCCTGTCCCCGGAGGCTTCTGGACCCTATTTGGTTCTCAGAGGCCTTCAGGGACAGTTTGGCTGACGATCCAGTTGACACCCTGGTGGAAAGGTGATGTGGTGAGGCTACCCGGGCCATTGATCAAATCACCCCAAGTGCCTCTTCTGTTTCTGAGCCTGCTCTTTGCCATGGTTTACAGCTGAATTGCGGGCAATGAAGCAGGAACAGGAGAGACTTGAGAGCAGATGGAGGAATGACCAGATGGCATCTAATCGGGCTGTGGTTCATTTGTTGACCAGGCGCTATGTTTGAGTGATCAAGAATGCAAAAAGATCTTACGTGCCCCTGTGTATTGGTGAGGCCTCGACCCGCCAGGCGGAATTGTTCTGCGTGGTTTGGGACCTCACCAATCCTAGTCAGCTGGGGCCTCCTCCTAGTGATTTCACTAGTGAGTCATTCACAGCTCATTTTAAAGCTAAAATAGAGGCCATCCATTCCGGTCTGCACTCCAGTTTCACTGGCTTCATAGAGTTTGGGCCTCTAAAATCTGCTGAAGCCTCCAGGGCACTGGTTCATTGCTGTCCAGTAGCTTCTCTGCTTGATCCCTGCCCTTCCTGGTTGATTAAGATCACAGGTGGGCATATGCCAGAATGGGTATCTCTTATCGCCTCTGCCTCCTTCAGGGATGGGGCTTTTCCCGATTGCCTGAAGGATACTGCAGACAATATGAACAACTATCTTCCGATAGCCAATACTGCCCTTCTGGGCAAGGTGGTGGAGCAGGCTGCTGCCGAGCAGCTCCAGCCGTTCCTGGAGGAGGATTGCGTCCTGGATCCATTCCAATCCAGGTTCAGGCCGTGTCATGGTATTGAAACAGCACTGGTTGCATTGCAAGATGACCTTTTGTGGGGGGCCAACAGGGGTTGCTGTACCCTGCTGGTCCTTCTTAACCTGTCTGTGGCCTTTGATACTGCCAACCACAGTATCCTCCTGGGGAGGCTCTCTGAGGTGGGGCTTGGGGGCCAACCTTTATGCTGGCTCCGCTGTTTCCTCCGGGGCCGTGCCCAGCAAGTTAGGCTGGGTGGAGTATTCTTGACTTCTTGGACCCTCTGTTGTGGGGTATCCCTGTGCTGTTTAACATATACATGAGGCCGATGGCTAAGGTCATTCGGAGTTATGGAGTCTGCTGTCATCAGTACGATGATGATACGCAGCTCTATCCCTTTCCACCCCTGCAATGGAGGCTGTGCAGACCCTTGACCATTGTCTGGATGTGGTTTTGGAGTGCACCGAGGTACTGTTTCTTGGAGGGGGGCCAAATGGGTACTGTGGCCCTCTTCCCAGCTTGGATGCGGCTTCCCTCCAGCTAGTCAATAGAGTGTGGAGTCTGGGCGTTATCCTGGATCTGGTGTTGTCCCTGGAGTTCCTGGTTGCAACCATCTCCAGGGCAGCTTTTTACCAACTTAGACTAATCGCCCAGATTCACCCTTACTTTGAGGGCGACTCTCTAAGGACAGTTGTGCAAGCGCTGGTTATCTTTTCACCCCTTTAATATTCTGTTTATTTTTTAAAATTAATTTTTATTTACATACAACAGAAGCAAACAAAACAAAACAAACATTCCAATGACCAGACTCATAAAACAAAAGGAAAAAAGGAAAAAAACTTAGAAGTGAAGACACAAACAAAACCTGTAGTGCCCCCCCTTCCATTTATCTACTACTAATACAAAATGACTAAAGATTTCGCCATTGTCCGGCCATCTGCAAGTCTTCCACGGGTTCTTGCAAGCACTGTACAAACACCCTTATATCTATTTCTTCTCTTATTCATTTGTCTGCTTCTGGGCCCAGTTATATAGCATTTCCCAGCTCTCATTTACAAAGTGTCTTGGTTGATCCCGCACCGCCTCCGAGAGCATATCTAGTTCCGTAATGTCCAGTAGCTTTTTCTACAGTTCATCCTTCCATTTCTGGGCCCAGAGCAGCCTAACTGCCATGTATATATACAGTAGAATATATTTTATTTTCTTGTCAATGATCTTTGGCATTATATTTAGTAACAGCATTTCTGGTTTAAAGTTCAGTTTAGTTTGTACAATTTCTTGTGCCACTTCCCAAGTCTGCCACCAGAATTTTTGTGCTTCACCACATGACCACCATGAGTGGTAATAAGTCCCTGGGTTCTTTCTGCATTTTCAACAAACATTATTTGACCCTTTTGACATTTTGGCTAATTATACTGGAGTGAGGTGCCACCTGTAAAACATTTTAAGTATATTCTCTCTAAGACAGACTGGTTTAATTAGCTTGTAACTATATTTCCACATTTTGGTCCAATCGTCAATATCAATATTATATCTGAAGTTCTGAGCCCATTTTTGATCATTTCCCCCTTCACCCTTTCATCCTCTAATTCATATCCTAGTAAATATGTGTGCACTTTTTAAATACTGTACAGTGGACCCTTGTATAACAAACAGTTTGTATAACATGAAATCTGTACAACATAAAAAATTCCGGAGAAAGGGGAAATTTTTTTAACCTAATCGCCTATGGGGCAAATCAGTACAACATAAAATGGGATTACTCCATTTCAATGCATTCCTATGGGAAATTTGCATATAAAGGAAAATTTGCTTAACATAATTTCTTTTGGAACGGATTAATTCCTTTATACAAGGTACCACTGTAATTCCCTAATTTGTGTAAATCCACAATTCATCCACCTGTAACCTCCCCTCAAAAAACCCCATGCATTTGTCTTTTTTATCTCTTGTTTCCAGTTTTGCCATTGACCACCAGTCTGTTGCTAGACCCAATTTCTCCAGCTCTCTTATATCTTTCATCTTCTGCTCTTTAGTCAGCAACTCATAATGTGAGTAATAACCCCTTTGAATTTATCATTTTCAACGTAAAGGCCTCTATAGGTGCTACCCACATTGGTATTTTTATAGGTGTCTTTTGAAATTTTTGCCAAACTAAAGAAAGCGCTTTCCTTATTATATGATCTGAAAAGTGTATCTGCTCCTTAATTCTCTCATACCATGCATATGCATGCCAGCCCATTCTTAAATCATGGCCTCTAGTTTTAACAATCTTTGATTTTCAAGTATTATCCACTCTTTTATCCTGACCACAGCACAGGCTTTATAGTATAGTAACCAATTTGGTAACCCTGTCCCTCCTCTCTCTTTTAGGTTTTGTAGTGATCTGAGTTTTATTCTTGTTTTTTTTCCTTTCCAAATAAATTTCAAAATTAGCATATCTAAGTCCTTGAAGTACTTGTAATTTAATATGATTGGTAAGTTTTGAAATAAAAATAACAGTTTTGGGAGGACTGACATTTTGATTGTTGAAATTCAGCCCATCATTGATATTTGCAGCTTATCCCAGTCATCCAGATCTTTTTTTATTTCTTTCTGAATTGAGAGGTAATTTTCTTTCATCAAGTTACTTGGTTTTTTTTTTGTAAATAACAATTCCTAAATATCTTATTTTTGTACTTCCTGAAAATTCATTTTCAGACTTTTTCGCCACATCTTTTGTGCATATTTTTAGTCATAAATTTTGTTTTTTATATAGTTTATTTTGAAGCCTGCCACCGCTCCAAATTCCTTTATGTCTTCCAATATTACTTCAATGCTATCCAAGGGATTGTCTGATATTAATAGCAAGTCATCCGCATAAGCTTGCAATTCTCCCTTGATTTTGAGGCCTCTAATTTTATCATTCCCTCTTATTTGTCTATTCAGAGTCTCTAAGATTAAAACAAATAATGGAGAGAGTGGGCACCCGTCTCATGCCTTGCTTGATTTGGATATCTTCCATCATTTTGTCATTCACTTTAATCTTGGCCTTCTGGTCAGTATAAATTATTTTGATTGCTCGTAGAAAAGGTCCATCTGGCCCCATCTTCTTTCACTGCAAAAGCATAAACTCCCAGTTCAAATTGTCAAAGGCCTTTTCCACAGCTAGGAAAATCAATGTCATTTGCTTCTTTGGGTGCAACTCATAAAATTCCAAGATATCCATTACTGTTCTTACAGTGGATGTTAATTTCCATTTGGGGATAAATCCTGTTTAATCTTTCTGTATCATTTCTGCAAGAACCTTCCTTAGCCCTTATTGCCCAGATGGTTGCATATATGTTATAATCAACATTTAGAAGGGAGATTGGCCTATAACTTTTAGTTTCTTTTTATGGTGTCCCTATTTTGTGTATCAGCAAAATGTATGCTTCTTTCCATGAGTCTGGGACTTTTTCATTTCTTCCAATGTATTCAACTAATTTTTTAAAACCGTGGGACTAGAGTCCCTTCCAGTCCTTGATAAAATTCCATTGGGAGGCTTTCCAGGCCAGGAGCTTTCCCCTTCTCCGTTTTTTTCCATGCCTCCATAATTTCGCAAGTTGTTATTGTTATTTTTACCAACTTAGGCTAATTGCCCAGATTCGCCCTTACCTTGAGGGAGACTCTCTAAGGATGGTTGTGCAAGCACTGGTTATCTTGAGGTTAGACTATTGTAGCACTCTCTACATGGGGCTTCCTTTGACCCTTGTTTGGCGACTGCAGTGGGTGCAGAATGTGGAAGCCAGACTGGTGGTTGGTGTGGGAAGATATGACCGCATCACCCCTATCCTGACTCTTACCTGCATTGGCTACCCGTTGCCTCCCGAATAAGGTTAAAGGTACTGGTTTTGATTTATAAGACCATCCATAGCTTGGGACCAGAATATCTGATGGAGCGTGTCATTCTAAGGTCATTGTTGGTCTGGCCCACCAGAAAATTGCAGTCCCTTTCTCTTTGGGTCAGCATTTCCCGGGAGGCCCATAAAGCCGCTACCCAGAATCATGCTTTTTCTGTGGCTGGCCCAATATGGTGGAACCACCTTCCTAGTGAACTTGGGACCATGGACCCCCACTCGGCCTTTAAGAAGCATTTAAAAACTTGGCTTTTTAAGGCTGCCTTTGTCGATCAAGAAGGTTGATCAGTTTCATGTTGCCATGTTGTTTGTTTACTCATCTGGTTTATTTGCTGCCATCTTGCATTTTTGTATTTTTATATTTTATTGGATTCTGTCTCGTAAGTTTTTATATGTTTCTTAATATGGACGTATTTTGTTGCCCCTATTACTGTTTACTTTATATTGCTCACTGCCCAGGGTTCCTTTGGGAAAGTTGGGTGGTATATAAATATAAAAATAAATAAAATAAATATCTGTCTCCTGATACCACTCCCCTGCATCTGGCCCTTGAAGTACCCTGGTTTTAAGCCTGGAGATGCCACATCTGTATCATGGTTTGTAACCTGTGATGGCCTTTTCCTCCAGGAATCTGTCCATTCCCCTTTTGAAGGCATCCAGGCCGGATTCCATCACCACATCCTGTGGACTAACAACACACTGGGTAAAAAAAAAACTTTTTCTTTAATCTGTTCTCACTCTCCCAACCATCAATGTGAGTGGACGTCCTCTAGTTCTAGTATTTTGTGAGGTGGAGAAGAGCATCCCCCTATCCACTTTACTCATGCCCTGCAGGAGAGACACTAGTTACCTCTGCAGTGCACATTGGAGCATCACAGAACTCATGGAGAGTATCCTGCTATTGAGACTACAAAAATCTGTCAGGAAGGTGGATCTGGTTGGGCTAGAATAGGCTGTTCATAAATGCTGCTGGGAGTTCTGGCCAGTTGCCCAGTGTGGTGAGGCCCTGAACTCCATGAAATATCCCCTGAGCTTGGCTGGCCCTTCAAGCCTCTGGAGAGGAGGTGTATAAGGCAGGCTGCCTGTTCCAGCATAACTCTGCTTGAGCAACCAGCCTGAGCGGCGGTTGGTTCCTAAATCCTTAGGGCATTTTTTTGGGCATGTATCTTCTTATTTCTCTGACGTTGGTCCTGACAGTTCTTTACTCCTCACTCACTTTGGCCTGCTGCCCACTGCCCGGTCTTGGCAATGGTGCATATGGGCTGAAATTGTATAATGTATTTTTTTTAAAAAGAGTGGAGCAACAAAACCATGCCCTCAGAAAGCTGGGAAACCTGACAATTAAAGAAATGGAATTGCTTTCTTTGTTGAATACTGTGCCCCCTTTTTATAGCCTTGGAATATCAGAGGGTTAAAAGGTAGCGGAAAGAAGAGTAATTTCTTGATCAGATTCGTGACAAAGTTTTGCTCACCTTTCCACTACACACGCCACTGTACACTTGGCAAGCTCAAGTGTTTTTTGTTTCTTGGCTTTTAAAAAAGGAAATCACTAAAGAAACTGTGGTCTTTGATGGCAGCACGGGTTGTAACTTAATAACAAAGGGCCTTTTCACACAACCCCTAAGATCCGCTGGCCACTTAAATTCGGACCAGAGATCTTAGGGGTTTGTCGCTGTTCCTGCGTTCCCACCCCCTCCGCACTCCTGGCTACTGGCTGCGTGAGGGGAGGGAGAAAAAAAGGAAGAAAAGAATGCCACTCACCTCCGTTCTGCCATTCCGGCACTGCATTCAGATCTCTTAAAGGGGCGGAGGGGGGGCAAAAAAAGAACAAACAGAAGCAAGGAGAGCCGGGCAGTCACTACGTTATATCCGCATCAGGAATTTTCACCTCCAGAGAGCAGGTACCTGAAAAGTGCGCTGGGACACGCTTAGGTGGGCGTGGTCGCACTTAATTATCTGTAAAATCTGGAGCTGGTGGGGAAGCAATTTTAAGCTCCGGAGCTGGGAGCCATTTTCGGCGGAGTTTAGGGGTCGTGTACAAAGGGCCAAACTGTGAGTATTGGAATTAAGCGAATTACTGATGCAGATATTTACACATGGATGTACAATTAATGTTTTGCAAAAAAATACAGACTATTTCACCAGGCACCCTAAGTATTTTTATTACATTGTATTCAAACAAGAACTTACTGCAAGATGGCTTCTTGTATCACTTCTCTAAGTATTTTATTACATTGTATTCAAACAAGAACTTACTGCAAGATGGCTTCTTGTATCACTTCTCTAAACCAGAAGACTGCAAATATCTGCTGCTGAAATGTCACATACTGTAATTCTTTGCCTGGGAAACTTGATCTGTCTTTTGGACTAGCAGCAACTGGCCTGGACTGTTGTTGCTTTGGGTGTAAATTCTTTCTTTCTTTCTCTCATTTTATTATTTCTTAAATATACATTACACTATACAAGGAAAACTTTAAAAATGAAAGACAAACAAAAAACAAATTTTATGCACAAGACTTCAAAACATCTACAATGTGCTACCCCATCCACTGGGACATTGGAAATTCAGCCAATTCTCTTTCTGTCCCCCTTCCAACATTGTAACAATTATTTCAGTGTTGAGCTTCCCTTCCCCTATATCAGGGATGGCAAACCTTCAGCACTCCAGATATTTTGGACCACAGCATATTACCCCATCCCTCGCCAGGCTGCTTTGGCTCCTGGTGGTGTTCCCCATCAGGTCCAAGGTGTTGACATGAACGTATAAAGCCCTACATGGCCTGGGACCTCAGTATCCGGTGGAGTGTATCCCCCCCCCCCGCCCCCGAGCAATCCATCCTGGTCTACACAATCCTCCCAGTCCCCCATGCTGCAGGTAGCCAGCCCAAGGCAGGCCAAAATGACAACAAGATGCACCCATGCCTTTTTGGTGGTGGCCCCTGAAATGTGGAGCCATCTGCCTGCAGAGGTAAGGCAGGCTCCCTCTTACTTTCCTTTTCAAAGCCCCTGAAGCCCTACCTTCCCCAGTTAGTAGTGTTTTTGTTGCTGTTTTGTTTTGTCCTTCTTTTCTCTTTCCCCCACTTCCACCAGCCATCTGAGAGTGGCACATTTTATTATGGTTTTTATTTTGCCCCCCACCCCCAAGCCTGGAGATATTTCATTTTTAAATTTCACTTTTAAATTCTCATGGGCAGGATGAGGTTTGCCATCTAGCAGGCTATGTTAATGGCTGTTTTAAATGTGTTTTATAAGAGCTCTTAATTGGATTTTAATTATAGCTGTATCTTTTTAATATTGTATCAAAACCCTAAAAAACCCTGGGAAAGGCATTGTCATAAGTCAGAATTGACTTGATGGCACACATTTGTGTACTTCTAGATAAAGATACAGAATTTCAGCATGGAAGTACAGTCATCCCTCGCCGATTGCGGGGGTTAGGGACCCACCCCACCCATGATGCATGAAAATCCGTGATATGCGGAAGCGGGTGAAGTGGGGCCTGGGGGTGGGGGTGGGGCGAGTGCACACCTGTCCCAGGCTTCTTGCAGGAGCAGGGGGCAGCGTGGAGTGACCCGATCGCCCCCTGCCGCCCCCTGTGCGGCTCTGAGGCTTCTCGGAGGAGTGCGGGGGCCGGTGCGGAGCGACCCGATTGCCCCCCGCCGCCCCTGTGCTGCTCCGAGGCTTCGCAGAAGAGCGCGGGGGTGCTGTGGAGCAACCAGATCGCCCCCTGCCACCCCCGCACGGCTCTGAGGCTTGTCGGAGGAGCACGGGGGTGCCACGGAGCGACCGGATCGCCCCCCGCCGCCCCTCCGTGCGGCTCCGAGGCTTGTCGGAGGAGCGCAGGGAGGCAGCGCAGAGCGATCGGATCGCCCCCTGCCCCCTCGTGCCTCTGAGGCTTCTCGGAGGAGCACGGGGGCGGCGTGGAGCAACAGGATTGCCCCCCGCCGCCGTCCCGCATGGCTCCGAGGTGCAGGTACTGCGATCCCGCAATGTAGTGGGACCGCAGTACCTGAACCGCGAAATGGCGGGGGGTGACTGTATTCTTTTTTGCAGTGGGTCAAAATGCTCAAGCACAAGATTTTGCCACCACTTGGCTAATATATAAATATAGATTTATATATTAGCCAAGTGGTAGTAGCCTGGACAGGGCTGTCCAGAGAGGCTTCTCACTTGGAGCCAGTCACTGATGTCGAGATCTAAATCAAAGCAGCACATGCTCGTTGCCCTCCTGAGAAGGGAGCCAACGATGGTCCACAGAGATTGAACACAAGCCCAGCTTTTGTGTCATGAACTCTAGCATCGAAGCTTAATTCTCCAGATGATCCGTCCTACACGCCACTCCTCCATGCCTAAGCAGCCTCAAAGGACCTTACTGGAAGGATGAAAGATGCCAAGGCCTGAGGGATGGGGGTTGGGAAAGACACTTTGAATGGCGACACAGATTTTAATTATGCTCCCCTGGCAACTCTTTCTCATTTTCAGAGTTCACCGATGAAATAAACACAAGGGAAATGTTTCAAAAATTCATGGTAAGGGTCATGCTTGAATTCACCATCAACAAACACCACACTGTAAAAAAACCAAACCCACAGGGCTCTAAACTAAAAACAAAGCAAAGCAGCTGTAAACTGTAGGTTCACAGTTCTGACCTGGTGTGATATCAAGTATGACTAGATGGCCACACTGTCCCAGGCAAGACTGGGCTAGGTCAGCTTCAAGAGGGGCACCTTAAGGTGCTGTGTTCCATTGGTTGGACACAGTGGCTTTGTAGGCCCCTTGCAACTTCGTGAGTCTGCAATTCTATGATTTGGGGTGATCCTTCTATCTACATGCAAGGATTGGGTGTTTTGGGGGCAGGAAACCATAACACACCTCAAGTGACCCTATTTTGCCCTTCCTCCCCTTTAAAAGCAAAGAACACACAAGGGGGGAAAAAATCACAGTTAAGATCCACTTGTTCCCCGTTGAAGAACAGGAGGAAGCTTTCAACTTAAAAAAAAAATCCAAGTGGCACACCACTGAATCAACCAATTAAGCACCGGCCTACAGGGAGCACAGGGAGGTTTTCTATTTCCTAAAAAAATGATTAGAACCTGAGGTGACATAAGCAAAGTGACAACTTAAGCCATCTGCTTTGGTTCAGTCCTGGCAATCACACATGTTGGAACTAATCCAAAACACAGAGCCAGGCTGCTGAAATGGCTCCGTGAAGAGAGTCAGGCGAAGGGGAGGCAATGGTTTGTCGGTTCCTTCTTAGTGCCCATTTACTCGCCAGCCACGCTGCCTCCCCTTCGCCCAGCTTTCTGCACAGAGCACAGTGGAGTGCTCCAAGCAGAGGGAGAAGTGTCGTGGCGGTGAGGGGGCTATGTCATGTGCCCACAGAAAGGACTCCATGAGCTATCTTTGGAACCTGTGCCATAGATTTGTCAACACTGCCCTAAACTGTTTAGGGCTTTGTATGTTACCAACAAAACCTTGAAATAGCGAAGACGAATCAGAAGCCTGTGTGTCATGGGATCACCAGAAAAAAGGAGTGAATCAGGCCATCCCTAAAGTGGGCAAAAATGGGATTATGTAATTAGTGATGCTCCAGATGTTGCATCTATCATATAGCAAGCCAGTATTGTGGATGTTAGTGAGGGTAACTGATTAATATTATTGCAGTTCTTCCTTTTAGATAGTGCAGGTGTAAAACAATAAAGCGTCTACAGTAACTGTTACATCATTATATTCTTCTCCTTCTAATTACAATAAGGTATATGTGTCAGTCTGTGCAATCCAAGGATGTAGACAGGCTACTGAAGAAGTGAAGACCACCACACGTGCTGGATCCTTGTCCTTCCTGTCTCATGAAAGCTCGTAAAAGAAGTGGCTAATTTCTGCTTGCAGCTAGGGAGGGTTCCAGCCTGCCTGGAGGAGGCAGTAGTACAACTGCTGTTGAAAAGCCATCCTTGGACCTTATGCTAGAGTATTATTACCTAATCTGCAATGTTCAGGTTTTGGGCAAAGTTTCTGGAGTATGTGTTGGCTTCTCAGCTCCAGAGACAGATTTTCCCAGGTAGATTTCAATCTGGCTTCAGGCCTGGCCATGGAGTGGAGAGTCGGTTTTGATCATCTTGGTGAATGATCTACAATGGGAACTGGATAGGGAGAATGCTTGATCAGCTTCTTAGTGCCCTTTGACACCATGGACCATGCCTCCCTTCTAGGCCAGTGCTGGTGGACCTATGGCACAGGTTCCAAGTGGGTACCCAACATTGCCCCTTCACTGCCACCTGTATTCAGGTTAAATGGCTGTATTGACACTTTGCGAATAATTAGTGGGTTTCTAAAAGCTTCACCATCAGTCTCTAAAAGGTTTGCCATCACTGTTCTAGGCTGTCTCTCTCAGAGGTGACCTGGGAGTACTGTTTTCCACTGGCTCTTGGCCCACCTGGAGGCATAGCTGTCAAGTGTTCCCCATGGCTGCCTGGGACTGGGAGCTCCAGGGAGGCAGGGTGCTGGCAGCTGGGCCCTTTGGCTAGGGTGTGGAGCCTCATTTACATAGAGGGTTCCCAGAATCCCTTGCAGGGGGGTTCAAAATGCTCACTGTGACCTAGATGTCTCAGCTTTCTAGGGGATATATATACCAATCCGGACAGTTGGTGGCGTGTGGGTTAGGGGTTGCGCAGGGAGAAGTGCTCTCTGACGGGCCACCTGGCAGCCAGCCAGCCGCACGGCCATCCAGCAGCATCTGCAGCTCAGCCGCCCACCGCCAGAAATGTGGGACATTTCAGGGAAAAATAATTTTTCGGGAAGACGTCGGGAAAGAGTGATTTATCCATGAATGTCCCACCAAAAACTGTGACACTTGACAGGTCTGCCTGGAGGGGTGATATCAGAAGGTAGTGCTAGGGGACTCCTTTTCAACACCTTGGCCTTTAGTCTGTGATCCTGTTAAATAGCACAGGGGACAAAAACAAAGCCCTTTGGGTTTTTGTTTCCCTCCTCCCATGCTATTTAACAAAAACATGGAATCACAGGAAGAGATTGCTCAGAGTTCTGGAGCTCCATATCACTGGAATGTAGGTGATACCCAATTCAGTTGCTTCTTTTTTGCCTAAATCCAAGGGCACCGTTTGGGGTCTAAACCAGTGCCTGTCATTTGTAATGAGGGCAAATAAACTGAGAATTAATGTGGACAAGGTGGAAGTGCTCTTGGTTGGTTGAAAAGCAGATCAGGTAATATGGGTTAAGCCTGTGCCAGGTAAGGTAAGGTTACACTCCCTCTCACAGCTTGGTTGTACTCCTGGACTCATCCCTGATGCAGAATGCCCAGGTCTCAGCAGTGGCCAGAGGTGTGTTTGCCCAATTAAAACGGGTGTGTCAGTTGTAAACTTGGTGTGTGTTGCAAAATATGTACAGTTAATTAATTCCATGGGATATGTATCCAGCTGCATGAGTGCCTGTCATATTCTAGATCAATTAGCTATGCACACATACATTTCATGCATAGATGAAGGTTGGCTGGGCTGATTAAGCTCTTTCAAAACTTGATGAACTGTAAAATACATAATCATACATAATAAACTTGATGGACGTTGCAATACAAAATTGTCATGTGTCAAATTACCATGCCTTGGAACCTAAAATAAATCCATAATTAATGGAAGGAATGACTTGTTTTCACTGCCCACTGACTCTGCATTGAAAACATTAGCCCTCCCCCAGAAATGTCTCTCTGAGGGATAGGCAGTGGGGGAGCTTATGAATAATGTCAGATGGGGTACAGTGGATAATTATGAATGAAAAGCAAATTGGTCGCAATTGGGTGGACTCTTTGCTAATCTGGGACAATTTCCCCTTCTTCAGCAGCCTTTAACACCTGATTTCGTATTGTTTGCAAATTATCCAGGACTTTCCAAAGAGATTGTGTGTACAAGTGAGAAAAGTTGGTTTGGGAGAGATGGCCACAACGGTATTGTTAAATATCAAACGTGCTAGGGAGATTGGACAAATACTTTTCACAATTTTCTCACCAGCTGTTGTGTATCTGGTTATGCAACCACGTGCAGGGCTGAACATGCATCTGGAATGTGTCCAACAGCACTACTTGAAATATGATCCGTGAAATATAAATGTCTTGGGAAGCGTCTCTTTAATTCTGCAGGAAGGAAACATTAGACAGGAATAATGCTGAAATTAACATGCATAAAAGAGGTAATTTATCCAATGGTTACTGTGCAAGGGAGCTCTCAAAATTTAATGGCACTAAAAGCTTCTCAGTGAAAAAATGTGGGTTTTGTTTACATCAACTAAAATAACACATCATATAAGGTAAAAGAGAGTACATATCATTAGTAATTTAAGTAACAGAGAATCAATGTATTGAACACGGTAATTTTTTTTAAAAAAAGATGTATATATTTAAAAATGTCATTTCTTTGGCTTCACTTCAACAGTATTACATTACCAGCGACTGTTACTAGCTGTCCTGGAGAACTTCAGGGCTGAAGAATGCCACAAGAGAACTGTAAATTTTTTAAAAATTATGTATCTGTGTATCTTTCTCTTTTTGGAACTTTCTCATGAGAGGGTGGAATTTAGCATTTTAGGTTGGCCTTAAAGCTGAAGTTTGAGAAAATGTCCAGCAAATTTGGAAAACCGGAAGAAGTGTATCTTGAACAGGCCCCTCTTTATGCTTACCTTGAACTGATGTAACCTGCCCATCACCACGTCCATTTATTTTGCAATGCCCTGTTTTTCAGCACGTCTTTCAAGGATGAAGAATGGTGCAAGTGGTGCACTTGTGCCCACTCTAAGGGCCTGTCCACACTTGCATATAGACAGGGCAATATTATATATTCATAAAGGCTAAAGTCCCAAGGCCCCAGAGACACTAGTGACATGTCTTTATTTATTTATTTATTTTTGCTGAACTGCCCTAGGGGCCCAGTGGTTAAAGGCACTTTGCATTCCATGCAATACCAATACATCTCTCTGTGTGTTGTGTTGTTACAGTCATGACTGACTTTCTGTAACTCCATTTCCATGGAGTTTTCTTGGCAGGAATACTGGAGTGGTTTGCCAGTTCCTACTCCAGGTGCCTACAGCACCTGGTATTCCCTGGTGGTCGCCCATCCAAGTACTAGCCGGGGCTGCCCCTGCTTAGCTTCCGAAATCAGGCAAGATCAGATGCGCTTAGGGCATCTAGGCAGCTCGTATACATATATATCTATAATTATACTCCTGAAGAGCCTCCTTGTGCAATAAATATGTTTTAAAGTCTATTACTAGAATTCTTTAACAGACCCTCAAAATGGACATAGGCTAGGTGCTGCAGTCTACTACCTACCATACCAGGGTTAGCATGTTAGCTGTAGTGTGGTGAAAGGATTGTTGTTTAACCTCGAGATAGCAGCCCCTGCCATCTTGGCTATAGATTCTGAGGTAAGAGAAAGTGGAGGGCAGAACAAGGGAAAGAAAGGTAAGAAATGAAGGAAGGGGAAAATATATACTGTGGACCCTCATATAACAAATGCCTTGTATAACATAAAATCTGTACAACATAAAAAATTCCAGAGATCGTGGAAATTTGCTTAACAGAGTTGCCTATGGGGCAGATCAGTATAACATAAAAATAGTCGCAATTAGGGATTGCTCTGCTTTCAATGCATTGCTATGAAAAATTTGCTTACCATAATTTCATTTGGAACGAATTTGTTCCTTTATACAAGGTAACACTGTGTGTGTGTGTGTGTGTGTGTGTGTGTGTGTGTGTGTGTGTGTGTGTGTGTGTGTGTGTGTGTGTGTGTGTGTGTGTGTGTGTAATGTGTATATATGTATGAGAAATGGGATCATCCAGCTCTTATGTCTGTGTGGCAATCTGAATCCAGGTTATTCTAGCCCTTGACTGGCATTCACCATCATGCAATGCTTGCTGGATGTCACATGACCTTATTTGGATAGGGTACAATTACTCCCTAAGACACCCTAAGTGTTATGGTACATGGAGAGTTTTTACATTTCACAAGGTACCATATATACTCGAGTATGTCGACCCGAGTATAAGCTGGGGGCCCTAATTTAAACCCCCAAAACTGGGAAAATTTATTGACTCAAGTATAAGCCTAGGGTGGGAAATGCAGCAGGGCCTGGCAAATCCTCCTTTGTGAGCTGGGTGTGTGTGTGATGTTTAAAATGACTTTTAGCCACCAAGGCAAGTGCTTGAGTTGGTGGCTAAAAGTCATTTTAAACATTGTTTTAAAATGACCTTTTAAAGTCATTTTAAACATGGGGGCGTCAGGAGAAGTAGCGCACAATGTTTAAAATGACTTTTAGCCACTGACCCAAACTTACCTCAGTGGCTAAAAGTATTGACCCGCATATAAGCCGAGGACCCCTTTTTTCAGCCCAAAATTAGGGCTGAAAAACTAGGCTTATACTCGAGTATATACAGTATGTGTCCTGAGGTAAGATTAACTCCACCTTTTGTTCCATGATGCTTTCAGCTGTCTGTGATTTCTCAGCAGGCCTCAAAGCAGTGAAGCAAAGGAGGATTACTGTAAATGATGTTTGTTGTCTGAAAGAGAATGTAGGTTTTAGGGCTCTTGATGGTCCTTTCCTTTGAGGGTGAATTTTGATACAGTTGGTCATGATGGTAGTTCACAGTCAACTTGCTGAGCAATACATCTCATCTGAAACCCCACAGTGTAAACAGCACTCTCATTGTTAGGTGTTGTGATGCCATGGTTATGTTATGTATAACTGTGACATGGATATTAATTCAGACTGCTGTTGCTTAGTCTTAGAATGCTAGAGGCCAGTTGAAAATAGGAACAATGATTAAAGTTGTCATAAAAATACCACCTGGACTTAAACATTAAGTCTCTATACAAACTTAAATATTATGTCCTGACAGGGAGCCAGTGGGACCCCCTTTCCCCAGATGGTGTAAGGGAATTATTAGCTGTGATTCCATGGACCGACACACTGAAAGAGAAGGGAGTCCAAGATGGATGGGAGTTCCTTAAAAGTGAGATATTAAAGGCACAATTTAAAACTGTTCCAACAAGAAGAAAAAATGGGAGAGATCTAAAGAAACTGCAAAGTGGTTTGAGACACTATCTGAGAACCAACAAAATGGCGTGCCACATCCAGGCAGTCACATTTTGTAGCAGCCAAAACCAGGGAACTTATTTTGGCATCAGATGAGAAAATCTCACGGTTCACTTCTCTGGATAAAAAATAAAATGAAATTTAAAAAATGCAACAATGATAAATGAAAACACTAATAGTTAGCCATCTTTTCATGGCACCCAAATTCTCCACCTCAGTCATCCTGGTGTCAGGGCTGACCATTTATTTGAAATTTGCATTAGTGACAGATGTTTTTTTTTTAAAAAAAAATTACTAAGATATTGTGTAAGTGTATTTCAGAGAAGACCACTTCCTGTTCACATAGATGTAAAGATAGAGGGAGTATCTTCCTTATACTGCCATATCATAGTCTGTATTATAGATAAAACAGATTTATTGTTTGTTAATTCTGATGTACTGGCCTGATTCCTGTCTCCTGCAACAGACTTTCTGGGATATGAATGCTTTACTTCTCCTCCAACTCCTCATATAAATAACATTGAAATGATTGAACCACCCATCTAAAGCTATTTTTCATGGGATATTTTGTGTGGATGTTTACACAGTAAGATCATGGTTTACGAGCATAATCCGTTCTGGAAACATGCTTGTAAACCAAAACACTCATATAAAAGCAAATTTCCCCATCAGAAAGAATGGAAACTCAGATGATCATTCTGGGGTCCCATAGACCACATATTGTACACACAAAATGCCAAAACGTACAAAAGAAGTTGGCCAGAATTCCACGTCCACCCCATGGTTTAGGTACCTGGCTGCGGAATCTGCTCTGGTTGAGACTAACAACTGGATTTTACTCTGTATTTTTAATGTGACAATAAAAAGTGCAAATGTAGCCCTATACACACTTCACCATGACTAGAAATTGTTTGAAAAAATAAGAAAGGATGTTGAAAACAAATTAAATAAAATATAAATATAAAGAAAAATCAAACCCTACCCTGCACCCTCCTTTTAAAACGTTCCTGGCTTGTGCAAGGGAGACCTCTATTCCTTTCCTGCTTTGGAGGGCCACAATTGGCTCAATTCTGATCATGTGACCTGCTCCACTACTTGTATATCAAGACACTGCTTGTTCATCAAGGCAAAATTCAGAAGAAATGCTTGCTTGTCTTGCAAAATGTTCTTAAACCAATTTACTTTTAAACCAAGCTTTACTGTATGATTTTTTTTTTTTTACTCACATACGCTGACAATTTTTAAACATCAATACCTGAGCAATTAAACAACGAGGATCAAGTGTATGTAGAAGTAAAATGCCTTCAATAAGAAATAAGCTAGAAGTAGGGAAGATCCAGTGGTAGTAAAATAGATGATGCTACTAGGAACTTGGGAGACATGGAGGTCTTTGTCTTTAAGCTATATTCTAAGAAGCTGTGCATAAAGCCAAGTGCTGCTTGTCAAGGCCTGTTTCCAGTGCCTTCAGTGAAGTAATACAGTGCAGTAAGAGGAGTCAATATATGTCTTATTGGTGACATATGATAGAAGACTTCTGCTTGGGAAAAAATAGTAATGCATACCTTGTATTTAAAAAGCTGTAATAGAAAGTCATGGAGCAAATCGGCTCACAAAGTGACTGAGAGTCGGACACAACTGAATGGATAGAAGAAGGGAAGGAGACTGTGTTGCATGCACAGGGACCCATTGTGCCTACCGTGGCATGTATACATACACATCTTCACACTGAGCTAGTGAGCAAGGTGCCATCTGGCGATGGGTAGAGATGAGCACCCAGCTGGCAATCCTAGCTGCAAATATTTTCTTTAACAGTCGAACGCGCTAGTACAGTGGTATGTTTATAAAACTGCATTGGCCTTAAGTGGCTACAATGGTTCAAACTGCAATATGATATGATGATGAAAATTAAAAGCAGCTCTATTTTTGTTAAGCAGTCATGAGCGTTGAGACAGAGTAGCATTTACAATGAATTGCTAGATAGGTTACAGTATTGTTGTAAAACAACAATGCAGGTGCTATTTTTGGCAAAATAAATGTTTGGAAAGTAAGTTGGGAATCTTATCATTTCAGCAGATCTCAAGGTCGGATCCAATCAATGAAGTTGCTTTATTGCTGTAACCCGCCCACAGTGACCTGATGGCCAGATTGGTTGGGTATAAATTTCATAAATAAATAAAAATAAAAAAATAAAAAATCATATATTTTGATGCTTTAACTTTTCAAACAAACAGACAAAAGCAGCAAAGGTTTGCTCTGGGTTTGTGGGTTCAGTGAAGAGGCAGGTTTGATCTTTGCACCAAAATAATGGTGATGCTGGTAGCAGTTGGGCTACAGCTGCAAAAGCTCTCCTTTTGGTCTCCACCTGACCTACTGTTCCCAATGATGAAAACAGAGAAGGGCTCCCTCTAGCAGATCTTATTGACTAGCAAGGCATATATTTAAAAGGACCCTGACAAATATATAAATGTTAAAGGAACATTTGGGGTCAACACTACAGTGTTGAAGTAACATAAAATATTTTTGTTGCTATTAATAACAATCCTTTTCTTTCTTTCCTAAACTAACTTGATTTTAGCCCCTAACTATGTCAAATTTATGAAGAAACTGAAAATAGGAGACATACAAAATTAATATGCTGGACCCTTCTGTGCTTCTCTGAGCCTTGTAAGGTTACCTGTGAGGTCAGTGTGGAAATGGACACCACACCTCCAACTCATCCCCTGCTATGGAACACTTCAGAGGAAGGGCTGAGTAAGGCAGCAGACCCTTCCATGCTTATCTTTATCAGAGGACATATCAAAGCAGTCCCACAAGGACACCAATGCCTATTCTGTAACCCTTGACTTGAAAAGTACTCAGCCTGCTTCCTTCCCAGAGAGTTTATGTAGATCTGGTTGGTGGGAATGGCATCAAATCAGGAAACTGGCATTTGTCCTAATGAAACATGAAAGAGATGTGAGAGACACTGTATGTAGGCGATTTGGAAAAGGGATTTGGAAAATTAGCCAGCTTGTCTCTGAGGAGAACAATATCTTGCTCCCCGAAGAGACTGTGCCTGACTCATGAGGAGACCTGAGACCATTTACTGTCCTATGAATCCATGCTGGACAATACAGTGGAACCTTTACATACTGCTTGACTTGCATCATATTTGACTTGCAGCAAGAAGGGGCCTGTTTGACTTGAGTCGCAGGCTTTGACTTACATCTCGGAGCCCCGGCGCAAGGCACCGGAATTGGGCGGCAGTCACAACCCAGCATTGCGGCTGCCGCCTCCAAACTGCTCCTGCCTTCTTCCCCTCTTCCGGCAGCGGCGGCTTTGGCGAGGCCAGCTCAGAGCACCTGGAGCTGGTCCTCGGCCTCACCGAAGCCGCTGCTGCTGCTGGAGGAGAAGAAGGGCCAGGAGCTCGGGGCTGGCCTCGCTGGTTAGACAGTCGGCTCAGTCGTGTAAAAAATCTGGCTGCAAAAGTCTGGTCCACAACAGAAGCATTTTAGTTGGGGAGCTGTAAAGTTGTGGGACTCTAATGGTAAGCATAGAATTGTTCAGAACTTGGAACGTCAGGTTAAAAATCAGTAAAACTTAAATGTTAGACATTGTTGCTATGAACATTAAAAAGTGGAGGCATATAACTTGTGGACTATAATTCCACTGCCTCCTCCTCTCTTTGAAGAGACATTTCATTTACATCCCCAGAAGGAATCTCCTATCCCAGTCAAATTTGTGTTAAATTGCTGTTTTCGGGGGTCTTTTTCATCATCTGGAACAGATTAATCCGCTTTCCCATTACTTTCTATGGGAAACGTTTGTTTGACTTAAGTCATGTTTGACTTAAGTCTAGACCACTGGAACGGATTAATGACGTAAGTCAAGGTTCCACTGTACACTCTGTGTGTGCAGCCAGAGCTACATTATCTCTCTGCTAAGGTATCGGACAGACTAGCTTTATTGAGATTAGATTTGCTGCCTGAATGCTTGAAAGTCTGTCTACACCAGTGGTTCTCAACCTGTGGGTCCCCAGATGTTCCTGGAATCCAACTCCCAGAAATCCTGGCTAGCTCAGCTAGTGATGAAGACTTCTGGGGACCCACAGGTTGGGAACCACTGCTCTACACTTTGCTCTTACATTTTAAAAGGCTGCTTCTTGCAACCATTTGGAACGTCTATACCTACCTACCTACCTACCTACCTACCTACCTACCTACCTACCTACCTACATACATACATACATACATACATACCTTTCTTTCTTTCTTTCTTTCTTTCTTTCTTTCTTTCTTTCTTTCTTTCTTTCTTTCTTTCTTTCTTTCTTTCTTTCTCCCACCCCATTAGTGAAAACCCACCAATCTGGACAGTTTAAAGAGTATAATATACCCCTCCATTCCTCCCCAGAACTAGCTCCATATAATAACATATTTATTTGTTTGTTTGTTTTTATTTATTTATTTTGAATATTTTTATTCCATGTTTCTCCTTGGGAAAAGGACCCAAGGTGGCTTACAATAATGCAGGGCAATATATAGCCCAGAACATTTAAGACATATTCAAGTTAAGAACAGGAAATTAAAAGAGTCATCTTAGAACATTAAAAGGTAACAGTAAAGCTACAAAACCACACAAAAAGAAAAGAAAAATCCATTATGAGAGGTGGAAAGTAACATGGAAAACACTGGTGTTTTTATGAAATCAGTCAACGCAATCATGAATGGTAATTAGAGATGGGCATGAAGCAATTTTTTTTGTTTCATTATTTGTTATTTATTTTGTTTCCTAATGAAATGAAAAATGAAGTGCCCTTAAAAAACTAAATTAAACGAAATGGAAATTTTCATTTCATTCTATTCTGTTTTTAATTTTTTTTATAATTTATTGACAAGCGCCGATCTTGGTGATTGTAAAAATAAATAATAAAAATAAGTGCCAATCAGCTGGCATGCAGGGGGCTGCATGCCAGCTGATCAGCCGGAAAAAAAATGCCAGCTGGCCTCCCCGTGGGCCAGCTGGTTGGTGGGAATAAAAAACAAAAAAACAAAAAACCCCTGCCAACCAGCCGGCTGGGCCCCAACAGTGTAAAAAAAAAATTTAAAAAATGAAAAATGAAACAAAATGAAATACAAAATGATTGTTTAAAAAAACCATTTCATAATAAATAAAATGAAACAGGGGAAAAGAAATGAAAAATGAAACAAAATGCCCTTTTTGGCTTTTCGTACCCATCTCTAATGGTAATCCATATAAAGTCACATAGTAGGAAGTCCTTCATTCAGGGAAAGCTTGCCTGAAGAAGGTCTTTGCCTGCATCTGGAAAGACAGCAGAGATGGTGCAGTCCTGGCCTCCAGCGGGAGGGAGTTCCAAAGTCTGGGAGTAGCAACAGAGAAGGCCCTTTCATGTATTCTTCTGAGATGCGCCTGTGAAGGTGGTGGGATGGAGAGAAAGGCCTCTCCTGATGACCTTAGTACCCGAGCTGGTTCATACTGCGAGATTCGATCTTTGAGGTAGCTTGGACCCAGGCCATTTTGTGCTTTGTAGGTTAAGATCAGCACCTTGAATTGTGCCTAATAGCTGATTGGCAGCCAAATGAGTGGCTTTACTTTAATGTGCACTCTGTAACCCACTCCAGTCAGCAATCTGGCTGCTAGACACGTTGAAGTTTCCTGAGACTTTCCATCAGTAGACCAACACAGAGCACATTACAATAGTCTAGCCGGTAGGTCACTAGGGCATGTGTCACAGTGGCCAGAGCAGACTTCTCAAGAAATGGGCATAACTGGCTTACTAGTGTTAATTTTACAAATGCATTCCTGGCCACAGCTGTGACCTGGGCATCTAAGCTCAAGGATGAGTCCAGGAGCAACCCCAAGCTATGCACCTCTTTTTTTCCAATGGGGGGTGTAATCCCATCTAGGACAGGTTGCATCCCTATTCCTTGATCTCCTTTTTGACTGACCAGAAGCATCTCTGCCTTGTCTGGGGTTAGATCAGTTTGTTCTTCCTCATCCAGTTCATTATTGAAGCTAAGCACAGATCTCAAGTTGAAATAGCTTCCTTGGAACCCGGAGGTGACAAGAGGTAGAGTTGAGTGTCATCAGCATACTGGTGACACTTCACCCCAAAACTATGAATAATTTCCACCAGTGGTGGAAATACTTTACAGCGAGTTACAGAGTGATCTGTGTTATCCCCCTCCCCCAAATGGATCAGCATGTAGCAGACCCGATTGACTATTCAGAAAAGCTCTGCCAGGTGAGTCCGTGCCTTAGCAATGGTGGTAGAGGAAAAATGATTTCTTTGCTGCTTCCATTGCCTTTGAATAAGCTTTCCAATGGCCATTTACTGTTTCTTTATCTGTTTCACTCTGGGTTTTCTGCCAATGCCTTTCAGTTCTATGGACTACCCTTTTCATGTTTGTCAGTTCCCCAGTAAACCAGGCAGCCAGTTTGGCTGTACTTCGAGGAAGGAGATGTTCAGGGGCAGTCAGGTCAATGGCTTTGCTCATTTATTGCCAGTATGACAATTTATTGGGTGCTATTATCAATATGACAATCACCTTGAACACACACATGTCTACATTTAAAAACTGATATTAACAAAATCTTGGGATATGTTCTTAAGAACTGATTGATTAAGCTCTGTCTTTGCTAATTTTCTAAATATCAGGAAGGATGGAGCCTGGTGCACCTCATTTGGAAGCTTCTTCCACTGAGCAGGGACCATCATCATCATCATCATCATCAAATTTTGGATGCAGAGTTTATCTGCACAAACTCAGACTTCACCTATGCATACTTGCATCATTTGTTGAAATATCATGCAGTAAAAGCTCAGCAACACAGTAAGCCTTACCAGCTTGGCCTGGGTCAGTGGGTGGCCCCTCCTCCATCCCTGATCCATAGATTAGATACTAGATAGTTTGAACAAAAAAGGTCTTTTTAAAACCTGGAAGGAGGTCTCAACAGTCTTGAACAGGAAGACTGTTTTCCTTTTAGAGAAAGGAAGCAATGCCGGGGCTTATAGGCCTCATTAACCCATTCTACCTCCCAAATTGAAAGCATTGTACAATATCTGTCTTTCCATGAGGCACTGAAGCTGCTGACGGCCTGGAGGATGAAGGAGCTGGTATGCCTGCACGGAGGGCAGTGGACGGGACCTTGTCTGGTTTTGCCGCTGGAGATGTCTCTGGTGCTCCTTTTGCCACCTTTTCCTGAAGGGTTCCAGCTACGCTGAGGTTGGTTCACCTGCACCGCACCCAGGTTAGAGGTGCAGCCTCTGCATCTGTCTGCTCCAGTAATTTGGGCGATGAAGAGGTGTCGGGCACCAGTGTTTCTTCCTTTCACTCATGGGCACTCTCCGTTCAATCACAGCACCAGTCCAAGGGGCACGTTCTACTTGCCTGATGGCTCTGGGGTCTCCCCTGCATTGTAAGCTTCTTTGAACCCTTAGGCATCACCCTAGTCCCTTCCGTCCTCCAAGTCTGAGGGATCCTCCCTTCAACTCGCCTTGTCTCTTTCTGTCTCCTCATCCAGGGCCCCTTTTATCCCATATCCACCACATTAAACGTAGCTTGTTTCTCTTTTCTCCTCTAGGGGGCTCTCATCTTTATTGGTCTCTCGCCCCCTCCCCCCAAACTTCCTCAGTACCTCTGCTTCATTTTCGGTTTGCATATCCTGGATCCTGCTCCCTTCAATTCCCATAGAAACTTCTGACTCAGGTGTATTGTGCATTGGCCTAGATGGCCCATGAAGGGCACCCTTCTCAGTGACCCTCTCACAAAGGTCAAGATTAGAAAGATTTCTGAACAGGTATGCCAGCATGGCTCACTGGACTGGACCTTCTGCCTGTGGTTGTGAGTTTGAATCCACCCTCTGCCTCCTGGGAGAGGGGCTGAAATCACCCAGAGTGTGCACCACTGATAGGGTTTGTTTCCTGGTACCCGTGTTTCTGTCAGCAAGCTGCGGTCCCAGAATGCCACCAGAAAGGAGGGAGTGGTAAATACTTAGGGTGTTTATACACAACCCCTAAGCTCCGCTGCAAATGGCTCCCAGCTCCGGAGCTTAAAAATGTTTCCCCACCAGCTCCGGAGATAACAGAAAATTAAGTGTGACTCCGCCCACCTAAGCGCGACCCAGCGCACCTTTCAAGTACCTGCTCTGGGAGAGTGAAAAATTTTGATGCGGAGAGTGCCGGGCTCTCCTCGTTTCTTTTTTTTTTGCCTCCCGCCCCTTTAAGAGGAACCAGGAAGTGATGGGGGGTCGGAGCAACTTCCACCGGCACTCCGGAGGTAAGAGTGCATTCTTTTCTCCCTTTTTTTCTCCCTCCCCTCATGCAGACAGAACAAGGAAGTGCGGAGGGGGTGGGAACGCAGGGAGAGCGACAAACCCTCAAGATCTCTGGTCTGAATTTAAGGGACCAGCGGATCTTAGGGGTCGTGTAAAAAGGCCCTTATTTGAGCACTTTATACCTTGAAAAGGCTAAAAAGCGTCACCGCATGTCAGAACTGAGATGATAGCATGTAATCATTATTCTAAACTTGCAAGTGGGGCAAAACTTTAAACAACATGAGGAGCAGCTGAATTTCCTTAGGTTCTATTTTCATCAAAAGGATCAGCCAGAGTTGGGATCAGTGATCTCTGCCTCTGTGATCTTGAATTTAAATCAGTTATATGACAAGAGTAAGAGCAGTGTGTATGTGGTGCTGGCTTCCTTAAAGCTACAATGAAACCATCCCTTGTTTCATTAAAACATGAGTCGTTCATGGCTTTCTAATAGGAACCTAAACAAAGAACACCTAATCCCTATTATTGTATACTATACAGTATTTGCAAAGTAGCTACATTTCACTTGTAAATTTCAGCATACACACCAGAGAAGCTTTTCAAATGTAGTCAATGGGGAGTAACTGTGTTACCCTCAAAAAGGGGTGGGGTGGGGGTGCAGATGTCACTTAAAGACCATTAAGTTGCAGAAGGTCTTAACCAGTTGCAGAAGGCTGAACTCAATTCTAAGTAAAGCTTGTAAGTCTCTATTTTATTTATTGATTTATTTACAAGATTTTTTAGCCACCCCGCTACCAGGTAAGATTCATAAGATTATTATTATAATGCAAGATTCTTTTTTTTTTGTACTCATTCAGGTGCACTTGGCAGGAAACTGGAAGGTGCCAGTTAGGTTTCTTGAAAATTATATACCTGGAAAAAACAGTTTTGTGGCTCGTAATGTATTCAGTGTGATGTTAATGGAGAAAGTGTGTGATAAGGCCACCTTTTCTGTGATTTTACCATTTTGGACAGAACAAATAATATTTTAAGTACTAATAGGTTAGGGTGGATTTTCCTGTTTCAACGCCTAAAGCACGTGCCAAATGCACTCTTTAAACCCATTTTAATTTGTTTGTTTGAATTATGTGTATACCGCCTGACTACTACTCTGGGAAGTTGACACTGAAAAAGAAAATGCCTCAGCAAACTTGACACCACAGAATCAAAGTTGGCAACATAAGTAAAAAATTAAACCAGAAACTAAAGCCTAACTAAAGCCTAAATGATAGTGGGCAGAGGCAACTCATATACATAGCACCTCAACAGAAGATGTCCTCAAAATATGTTTAATATCCTCTTTACAATTGGGAGGGAAAGGACCTGCCGAACCTCTAATGGGAGTGAATTTCGTAAGGAGGGGTCCATGACTGAGAAGGCTCAGTGTTTAATATTCCTGAAGGAGACCTTTTGATGAACACCAGCCTTATACTGTACCTACTTGCCTGAAAAAGCACATGCACTTACTGTATTATTGTTTGCTCTTCCCTTTAAACAGCTAAAACACAAAACCAAACCCTAGTTGTTATCCAGCTATTGTAGTTGTCATCCAGTTAAGAACTGAAAAATAAAAACTGAAATATTCACAAAAAGCCATGGACATGGGGGCGGGGTCACTTATTCCCACAAGCACACATGTAGCCAAGGGTAAGTATGTTCACATAAATGTATATTCTCTCTACTACATCAACAAATGCAGTATACTTTTCTTCTTGGGGGTTGATTTTTCCTTCTGAGTCTTGGAAGTGTGATCTTCCAGTAACCAAAGAAAAGGTGGTGGTGGTGAAGAAGCAGCTACCATACACTGAAGGTCTTTTATTTCAACCAGTTTTGGTGGCACGCTGGGTAGTTACTCCAGAGCTGGCCACCTTTTGTGCAGACTAAAACTGCAGGCTTCAAAACGGTTCTCCTGCAAAGAAGTTTGCAACTTTTGATAGTTTTTTAAAAACGTACACACACACAATTTATTCTAGCCTATTAAGGGTTAATCGCGTTTGGTCTTCTTCTTTTGACAAGTTTGTAAAAAGTTGATCTAGATCTTGCCGTCCCCCACTTCCCCCCTCCCTCCTCCTGGTTTAGATACTTCCTGTAGTTGAGCGTAATAATAATTAACCTCTTTGGAAAGGCTCCGCCAGGAGAAATAGGGATGAAAGGCTAGTGCTAGTTAACGGCGGTGGCTGCTCCAACCGGGCCAGAGGTGCCTGCCTCGTTCCGACGCGGAACCGTGTAAGGGAGGGAAGAAGCAGCGGGTCGTCTTAAGGAGCCTTGCCAGCGTCCCAACTCCCAAGCCGTGCAGGGGTGCTGACCATCCGAAAGCCCGCACCGCGTGTCCTGGCGACTCCTCTCTGCGCCCATGGGGGCGGTCCCGCGCTGGCGCCCCTTTCCCAGAGCAGCGCTCCGCTCCGCTCCACGCAGCCTCCCTCCCGCGGCGGCGGGGCGAGCCCTTTGGGCCCTCGAGCGCGGGCCGGGTCAGGGGGTGTGTGGCCGGGTGGGCGGCGCCGGAGGGGAAGCGCCCTCCCCGCCTCTTTTTCTCCGCGCCCTGGAGAGAGTAGCTGCCTGTCGCCGAGAACGCCGCGCCACTGACAAGGGGGAAGGGGACGGCGGGTGGGAGGGGGAGGAAGGACCGCCGCCGCCAAGCGCGCCTCCTCGCCCGAGACCCTCTCTCTCTGGCGCGCGTGTGTGTCCCCCCCCACCTGCCCCACCCCCGGCGCCGTCCTGGGGGCGCTTTCCACCTGCGAGGAGGGCGTCTCTCATGCGCCGGCTCGGCCATGCGGCGAGCGCTCCGCTCCGGGCTGTGCGCGGCGGCGCTGCTCTTGGCCGCCGGCGCCTCTCTGGCCACAGGTAACGGCGGGCGCCCCGAGCCGCGCGCGGCTCCAGCCACGGCCGGGGTCATCCCTGAGCAGGGGGTTGAGGGGCGCTCCCTTTGAACGGCCGCGCTTCTTTGGGGTGGGGTGGGGGCAACTTCGGAACCCGGTTCGCGGGTGGCTCCGGAGGCTGCCCGTGTGCCCTGGATTGGCTAATCACTGGCAGAGGATGGGCGCAGGGGTTCTCTGCACATGCCCAGGGGCTCTCCCTTTTTCGGACCGCTTGTTAGTATGAGAAGGACGACTTAGGGGATGGATCTTGGTTCCAGCTTTCGAAGATCTCCCTTACCCTCTTGATGGTTTGGGTTGTTACCTGTCACGTTAACCTGTAATTTAAAAGCCCATCACATCCAGGTAGTCTGCATGAGTGAACTTCCGGGCGAGGAAGGTGCTCATGTGGGAGCCAAATGGAGTCCTGAAGGGCCGCTCCAGGTTTGATCCTTGTGAACTCGACTTAATATAAACTCTGCAGTGCGGTGGTTACAGCTTTCCAGGGCAAAGGACGGGTTGACGGCAGGAAGGAATTTTTTTTTTAAAGGGCCTGTTCTTTCATTCAAACCTCTGCTTTGCAGAGGGCTCAAGAACGGACATTTTTAGTCCGCATCCAGAATATTTTCCTGGCGTTGTGTAGGTGCCTGTTGTAGACCTTTTTTGTATTCCTTAAAGAGAAGGGTGCTGTGCACATTCTCAGAGGTGTCCACGGGATTATTAGCTCAAATAGACAAGGGCTTAATCCTGCATTGAAAACACGTTTTGTAGGCAAAGCCTTGGCTCTCCTCAGCCTTTAGAAGAAACGTTCACAACTTTTGTGTGGTGTTGACTTTTATGAAATGTATGTAAGAGGGGCAGGTGTTGCACTGGGAAGGAATCTTGGACAGTTGCATTGCATCAACAGAGATCAGGTAATCTGAAGAAAAGGAAGGTTTGTATCCACAGTTATAGAGTGTTTAGTATGGGAAAAGCCTGTGTGTGTGTGTGTGTGTGTGTGTGTGTGTGTGTGTGTGTGTGTGTGTGTGTGTGTGTGTGTGTGTGTGTGTGTGTTTTGGGTTGGAGAGGGACTTGGGGGCCACTTAGGAAGAAAAGGTGCAGGCTGTGAGTGAGTGAGATAAGTGTGCACAGAGGAGGGAAAAGCTATGTGTAATTTAATTACTTTTTAGTATCTGTTTAAGGTAGAATAACCTGAAGCTGCTGTTTGGATACAAAGGGAACCTCTCATTGGTGCCAATGGCGGCACATTTTAAAAAAATAGCAGCTGTGGAGAGGCAGCCCTCCTCCCCCCCATAGTTTAACTGTATCTCTTCCTGCAGGTAGGGACTGTGCCACCTACAGTCTGAGGGCATCTTAGGTTCTGCTTGGGCAGTGTCTCCCAGTTGGATCCAGTTAAGATCTCTTCTTCTTTCGTTGGCTCTCACACTGTTTTGCTGCTGTGAGCAAGATAATTTTGCCATTTTCCTGCTGGTGCTTGTTGTTGAATAAAATGGTGACAATTGCCCTCCTTCTCAAGGATTTCTCCTGCTGTGTAGCTTGCACACTGTAATTAAAATTGTAAACCGCCCAGAGACTACTTGTAGTGGTATGGGGCGGTATATAAGCAGAACACTTTGCTTTTTGCTTTTGCTGCCACCTTCTTTTGTATGGAGCAGAGAAACTGAATTTCTGATGTGTGGAAGTCAATTTAGTCTACTTAGCCAGGGCATTTTAACCATGCAGGCACAAGTATGGTAGGTGCCGTAGGTGGACACAGCTACTACTTGTCTCCCTCTTATGTCATTGAGCTTTTCTTCCTAAGCAGCTCTCTGTCCAAAGCCAATAATAGCATATCCTGTGTTGACCAAAGAGCTGTAACTAGCAGAGGCAGTAACTAGCCATTTTAGCACTCAAGGAACATACCATAATCTTCTACCTGGTCTGCTTGTGAGGCTTGGGAGCAAGTCTCCCGTAAAAAGGAGGAGGGAGATGAGAAATGTGGTACCCCTCCAAATGAAAAAGAATGATGATGCTTTCTAGAGAAAGGAACTCAATAGAGCTGGAAATGTTCCTAGCTTTCACCAGTAGATTTGCCTTTAGATATTGGTGCCGTTGAAATGTTGGTGCTGGAGCAAAGTTGGTCCACTCTGGTTAAATTCTTGAGGATGGGTGAGGATGAGGATTTTCATCTTTTTAGAAGGCACTCCCAACCCATTTGCCTAGATCTGCCAGAATTCTGCGACTCCAGGCAGCCAAATGGATTTGGACTGACTTGGACTGGCTCTGTGAACATGGCAATGAAGGAGATCCAATGCTAAGTCTAATAACAGAGCAACAGCACTGCAAAACATAAATGAATAATAGTAATTGTAATTCAGGGTCTGTAGCTGGTGTAAGTAAGCTGCCTAGATGTCCTAAGCACATCCGATCTCACCTGATTCGGAAGCTAAGCAGGTTCGCCCCTGGTTAGTACTTGGATGGGAGACCACCAGGGAATACTATGTGCTGTAGGCGCCTGGAGTAGGAACTGGCAAACGACTCCAGTATTCCTGCCAAGAAAACTCCATGGACATGGGGTCACGAAGAGTCGGTCACACACACAGAGTTGGTATAAGTAAATTCATCAAATTTTGGGTTCCTAACAAGCCCCATGGTGCAGTGCTTAGACTGCACTATTGCAGTTCATCTTCTCCTCAAAACCTGAGCTTGACCCTGAAAGACTCAGATGGCCAGCTCAAGGATGACTCAACCTTCCATCCTTCTGAGGTCTGCAAAAAGAGTACCTGGCTTTAGGGAGGCGATGGGGGGAATGTTCCTTTTATAAACTTGTAAACTGCTCAGGCAGTATTCTAGCACTATGGGTTGGACTGTATGTTCACTCACTCACTCACTCACTCACTCACTCACTCACTCACTCACTCACTCACTATCTATCTATCTATCTATCTATCTATCTATCTATCTATCTATCTATCTATCTATCTATCTATCTATCTATCTATCTATCTATCTATCTATCTATCTGCTGGTAGCTAGTCTAAACCATATCAAAAGGCTGCAGAATAATTTTTCTTGTTTGAGATTTTATACTTGTATTATGACAATATGTGGTAAGTCTCACTGTTGTGCTACATGACCTGTGTCTCTGTGACTAAAGGTGTTTTTTCATGCCACACAGGTGCTCACATAGCACCAGCAGTAAAAGGAAGCACATCAAACACAATAAAATGCTACTAATAGCTAGGCACATCAGTTTTGTTGTGAGGAGTTTGAGATGGGTACATTCTGCCATGTTTTGAGAAAGGATTTTATGGATAAAGCTTAGTAAGTATGTTTTGGGGTAGAAAACACCAAAATAGGCTGAGGTGTATCTATTCAGTGCATACCCCATGCCTGCCTTGTGTTGTTTAGCTTCAATCTTTGTGTTCAAAATCTAACCTTCCTAAACAAGAGGTGCTATAGAAAGACCAGAAATTATACCTGCCTATATACGTACGTGACAGGCAAGTGTCCTACAGTTAGTTACTGCATAATTCACCTGATACTAGCTCTGTTTTTTCCCTCCTCTCAGACACAAGGGGTTCACCTTTACTAATTGTCTCCCATTGTAATGTGTGCACTCTTTAAAAAAATCAAGGATGTAATTCACACTCATAGGCACCCATTATTTCTTCAGATTCTTTGTATTTGTTGACAGCTGCTCGTGGCTGGTCTGTCTTCTTTATTATTTCTTCAAGATGATAAGAAGCTTAATGCATTTCATGATAACCAATGTATACATATAAGAATGAGGTCAGTTGGGTTTTACAGGGAACAATCAGTCAAAAGCTCTTAAGTAGATACATTCAGCCCAACTGGTTATGATCCAGTGCTGCAAATGAGATCATTTAACTTAAACATTGGGGTTTCAAATACTGTACAATGGCTATTCAAAAACAAATATCTTAAAGGTTACTACTTGAGCACTACACAATGTGTAGCCTGCATACTGTAATTAAACTGTAAACCACCCAGAGACTACTTGAAGTGGTATAGGGCGGTATATAAGCAGAACACTTTTCCAAATGAAACAATGGGGTATAAAAACAACAGCCTTTGAATTTTGAACATTTATAAATTCAAGGGAGAATCCTTGGGAGTCATTGGATGGGGCGACTTCCTGCCTTTTTTAACCTACTCCCAGATCTCACAAACAATGAAACTTTTTTCTTTTCTTCTGATTGCTCCTGAGGGACAAACTATTTGTTGCAAACAATCAGTCATCGGAACTGGAATCTCATTAGTTTTTCAGAAAAATATATAGCAACTAGCAGCCTGTTAATAGCACCAATGGCAGCAGTCAAGATGGTCTACACTTGAATATTCTCTTCTCACCACCAATCACACTTGTTGAAAAAAAGCCCTGACACTATAGTTTTGAGTTTGGGGGAAGTAGTTAATTGATGAAAAAAAACATAGTCAGCTTCTGAGATTGTTCTCTTGCTTGGCATCATTTTGTGAATGGCAGTGAACACAAGGGAGTATCATGTGTGGACCATCTTGACTGTTGGTATTTTCAACATTCAGGCCGACCTTTGCTATGTAAAGATTAGCATCTCTTTTTTCCTGCTGGCAACACAGACACAAACTTAGGCAGCAGTATCAGGCCGTTTGTGGCATTATGAATTGTGGATACAGAAACACAGTATCCCATGGGCATAAACCATTGGTTTTGTTTTTTTAAAAAGAGTTGACTCAGACTCACTGTTGTTTGCTCTTTGTTTCTAATCAGGGGTCATTTAAAATAGTGTAAATCCTGATCTAGTTCTCATCTAGTCCAGGGTTGTTGGGTTTTTTTTGGTTATGATTATGGTCAGCCATGTACAGTATAAGGCTGCTGCTATTATTTGGTGGACATATTTTGAATGCTATGTAAAGGCAGCAGATTACAGTATTTTTCCATGTATAAGACTAAAATTTTGTCTCAAATTGCTAGACTAAAAATTGAGGGTCGTCTTATACTTGGAAGTAAGTCGAGGGGAGACCCATATGGTTGCAAAACTGCAATTTTGGGTTGGAAAAGTGGGGGTTGTCTTATACATGGGGGTGTCTTATAGACGGAAAATACAGGTATATTTTAACTACATGGAATGGGGAAAGGTGCTTGTTAGGATTTTCTACTCTAGGTGGCCAAATAACTTGGCTGGCTCTATGCTAAATCCAATGTAATGCTTGGATAATGTAATGTTAGGATATTCTTGCATCCCAGCCCTCTCCAGCACTCACAACTGTCTTCAGAGGATTTCACAGTCCTTTCAATCAGGTTCTTAGAATGGTGATGGTGGACTTCAAGAGAGAAGCAGACCAGCCCTTGCTTATCTGCTTTGTACAAGCTGTCTTTGTGAACACAGTGACCAATTAATTATATGGACTAGCTATAGGTTCTCTCTGTGTTTTAGTATATACCATTTACTTCTCTTCCTTTGGCCAACCCCAGCCACAAGTCAGTCTGTAGGGCATGAGTATGTAGGCAAAACCAGCTCTCCCTGTTTGCCTCCTAGCAAAATGATATTCAGTAGCATGTGGCTTCTGAACAAGGGCATTCCATATAGCTTTCAGGTAACCGCTATTGGTAGGCACATTGTTTGTGAAATTATCCATATTCAGGTGTTCTTTGTAAGAGTGGAGTTGAGCAGATTAGCACTCCCCTTGGCCTGGCTCTCATCTGCAGAGGACTGCTCTGAGCAATCTGGATCCATTTGGACTCAGCAGGATCAAACATTTCGCAGTGTTTGTTATCTCTGCTCTTGGGGTAAACTGAACTCCTTTATGGAGCACCGGAACAAGGCTTTTGTCTTCTCTCTTTTTCAGATATCCAGGCTGGTGACAAATTGTTACATCCCATGTCAGTGAATGCTATAGCATAATTATGAATTGTGCAAAGTAACACTTCTCTTTGCATGTCCTGAGAATACTGCCAATTATTTTCCTCAGATTTCTCCCAAATTCATTCTGCTAACACAAGAAAAGGATAAATAAGTACTTCTGCTTTCTTCATACTTCATTCCATCAGCTTTCTAGCTTTTGTTTTCCATAAAGTCAAATACCTCTAATATTATTAGGATGTTTTTTACCAGTATAAGTTGCTATACACATAATTAGATTGAAACACATTTTTCATTTTGCTACTGATTCACCTGGCATGGAGAAATCCCTTGGAGGCTTTCAATGTTATTCACTTCTCTCCACTGAGAGATCAGAAGGATCAGAAATAGAAGTTAATCACCAATCTGTGTACCATTTTACGTATGGTGTTGTGTTACATACTAATAGAAGGCACAGTCTCTGAGTGTGGATCATTATGTAACCAAAATAGTACAACCAATTTCATAACTGATTTTCATAAGAAAATTATCAGTGGAATTGGGGAGCTCCAAAGACTGCAAAAACATCCATGGAAGATCTGAAAGTTGAGTCATGGCAACTGGACTTCTTTTCTTGAGAAACGTTTCACTGCTTATCCAAACAGCTTGTCAGCTGTTTGGATGAGCAGCGAAATGTTTCAGTCTCTCAAGAAAAGAAATCCATTTGCCATGACTCAACTTCCAGATAAACTCACCTGGATGACTGAGAATCTTCACAGATCCACTCCCAAATACCCTCGTGGGAACTGAACCTATTCAGTGGCCAGAGAATATTATTTACTTTATGAAAGGTAAATATTGAAAACCAGGAAGGAAAGTGAAGAAATAGACTGTCATGCCAGGCTGGTTGTAAGGGACCTTGGAGAGGAGCATGCCATACTACAACATTTAGTTACAGTCCTGCTTGTTTCTTCATAAAGAGCACAGTAGTTTACTAAATATTACACTACCTGGTCTTCTAGAATGTTCTGGCCCTTGTAATGTTCTTCTTGAAGTTAGATGAATTCTTTATATTTCACCCTCCAGTCTGAATCCTCACTTTGACACCTTAAGAGGGGCTGACTCAATGATCCATAGGGTCTATAATAATAATAATAATAATAATAATAATAATAATAATAATAATAATAATAATAATAATAATAATAATAATAATAATAATAATAATTCAGAAAATGAATGTTTCTCTGTTGGATCTGACTAAAGTCCTGTTCATTCAGGAACCAAGAGCATTCTGTTCACAAAAGTGTTCCCAGAGTGTCCTCTGGGAAATGGGTAAGACGTGAGTGTGATCATATCCTTCCTTGCAATGAATATGCAGAGCTATATTGTTTCTGTTACTAGCATTTCATCCCTGTAATCAGACCATATTTGGAAATAGCTTACTATGTAGAGCATAAATGTTAAACTTAAATGCACAGGTATGTGTCTTTCAGGGGTGGGGCTTGGCAGTGATGCCATGTTCACTTAATTTAAAGATAAGTTCTGGAGCATAGATTGAAAGCTCTTGAGATGTTGTAAACAGCAAAGCTTTACGGCAATATCATGCCTGTGATAATGGAGAAATTAAGCAACAGAAATGGCATCAATTTCAAAGCAGACTTTGTAGGTTGTTCAAGTTAACATCAATTCTTGATTTGGAAAATTTGCCAAGAAAGGACTGATGAGAGAAAAGAACAAATCATGCCCTTTATTTATTATTGTTTGATTTGATCTCTTGAGTTGACTTTAATGAAAAAAAAAACCCAAGGACTTTAGATGTGAGGAATATGAATGATCATAAAAGCACGCTCTCACCTCTTTTATTTCCAGAGCAAAACATTTGAGTACCCATCTTCTTGCCTAAATATATGTTGAGGTTTTCCTGATGAAATCCAAATCTATGCAGGTGGCTGAATGACTGTGGGACTGTCACTTTCTTTACTGTTTCATTTGGTAGGATTTTCATGCCTACCAATACCTTTCCTCTATTTTTGTTTATATATATTCGTGGGTTTAGAGTTAGATTGATGCCGCAGAGTTACTGTTTTGAGAAGAAGATGAGTTGCATATTCTTTACTAAAACTGAAGGTCAGAGTTGGGTAATATTTTGTGTTGGTGCAAAAATGTTGGCCTCCAATTACCCAATAATGGTTTTCAATTATTAATTTTTCTTGCATATTTTGATGCAATTTGGCAATAAAACGAACTGTAATGTTGCTTCTAAAAGGATCGAATAACCTTTTGTAAGAAGGCTATTTTAAAGCAAGGGTTGAAAAACACCTCAGCCTGTCAGATCTTCTCATTATCTGCTGAACCTTTTGGATGCTTTAGAAACTGGGTTTTGAAACAATATAAGATAAACAGGGAGCATCCTAAATCAATGTAATAAAGGAGATTGAAAGCTATTTGTCTTACTATGTTTTGTAGTTGGCCTTTTGGGCTCTAGTACTGAAAATAAAGGTAAAAATGGATATTGGGATCTAATATGTTAAAACAGAATAAATAGATGTGGTGAATGGCAAGAGGGTAAGGGAACAAGTATGAGTCATTTTATAAGTGACTTAAATAGAAAATAAAAAGCTTTCCCAGCAGGTAAAACATGGTATAGAAAAATGTGGTAAACAAGTGCAAGGACATAGATGAGCTACTCTGAGATGTTGCTTCAAAGTCCATTATGGTTATCTGTGTTCCCTTCCTGGGTACAACCAAGTAAACATCATTTCATTTAAGACTCCTTTTTTTGCTTAAGGTTTAAGTGGCCCACTGCAGACTTTTTACCATTTTTGGAGAGGCAGCTCATTTGTGTCATAATAACTTCTGAGTGCAAAGCAGAGGACTTTGGGGTCACTCTGGAGCATCTCTGGTGGCAGGTGGGCTGGGGGTGGGAGGGGAGGAGACAATGATTGGTGAGCCCTGGGATTTCTGGAAACCAAGGAGAGGTTTCTGGTTTTGGCCATTCTCCTGGGGTTCCTGAGATCACGTTTTGTGCTTTGCAGTATCCTTGACTAGTTGCTGATTAGGGCGATCAAATGTTTCCTTTTTCAAAGGACAACCCCCATTGAATGGTGGCCTTTATTTATTCTGTCTGGTTTACATCCCATAAAAGGACGGCAAGGGTCTTCAATATTATACACTTATCCCTAGCACCTGGACAGCAGCTTGTTACTCAGTTAATCTATCTATCTATCTATCTATCTATCTATCTATCTATCTATCTATCTATCTATCTATCTATCTATCTATCTATCTATCTATCTATCTATCTATCTATCTATCTATCTATCTATCTGTTTTAGAGTATTTTTTACCCTGCCTTTATCCTTGGAAAAAGGACCCAGGCGGCTTACAGTAATGAGGGACAATATACAGTCCAGTGCATTTAAGGCATAATCAAGTTTGAGAACAGGGAATTGAGGGGCATCTTACAGCATTAAAAGTCAACATTAAAGGTAAAAGAGAATGCGAGCAGTTAAGGAAAAGAGAAAAAGAGTCCATTGTGAGAGATGGAGGTAACTTTGAAAACAAAGGTATATCGATGAAGTCAGTCAATGCAATCATGTGTGGTAGACCATCTAAAAATTATAAGGGATGGAAACTAGCATTGAGAACATAGTGCCAATGCAACCATACAAGGAGATATATAAACACAAAGTTATAAGTGGTTCTAAACAAAAAGTGTGTAGTCATGTATGGTAGGTCCACCATTCAGGGAAAGCTTGCCATACTGGGCAAAATTTCTAAAACTAGTTAGCCAGTATCATAGGTCTTCTTCCATTTTCTTCCTTCTAGAACAGTGTTGGTGAACCTATGGCATGGGTGCCAAAGGTGGCACTCAGAGCCCTTTCTGTGGGCACCCAACATCGCCCCTTCACAGCCACCTGTGTTCAGGTTAAATTGATGCATTGGCACTTTGCGAAAAAATTAGTGGGTTTTGAATCGCAGTTTGGGCACTCGGTCTCTAAAAGGTTCTCCATCAGTGTTCTAGAATCTCTTGTGCCAAAACACACACCAGTCCTTTAGGTGCTCTTCCATTGGCTTCCCTCATCCTAGCCAAGACACTGAGGCATTTTAGACAATGCCTATCTATCTATCTATCTATCTATCTATCTATCTATCTATCTATCTATCTATCTATCTATCTATCTATCTATCTATCTATCTATCTATCTATCTATCTATCTATCTATCTATCAATCAGCCCATTTTATACAAACTATTTTGGCCTGTGCTTGGAGGGGGTGCATAAATGACCTCTGACACACTGCCTTCCTCAGCCTCTTGGGCAGAAAGCACTGCTAAGGGCCCTGGGCAAATGTTTGCCATGCAGGAGAAAAGAGGGAAGAGGCAAAAGTAATTGCTTAAGGGGGAAACTATATGAGACACTGGCTTTGGAATTATAGAGTGATAGAAAAAGCTGTCCTCCCAAAGGTGAAGTCCACAACCACAAGCAACCACAAGGAGATAAGTCATCATCCTTCTAGGTCCAGATTCTTTTAAAGCTGCTATGTCTGCACACTGATATATGCAAATGAAGTCCATGTTTACCTCCTGATGATCATTCACAAACAAATACTATCTAATTTGCAATCAGAAGTCAGGAGAACTTTGTGGAAGGATAACCATACATTGAAATATTTTAATAACATAATACCTTAATGTAAGAGGTGTGGACTGAATGAAATGGAAAGAGGAGCAACTGGCTTCAGCAGAAGCAGAGTGTGCAAATAGTGTGAAGATTCATGAGCAAGCAAGGTGAACTCCAGAGAACACTAGCTAAAATAGTAATGCCTGGAAAGCAGTCACAAAACCCCTCACTGTCCTCGTCTTCTCTGTGGAGAAGGCAAGCAAGGGAGAGAAGAATCACCATGTTATGTACAGGCAGTGGTGCCAGAGGAACCTCAGCCTGGCTTGCTTATTCAACGGAAAGGATGAGCAGGGTGGGGATGAATCCCACATTTTCTGTAATGCCTGATCATAGGTTGCTCAGATCCATGCCTTGCCCATCATCTCAATGAGGATAACTAAAGTAAGCCCAGGAAAAATTCTTTTGTTATTCTCTCACGGAGGTAACACAGAGATTCCATCTCTCCACTTTTATTTCTAATGGGAAATAAAACTAGAGAAGACTCCCTGGTTCTTCTTATCCCACTTGCCTTCCGGCTATGTGGGATGAATGAGGAAGGGGGTTCACAGTTGGGAGGGTCTCTTACAGACCCTTTGCAGGCTAGTTTAAGCCTGTAGATGGGAAGGTCCCCTTTCTCCTGCAGTGAACATAGTGGCTTCTCTTCTGCATCTGAGTATGTGTTAAAAGCAAAAAACAAATTTCTGTTTTTAAATTCACAAGTATTGTGGCAGTTTCAGTAAAATATTGACATGATAATTGAACATATTGAATAACAGAAAATTACATGCTTTTAGGAAGATGAGTCTCAGTGTTTTAAATCTGTTTAAACATCTAGAGTCTATAGGACAAAGTGCAGTGTTGAAATTAAACATCAACTGTAGCTTGAGGAACAAAAGCTAAACCATTTGTGTCAGACAGTATTTTTGTTATTTTTCTCCCAAAATGATGTTCGGCTCATGTAGTGCTGAACAGCAATTACAATTTTCAGAGAAATTTGGCACCAATATTGAAAACTTCTTTTGTATCACTGATGACCAAAAGCGGGTCTATGCTGTGTATATGTCTGCAGCCATGTCATGGAGCCACTGGGCAGGTCATGCTCAGTTAATTAATTAGCAATAATGGGGGGAGTGGTTTATAAAAAAAGAGGAGTGATTAGAAAGAACAGTCAGTAATTCTGAGTTCATTGGACAGAATCTTCCCTGTGATGTCAAGATGGGTCAATTTAAGAAGGCCTGCAGCTATGTTCATAAACCTTATTTAATGCCATTGCCTATAAAATAATAGCAAAATCTTACTTTAGAATGAGCAGTGCAATGTGTGACCCATCATTTCTCCTGCTAACCATTAACCATGGTATGCTGGCTTGGCTGGTGCACCAAACCTAGGCAGGATTACTCAACTGCACACTGGCCCTTCAGCGGGAGATTCCCTTCACTCTCTCATTCCTTAACACAGGAGAAATCCTGTGGTCGGACTGCTTTAGGAACCCTGCTGGGAGGGTGCAAAATGAGTTCTCAATACAGGTTATACAGTGTGACTTCTGTAGTCAAGGGGCAACACACAACATCAGTCTCTGTATTCCAGAAGGCAAAACAGAAATGAGAGGCTGGTTTGGATCCAGAAATTGAATGGCAATCGGGGTTAGCCTTTCTCTTTACCTGGTGGACAATCCAACCAGACTGGTCTAGATGGGGAAAACTCTGATTTTTGCTTGGCAATTATTCATCAAAAGCTGAATTATCTTTTCAGGTCTAACGTGTGTGTGTCAGTTATGTGAAAAAACAAACTTCACTTGTAAAACTGAAGGAGCCTGTTGGACTTCGGTCATGCTAACCAATGGCAAACAAGAGGTCATAAAGGCATGCGTCTCCTCAGCACAACTGAAGGCACAAATCTTCTGCCACAGTTCTAAGAACATAACCAGGACAGAATGCTGCTATACAGATTTCTGCAACAACGTCACCATTCATTTGCCCACAGGTAAGCAGCAAAGCTCGGTAGCACAGAAATGGTTAAACTTGATTAAGCAATCAGCATTTACAGTATAAATAAACCTTTAGCACACAGGTTCTCCAGAGACGGTAATGCATGCCTCAGTAATGCATGCCTGAAGAAGCAGACTTGCAAATAAAGCCTGCGCTTATCTCCCAGTGACCAGTCACAGAACTAAGCAACCTGATTTGCAAGATATGGGAAGTAGGAATTGGCTCACACAGACATTGCTCAGACAGATGCCTCAGGAGGCTCAAGGGAGCTCTGATTCTAAAGACATGCATCATCAAGTTTGACCCAAGATCTTATATGGCTGCAATCCTACCACAGTTGCCTAGGAATAAGCCTACTTAAAAGTAATGAAACCTTATTTGGCTTATATATACATAGAGTGTTAGAATTAAATTAGATTATATGTTTTTGTTTTTAAGACCATGTTATGGGAAGCTCATCGATAGAAGTTTTGAAAAGTTTGCAGCTGTAAATTAGAGATGCAGTCTAATCCTTTTGTTTTTCTTCTAGGCATTTGTATAAACTGTTGAAAACAAAATTTCTAATTTTAAGTCTTGCCTTCATAACTTGCTTGCAATTCAAAAGATGGCTATATTCATCCCCCCATATATATGTGTGTGTGTGTGTGTGTGTGTGTGTGTGTGTGTGTGTGTGTGTGTGTGTGTGTGTGTGTGTGTGTGGAGGGCATTTGGGTTGAAATGCTCTATGAGTTGCACCTTCTGCTCTACTTCCAGCTGCTTTGTTTCACTTCTAAAGAGCTTGTGATTGATTGATTGATTGATTGATTGATTGATTGATTGAACAAAAAGTTTCATCACATTTCAGGTTGAATTGGTGAACTTTATGCCACTGAAATAAGCAATGCAGTGGAACCAGGGTGGATTTGATTTAAATAATGATTTAATTTTTTTTAAAAAAAAATCAGGGATTTTTAAAAAAGATTTAAATTAAAAAATCTATTTTAGTCTAAATTGTTATTTTATTTTTAAAAAGAATTAAATTATAAACATTTATCATCCATGGTTCACCTCACACTTTGGTCACAAACTTAATAGATGAATCACAGGCCTCTGTTCTCATTCTCTCCATTTGTAATATGAGGAACAATACTGGTCCACCTAAGAAGATTATCTAAGAATTACTGAGGGGAAAATTGATTTGAATCAGGACCAGGTTCAGGTTTGAGGGCATTTTCAGGAAATTGTTCTGTTGTGGACAGCTTTTTTGTCCTAAGGCATTGGCAAATGGCAGCAGTGCTTTGATTATTTTTTCCAAGAGCTCTTTATTCTAGAGCCTGCCATCTTTACTTCCTACAGTGCAGCACCATGTTCATTTTTAAAAAGTAAAATGGCAGCTTCTAGACCAAGCTGCTCAGTGTGAGGGATCTTCGGGAGCTATCAGTGCCCATGAGCCTTTATAGCTGCTGCTCAAAGGTGCTAGCTGCAGGTATCCTTTGAGTATTAAAATTTGATGTACATATGGTAAATAATGAAGCACTATGTCCAAAATATAACAGTGTGGGTGGAGCTGTCATTTGAGCAGGACTGAGCTAGTATCTCAATTCACATTTTATTGGGTGTTGAGAGTAATAGTAAAATACACCTTGCATCACATTTCTTATGAGTTTACTCATCGCTGTGTCTGTGGAGATTTTCAGTAATCCAAGTGAAGTTATCTGGAAGTTGAGTCATGGCAAGTGGGCTTCTTTTCTTGTGAGATTGAAACATTTCGTTACTCATCCAAGTAGCTTTGTCAGTCTGAGGGAAGCCTCACAACATTTTGATCTCACAAGAAAAGTCCAGTTGCCACTACTAACTTCCAGATACTCATTGTTGTGTTATCTCTTCAGTGGCGTCAAGGCTGGACTTTGTTAAGCCAGATGTAATCCTCTGATATAGTTTGTTAGGCCAGGTGTAATCCTCTGAGATATAGTTTCTTTCAGTATTAACAGAACTGCAGAAAGGCCTGTTATAACCTGTGTGTCTTTGTAGCAGAAAGAGACTTGGGGTGCAATCAGGATTGTTTAAGTTGCCTAACCTTATACAGTAATTTATTGATGTATGAGTGTTTTGCAAGATGATCCAACATTTCTGATCAATTTGCCTTGATCAACGAGCAATGATTTGTGATACAAATACTGGAGCAGGTCACATGATCACAAGTGAGCCAATGGTCTCTCTCTCTCTCTCTCTCTCTCTGCTGGATTGTGGATGATTGTCTGGAGTATTCCCTCCCAGGTAAGCCTCCAAAGCAGAGGGAGGAGAGAGGGAGGCAGTTCTAACTTGCACCTGCTATGAAGGTTTTCAAAGGAGAGTGCAGGTTATGGTTTTGTTTTTCTTTATGTTTATATTTATATTTCATTTGTTTTCAACAACCTTTCTTATTTTTCCAACAATTTTGAGTCACAGGCAGCTAGACAAGTGTGTATAGTGCTACAAATTGCATTTTATTATTGTCCCATTAAAAACACAGAGTAAACACAGAGTAAAATCCAGTAGTTAGTCCCAAGCAGAGCAGATTCCACAGCCAGGTATCTAAACCATGGTGTGGATGTGGACTTCTAGCGAACTGCTTTGGTCACTTTGGGCATTTTGTGTATACAGTATGTGGTCTATGGGCCCCCAGAACAAATAATCTAAGTTTCCATTATTTCTTGTGGGTAGCTTTGCTTTGAAATACGAGTGCTTTGGTTGACAAGCATGCTTCCAGAACAGATTATGCTCATGAGCCAAGGTATTACTGTAAAGTGGTGTGTGTGAAGAATAGTTTATGGTGGAGCCCTTCCAATGTGCAGACCCCCTAGGGGACCAAATGGCTGCCATTGAGAATGGTTGCTCTAGTGCACCAGAGGAGCTCACAAGCATAATTTATATATATAACAAGCAGAAGCCTTAGTGGTGAAGAAAAAGGAGGAGGAAATCCAGGCTGATTTGCATCAGCTTGTATGTTGTGTGATATCAATTGAAAATAATGTGAATCTGACTATCCCAGTCCTTAATCATTTCCTCTGTGATTTGTCAGTGTAGTTACCTCCTTATTCTTATCCTTATTCCAGGGTATAAGCAGGACCTCCATGGTAAACTTAGACACTGAACTAACCTATGTCTGGTTAGTGCATAAGACTGCTCTGAATAAAGTTTGCCCTGGAACACAGCCAACATCTAGTGAAAGACAAGAGAATGAATAGCATTGGACAGCAGGATTTGCTATTGGGGCAAAAACAGTTATTTTAAATTGCAATTAGCTTTCAAGGTATCTTAAGCTTGGTTTAGCTCTGTGTAGTTGTATAGGATCAAATCTGAAAGCATATCCCCTTGTTCGGTCTGTGTTGCTTGAATGTCTTAGAATTTTTTTTATTATTGTATTGTGTTGATTTTGCTGTTAATGTTTAATTTTTGTCCTTTTTTGTCTGAGCTCTAACTATTGCTTGACAACAGGAGAAGAGAGTAGTTTGTTTTTTGTTTTTATTTTAGTTGTATAAAGTTTGTAGTTTGTGTAAAAGTCCAAGTGAATTAGGATGCAGAATTTACTGATGTACTCTATCTTCAGGTTGTAAAATGGGTTTGTTGCCAAAGATAGTCAATTGAAAACACGATTGTGGTTTTTCCATACTAGGGTTGCCGTTCCCTTCTTGGGGGTGGAGCTCTGGGACTTTGTCACTTACCCAAGGACACAGAGGCTGGCAGTTCTCTTGGGAGTCACCTTGAGGAAATGAAGCCCTCGCCTGTGGTTTTGCAGCTTGCTTCTCAACTCACAGAGCTATTAAGAAGTGTAAAATACAGGATACCTTTCCTTTAGCACGGGCATGTTCAAAGTCAGGCCCGGGGGCCAAATGCGGCCTGTTTTCAAATTCTGAGCAGCCTGCGGCTTCTTCTCCGCACAGGCTCAGCTTGTCACACATCCCCACCAGCTGGCCCCTCTCTATACCAGATGGAGGCGTTAGCTTGCAGTTTTATGGTTTGCCTGCCCTCCCTGCCTCTGTCCATCCCCCCATCCCCCTACCCAGCCTACCCACCCCAGTTCCATTGCTACAGCATCCTTCCTCCCTCCTTGCATGTTATAGAGACTTGTCCAAAGTCCGGCCCGGGGGCCAAATGCGGGTGAATGGTTGGCCCCCTCACATTTTCACCTCACCAAATCTGGCCCTCCTTGCAAAAGTTTTGGACACCCCTGCTTTAGCAGATAATAATCAAGATTGTGTTGTCGAGTTGATTCCAATTTGAGACAACTCTTTAGAGTTTTCTAGGTGTAGAATACTCAGAGGTAGTGCTGCTTCTGGTGCCATGCTGAGGCTATGCACATATACCCAAGGCTGCACAGCCTTTAAACCCCGTCAGCCACATTTGCTCCAGGCGAACACAGCTGGTCTATCTCCCAGGAGGCACAAAACGGACCAATCCAAGTCCCAACCCTTGGCTCTGCCGGGAGTCATTCCAACCAGCTGGTTGGGGCTGTTAAAGACTTTGTAAATTTCCAAGCTCCAGAAGATAAGTAACATGAAGTGACCAGCCTTTGAATTCTGATTTATTACAGCCATACCATATTAATTGACCATAATTAAAATGTGGTAGGTAGACTAATATTTACAAGTCCTGGCTGATGTTTGATCCAATAGTCATGCTTCTAGGGAGAAACATAAATGTCCCTGAATCTACACTTATGATTCTGAACATTGAATATTGAATATTGACTGACTTTGAAGGGCATCAAGCTGTAATTAAGAGTTCCCGCTTCTTTATAACAGCTGTTGTTATGTTTGATCATATTCTACAGATGTGTGGAATAAGTGAGATCCCAAGCTGAATGTGCAATGAGTACTTTTTTGTACTGTGATGTTCAGAATTTTCTTACTAGTACACAGGGAGGAGAATTCAGGTAGTTGTTCTCCAAGCTATGATCCCAAACTTGAAACTGTAGTGTTGCCAGATTTAATGTACAGTATATTAAATGGGAAATTGCCAGATATAGTTACATGGAATTAGAGGAAGAAGAGAAGAATTTTCTAAAATGAGTGAAATGATAACAGAAAAGAATAGTCAAAAGGCTAAAACTTCTTCAAAATATTAGGGGATTGCTTGGAAGGGAAGTAAGATAAAACCAGTGTTTTGTCCCAACTAGAGCTGACTTGTTCTGGTTAGGCACAGTGTAAATAAGCCTCTTAATCCAGGCAGTTCAATCCAGTTTCAAACTGGATTTTTTTTTTTGTAATTTAAATGTTGATTTTGTTATTTAAGTCAATTTGATTTTTAAACCAATCGTTGATCTTTTTATCCACTCTGTAGGAAACTATTGATTTTTTAAACAAAAATATGTACTGTTTTCTGAAGATTGGCCAGAAGACTGGAGAGTGTGTGATACAATGCCATTCAAAGTAACTTAGAGGAAGGTGGTACTAAAGATAAAAATTTCAGGCATATAGAAAGACATATAATGCTGAAAAATATTTAGTGTGACCTATATAATCTTGATCCTTGTCTTGCAAACCTATTAGAATTACCATATAAATAAATCTATAGTGTGCTACTACAGACATTGGCCAGAATATATGTAAATATTTACTTTTGTTTAAATATATTATGCAAATCAAAGCAACAAAGAGCTAGTAGTTAATGCATCCCTGATCAATTTCTTAATTGCTTGCTGAGTAACACAACTGGTTTGCTACCAGGAATTCAATCAGGTACTTATTAATTGCAATTGTTCAATGATACAAGTTATGCCAGTGGACTTACACAGGCATAAATACTTGGGCTTTGGCTATTGTTTACCTTTACTTCCAAAGGACATAGGGTGCAATCCCTTCCAAAAGACTCGTGAGCAACGCAAGCAGTCATAGAATGCACAGGAATCCTCTTAAAACTTGGTAACCACTTGAAGAATAGAACAGAGTGAGTATAAAGAAACAGTTCTGAGAATGGAGGAGTGCCAACCTTTAAGTTCCCCAAGGATCTGTTTTAGGACTACAGTGGTACCTCGGTTAATGAAATTAATTGGTTCTATGGGCCATTTCACTGTGCATCAATTCCATTAACCAAAATTTGGTTTCCTGTTGAAATGAATGGGAAACTAATTAATCCATTCTGGAGGTCCAAAAAAAGGCAACCCCCCCATATTTTTCAGACCTCTTTATAAAGTGCATTTTAAAGGAATGCAGAGCCAGAACCTACCCACCCAGAACCTCACTCCACAGTGCAATGCAAACATGGACAAAAGAAAACACCAAGACAGACCTCAGCCTGTTCCTGCCAAAAATGCAATTGAAAAAAGGCAAACATGGACAAAATCAAGCAGCAAGACAAACCACAGCCTGTTCTTGCCAAAAGTGCAATGGGAAAAATGCAAACATTGACAAAAGCAAGCAGCAAGACAAATCCCAGCCGATTCTCGCCAAAAGTGCAATGGGGGAAAAATGCAAACATGGACAAAAGCAAGCAGCAAGACAAACCCACCCTGTTGCTGCCTGCAGAGTTATGGAAAACAATGCAAGGATGGACAAAAGAAAGCAAAGAAACCTCAGATCCCTACCGTTCCAAATCACTTGGCAAAATAATATCCAGAATGCCTCCAAAACATGATGAAAAAAACAGTTCCAACTCCTCCCACCCCTCCACAAACTACAGGGGGCACAATGCATCCTGAATATACTTTTGTTTTTGTCAAGCATAACAAAAAAAGTTATCCGAGGCACCCCATATAAAATTTTCATTCACCGAAACATCCCTATTCTCAGAATTTTCATTTCATTATCAATTTTTTTCATTAGCAGAGGCATTCGTTATCTGAGATTTTACTTGTGGTGCTTTTAAAATTGCTCATACATTGTCCAGAGCTTGCTCTGAACACTGAGGTAGCCAAGCTTACTTATAATACCATATGTTTTAGGGTAGTTAAAAACGAAGTGTAAAACTCCAAATAGGCATCAAAATCTTTCCAAAGAGGTTCAGTCTAAGTCAGTGTAAATTGATGGGCCATGTGATGAAGAAAAAAATGTTGGGATTGTAAGAAACAGCTTAGAGGAAATAAAACTTAGTGCAGCTGCTTTTCCAACCACCAATCTAATTCCTTGTAGCTGTAATTCTTTTTTTTTTATTAATTGTAATTTTTCTGTTAAGAAGTCTTTATATCTCAGTGTTTTTCCTTCCTCTGTTATAGTGGGTTTTGTATGTATTTTGTGGGGATACCCAGAGTGGCATTGCTGTATATATAGAGTTCTTCAATGAGCCCCAAACCCACAACAAGGCGTTTCTTATACAATGATTTGCAAAGTCTTTTTGAACTTTAGCTTTTCCATACCATAAATAGGCATGCCATCCAAAATTCAAGTTAAATCCTTCTAGTGATAAGTAGTCGATTATCTTTGAGGGTCATCCATTCTTTTTTTTTTAAAGATTTTTTTAATTTTAATGGGAAAGGAAAAAGGGAAAAAGAAAAAAAAGAAATGAAGGGTTACATTGAATATATCAAGTCAAAGATTATACAAAACAGAATACAGTAACATATCAGTTAACTAGTATTTTAACTATTTCTTGCCATCTTCTTTTAGTAGTCTCTTCATAATATCCTTTTAGATATCCAGAAAGTCTGTCGATTTCAATACATTTTTTATCTTTTCACAAAAGTTTCTCTCCATGGGTACTTTAGATTGCTTCCAAGACTGTGAATACAGGATCTTTGCTGCAACAATTACATGATGCAATACATACTTTTGGTCATATGAAATGTTCATGTCAGTTATGTTCAATAAAAAGAGTTCTGGTTTAAATTCTACTTTAATCTTCAATGATCTCTCTATAAAAAGGTTTACCATTTTCCAGTCATCCATTCTTTTAGCCACACCAGACAGCAGGCTTTATAATATGAAATCCAGTTTAGTAACGCAAAGCCTCCGTTTTCCTTTTTGTCTTACAGTACTTTAATTTTGATTCTGGGTTTCTTTTCATTCCAAATAAATTTTCTTATTTGTTTATCCAAATCTTGCAATAATGTAGTTGATTTAAGGACCGGTAATGTTTGGAACAAGAACAGTATTTTTGGTAATACATTCATTTTTATTGCCACTGTTCTTCCCATAAAAGATAGTTGTAGATTTCTCCATGAGTTTATTTTTATTTGTATCCCTTTTATTACTTTAGTATAGTTAGTATAGTTGCCTTCAATAAGAGTGCTAGTTTTTGCGGTGAGATAGGTACCTAGATAGTGGACTTTCGTAACCACCTTGAAATTAGATTTTTTGTTCCAGATTTTTAACTTCTGTCTTTGTCAGATTCTTTATTAACATTTGGGTCTTCTCTTTATTTACTGTATTTTCAGGCCTGCTACTCTTCCATATTCCCATGAAGAGTCCATCAAAATAGAGATTGTATTTATTGGGTTTTCTAATATTATCATCAAATCATCAGCAAAGGCTTGTATTTTGTTTGAGAAGATTGGAATCGTTCCTTTTTTCACTTTTTGATTTATAACTTTTTTGTTTGAAAACTATAAATAAATTGCAAAAAAAGTTTGTGCGGCTGCTCTAAAACTTTGCATCAACTTTGCACTTCAATTTTTTTTTGCATTATTAATGAAAAAGTCCTCCCTTCAAAAGCAAATTATCATGTTGCTTTCTATTGTTTGTTTATTAAGTCCTGCCATGGCTCTTGGATGGGATGATGGGACATGGCTTGAAGGTTTCATGTTTATCTTTCATTTCTTTTAAAAAGTGGAACTATTTTTCAGGGCCTTGCTTCCAGGTGAACATAATACGTGACAGAGTTATGCAGTGCAACTGGAGGACATTTTGCCATTTCCTATTTATGGTCCCAGGGATTGCTAGTGAGGGTTGCCCTGGTGTGATGGCCACCAACTTTGGACATCTTTGAGAAGGGGGTTAGATGAATTTGTAGAAGACAATACTACAAATGGCTAATAGTCCTAATGACAAGAGTCATCAATCAGAGGCGGTATGCCTATGAGTGCCAGTTGCTGAGAAGCACAGGTAGCAGAGGGACAGTTCCGTTGTGTTCTATATATGGGTTTATTTTGGACAACTGGTGAGCCCTTTATGCACAGGATGCTGAACTAGAGGGGACTATTTTAATCGATCTGCTTTAGATTAGCCCGGCATGACTTTTTTTTTTGAAAAAGTAATGCTAAATCACTGTGTTTTTTTTTCTACATGGTGACAGACCAACTGTTCAATTATTTTTCTTAGTATTAATGTCAGGTTGACCAGTCAGTAGTTGCCAGCTCATCTCCACATACACACTTCATTTTTTGAAGATGGAGATAATAATTGCTCACCTCTGGTATTCGAGGGCTTCACCTGTTCTTCAAGACTTAGGAAAGTTTACAGACAGAACTTCCAAGACTACAATTGCACATTTCTTCAATACTTTGGATGCAGTTCATCTTGTGCTTCAAATGATTAATGTTCTTATGTTGCTAAATCCTAGAATTTAACTGTAATGCGTGAAGGAGGAGGGAAAAGTTTGGGATTTTTTAGGATTACAATTCCCAAAAGTCTAGCCAACGTGTTTTGTTACATTACAACTGGAAGACAGACTGAGAGGACGAAGTTAGGACACAGAATTACAGGAGTTCAACTAAATCCTAAACTTCTCAAAACCCAGGTCTTTTATGCTCATGACCATTTAGAAATTGTGTTGTCCTTTCTCCTGAATCGTTAAGCAGTTCTACAAGATACATAAACAGAGAGATAGGGAGCATGATACCTATGGTTGCATTTGCCCCCTTACGGACATGCGTGTGGTCCTTCCAGACCCCTTCCCCCTTCTATATCTCAATTTTGGGGAAAAGAAGAAAAATAATTGACTCAGAAAAATGCTTGTGTCCTCTTTTTCCCCATGTTTACAATCTAAATATATACATGTGCATTCTCTCTCTCTCTCTCTCTGCCTGCCTGCCTGCCTGCCTGCCTGCCTGCCTGCTGTATAACATCAACCATGGTTTAGAAACAATGGCAAACGTTTGTCTTCTGAACACCGTAGTTTAGAGCTACTTTCTTTTCTCGTATAGTTAGTCTTTTAAGTTCATGCCCATCTCTACAGTGCAACAAGCAGAGCAGCTGGAATTTTTTATACTTTTTATTTTTGACTTTTTCAAAATTTAACATAATACTATAACATAAACTACATTAAAGAAAAACATTTAAAGAAACAAAAACAAGCAGACAAAAAGCAAAGGTCAATACATCATAAGATCATATAATACATCCATTATAAATTGCCTTATGTATTTACAATGAGTCAATAAAGGGCTTCCATATATCTATATAGATATCCTCTCGTAGTTGCTTCCTATATGATATTTGTTCAAATGAGGCTAGTTGTCGCAGATCTTCTGACCATTGTGTGAAGGGTGGAGGATGGTTATTCTTCCAGGCCTTTAATATAAGTCTTTTTGCCACCATGAGAACTCTCAAAATCCGGTTTCGTTGACCTTTAGTTAGACCCCATACAGTGGGGATATAATTTAAGATAACATGAATATCCTCAAATAACAGAAATTTCCCCAAAACTTTATTAATATAGGCAAGAACTTCCATGCACAATATGTATATTACTGGACAGAGCAGCTTGAATTTAGCAATCCACAGGTAGTAAGATCAGTGGTCCCTTTCAAACCAACTTTAAACCTAGTTTCATATTCTAATCTGGCAGGATCTCACAAACCATGATTTGTAAACTTGCACAGATTCAGACTAATATAAGAGGTCAGTGGTGCCTTACATCTCCACGAACGTGCTGAGTGAAGTGCACTCCCTCGCTGAGACTTCTGAGGCAAAGCCTGAAACCAGGGGAGGCTCTTGTAATGTCAGAGAGGCAAGTTATAGAAGGGGTAGAAATGTTGCTCTGCCAGCTGATTGCAGAAATGGACACAAGGGACTGGGCCTTTCTGATTTATTGAAAATTCCCTTACTGTCCCGTTCTCTCATTCCAGTCTTTTTGGTTCGTCAGTGTTGCACCAGTACAGTCTTTGCCCTGAGAGAGTTAATACTTATGCCACCTGGGAATGGGTGAAGACGGGTATCCAGACGTTAAAGCCACTTTACATACAAATATTCTCTTTTCTAGTGCCCTGAGAATATGTCTCCTTGTCTAGAGGCCTTTTTCTCTAGACTGTACTGAGGTACAGTATTGCCATTCTTTAAGAGTTCAACCAGTGTCCTGAGACGTTGCAAATCTGGTCTGAACACAGCTGTTCTGTAGGAAGGAAGATACGGACTTGTAAACTTCTTTAGATGCCTGAACAGCTGGTTAATTATGTATATTCCCTAAAAAAAATGACTCTGTACCAATGTGGGTTGCCGGAACAGCATTTTCAGCTTGTGGGGATTGTATACGTGTGGGACTAAAGGTAGTTTTTTTATGTAAAGTTAAGTCAAGTGTCCCTTTCTGATAAGGTTATGGAGTGTGAGATAGGCTGTGGCCTTTGTTCAAGCACAGCTAACCCCTTTGGGAATGCACTCATGACTGAATAACATGAGCGACTAGACGGCCTGTTTACCATGAGAATGTTGGAAGCTGCTTTCTGTTGAAACAGGTCAACAAGAGGGTCCATTTCACCCAGTACCCTTCACCTGGACTAGCAGCATCTCAGATAGGTTTCCTAAACCTGTTCCATGGGGCATCCAACTTTCAGCATTTACTTTCAGTGCTGTCAGGGTAGTTTCTTTTCATTTTCCTTTTTTTTTTTTAAAAGGAAGATCATTTTAACTTCTGTGGCTGGAGAGGGAAGGTTTCAGGCTTTCCTGCACTACAAACAAAAGCAAATCCAGAATCTCTCTCTCTCTCTCTCTCTCTCTCTCTCTCTCTCTCTCTCTCTCTCTCTCTCTCTCTCTCTCTCTCTCTCTCTCTCTCTCTCTCTCTCTCTCTCTCACACACACACACACACACACACACACACACACACACACACACACAGAGAGAGAGAGAGAGAGAGAGAGAGAGAGAGAGAGAGAGAGAGAGAGAGAGAGAGAACAATAGACAAGGGGGTTTTCATTGATGAATGCTATGTTAAAGAAAAAAGAAGAGAGGCTTATGACTAGAGATGTAGAATTTCAGGAAATTTTGAACCTTTGGGAAAAAACTGGTTCCCCCCCTTTTTGGAAAAAAACTGAAATTTTCAGAAAAATTAAAATAAAATGCTACATTAGCACTTCCTCTAAAGCTTGAAAGTTATTTTGTTACTTTAGGAGCATAAAATATGTCTATTAATAATTTCACTTAGATAGAATTACAACTAGCATATTAAAACATAGCAAAACAAGTTGAGGAAGGGGGTTTCTCCCTCAAAATATTAGCAACGTTTTTGCGAATTTTCTAGTAGCCTAAAGGTATCACCTGTTCCACTTTTGTATTAAAATATAATGTATCCAAACAACTATTACAAACAGAATTTACTTTTTAAATAGTATTTATTTGTAATTCTAAGTAACAAATGGAGTAACAATCTCCTGAACTGTTTACTAATTTATGTAGAACAAAAAATCCTCTATAGTGGTTCCCCGCCCTTTCACGGTTCATATACTGCAGTCCCGCTATATCGTGGGATGTAGTACAGTGGTACCCGAAAGGTTTTACTCCCCCACTACCGTGCCAATCACCTGGAGCCTGGGGCTTGAGGGAGGGGGGAAAGGGTTGTAAAAGCCCAGGCTTTTTAAACCTCCCCCCTTCCCCAAAGCCCCAGGCTCCAGCTGATTAGCACTGGGGTGGGGAAACAAAAGGTATTTCTCCCCCACCCCAGCACCAATCAGCTGGAGCCCGGGGCTTGGGAAAGTCACCATTTGCTTCAGGGTATTCCCAAGCAGATGCCTTCACCTGCTTATGATTCCCTGCAAATGGCATTGAGAAATATCCTGCCTCTCTCCAACCCAGAGGTTGTCCTTAGGCATCCATAATGATAGTCTTTGATACCCTTCTTCTCCATGGACTTGTCCAATCCTTTCTTAAAGCTGTCAAGGCTGATACCTGTCACCACTTCTTCTGGCAGGGAGTTCCACAGACTAGTGATCCTCTCGGTGAAAAAGTACTTTCTCTTATTTGTTTGAGAGCTAGCACCCAAAAGTTTCATGGAGTGCCCCCTAGTTCTAGTGTTGTGTGATAGGGAAAACAGTTTTTTTTTTATCTACTTTGTCTACACCGGGTATGATTTTATAAACTTCAATCAGGTCACCTCTTAGGCGCCGTCGTTCAAGAGTGAAGAGGCCCAGCCATTGCAGCCTCAGATGATAAGGAAGGTGTTCCAGTCCCCTAATCATTCTTGTTGCCCTCTGCACTTTTTCCATTTCCATAATTTCCTTCTGGAGGTATGGTAACCAGAACTATACACAATACTCCAGATGGGGCCTCACCCTAGAGTTATAAAGAGGCAAAATGACACTTGCTGACTTATTTTTTTATACCCTTCCTAATGATCCCTAGCATTGAGTTTGCTTTTTTCACTGCTGCGGCAGACTGGGTTGACACCTTCATTGAGCTGTCCACTAGGACACCAAGGTCCCTTTCCTGGTTGTTGCAGAGATTTCAGACCCCATCAGTTTATAAACATAATTGGGTTTTTTGTCCCCACATGCATCACTCTGCACTTGCTAATGTTGAAGCTCATTTGCCACTGGTTGGCCCACTCCCCCAGTGTCAAGAGATCCCTCTGGAGCTCCTCACAATCTCTCTCTGTTTTTACTACCCTATATAATTTAGAGTCATTGGCAAATACCTTGCTATTTACTTCTACTTCTAGATTATTTATGAAGAGGTTGAAAAGCAGGGGTCCCAGTACTGAACCTTGGGGGACCTCACTCTTTACCTCCCTTCACTTGGAGAAGTATCCATTTAGTGCTACCCTCTGTTCCTGTCCCTTAGCCAGTTGCTGATCCAGGACAAGACCTGTCCCTTTATTCCATGACTGGCAAGTTTATTCAAGAGCCTTTGGTGCGGGAACTTGTCAAAAGCCTTCTGAAAGTCCAGATAAACAATGTCAAGTGGATCTCCCTTATTCAATTACTAGATAAAGCCTCTTATAGTGCCGCCAACTCAGTGCACACTAATACCCAAGACCACACAAATGATGCCCCTCCAGCTAAGATACAGTAAATATCAACAGCACTTCTACACACAAAGAAAAAAAATTATCTTGCTCACTCAATGAAAACCAGCAAAGGGCTACAAATTATAAAAGGGAAAACAATCTTAGTTTAGTGGCAGCAACATTCACCTAGCACAACAGACCCTTTGGGCTCAGGGAGCACAATGGGGGTTGGGGTGGGGGGGGGGAGAAAAGAGATATCCAGGCACTGCCCAGTTCCCTGGCACACACCAGAGCAACCAACCATATAACACTAAAGATTAAAAACAAAACATTTTAATTGTAAGCCGCCCAGAGACCTTTGGGTAGTAGGTGGCATATACATTGTATAAACAAACAAACAAACAAACAAACAAACATGCATTATAAGCAGAACTAATGCATAATAAATCAACCAAATAAAAATTTTAAATTAACCAAACAAACAGACCAAGTCCTTTTTGGGCACATATCCAAGCATGTGCATAGAGACACACAGACTCACATAGAAGGAAAAACCTCTCTCTCTCTCTCTCTCTCTCTCTCTCTCTCTCTCTCTCTCTCTCTCTCTCTCTCTCACACACACACACACACACACACACACACACACACACACACACACACACACACACACGTGCATCTTCTCCCAGAAACCAAGAAAATCAAGCAAAAAGGAGTGCCCCCTCCCACCAAAACGACTAAACTATGGGGTGATTTCTCCCTACCACCACATTATGTGTCCTTTTCTCCTTTGGGCTGAACAAAAAGGCTGCAGGGCTAATCCAAGATGGAGGGCAGCATCCGGTTATCCCACCCATAAGGCAGGTTGGTGAAGTAAGGTCCCAACCAATGCAGATGCTTTTATATATTCAAAATTCCCACTCCACTTGGATGTTCTGATTGGCTGCTGATGAGAAATGCATATGAATGTTTGGTTTGGGGGATTGACATGGTTTGTTTCCTGGCCAAACAGCTGATCTGCGGTTTAGTGCACTGCCACCTCCAGTGCGCTCACATTCAGAGGCAGCACCCAGTGGAAGTGGGGCAGAGTTCTGTCCCCAAGTGAGCTCCTACTAAATGGGGCAGGATGCAAAACCATGGATCAACTGTGTGGCTGGGCAACAAACTATGCCAAAGTGCTAACCCAGTGGTTTGTGCCTACTCTACTGCAGACAGCAGCCCTCACACTGCTATTAGATGGAATGTTTTCTCGGTGATTTGACAAAGGGTGAAAGAAATGTTAAATGAAATGGCAAAACACAAAATAACTTGAAATTTTCATGTATGTATGTATGTATGTATGTATGTATGTATGTATGTATGTATGTATGTATGTATGTATGTATGTATGTATGTATGTATGTATACACTGCCCATCTTCCGAAGGACCTCCGGGCAGTGAACCACATCAACAAGTCAACAATTAAATGTACTCCTCTTCCATTAATATGAATCATCTTTTATAGGCTGTTTTTGGGAATCAGTAGTGGGGAAAATGAAGAGCTTCATTCATGTTTTTTTCTTTTATTAAAACACAGAAGGTCCCACACATGGTATATATTCCATCTTTTAATTATTGATTACCTATTTCTGCCTTTATGGATACAGTATAGAGGTCTTTTGTTATATCTTTAAGTGATAAGCATGACTTAAATGTTAAGGCATAACAGATGCTCTATCTGGAAATGCCCTAAGTTCACTAAACTGTTGGGGTTCAACTCATCATTTACTTTAACACATGCATTTTTTAAAAGCAGTGTTTTGTACTAATGGTACGGGGGATTAGTAGTAATTGAAATTGAATTAGTTTTGCAGCACATTTTGCTTAATTTATGTTGTTTTTGAAGGGTTGTTTTCAGTTGCTTAGCAACCAAATAGCACCATCTTCCACTGCTGAGAAATGCTCTTCATTTCATTAGTAGAGGATGGCCAGTGACTCATCTTGTACTTTTAATCTATCAGGCAATTGGCAGACTAGTTCGTTTATTGCAAATTAATTACGAAAAATGTTTATTTTTGAATCATGGAGAAGCGCACCATTTCAAAACCTGAGCTGAAAAAAAAATCTGTTTTGTTTACCATTAATGGCTTTGCTTACTCAACCAGTGATTTCAATTTTGTTTCTTGTTTTGTCCAGAACTGGCTCATGCTATTTTATTTTTAATGTCTTGTTAATTCACCTTTCTAACATTGTTCATGCTCTTTATACTTCTGGTGCCTTCAATGACCTGCTCCTGCGTGCAATGGTATAGAGTTAAAAATCGTGTTTGACAGACAAAATATTCTGTTTCCTTGGGTTTCCCACCCAACTCTACTTCCAGACAGAGGCATTAATCTCTTGATCAAACTCTCAGGAGACTAGTGTCTAAAATCTTGAGCATATTTACTTTGAAATAAGGTCAACAAAATCAGTGCCCATGATTCCAAGTAAATGTATTAGATTATTAGACGGAAGAAGCAAATACCAGTTTTTTTGCAGGTGTGGTTGGGTATATTGTTTGTTCAACATTTGATAATGCTTCAGACTTAGTTTTTTGTCTAAAGAGGAGCCCTGATGGATCAAATAAAGTTTCATCTGATCCAAAAACATGTGTTCTGTAGTCTTGTCCAAGGAGGTGATGCAGATCCCAACGGGGTCTACTAGTTCATGGCTGCCAAACTGATGTTAGTATTCCCTTCTTTTCTTATCCAAGACTTGCTAGCTCTGAGGCCATCAGGACTTGGCTGTTAAGAGAGTCAATCCATTAGCCATATCCCTTCCAGCACTTCCAACACAGTTGACTGATGAAAGAAGGGGAGCTACAAAAAGGGTGGTGAGGGAGCGGAAAGTATGTGGCACATAGAAATTGTGTGCCAGTCTGTGTAGAGATACAAAATTACCATAAATTTTGAAGCTCGGAAACCCTCCAGTTTTTCCCATTCTTTTTAAAAAAACAAAGATTTTCAGAAAAATTGAAAAAAATGCTACATTAGCACTTCCTCACCCTTTACAGCTTGAAAGTCATTCTGTTACTTTAGGAACATAAAATATGACTATGGACAATTTGACTTTGCATAAAATTATCACAACTAGCATGTTAAAATATAGTTTATCTGAACAGTTATTACAGTGTTTAACCTTATGTTCTATGAATCCTATTATTTAATGCCAAGTAATCCAAGACATAATCATACATAAGAAAGCAGTTTCATATGTGGATATTAGAGATGGGCACGACTCAAAAAATGGTGTTTCGTTTGTTGTTTGGTCGTTTAGGGGTCTGTTTCGGTTCGTTTTTGTTTTCGTGACGTTTTTTGCAAAAAAATTCATTTTCGTTTCGTTAGGTAACGAAACGAAAAAACAAAAACGAAAAATTGCTGTTTCGTTAGCATTCTTTTTAGTTCAATGCATCTGCTGCAACGAAAACGAAAAACACGGCAAATTTGGTCGTTTCTTTTTCATTTTCGTTTTGTTTAAAAAAATTGTTTTGTTTTCGTTGAGTAACGAAACAAAAAAACAAAAATGAAAACGAAAAATTGCTCGTTTCGTGCCCATCTCTAGTGGATATCCTGGATTAGCTGAAATATGGACAAGTAGGTCCTAGAGCAAATCAAGCCTAAATTTATTTCTAGAGGCAAAACAGAGGCTGTCATACTTTGGGCACATAGTGAAAAGGCAAGGTTCACTGGAAAAGGCCATAATTCTGGGAAAGGTTGAAGGTAGCAGGAAAAGAGGAAGACCAAATACAAGATAGACTGACTCCCTAAAGGAAGCCACAGGGTTGAGTTTACAAGAGCGGAGCGGAGCTGTTGTGAATAGGACATTTTGAAGATCTTTCATTCATAGGGTTTCCAGAAGTTGGTGGTGACTTGATGTAACTTAACAACATCTAGGAAGCTTATCTGGGTGCATGCCAATGGAGTGACCAAAATGATTGGCACTGACCACCTAGGTACTTGGTACAAAGCAACCACACTGATCACTCTGTACTCTTACGTTATATTTCTCAATATACACCAGGAGCCTTTTATGCTATGCCACACTACACTATGTTATCTTTATAGGCTTTCAGACCCTCCTAATAGGCCACAATTTTGCCTGTTGCAGGAAATTCTGGAGTGACTTCTTAAAAAAGAAATTTACGTCTGCACTTGTAACTTCTTTGCAAGCCATTATCTCTATGCTGTTTAGAAGGTTAAGTCGCTGATGCAGAAGCAGCTTCATTAGCAGGCCGAATTAGGAAGGGCAGGTGGTCATTTTAGCTTATAGGTGGGAGGAGGGAGAGAGGTGCACCAGTCAGTGCTGAATGTCTTGTCTGTTTGAACTCAGGACAAAAGTGGATGTTCATGCACACATGGACACCTGAGAGGGAGGGAGAGAGAGAGATTCACCAGCGCTGTGGATCTGCTGACAAAAAGAGATTCCCTATAGACAATGGCTACCCCATGCTCCCAGCCCTCTGACCTGCCCACATGCTGGACTTGAAACCCAGGAGGGCACAGCTGGGAGAGGGATGCCCCTCCCTCTGCCCCCACCCAGGTCTCTGGAGAACAAGCTAGGTTGGCCCGCCCATCCATTATGACATCATAAACGACAGGGATTTCATTGTGGACCGACCTGGCAGCAGGCAGATGTCCCTACCCTCCTATTGTTCATGCTACAACATAGGGCCTGATCACACCAGGCAAATGTTCCCCGGATCTAAAGATGCATTCCATACCTCTGTTGTACCAAACTTCAGTAATGTGGTATATATACTGGGACAGATGTTCCAAGGGGAGGAGTAGGAATCTGTTTAGAGAGCCCCTCGGAGCATGGGCCTTGGCTTACCATCCTTTCTGGAGAAGAAGCACTTGGGGGCGTGGGACAGCCAGGGGCACAGGAGTCTTCTAGGCAGTATGATCGTTGCCTTGCAGTTTAAATATTCCAACTATACAGAGCGCAAGTCTGCAAAGGTACATATTTGAATCATTACAGCTGAGTACATGCTGGAATGAATCACTTACCATGTAGGTGCAAAATAAAACAACTCTCCTAGAGGATAGCGTTTTGATCTTGGGCATGTGGTGTGCAACTGGAAATCTATGCAACAGTCTAACTGGGGTGTAACCAGGGAATATTTGCCTGTTGTAGTCAGACCCTTAGCTGAACAGGAACCACCAAAAAAAATCCCTTGACAATTGGATTACTCAGCCACAGTTGCAGTTTTCTCTTTCAGACAGTGTGAGGCTGAGAGTTCAGCAAAAAGGAACACAGAAAAAAATCATTTAGCTGCACAGTACCCTTTGGGTTGCTAGTTCTACGATCCCCTCTTTGACTAGCACTCAACAAAGAGACATCCTTCCCTTTCTTTTCTTTCCTGGACTGATTCAACATGTAGAGTAGGCAGTCTTTGAATAGCTTCAAACTCTTTTGATCAAGTCAATGGCTACAGTTTCAGTTTTGTCCAGTGAAATATGAGATAACTCCTTTAATGTCAGAATCATATCTCCATTAGGCCAAGTTTTGTTTCCTAAGGCACAACATTATGTAGCACATTTTTAGGTCATTGCTGATCTCTCAGGTGTGACGTTATAAAAGGAGTGGGGAAGGGGGTAGAGACTGGGAAACAGAAAGAGTAATAACAAAGCAAAAAACAGACCAGGTCATGCAGTCTTGATGTGCCCACCTTATCCCAGCTATGAGGGGAGCTATGAGAGGGAAGAAAGAGCAGATAATCCAATGTGTCTATCTGAGGTGATGTACTGTTTGTGTTGAATAGTGATAGGAAGACCAGTTTTCTGGTGGAGAAGGATGAGTAGAGTCTTCAAAAGCAAGTTGTGGGTTTTTAGCAATGGACTTGACTTTGAATTCACAACTGGCTTTTGCTCTTGCTGCAATGATGGCAAGACTTCTACTGATGTTTGACCATGTCTCCCACAATTTGCTGAAGCTAATTGATAAGGCGCTGAAGTGCACCCTGGGACTTCATTAACTGCAATTAGCACCACTAGATCATGCAGCTCTTACACAAACACCAATAGGATTTTAGCCAACAGAGAATCCAGAATTCCCTTTGTTGTTGGAACCAAATGTCAATATGTACTGTTTCTCTATACTGCATCTCAACTGGGACAAAATAGAGACACAAAGCCTTAGAGGCCTATTATTATTATTTTTTGCTCCTTCCCTTTTACAACCCTTCTCTCTTCCAAGAAGGCAGCCAATTTGCCATGCCTTGGATGGTGTTTGGTCACTGGACAACAGAGATGCCCCTGTGTTCCTCGCAAATCCTTTTACTGACTTTTTTAAACATGTCAATTGTACATTCAGTTATTTTTCTAAGAAGACTGGATTACGTACCCACCCTATTTGTATTGTTGTTGTTGTTGTTGTTGTTGTTGTTGTTGTTTAAAGGTCAAGATCCTTCAGACAAAGCAAAGCTGGGTCCCGTGGAGCTGACCGTAATGATCACTGTGCCAGCCTGTGTCTTGTCGGTAGCTTTACTGCTGACTGTGTACACCTGTCAAAGCCACCGCTGCAGATTCAGAAGGAAACGGAGGTCAAATATTGAGGAACCTCCCTCTGAATGCCATCTGGTAAACCCAGGGAAGACTCTCAAAGATTTAATTTTTGATATGACGACATCAGGGTCTGGATCTGGTATGTGTGTATGTGCTATAGAATGAACAGGAGTATGCCTTGTTGTTGTTGTTGTGTCATTACAGTTGTGACCGATTCATCGTGACCCCATGTCCATGGAGTTTTTTTGGCAGGAATAGTGGAGTGGCTTGCCAGTTCCTACTCCAGCCGCTTACAGCACCTGGTATTCCCTGGTGGCCACCGATCCAAGTACTAGCCAGGCCCAACCCTGCTTAGCTTCCGAGATCAGGCAAGATCTGATGTGCTAAGGGCATCTAGGCAGATTGGAGTATGCCTATGCATATATATCTCAATTAAACATGTACAGTATACAGTCGTCCCCCGCCATTTTGCATTTCATATACAGTGGACCCTTGTATAACAAACAGCTTGTATAACATAACATTTGTACAACATAAAAATTCTGGAGATAGGGGAAATTTGCTTAACATAATTGCCTATGGGGCGAATCCGTACAACATAAAAATGGGCTCACTCCATTTTCAATGCATTCCTATGGGAATTTGTATAAAGGAAAATTTGCTTAACATAATTTCATTGGAACGAATTAATTCCTTTATACAAGGTACCACTGTACTGTGGTCCCAAGTACATTGCAGGACTGCACTATATGAAACAAAGGGCTCCTGGGAAAAGCTGCATGGGCCCGTTTGAGGCCTCCTACACTTACCCCAGGCCTGGCGCTGCCAGAAATGATGTCTGGAACACTGGAAACTACTTCTGGGGCCTCTGACAGGCTCGGCAAGCCTGTTGGAATCCCGTTTGGGGCAGTGCAAGGTCTCAGGTAAGTGTAGGAGGCCCCAGATAGGCCCCCCAGTCCCGACCCAACCCAGCATCCACATATCGCAGATCCCTAACCCCCACGATAGGCGGGGGATTGCTGTATTACAGAAAGGCATGGCTATGCTGTGGTGATTTCTGCAAAGGTGCCTGTTGTGTCACATTGTCTGGTGATGGCACAGAAGCTGGCACAATATTGCTTCTGAATAACTCCAAAATCATGTGATGAAGAACCACTTGCATCTTTGTTTCCTGTGATAAAATTGCTTCACCTCCTGACAAGGAAGAATGAAATATATTCACTCTATGAATTCTTACCCTGTATTTCTGTATATAACATGATCAAGGCAGTTTATGTTATAAAAAGATAAAAAATACACTGCAGTGTAATATAAGGCACAAAAAATCACATAAAGTGTTCAGTATGAACATTTAAAGATGCTTATATTGCCCAGTGTTCACATTCATAAACCTTACAGTATAGTGTTACTTTACCATTCAAAGTAGCTAAAATGTGTATATATTCTCAGCACATGGAATTCAGTTTATGGATAGCGGTAATATAGTTCTTCTGTGAATATGATGCAGTTATCCCAGTTTATAACCCCATAGTAAAAAAAAAAGGCTTCAGAGGATATGAGGAATCAGCACTATGTATTTTGTGGCAAAGCTCTTTTGACTTGTTGTGTAAGGCAAAAACCACATTTCAAAGAGTATAAATACAACCATATTTCATATTAGAGGTGCATTCATGAATGTGAACTAACCTCTCTAGAAGATTTATGTGTTTTTTGGATAAAATAAATACATGACAGAAATATGGACCAACATCACCCGGCTAAAATCTCTGGATCACGTGGAAAAATATATCTTGGAATTAAAACGTATGCCTGAAAATGTGCCAGACATTTCCTCCAAGGTCAGCAGTGGCTCTCCGAAACCTTCATTTGCCTTCAGCACATTCTGCATGTGTCTCCACTGAGAAATTAAAGTTGCTTTATTTGACCATAAGCCAAATATGGAAGAGGTTTATGACTGTAAAAGCGATAGCAACCAATGTCTCTGCCATGTTTCCAGACTCTTCTATGCTCGTCTGCGAAAGGCAATGTTTTTGGCTCAGACGTCAGGGTCATGTTAACAACTCCTGCGCCAAAAAGTTTATATCTGTTTAGAAATAAGAGTAGATTTCAGTCTAACTTCTTGCATAACACCACATTTGATGTGAACTGAAAGCAGGGAAATCCTATGTCTTCTATGCTGTATTCTCTGAAAACCCTGCTCCTGTGCAGCTCCTCTGACATTTGGAGGGGTCTGAAATGGTAGGAGAGATACGAAGGGTAGGAAGGAGAAATATCCCATTTCTCTTGTCTTCCCACCAAAAACTACAGGGGATCCCCCCCCTTATATAATCCATGAGTTGTGGCGTCCCCCATCTGCAGGCATCAGTGTGGCTGCTGTGTGGTTATGTAGCATTACGACCACAAATTTAAAAATAATCAAAGATTAAAATTGTGGCCAACTTGTACATTTGGAAGGGCCAGGTAAGTTTTGCTCTTGTGTTGTAATGTGACCCGCAAACCACTACTTGGATTTTTTAAAAAATGGATGGGGAAATAAAATGATTTACTCACTTAAAAGTAGGAGGAATTGCAGAGCTAATGGATATTCCTCTCGAGCAGTGGTTCTGAACCATGGGTCACCTAAGTCCTAAGGGTTGTAGGACCGCAGTTCCCAGAAGCCTTCACCACCAGCTGTGCTGGCCAGGGTTTCTGGGAATCTCAGTCCAAGAACACCTGGGTGACCCATGATTTGGAACCACTGATCTAGAGAGACAGTGTCAGATATGGAAACCAAGTTTGTGCAGCTAGGGTTGTTTTCCATCTACAGCATGCATGATACGTGGCTTAATGTATCTCTGCTTATTCCCAAACATTAAGGTGAAAGAATATGTATCTGTGTTATAACGATGTAATGATTTATAGATTGCCATGCTTTTTTCATATCAGCCTGCTTAATGAGCTGGGTCCCCTTCTTTCCACACAGCTGATAGTACTTGTAAATTTGTCAGAATAAACATTGCATGTGACATTATTCTTCTTCAGTCAAAAGGCTCCCCCCCCCCTGTCCTTTATGTATACTTTGTTCTTCTGCAAAGCTTGGGGACTCCCCTGTGTTTAGTGCACTTTCTTGTTTCTCAGTGGGCTTCAGTTCTGCCAGTTGTTGCCAACGGAGTTGGCCAAGGGAAGGCATGGAACTGAAGAGCAATCGAGTTCAGTCAGAAGTAGAGATGGGCACGAATCGGTTTTTCATTTTTCGTTTTTTGTTTTTACCCGCTTTTTGCGCGACGTAAAGCATTTCCGCGCGCGGACTCCCCCAACGCCCCAGACCAGAGGGAAAAAATGATGCTGGCAGATACACAGTATAGACTAGGTACACAGGGAGGCTGCAAAGACAGCGGCAGGCATTGCCCAGGGCGTAAGGCAGCCGCAGAGTGACTGCACTGCGGGGCAGGGGAGGGTACTCACCGAGAGGTACGCACGCACACAGGGAGGCTGCAACAGGAATCTCTTCTTTCTCTCCCCTAAGAGCCAGGCTGCAGCCAGCAGGAACACAGAGACACACACCTGCCTGCCTGGCCTAAAGTAACAAGCTGCAGAGAGAGCAATCCCACCCTAACTCCCACCGCAGACTGCAAGGAGGATGTGGGCTGCCAGAGCTTTTTATGCCCTCTGTGGCTGCCAGACATGCCCAGTCTGCAACCTGGGCATGCTATTGGTTGAAATTGTCCAAGAATTTACATGATCCCATCACATGGTTTGCATCCATCTTGTGGCTGGAATCCATTTTGTGTCATCCTTAAAGGGAAAAGAAAAAATACATTGCGATGCGAGAAAGACAAAAACAAACGTTTTAAGGACCACAACCCCCTGGTAGGTAATAATTTCAAATAATTATCACTGCATTTTTACGAATGTCCAGGGCTTTTAATATCCAAGAAATCAATATTAGGCATCTGGGAGCCATTTTGGGTTGATGTCCCCTAACTCCCCTTAAAGGAAAAAAAAATACAGCGATTTGAGAAAAGACATAAATGCACATTTTAAGGACCCCAACCCCCCTAGTAGGTATTATCAGGCAGAATAAATAATTATTGCTGGGTTTTTATGGATATTCAGGATGTTTTTTAACATTTAAAAACAGTTCATTTCATTGCGCATCGCCATTAATGAAAATGAAATGTAACGAACCTAATTTTCGTCGTTCTGTTCGGTTCATTCCAATTTCATCACAATATTTGTTATTTGTTTCATTACGTAACGAAACAAATAATGAATAACAGAATGAATTTTTTTTCGTTTCGTACCCATCTCTAGTCAGAAGCAATGAGATCTTGTCGTTGATATTCATGACGTGGATTTCACAAATCAGAGTTTGATTTCTGTGTATGTACTGGTAAGGTTATAGAGGGATCACACCACTTGGCCTCTATGAAGCATTAGACATGTGGCTGTTCCATAACTCCTGTGTTTCTCTTGCCAGGGCTACCCCTGCTTGTCCAAAGAACAATTGCAAGAACCATTGTTCTTCAGGAAATAGTAGGAAAAGGCCGATTTGGTGAAGTCTGGCGTGGCAAGTGGTGTGGGGAAGATGTAGCTGTGAAGATCTTTTCCTCGAGAGATGAAAGGTCATGGTTTCGTGAAGCAGAAATCTATCAGACAATTATGCTGAGGCATGAACATATCTTGGGTTTTATTGCTGCTGATAACAAGGGTATAGTGCTTCCAAACGGTTTCACAATGTTTGTCCTGTGCTGGATTAGTCCAGTGGAATTATTTTTCTTGGAGAGGAGAAGGGAAAAAAAAACAATTAATGGAAAAAAGTAGAAATATATAACTCTATTTGTAGAACAGATTAGGGAAGCCTGATTAATGGTCACTTGAGGACATTGTGTCTTGTGATACTGTTATGAATTGCCCAGAGCCAGTCCTAATATTAGGCAGAATCATTTAAGGGTAGATATCAGGAGTGGCATTACCAGCTTCTTATGAGGCTTCTCCTGCTGAATACCTTGGTAGTTTCCCCTCTGACTGAAGCCAGAGCTCCATCTGATACATAGTTCCTACTGAGAACCATAAAATAGTTTTGCTTCAGGTGTAGAAAAACAAATATCCCATTGTCACAGTGGAAGAAAGATTTAACAGTCACCTCAGTTGGCTTCTCTGCATGGAATTGTGAAGGGGTGCCATCTTGTCCTTTGGCCTAGGCCAGTATTGGTGAACCTATCGCACGAGTGCCAAAGGTGGCACTCAGAGCCCTTTCTGTGGGCACCCGACATTGCCCCTTCACAGACACCTGCATTTCACTTCCCTTCAGATAGTTCCACAAACTGGTGGCTGCTATCCAAAAAGGACCTGATTTTTGAGTACCAATAAGCCTCCTTGCTCTCTCTCTACACGTGAGGTATATAACACTATCTTTTAATACACAACCTCTTTTTATTTCCTTGACAATTCAATGTAAAAGGCCTAGGATCTATTTTAAAAAGAAGAAGAATTCAGAATGTATTAAATAAGGGAAAAGCTGACATTGAGTCCCTGCAAGAAACTCATCAAAAGAAAGATGTTAGCAAACTTAGATGTAATTGGATTGATATTTAGAAAAAAAATCATATGGCACATCCAAGTCCAAGGGGGTAGCTATATTAATACAGTAATACCTTGGTTTATGAGCATAATTCATCCCTGAAATATGCTCATAAACCAAAGCTCTTGTACATAAAAGCAAATTTGCCCATAAGGACCACTGGGCATGCTTCCAACGCCACCATCAACTCCCTCTCCAAAGCTGCTTTGGAGGGTGATGGCGCATGCACGTGCACACACACACGCACACACACACACACACACTGCCACCGCCTGCTTATAGAAGCAACCTTGCTCAGGTATTTTCTACTGACTGCACCATCACCAGTGGCGCCACAGGACTCTCCAGTCCTGGAGAGTTACAGCTGGAAGTACGAGAGCCACCCAGCCACTTAAGGAAACAACAGGAAGAGCTAAGAGTAAAAGAATTAGATGATAATATTAAGGTCTTGGCAAACAGATTTTCTTAAGACACCTCTTTTTATTTCCATAACGATATACAGTTTGCATAAGCACAGGCATGGTTTCTAAAATAAGGAAAACATTTAAAAAGAATGAAATAAAGAACAGGTATGCTAATTGTTTTGAACACCTGTGGAGGCATGCCACAAATTTGCCAAAATACTGTGTAAGCTGGTTTTTGTGAGTGGCACTGTTGTGGCTGTACAAGTTCTCTCAGAGGCATCATGTTCTGCTGTTACATAATGTTAACCCAGGCACATGCCTCTCTCCACAGATAATGGAACTTGGACTCAGCTGTGGCTTGTTTCTGAATACTACGAACGAGGATCTTTGTTTGACTACTTAAACAGTAACACTGTGACAGTTGATGGGATGATTAAACTAACCTTTTCCATAGCAAGTGGCCTTGCACATCTTCACATGGAGATTGTTGGCACTCAAGGTACAGGCCTTTCTGTACAAATTGTGTTATTACATGAAGGGTTAATTTGTCCTGTATTGAAATAGACACAATAGTGCCAGGATGGACTTGATGGAATTGTAATTATTCAAACACCTGTGTAATCCAGTCTGATCGTTGGATATTGTAAATAGACTACAGTACCGCACAGAAATTTCCATGTGAGATTCTGGATTCTTCATGTGTGCTGTGTGTCTCTGGACACATAAAGAAGTCCTGCTGTTGCTGCTGAGGCCAGAGGCTATACGCTGCTAAAAATCCTGACATGTCTTCACATCAAAATCACTTTAGGTGGAAACAGAGAATGATTCAAATTGGGTGACATACAGTGTCATCCCTACCACTGGGCAGTGAAGCGTTGGAGAAGAGATAGCTGGGGTAGCTTCTCTGTACCTCCTGAGCCAGATTAGTAGCCTCCCAGGTAATGTAGGTTGCTGCTGTTCCATGGCTAGCACTGAAGAAACATTCCACTGCCAGTCCCATTGGCTTTTGTACATGACTTGATAAGGGGGCACCTAATTGGTTCTTGTGTCTTGGGCAACAGTAGATATCAGGGTAGTTGAAGTCTCCTATTATTATTTTGTTATGTCTCTTGGAATGTTTGGTAATCTGATCCAGTAGCGCATAATCCAAAGCAAAAAAAAAAAGTGTTCTGCTTATATACCGCCCCACAGTGCTTTAAGCACTCTCTGGGAGGTTTAAAATTTAATTATGCAGGCTACACATTGCCCCCCTCCACCAGGCTGGGTACTCATTTTACTGACCTCGGAAGGCTAGAAGGCTGATTCAACCATGAGCCGGCTACCTGGGATTGAACCCCAGGTTGTGAGCACAGTTTTAGCTGCAGTACAGACATTTAACCACTGTGCCATGAGGCTCTTTATTCAGACTGATGAAGCTACTTGGACGAGTAGTGAAACATTTTGATCTCACAGGAAACGAAGTCCACTTGCCATGACTCAGCTTCTAGATAACCTTACCCAGATGACTAAGAATCTTCACAGACAATACATTTAGCAGTTATGCGTTTATATTTATTTATTTATTTATTTATTTATTTATTTATTTATTTATCAATTTATCAACTTATATCCCGCCCATCTTCCCGGCGGGAACTCTGGGCGGCTAACAATGTTAAAAAGCACATAAAATAAGAGGGGGGAAAAGTAATATGCATCACTGTGGTATACTTTTTTAAAAGAAGAATGTAGGAATGTCACACAAACAGAATCCAAGCTTGGAAAGCTACTCTTAAGAATAAGTGTAATGAAACCATAACAGTGGTAGGATGGCATTCTACAGGTGAAACTCGAAAAATTAGAATATCTTGCAAATGTTCATTTTTTTCAGTACGTCAGCCCAAAAGGTGAAACCAATATATGAGATAGACTCATTACATGCAAAGCAAGATATGTCAACCCTTACTTTGGTATAATTGTGATGATTATGGCGTATCGCTTATGAAAACCCCAAATTCACAATCTTAAAAAATTAGAATATTACATGACGTCAATAACACAAGGATTGGAAATAGAACAATATCAGACCTCTGAAAAGTATAAGCATGCATATGTACTCTGTACTTGGTTTGGACCCCTTTTGCATCAATTACTGCCTCAATGTGGCATGGCATGGATGCTGTCAGCCTGTAGCACTGCTGAGGTGTTATGAAAAACCAGGATGCTTCAATAGCGGCCTTCAGCTCTGCTGCATTGTTCGGTCTCATGTCCCTCATCTTTCTCTTGGCAATGCCCCATAGATTCTCGAGGCAAGTTTGCTGGCCAATCAAGCACAGTAATGCCATGGTCATTGAACCAGGTTTTGTTACTCCTGGCAGTGTGGGCAGGTGCCAAGTCCTGCTGGAAAATAAAGCATCCCCATAAAGCTCATCTGCGGAAGGAAGCATGAAGTGCTCCAAAATCTCCTGATAGCCAGCTGCGTTGACCCTGGACTTAATGAAGCACAGTGGACCAACACCAGCAGATGACATGGCTCCCCAAATCAACACAGACCGTGGAAACTTCACACTGGACTTCAAACATTGTGCATTGTGTACCTCTCCATTCTTCCTCCAGACTCTGGGTCCTTGGTTCCCAAATGAGATATAAAAGTTGCTCTCTCATCAGAAAAGAGGACTTTGGACAACTGAGCAGCAGACCAGTCCTTTTTTTCTTTAGCCCAGATAAGACACTTCTGATGTTTGTTGTTCAGGAGTGGCTTGACAAGAGGAATATGACATTTGAAGCCCATGTCCAGGATCCCTCTGTGTGTGGTGGCTCTTGATGCACTAACTCCAGCCTCCGTCCACTCCTTGTGAAAGTCCCTGACACTTTTGAATGGCCTTTTCCTGACAATCCTCTCCAGGCTGCGGTCATCCCTGCTCCTTGTGCACTTTACCCTTCCACATAGCTTTCTATTGATGTGCTTTGATAAACCACTTTGGGAACATCCAATGTCTTTTGCAATCTGTACCTTTTGGGGCTTTCCCTCCTTATGGAGGATGTCAGTGATGGTTTTCTGCACAATTGTCAGGTCAGCAGTCTTTCCCATGATTGTGATTCCTACTGAACCTGCCTGAGAGACCATTTAAAGGCTCAGGAACCCTTTGCAGGCGTTACGGATTAACTAGCTGAACAGAGTGGGACACTTTGAGCCTAGAATATTGAACCTTTTCATACTACAGTGGACCCTCGTATAACAAATGGATTGTATAACATAAAATCTGTACAACATAAAAAATTCCGGAGAGAGTTGATATTTGCTTAACATAATCGCCTGTGGGGGCAAATCCATACAACATAAAAATGGTCATAATTAGGGATTATTCCGTTTTCAATGCATTCCTATGGGAAATGCGTATGAAGGAAAATTTGCTTAACATAATTTCATTTGGTACCACTAATTTCATTTGGTACAAGGTACCACTATTTTAATTTTCTGAGGTTGTGATTTTGGGGTTTTCATAAGCTGTGTGTCACAATAATCACAATTATACCAAAGTAAGGCTTGACATATCCCGCTTTGCATGTAATGTATTAGTTTTACCCTTTAGGTTGACTTACTGAAATAAATGAACATTTGCAAGATATTCTGATTTTTCAAGTTCCACCTGTAGACTTCAGGTTCCTGTTGTATTCTTAGAAGTAACTCTTGACTCAGCTTTTACTGCTACTTTTTGAGGATAGTTGGGAAAAGCAATGTTGGTGTCAAAAACAGAAGTGAGAAAGTACTTTGAGAAGGCATTTCTGTTAAGTTTGTCTTTAAGTTAATGTATTCTGCCCATGCTCAAATATTAAATACTGTATATGCTTTTGTTATAATAATATATTAGAAGGAGTCTATAAATCCGTTGTAACAATTCAGCAGGAGATATTTTGATTGTGCCAAATATTTTGTGTTATTTTAGGGAAGCCGGCTATTTCACATAGAGACCTCAAATCTAAAAATATTTTAGTGAAAAAGAATGAAACCTGTGCCATTGCTGATCTGGGGCTTGCTGTGAAGCATGACTCAGTGTTAAACACAATTGACATACCCCAGAATCCTAGAGTGGGAACCAAGAGGTAAGGCAGCATGTATATCAAAATAGTATCTCCCTTTTGCATATTGTGTGCCTCTAGGGTTGAGCCGAAAACTAAGTTTTTCTGTAAAATGTACCTATGCGCTTTGGTGATGGTCCAGGGACTTCTCAAAGAAGGTGAAAAAGTTTGACAGACCCACTGACCTCATTCTGATTTCGCAGTGCGATGTTGTCAGGAAGTGAAACCAGAGCGTATTCCCTGACAAACTAATGAGAAATGAGACGTCTATGGCTGTGACATATAATTGTCCCAGTGTGAACTCTCCATTTGCATTGCTCAGGTATGCCTGAGTTTCTTCATATGAAACGACAGCATTGGATTAAATGTGTACTTTGCTTCTGCGTGTTTCCCCTCTCCTTTTCCCTTTTAAAATAGCTCTGGTGAGTAAAGGGAAAAATCAGGGTTCATTCATATATTCTCCTTACATTACATGCTCCTTACATTTGGTTCCCTGGCCTCTCCCATCCCCAAAGATGCAATTTGACGCCTGAAGGGAGTTGACATAAGTGGCCATAGCTGTCTTCCTTTCTCCACAAACTGCAACTTCATTGAAGCAGTTTTCTTTGGAACTGTGAAATGAGCATAAGAAGCTAACCCTGTTCTCCCTGGGCTGTAGTCCTGAAGGTGATCAGCCACTCAACCACCAGATGCTATTTAAAAGACAGACCATTAATGGTGGGAGATGAACTTGTGGCTTTGTCTGTATTACTTGCTGCAGTGCATAGATGCTTTGCAACCTTCAATTGATCTTATTTGATGCCTTTTCTACATCATGATTAGTTTAGGCAGGAGATGCATGGTGAAGAAACACCCTAGTGAAGGCAGGATTGTTTCTGACTTTTCTGGAAGATGCATAAGTCTCTGGATAGGGACCAACAAGAACTTCTGCAACCCATTCTTATGTGCATAGCTTTGCAAATTGTTGGCACGAAAAGGACTCAACTTCCACGAATCATTATGTGCTACCATGTCACTTCTGTCTTAAAGCCACCCTGATAGAATTTTTGAGGTGTAAGAAGAGTTTTCTTGGAGTGGTTTTATCCTTGCCACTAACTCCCACCTCACCCCAGAACCCGGCTCTGCTGAATCCTGGCCTGTCATTTTACTTCCTAAACCACACTGGCCCTCAGGAGGCTTTGGGAATGACACGTGATGAGTGTCTTGAATCTTTTTCCCCAAATAGCTTCAGATTTTCCAAATAAAAAGTATGAATTTGTAGCTCACTTAGATTATTGTTCCCTGATTGTAATCCTTTTTTTCCCATATTTAAACATGCTGTTTCCTCTGCTTGGATAAATATGTGAGTTGAAGCACCTTTTTCATTGGAAGGTACATGGCTCCAGAAATACTCGACGATACAATGAACATGAATATCTTCGAGTCCTTCAAGCGTGCTGATATTTACTCTCTTGGGCTGGTGTACTGGGAGATATCGCGAAGATGTTCAGTTGGAGGTACATGTCTCTTACTAATGGTTCTATAAGCTTAGTGAGACACAGACCAAAATGCCAAATGCCTAGCTCATTCTTCACATAGCATAATAGAGTGCAAAATGCATTTACACTTTTTTCCCTTCAAAAAGGACACATTTCTTTCCAAGAGGAATTCCAAGAGGCTATTGAGGAGACAGATAAACCACCTGGATAATTAAATGATTCAACCTCCTGGATGAGGTTATTATTAACTGATCAAGGAAATACCATGTCTTACTTCCAAAATGCAGCCATTGTAGCTTCGTAGTAATTAATAATTACCTGATCTGTTATCCAAAATCTGTTTCGCCAGCAGATCCATCTGCTTTTTAATACTTTACCACCCTTGGCAAAAGTTAATTGTTTGTATGTTTATGATTACTTCTCATCATTAATACACCCTATCCTTTTACTGATGATTCCTTGGCTCCTATCCAGAATTTTGGAATTTCACCTGCCCATAGAGTAGTTTGGCCCATCTGGTAGTCAGTCATCTCTGCTGGACTAGCTTCCCATATTTCATAGGAGAGGTACAAAAAGATACTCATCAGTTCCAGAGACCTTCCGGTGGTGCAATTTTGGATGATTTTAGAAACTTCCAGTGATGTTGCTTTACTGGTTATCTTTTTTTTTTTTGGATGCAACATTTGGCAGAAACACTGTTTTGAGGAAATGTTATTTGTACAACAGTAATCTGGTGATGCATCTGTGTTCCCTGCCACACCTACAGGCCTTTCCAAATGCATCTTATATAAGGTTTTAAAGGATTCCCAAATAAAAGTACATTGGTACTATTTTCCTTTTTCTAGGAATTGTTGAGGATTACCAGCTACCATACTATGATGTTGTGCCTTCAGATCCTTCGATAGAGGATATGAGAAGGGTTGTCTGTGAACAAAAACTTAGACCAAATATACCAAACCAATGGCAAAGCTGTGAGGTAACCTCCTCCTCCTCCTCCTCCTCCTCCTCCTGTTTTAAATGCACTGTTTAAATAACTTGATTTCTTTATACAGTACATACATTCTGTTGAGAGTAAAAGGGGTCAATATTAAATAAAAATTGACCCAGAAGTTCTCCCACCCTGGATGTCCTGGACTAAAATAAATTGGCATTAACCAGAGTTTGGCAAGTTAGTTTTAATATGGCATATAAGTTACTAAAAAAAACTTACCTCTGTTGTAATATTTGTAGGATTCTGGAGAACAAGGTTCAATCTCCACTCAGCCATGGAGATTGATGGTGCAGAGTGGGAACTGATAAAACCAGTTCTTTAACTATCTCACGTACCTTTAAAACCCTGTTAGGGTTGCTGTAAGTTGGTTCCGACTTGACAGCACAAAACACACACGATTTTCATTGATTTATTGTTCTTTTTTTCTGAAAAAAATATGATCTGAAAAGTGAGCAAATTGAGTACAATTTGACAAACAAAACCCGAATACCCAAAGAAGATCCTCCTCCAATAATGCAGAAACATTATTTCATACTCAGAAGTAGCCATGCTGCCAGCTAATGCTGGCAATAGTAACAAAAGTTTATCATAAATTATTTTTCTTAACTTTTTCTTTTTCTTTTGCCTGATATGGTAACATGGGCTAACAAGGCTACCTCTCCTAAAATATGCAACGGCATTACCAACTAGAGATAGGCACAAAACTGAAATATAGTGTTTCATTTTGTGTCTTTAGTAGTTTTGTTTTGTTTCATTAGTGATGAATTTTCAAAGTAGTTTTGTAATGAAACAAAACAAAACAAAACAAAACTCTATGCTCTCCTGGGTCCTAGAGGCATCAAAATTTCAGGAGAGCTTCTTTGAACTCTTTCCTGTAAGCCCCTGAAATTTGGAGAGGTTTGGGTTCAGGGGGCTGAGTTACTAAACTCCAAAGGGGGATACCCCTAGGAAAAAAATAATTTCTAATTGAGTTGGAAACTGCTAATTGCCTGCCCCTCCCCCAAGGGGAGGCTATTATCAGTTTAGTTCTGAGCGCCCGACTCAGTTGGAATGATTTTTTCCCCCTAGGGGGATTCCCCTTTGGAGTTTAATAACTCAGCCCCCTGAAACCCAAACCTCTCCTAATTTGGGGGACTTACAGGGAAGAGCATGAGAAAGCTCCCCTGCCATTTTGGTTCCTCTAGGATGAAATGATTCATTACACAATGAAACAACAAAACAGCATTTTGTTTTTCATTTTGTGCCCATCTCATTTACCAACCCATTGACTGTTACTTGTAATGTGGTGCTTCCATGTTCAAGTACTACATCGGATCTGATGTAGAAAAAAAATACCCTGTCCTCATTTCTAAATGAATAGCATATCTCCACCAAATAGCTGATCATGTAATAATTTCAGAAGACTTTAAGCCCTGCAGATGGAGTGATTGTTATTATTTATGACCCCCTTAACAGCCATATCTAGTCCAGCATTCAGTAGCTTGAAACCAAAGCTGCAGCTTGCCCTGCCATTAGGCCAAGGCAGAAGGCTACCTCACGTGGTAGACCACCATGAATACATTTGCCGCTGCCACTACTTCTAAAATCCAATTTCGTAAATAAGGACATCTTAAAGCCGGCATTTTTGATTGGAAAATTCCCAGTTTACGTGAGAATCAGTGATCAGAAAAGAGCTGGCTCTGTGCAGAGTAGGTAGCCCACACTGTTCTCTGCAGAGACATTGGGCCTTTTTACACGACCCCTAAGATCCGCTGGCCACTTAAATTCGGACCAGAGATCTTAGGGGTTCCTCGCTCTTCCTCTGCCCCCACCCCCTCCGCACTTCCTGGTTGCTGGCTGCCTGAGGGAGGGAGAAAAAAGAAAGAAAAGAATGCCTTCTTACCTCCGTTTTGTTCCGGGCAGCATTCAGATCTCTTAAAGGGGCGGGGTGCAAAAAAAGAACAAATGGAAGCCAGGAGAGCCCCGCACTCACTATCCTTACACCGGATCAAATATTTGTCACCTCCAAAAAGCAGGTACAAGAAAACTGCTGTTTGGTCTTGCTAAAGTGGGCGGGGTCGCACTTAATTGTCTGCAAAGTCCGGAGCTGGTGGGTAAACATTTTTAAGGTCCGGACCTTGCAGCCATTTGCGGCAGAGCTTAGGGGTCGTGTATAAACGCCCATTCTTGGCAAGTGGAACCCTGGGAGGAGTAGCAGTAGCAGCAGCAGCAGCCACACGGCAGTGGCCACAAGAGCTGTGGAGCCCAAAGGAAGTGGTGAAGCGGAGATGCCTGGGTTGGGGGCAGAGAGGCATGAAGCTTGAGTGAGTGAACAGGGCAGGTGGAAAGGTGGCAGCAGGAGCAAGGAGAGGTGGACATGATGGCAATGGGCAGTGCTTTTCAACCCCACTTATGGCAGTAAAGCTGTTGGGGTTGCCTCCCTGTCTGGCATACAGTGTTCTAGAAGGTCTCCCAGTCTTCAAAAGAAGTGAAGGTCTCATCTTATGAGCAGAAGAGCAATCACTATCTAAGTTGAATTTTTTAAAAAAAGAATAATACAGATACAGTGGAGCCTCGTATAACAAACAGTTTGTATAACATAAAATCTGTACAACAAAAAAATTTCCAGAGATAGGGGAAATTTGCTTAACAGAATTGCCTATGGGGCGAATCCGTACAACATAAAAATGGTCACAATTAGGGATTACTCTGTTTTCAATGCATTCCTGTGTGGAAATTTGTATAAAGGAAAATTTGCTTAACATAATTTCATTTGGAACGAATTAATTCCTTTATACGAGGTACCACTGTAGCAATTATTGTTTAGCACAACAATTTATAATACTTACAAAAGCATAAAATACATGCTTAAGGTTTCAACCTTTTTAAAACTTTTCCTTGTCTTTTTGGTCTTTTTTGTGCCATACAGAAGCTGCACATTGGGCATGAAGGCATTTTTCTTACTGTGCTTTGCTCTTTCTTCAGGCACTCAGAGCAATGGGCCGAATCATGCGTGAGTGCTGGTATACCAACGGGGCGGCTCGACTAACAGCACTTCGCATTAAGAAGACAATTTCTCAGCTCTGCGTCCGAGAAGATTCCAAAGCTTAAGTTTTGCACACCTTGCAGAAATGAAGGAAGAAGATCAAGTCCATTTTTTTTATACACATAGTTTCTGCATTTTGTTTCCTGGTTTTACTCTACCTCACATCATGCTAAGTATAGTGTTTAAGAGGCCAAACCCCAGAATACAGGAAAATTGCATCATATGTTCAGATTCTTCCATGTGAAATTGTTTTGGCTCCTGGATGCAATATCCAGTCTACCTTATCTGGTAAATGAGGTTGCTAGGCTTTTTTGAGGAACATGGAACATGGTCCACTAACCTGACCTGCAATGTTGTTGACTTTCCTGCCCCCGCCACAACAGCCCAAGATCCAGCAAGTCCCAGGGCATATCTGAGAGTAAAGTATCCCAAGGGTGGGCCTGTTATCATAATAATCTCAGAGGATTCTCAAGGTTTCTGCTGGCGGTGTACAAATCACTGAAGAAGAGACAGTATTCATTGTTCAAGAGGTTTGTATTCTAGGTGAACTGTGTGTAATAAGAGTATCTGCTCCGTGCCACATTCCCTGCCTGCTCCGTACTTCTCATCTCTCCTGTAAATGGTAGCAGATGGATAGCTTTCCAGCTCATCGAAAGAACTGTTGCCTGTGCCATGAAACCTTGTATTAATCGGTCTAGATCATCCTCACAGGATCTCCTTGCAGAATCTCTATAGATTTTGAACACCAGTGCCTTGTCCTCTCACAGCGATGCTGGGCTTCTAATTTCCTTTTGGAGGGCCCTTACATTGTAGCGTGTCTAGGATGCAACACTTCTCCAACTGTGGGAAGGCAGGCAGTTCTTTTGTCAGGGATTAGAATGGACTGTGCATATCTGTGCTAAATCAAGAAACCTATGCTTCTCTTGCATGTATGAAAACATGCATGCAAAGGCAAGCATACGTCCTTGGAAACTACAGTCAGAAGTGTCCCATAGAAGATATCGTGGGAGACACTGCAAGGAACTGATGTCAGTCATGATAGACAGTTCTAGCCTCCTTGGACCAGTGGTCTGACCTCTTGTAGAAGGTAGCTTTCTGTCTCCCTCATCAGCAACCATGCCCTTTTCCTCAAAACAAATACCATGTTTGTCAAAGTGTTGAAGTATTTGCCATAGACCTTTGTAAAATAGCTGGTGCAATATGTATGAAACTTTATTCTTTGATTAACTGAATAAGTAACCTTCACTGGAACTTTGTATGCTGTGAAGCAAACCTTATCATTCTGTTATTTGTTGCTTTCAAGTTGGCCATTTAGCTAAAGCTTCAAGTGCAACTTTGTAGTAAAACATCCATTTGTTATCTACCTACTTAAAAAAAAAACATTTTAATATCCTGATTTGTGAGTAAAAGATTCCAGAATCTTTGCTATGGACCACTGTTGTGGGGGATCAATTAGAATTGTGTGCTTTGTGGTGCAGAACTGAGACTGAGGCTATGGACCATATAGGGTTTGCCTCTGCTCTAGAGGAAGCGGAGGACCTTGATCTGGATCCTGTCCTTGGAATGGCTAGTAGAAGAGTTATAGCCTCCATCCCTCCTTATGATCTTGGGTGAGATCACTGTGTCTGCCATTTGTACCGCGAAATGCTGATATATTGGTTTTCCTGTCTTATTTGGCCCTGAGTCTTTATAGCCTGGGGTAGCTTTTGGCCCTAGTGGTGCCAGCTCGTGCCTACACAGTGCAGCTCTGCTGGGTTGTTGTGACAGATGAAAGTGTAGAAGATAATGGCACTCAGAGGAATGTCCATGTAGCCCATCTAAGTGCTGTTTCATATATATACCCTGTGTACAGTGGCCGATGGTTGTCATAGTATTTTATTTGAATTGACATCTGTTGATATGAAAACTCTCTGTGTGGTGTTTCATCTATGAAATGTATTCATGCACATAGACATATTTTTGTTGTTGCAGAAAACCCAGGATAAATGCTGCACATGCCAACCATCCTTAGCTCTGTAATGGCAACTCTGTGGTTCTCCAAGCTACTATTTAAATTGCCCTTTGCATTTTCTGGACTAAATAATCACCTTTCTGCCATTTTGCCACGCCCTTAACATTTTCTTGCTATAATATATGTGGCTTCTGTTGAAAATGCCAGAAATAAGAGATGCTTTTGACATGCCCAGTGCCATTTCTGTTCCTTATTCTTCAGCAATTCATTAACGTAGCTTGGTATCTTCCTTCCTTCCTTCCTTCCTTCCTTCCTTCCTTCCTTCGGCTGGGCACTGAAATCACATATCTGCTACCTGTTCTGTCCTGTGTACTGATTTATTATATGAATAATCAATTGCCTTGCAGAAAATGTCTTTAACTGGATACTGCCTCAAGCTGCACAATTATGTATCAGAATACTTTGTTACAGATAAAGCCTGCACTGTGTGTTGTCCTGACGTGGTAGCACACATTTGTGGCTCTGCTGGGACGTGTGAGTGGAGGAATGTATTAAAAGGTACAAAATACATATATGGAATATAATGAATGTGCAATTATCAAAACATGAAGAATGTGCATGCTTCAGCTACCTGCATATATCGTCTGTCAAGAGAAGGCAATTGTCTTCAAAAGAGATGTCTGATAATGGGGCAGAGCCCCATTCTGACCAATGTATACAGGGAGGGGTGGGGCTAGGGGAAACCGATGTAGCTCTTCATTCTTCATGTCTCCACAAGAGCTGTGCATTTTAAAGAAATAGGAATTTAAAAAACCTTCATCTACAGATTCGATTCACATGTCTTTATAGAACTGAATGATGAAGTCAGTTTTCCAATTGTGCACAGTTGAACCTAGTCTATATTGTAACAAGTGAAATATTTATTTATTTTAAACAATGCTTTGATATTGCTGCTGCCTCTAGTTTGTAAATAATGGATATGAATGTTGTATTTTTGTATACTAGCTATTCTCTCCTGAAAGTGTATTTTTGTAAAGCAGTTTTGCTGTCTTAATCCTTCTTTACCATTTGTTTGTGTGAAAACACATAACCTCTTTTCAATAATAAACACATGATGCCTAGCAATTGCATGGTGTTTTCTTAGGGTATTAAAAAAAGCCAATGGTTAAAACCACACCTTGTTTATAAAACAGGTGACTCAAGAATGTCAACTTATTTTTTAAAAAAATTAAAAGCAGCACACACAATACCGATCCAGAATTCCTTTCAACTCCAAACATCTGCTTATTTGAAGTAATGTCTGTAATGTACAGTATCTGCTTTCAAGAATGGTGTTAGGATTAAAATCTGGGTGGAAAGACAGGCGTCTTTTCCCTTAATATAGACACGGAGTCCTCCCTGGAAAGGATATGTTCTGCCTTTTATCTGTTTATTCTAGACTGTCTGCAGCCAAGCGTCCACAGCCGATCCAAGAGGGCTGAGAGACAGCCAAAGTGGTAAGCGCCAAGCCTGTTAGAGTGCGAGGAGACCCATCAGGTGATGGAAACGTTGTCCTTGGCTGATGTACAAGGTGAATCCCCTTTATTTAACGAGCAATGAAAGCGGTCTACAAACACTGTCTCCAAGGGAGGCAATGGTTAGGATGCAGGGGAGAGTTTCTTCCTTGTTCTCTCTCTCTCTATATATGTCCGAGCTAACATAGCCCTCTTCTCTCATTGTCTTTCTTTTAAAAAGCCAGAATTTCTCATATAATCGTAGAATAAGGAAGCAAGTCCCCCTCCCCCCTCCCCCTGCTTAAGGAAGGAACACAAATTAAAGGATATCTGCCTGGTGGTTGTCCACATTTCTATTGAATGCCTTTGCTGTTGGAGCAATCACCAGTTGTGTGTGTGTGTGGTTGTTGTTGGTGGTTGTACAATGGGAGAGATATTCTTGCCAGTCTGGTGATCTGAGAGTATTGACAGCTAAAGCCTTTATGATGTGGTCGTGCTGCTTTGTTTAAAGATTGTGATAAAGCCTTCAGATATTGCCATCGCTCATGTATCTACTACATTCTCCTGCCATTTCCCCTCTACCGCAGAAATATGGCCAAGCAGGAAAAGACGGCAGCCACCCAGTGCTGGTATGGGTGGGAACAGTCCATCTGGAAGTTATCTTCGATTAATCTCTGACAAGCTGACAAGTTGTTTGGCTTGCTTGTGGGTTTCTTTGTAGTATTATTAGTTGAACATGAATGCAGTTAAGTATGTCTATGAGCTTGACTGGATTTCCCTTGAAAGATGTAAGATAAATTGTTTCCCTTTGTATGATAGGAATTAATATCCAAGGATCTTGTTGAAGCTAATATGGATAGTTAAGAGACTCATAATTACAACAACAAAATAACCATCACACCATTCAAATGGTCTGTTTGTAGCCCTTAGGTAAACTGTTTAAACCTCATGGCTATCCATCAGTTTATACATGAGCCACATTGTTTTTAAGTCAAACAAATTGTTAAGGTTATGAAGAAATCAAGTCAAAGGTCCAGTAGCATCAAAGCTGTCTTCTTAAGCAAAAGCAGTAGACCAGGCTTGGCTACAAGCAGAGGGATCTAGTTTTGTATTGGTGAGGACAGTGTGCCATCTGCTGGTCACTACCAAAATCCTTTGTATGTAGGTATATCAATGAATTCTGGGTTAATTCTCAGTAACATTCGTTCCTTCCTTATCAAGGATAGCCCTTCCAGTGCCTATGATGGCTTCAACTACAACTCCTTGCCTGGCTAACTGTTAAGGATTATGGACCTGCAGCTCAAAACATCCAGTGGAAACCTGGTTGCTAACATCTTCCATGCAAGGGAGACCTCTATTCCTCACTCCTCCCTTTGCTTTGGAGGCTACCTGAGACCAAATGTTCCAGACAATCACCGACAGTCCAGCAGGAGAAGGGAGGGAGGGAGAGCCACCTTTGGCTGACTTGTGATTATGTGCTCCCAGTGCTTGTATATCAAGACATTGCTCGTTGATCAAGACAAAATTTATAAGAAATGTTTGCTTCTCTTGAAAAACACTCTTAAGCCAAGGTATTTATTTATTTATTTATTTATTTATTTATTTATTTATTTATTTATTTATTTATTTATTATTGAATTTATACCCCACCCATCTTCCCAAGGGAACTCTGGGTGGCTTACAAGGCTGAGCAATTCAGCAATATCAATATTACAAACACATAGAAACACACAGACAAAAAATATAAATAAAAACATATGGCACCCTTGTAAAACCATATCTCGGTCAGAGGGATCAGATAGTGGAGAGAGCCACAACAGATGGCGGGAAAAAAACTTTTACAGAAACTAGGTCACCAAAGGCCTCGCGGAATAAGATGGTCTTCACCGCTCTGCGAAAGGCCAGCAGGGACTCTGCAGAGCGCACTTCGCTGGGGAGGCTGTTCCACAGTGAGGGGGCAGCCACCGAGAAAGCCCGATTACGGGTGGAAGTTCATCTGCCTTCTCGGGGGGTGGCTACCCGAAGCGAGTGCGCTCGCGACAGCCGAACTGGTCGGGCCGAGGTTGATCGCTGGGCGATCCGCTCTGCCATGTAGTCTGGGCCCAAGCCATGGAGGGTTTTATAAACTAAAACCAGCACCTTGAATCTGATCCGGGACGCAACGGGCAACCAATGCAGCTGGGCCAGAACTGGGGTGATGCGGTCAAAGCGACGCGCACCCACCACCAGTCTGGCTGCCGCATTTTGTACCCGCTGCAGTTGCCGGAGGAGAGTCAAGGGCAACCCCATGTAGAGGGCGTTACAGTAGTCCAGCCTCGAGATCACCAGTGCCTGTACCACTGTTCTCAGGGAGTCGCTGTCTAGGTACGAGCGGATCTGGGCTATCTGTTGTAGATGATAAAACGTGGTCCAGGTCACGGCAGCCACCTGGGCATCCAGAGATAGTGCCGGATCCAGGACCACGCCCAGATTCCTAACCCTATCTGCCAACTGGAGAGAAACTCCCTCCAAGTTGGGGAGAGGGCCTCCGTAACCAGAGGGCGAACTCCCAAAGAACATCACCTCGGTCTTCTCAGGATTGAGCCTGAGCCTGTTGGCCCTGGTCCAAGCCATGACCACCTCCTGGCACTGGTCGAGGTTCCGGACAGCTTCCACTGCAGAGGTGGAAAAGCTGTAAATGTACTGTAAATGTACTGTAAAGCTGTACTGTAGTTGCTTCAAATCTCCTAGCACCCTTCACCTCTCCACTTGTTTGTCATTTTGATCTAGTTAGTTTGCTCTTGGCAATTTTTGCCATGTTTTGAGTGCCCCGGAGCACTTTTACTTCCAATATCTCTGATTTTTTTTGAAAACTGTTCAGAATGATTTGGCCACTAGAGGGTGCAAGGGTGCTTTTTTTGGTATCCCACTTTTTAGTAAGAAAATGTGAAGAGGAGGGGTTTGCAGGAGCAGGTGTGGCCTTCCAAGGTCCAGAGATAAGTAGGAGCAGCCCTCCCAGAACTCTGAACGATGCCCAGCTTGCTGGAATTGGCTTTCTTATTGCTTGCAGGGGCAGTAGGTTAGATAAAGCCTTGCCACTTTTCAATCCAGCCATCTTCCCCTTGCCCCCCTATAAGAGAATGAGATTAGCTGGTCGCATATGGGCCAGATGGAAATTTTTGGCTTCCGCTCAGATTGGACGAGAGTGGCAGTGTGTTTTCGCCCATCCCATTCTCTTTAAGGCTAAGGGGAGGTTTATAACCGGCCACAATTGGCAGGTAGCGCAAGCGGTAAATTTAAGTCAGGTGAAAGTTATTGAATAATATATCCTTATTGAGCCAGTAGCCCTCAATATGAATTAGGAAATAGATTACTAAATTAGGAACATTAGGTGTTAGCTATAAATAGTTCAAAGATTAGGAATGAGGGCTGCCCAGACCGCATTCGTAATAATATTCCTAACATTAGGAATCATTAAATGATCTGCTTGCACTACATTCAGGCCCCCTTGTTTAAGGGACTTTTAACAGCTGAATTGAGTGAATTCATATCAATAAATTTTGGCCCAATTTTAATCCCACAAACATGTCTCGCCTCTTTATTTCCAGGCTGGGTGGACAAAGATTGCTTTTCAAAGGAGTCTGCCATCCTTTTTATCTCTTCTGTATAGGTCTTCAGTATACTGTCACCACCACCTTATTATTTTCTCCTGTTGAGATAGTATGTTTCCATGTTGCTCATTCAGCATTCATAACCTAGGCTCAAAGTTGCATTTAATTTCTTGGATCTTATGGAAGAAATCTATTGTTTTTCTTTTGTTGTTATTATTCTCCTCTATTGTAAGAGCCTCATTGTCTTTTGCAATAATGCTGAAGGCTACATCTGGCAGCTTTGTTTATTCCCATACTGATCAAAAGGGAGAGATATTGGGGGGGGGGTGAAACTGATGAGTCTTAACAAACTCTCTGCCTCATTCTGTATGTCTGCATGTGTGTGCCAGGAAGACAGCACATCTTTTGCGGTCTCATGCTGTGTGTACCGCCTTTATCCCTTGAGTGGCCTACCACTACCACACACCTTCTCATTCTCTGAGAAGCAGAAAGACCCTTTTTGGCCACAGAATCTTCCCTGGCTGCTTCAGTATGGTAAAAGCGAACAACTCAGCTTTTAAAAAGGTTGCTGTTCAGTTCAAACACCCAGGCCAGAGTCCCATTGATACTCACACAAGGTCTGCCTAGCAAATTGCACTAACGGTGACTAACTGAGAAGCTACAGTCCACAATTTTCATTCTCATTCTCATGCTTGGCGTGATTGTACAACTGAGGTGAACTCCAAGCATCTTGTCAATTAATTGCAATTAACTGGGTCAAATTATGCAAGTGTGAACACCTCAAGGATTCATCTAGTCATAAAAATGAACTTGAAATGCTAGCTGAGCACCTGCAGCTGAGGTAGTTTTTTATTTTTTTTTAAAGGAAAGGCTACTTCTCTCAGTCCAGCTAGAGGAGATTCTGGTCTTGCAACTCCCTCCTCCTGGAGAGCTAGTCTTCTGGTCGAGTGTCACTCAAATGCTCCCACACAACAGGAGCCTTTGTGGTTTCAGTGACAAGTTCTATCTACAAGAATCAGAGCAGAACAACAGCTCGTAATCAGCTTTTGGATGCATGAAACTCAATTACTCTGTGGGTAGCTTTATGGTGCTGGAGGAGAGTCTTGAGAGTCCCCTGGACTGCAAGGAGATCAAACCTATCCATCCTGAAAGAAATCAACCCCAAATGTTCACTGGAAGCAGGGCTGGCGCTAGGTTTTTTTGTGCCCTAGGCGAGGGTAGGGGGTGGGGTGGGCTGCAGCGGGGGGTGGGGTAGGGGTGGTGGGGCAGCCGGGGGTGGCGGCAGGGGGTGGGGCGGTGGGGGTGGCAGATGACGGGGGACGGCGATGGGCACCGGGGTGGGCGGCGATGGGCGCAGGGGGCAGCGATGGGCAGCAACGGGTGGTGGGGGACTGGTGGCGGTGGCCAGTGGTGGTGGGGAGGCGGGGGAGCAGCAGGCTGGCCAGCACCCCCTCTCCATTTTGGCGCCCTAGGCAACTGCCTTGTTCGCCTAAATGGACGTGCCGGCCCTGACTGGAAGGACAGAGTTTGAAGCTGAGGCTCCAGTACTTTGGTTACCTCATGAGGAGAGAGGAGTCCTTGGAAAAGTCCCTGATGTTGGGAAAGATTGAAAGCAAAAGGAAAAGAGGACGGCGGAGAATGAGATGGTTGGACGGTGTCATCGATGCAACCAATATGGATTTGACCAAACTCCGGGAGGCAGTGGAAGATAAGAAGGCCGGGCAAACTCTTGTCCATGGGGTCACAAAGAGTCGGACACGACTGAACGACTGAACAACAACAAAGCTTTATGGCCTTATGAACACCACAAGCATGTTTTTAAGAGCTCACATCCTGTTGCTTAACATAAGAATTGCCCTCACAAAGGGACTCAATGGGGATTTGGTGAACAATCTCCACTGAGACAAATGGACCTACTCAAGTGATGACTGACTTTAGCATAATGGGAATAAGGCCCATTTGTTTTAATGGAATTTATACAGGAGTTGGCTCACTAAATCCCCATTAATTCAGTGGGCCTATTCTAGTGCAATTTGCTAGGTGAAGCATCAAGTTTTGTCCAATATCAGAAAAGACAATATCATTCTTCAGCAGCCTCTCAAGAGGTATCACTGTTGTTCTGAGTTCCTACCTAACCTTTAGACAAAAAGTGGAAGATGTTGTCTAATCATTAAAGAATGAACCTTTTGAGTTAGACTAATGGTTCATACATTCTAAGACTGCTTGCTCTGAATGGCAGTCTGTTTGCCCAGATTGCCTCTGAACTAGGGATACCGGTACAAGGTGTGAGACAAAGTATGGGAACTGAGTGTGGCTTAACAACATTAAAAGAAATACGGTAAATTTCCTCTAATTACACAGTGGATAACATGGTTCAGGAAGGGACCTACAGAGCAGAATGGCTTCAAGTCTCCCTCAATCGACCACCCTTTTATTTGTTAGTTTACTTCAGCTGGCACTTACTGTCTCAGTACATTCACTCAAAGAGTCTGGTAATGAGATGCTCAATGAAACATTCTTATTGTCAATCACTCTCAGGTATACGTCTTCTGGGTTCTTTTGTTGTAGTGCTGACCAGGATTTCTGGGAGATGTAGTCCAAAATATATGGTGACCCAAGGCTGAACCACTGCTTTCTTCACTATACTACACTGCCTCTCCTACATGTAGGGTCAAGTCAAATGTTCTCTTAAATAGAACAATGGAACACAACACATTGGTTTGAGGTGGGGAGGGAGGAATAAATAGTGCAAAATGTTCCTGAATGACATCCCTCTTGTTAAATGTTAAAGGTGCACTTTTCTTTGTAAAAGGCTGGGGCTTAAAGTCATCAACATTCAAGGTGGTCTTTGAGTTAGATGGGCATGATTTTGCAAGGCAAAGTTGGGCCATTTCCTGGTGTTTTGAATCATAGATACAGACAAGCTACACCTCATACCTGAGGTATGAATTCCTGTTCTAGTAGACTGGCCACTAGTTGGGTTGAAGGGCTTTTCTAAGGATAGAGTGGGTTTCATTTATGATCTGTGGTGTACAAAAGGGTAGGGTCTGCAAGGTGGAAAACATGACAGTTTCAATCTGGCAACGACCCTGGTATCGCCCGTTCCTCCAGGCTACCCTGCTTTCTCTGGGCTTTATTGCCTTAACATTGTGGACTGAAAAAACAGATTTCCCCAAGAACATTATTTATTTATTTATTTATTTATTTATTTATTTATTTATTTAGAATATTTTTACCCTGTCTTTCCCCTTGGAAAAGGACCCAAGGTGGCTTACAATAATGAGGGACAATATACAGCCTAGAACATTTAAAACATATTCAAGTTAAGAACAGGGAATTAGAGGAGGCATCTGCAGGTTTTGTCCTGAATGTGTAATTAAACACAGAAGACCTTACAGAATATCTGCTCTTCATTTGTTGAGAGAGACAATCCAGCTGTGGGCATTGTTTTGACTCTCTTATGTGTTTGTGTGTGTGTGGCGGGGGCTCATTATGGAGATCATCATGATGAGCACCTTCAATTTGAAATTTTCCACAACACCACTCAGTGAATGCAAATATATAACTCGGTTAATAATATAAAATAATTCATTGAGAATAATTAGTCAGTACCTATGGGTTATATCTCCTTTGCGCAATGCCAGTGGCAACGATCCATTGGCCCAATCCTGCTGTATTTCTTCATATTCAACAACATCCCACCAGCTTGTCCTGTAATGAACCTGCCCCGATGAGTCACCATGTCGTTTTGGTTCACGCTGGTCCATCAGTGTCATCAAGCTTATTGTGGTTTTCTGCAGACATCAGTATGAGGAGAAGTACACATTGAGCAACAGGTTTTGTTTTCAAAAGACAAAGTTAAAAAAAGACTACGGCATAAACACACTGGATGAAAGCTGTCAATGAAATTATGTTGCATAGCTTAGCTTAGGCCTATGGAAGAAGTAGGGTAAGTCTACCCTTCTGTATGCCCCATTGATTCAAACGGGCCTACTCTAACGTGACTAGAGTAGGTGCCCTAAGCAACAGGATTCACCCACTGTTCTTAAATAAAGCAAGGAAATGATGGATGGTTAAATGATATCCTTGCCTTATACTGGGTAAAATCAACATGCCAAGATGATCACCAAGAGTTTCTTGTTCCACAGAAGCAGAAAAGCATTCCACAGCCTGAAAAACATGAGAGTATTATACCAGGCTGTTCTCCTTGACACAGTATTTTATACTGTCAGCCAAAGAAAAGTGGTAATTGTGCTAATGGTGTTGTCAGTGTTATTCTTCACTTTGCTTATTTCAGGTGCAAGAAATCTGACAGTGATTTTTATCTATATCCATCCATCCATCCATCCATCCATCCATCCACTCATTCATGTACTTATTTTTGGCTAGGCAATAGAAATGTGAGTGCCATCATATGGCAGTCACATCCAGTCTTCGAGCTGAAAGCACAAAATATTCTTTTAGAAACGGTCTCTGGGCGTTTGAGTGGAGGGTCAGCTCAAGACATCTGGCTGAGTGCCAGTTACTGTTACAAAGTGGTGTTCTAAAATATGATATATTTTTTAAAAAATACCATTTTAGTAAGAGGACTCTTTATTTCAAACTTGCTCAATGACTGTCATTAGGCTTTAAGTATTGAGCATTTCATGTATCAACCTCTTTGCCTTTGCTCTGTTTTCCTGTTGAGGGACAGCTGTCTTGCTCTTTCATTTGACAGGGAACTGACACCGTCTACCCTCCCATTTTGGAGTGGGCTGGAGGGTCACTAGGAAGTCTGGTGTGTCATTTGGGCCCATTGTCACATCCAAATGTCATATTTGGCCCCCACTAGCCTGCTGTCAGAAGCAGGAGGAGACGGTAGGCGGACAATGACGGGTGTATTTGTATGTTTTCGCCCTCAAAGAGCTAGTTGAGCAAAGCAAACAAAAATCCCCTGTCTCCTCCTTCCATTGTCGCATAGGCTGCTTGCTTGCCCCAGTTTTAAAATAAAACAAGCCAAGTCAAGGCAGACAGACAGACAGCAAAGCACAGGAGGGTTCAACTTTTGAAAGGCAGACTCCCCTCATGACTTTGGAACCCCCCTTCCAGTCTCCTGACTCCTCCTCCTCCCCCTGCTCCACTTCAGAATATTGATGTATAATGTTTAATGCCATGCTATGAAGACCTTACTTCCTGAGAATGGGATAACAATTTTCGCACTAGCAGGCTACAGACTCCTCAGTTGGTCACAGAACCTCCTGGGCACCTTTTAACACCCTAAACCTAGCCACCTGTGCCACTAGTAAAAGCGCTAGCCTAAAAAGACAACAGCCCTCCACAATATCTCAGCCAAATATTTTACCTTTGTCCCTTCTCTTTTGCCCTAGCTGCAGCCTTCTTGCCACAACCTGATGTCTTTCATCATTCAGGGGTTTAGTGAAAAGTGTTTTCTACTTGATGTTTTGCTCTGTAACAGGTAGCTTTGCGAGATGTGGGTTGTGGTGTTGTCTGTTTGTGGTGTGCTTAAGGGCTCTATCCCATGTCCCTTTAAATGCAGATTAAATTTGTAGATAAACCGTGTTCAAAAATGTCATCCCCACGGCCACTGGGCTTTTTGGAAAAAAGAAAAAGAAAAAGAAAACCCGGTAATGCCCCCTTAAGCGAGGTTTCCAAGACCTACCAGAGAGGTAGGGAATTTTTTGTCTCCCTTTAAAAAATCCACCTTTTAAAGAGGCAGATGTCGGACCGCGTAGAATAGATGATCTGAGTTTTCTCCCTCCCCCTCATAGTGCTGACCGGCTGTTCCTGGTCAGCGCTTTTTTAAAACTTCCCCCCACCCTTAGCACCAGTCAGCGGGTCCTCCAGCTCCTCTGGTGTTTTTTTTTTTTTAAAATTCCCCCACCCTCCTAGCACAAGCCAGCTGGCCGATGGGTGTTTTTTTTTTTTTTAAAGCAAAACTTCTCCCCACCCCTAGTGCCAGTGAGCTGGTCCTCTGGCTGATCTGGCACTTTTAATTTTTTTTCTTTTTATCCCCCCCCCAGCACTGTTCAGCTAGCTTTTTTTTTAAATCCTTGGATGTGGGAACTGCTCTTCCACATCTTCAGTCGCATGACGGGAGGAAGAGGAAAAGCCGGACCTTCCGAAGATCAGGATCTTCCCCAGGTGAGATAGCGTTACACATAAGCTAAATGCAGAGAGGTTGATTTAAACAAACAATAAGGATTTTATTGAGGGATCACAGGTAACTGGTATGGATGGTTCTAAAGTATGAATGACAAAGGTCAAAACCACAATGAAACAATTGTTTCCTTTCTGTAACTCAAGATTAAAATGACTTCTTCATAGACTCTCTAACATATTGATATACAATCTCTATGGCCTCACTGATTCTATAACAGGCTCCTTACTATTTCTGATTCTCAGCAGTAACTTCCTGTACTCTAAACATGTCAGTCCAGACTCTTCCCCACAACATTCTAATCACAGCAACCAATCAGCCTTCAGTCGTTCCACAGCCAATCACATTAGTACTCTCTACACATGGATATATCCTATACAGCAGGGATGTTGGCAGGTTTTTGGGTCCAAGTCCCAAGTCTGAGTCTTCGGTAACAAGTCTCAAGTCCAAGTCATTGGTACAAAATCCCAAGTCCCAAGCCTCGAGTCTGAATCTCCAGTCCCAATTAAAAAACATCTCTTTAAAAACAAGAAACAGAGGCCCATCCAGAAGAGGCAGTATGGAGGTATATCTGTCTTCATTCTGATGCTTCCCAGCTTCCTTTCCCTGGAGGTTGTGTTGCTCACTCCTAAGGTTGCCCCTGGTAACTGGACCCAGAACTCTCCACCACTGCCGCCTCGACTAGGCCCACATGTGCAAGGCCTCTTCTTCACTCTTCTTCCCATCCCCACCTGGTGTGCATCTAGTGCCTTGCGCTGTCAACCAGTGCTCAAGACTGGGCCACAAGTCCCTTTTGGCAAGCCCACAGGTGCCATAGAGAACTCCCCTCTACTACAGGCACCCTCAGCCAATTGCAGCCTCCGGTGTCATTGACTGACATCCCTTCCCAACCTATTAAGCTGTAACTCACTCTTCCCCCCTTCCTCCCCTTCCCACTCCAGATCCAAGCCGTTTGTGACTTTTTCTTCACTGGCTCATGGCGACCCCTGTGAAATGGTCATTCGATGCCCAAAGGGATCCTGACCCCCAGGTTGGGAACCATTGAGATAGAGGTAGGAAAATGTGTCCATCCGACCTGTGCCCCTTTCTTTCTTTTCTTTTACTGTCCTTTGTTGGAAGTTAGACTGATGCTAATAATGCCAGCTACGGACAACCTATTGAAGATCATCCTATGAGTTTTGGGTGGCAGAGGAAAGCAGGAAGGATGCTTGTATTTTAAACCAGGCAGCTCCCTCATGCTTGCTTTCACACCCTGCCACCCGCAGGCCCCCTCCTTCACAAAATGCACTACGCATACAAGGAATTGTGATGCAGAGACATAGCATGGATGCACAAGCACCACTCCACTTTTGATTCCCCCCCCCCCCCCCCGGGCACCTTTGCTGTCTCTTCCTTGGCTCTTTGCCCCCATTTGACTGTCTCTCCTGCAAGTCCCTATTTTTTTTTAAACAGAGACTAGAAAATGTAACTTGGGAAAACGGGTCCAAGTGGGATTGCTGGTGCAACTTAAGTTGGACTTGACAGCGAGTCACAAGTTGGGAATCCCCATCCCTGCTCTACAGGCTCTCAAAACTGGCCACAAACAAGTCCTTACAAACCTGGCATTAATTTTCTTCACATTCACAGAAATTAAAGAAAATGCAGAATTGCCACATCTGCCACATAAAAGTAGAAAACGAACAATTCCAAAAGGGAAAAAATCTATAGTAGTCATTTCTTTCTTTCTTTCTTTCTTTCTTTCTTTCTTTCTTTCTTTCTTTCTTTCTTTCTTTCTTTCTTTCTTTCTTTCTTTCTTTCTTTCTTTCTTTCTTTCTTTCTTTCTTTCTTTTCTCTTCCTTCCTTCCTTCCTTCCTTCCTTCCTTTCTTTCTTTTTCTTTCTTTCTTTCTTTTCACTGTTTAAAGGGGCCCATGATGGTTGCAACTTACTGCTGCAATTCCTCATATCCTTCCACTCCAAACTGTCTGAATGGAGTTTTGATAAGAAACTCTAAATTGCCATTAAAATTATTCAGTTGCCATGTTTTTCTATTTTTATATAAGATCATGATGGTGGTTACATCTATGACATTTTTCCTAAAGAGAGATCATCTCTATTACAAAAATATGTACACTTCTTTTGGAAGGGTAGTAGAAGAGAGTGTTTCAGGGGCCGACATGGGGGTCTTAGCTAAACAGTATGCTAAATATAAAAATTAATATCTTTCCTTTACTTCCATGTACGCATATAGAATTCTACTACACTGGATCAGGACATGCTACATTTCCTATCATGCATGGCAGTAAACTTTCTTTTTCTTCAAGGGGGAGAGTCACATATGAAGCAGCTTTCAAATCCTCAGACTTTTACTGAAACCTGCAAATACAAAAAACTGGGCCTGATCAGTAAAACAGATACAAGAGGTGTTAGCACATTTATACCATGTAATGACATAGCACACTAGGGAAATCTAACAAAGTTCTCTTCAGTGACTCATCCAGAGAACCCAATTTGAGTCATAGCACAGTTCAAGAACCAGCTTATGAGAAAGAGAGCTAGATATTGCTCTCTGTATGATGCAGGACTTAGGTCTTTTAAATGGATTTTGAACTGTCCAGGTCCTGCACAAAACCCCACAAACCTTTCCTGGTTTTATGCTATACAGGGTTTTACTCAGTAACAGGGTCATACATTTCATCACGTGGTTACCTTTACATAAATCACTTGACAATTCAGTTGAGGATTTTACACAAAAACTTCTTCATTTGATTGGCTGAGATTTCCAGAAAAAAACTGGTTTTATTTATTTATTTATTTATTTATTTATTTATTTATTTATTTATTTATTTATTTATGTCTGTCTAGTGGGCTTTTTCCTCTGACCATTTTAATGCTTCTCCTTTCTGGCTTTGAAGCATCATTCTGTTGAATGGCAAACTCAGCTCCTGCACCCTGCCCTAGAATGGTAGCCAAATAGGCTGCTGAGAGAAAAACAAGTGCCAGCATGCATGACAGAAATCTAGTGTGAAAAGCATTTTGGCTAGGGGTGTGTGTGAGGACGCTAACCTGGGCATGTTGCTTTGGAAGACTACAAATCCCAGGATTGCCATCCTGCTGGCGCGTGTGGAAGTTGTCGTGGAAAAGCCAACAACAGTCAATATGATGGAGTGCATTGGAGGACTCAGGAGACCTGGGTTTGAATCCTTATTCGGCCATGGAAACCCACCATGGGGATAGCAATGGTAAAACCACACCTTAGAAACTTCATTTATCTTGGAAAACCTATTAGGGTCATTGTAAGTGAACTGGTCACCTGCACACCTACAGCAATAACAGCAACCTGGTGAGGACAGAATCTGCTCAGTGGCCTTAGAAGGCCGAGAATCTGATAGGGGAGGAGAGGGAAGACTTTACAAAAGGGGTACAGCTGGCTGGGAAAATGAGTGGAAATGTTCCATACTGGAAAATACCATGTATATCTCACTAGTTTACTCTGCAGGGAAAGGAGGAAGGGCCGGGAAGACCATACATGTTACTGATTCTTCTTCCCCCTCTCACTATGAATTCTGTTCCAATGCTTTGCTTGGTGAGTTATCTGTCTGGCTTCAGAGTCAGGGTTCAGACATTTTATTCCCGACTAGGCCTCCTGGAAGAAAAGCCAGCCTGTGTAGCCGTGGGTGAGCAACACAATCTCCCCTAGGAGAAAAGAATGGTCAGCACTTCAGTGTAGGATATCCAGAAGATCCTGAAAAGGGTTGCCGTAAGTCAGAACTGACTTGATGGAATCATCATCATCATCATCATCATCATCATCATCATCATCACACAGCAGACTACACTGGATTTTGTATTACCAATTATTATTATTATTATTATTATTATTATTATTATTATTATTATTATTATTATTATTATTATTATTATTATTATTATTATTAGAAATAGCCAGGCACAATCAATCAAAATTATAAAAAAATTGATTGGTATTGTATAACAAAACCCACAAACCTAAGCATCTGTTAAATATTGGCACAATATATATGATACTCCAAATATTGCCATTTACATAGCATTTTTATCCTCCTCCTCCTCCTCCTCCTTCTCATCATCATCATCATCATCAGATCAAACTATTATTTCATGTTTTTAAAATGTAGTCTACATGCTGTTGCCTCTTACAATTGCTACAAACTGATTAATGTTTCATCCTCATACTTTTTATTTTTCCATCCTGTATTGTAATGCGTTTTTGTAGCAGAAAGGTCACTGAAATACATGCAAATATAGTCATCTGGTTATGCTGGTATTAGCTTCAGTGGAGAGACAGTTAACATGCATGGCTCAGTGCTACACAATGTGATGGAGGTCATAAACCTAAGGCAGCAGCATTGGAGGAAGGAAGATAAAATGCTATTGAACATGGTGGATGCCTTTATTCAACATTGCTTAGAAGTAACTGGTTACTAATAACAGCTTAATTGTATAACATATAGGCCAGATTCTATTGGTGTTGGTGTGAGATTTGCATAATTTGTTACTGGCAATTGACAAGGTGCTAGACCGGGTATTGATTCTGTTCCTGATTGTGCAGTCAAGATGTGCCCTGGTACCTTGTCAATTAGCTGCAATTTGCTAGCAAATCATACAAACATTACATGAACATCAACAGAGTTGTGACCGCTGTTTGACTGTAATATAAGGCTCTGTTAATTAACTACTGATGTAGATAATTGGTGCCAACAAGATGTGTTTGTTTGTTTGTTTTTCCAGATAGCAGGGAACAGCCTCGAGAGGGAGATATTACATTTTCTCAGCTCACAGCTTTTTACAACAAAGTGACCCACAATATGAAACATTTTCATGGTCCATCAGCTTAGGCAGCATGTGCCACTCACTCATCTGCTGCTCCAGTAATTATAAGAATCTGGGCTAACACACACACACACACACACACACACACACACAGAGAGAGAGAGAGAGAGAGAGAGAGAGAGAGAGAGAGAGAGAGAATTGTATTACAACCCTTTCCCATATTATTTCCAATCCAGGTACTGGTTAGTTGTCTGTGTTCCATTCTTGCTTAATGGTACAAATGCAAAATTATCTATGGATCTTTGGGGGCTTCTTAAGCAGAGTGAGAACAATTTCCTATCCTGTGGATAGGTTTCTCCTGGTTTCTCAAAAGGAAATATATGAAAAGACCTTTTCATCTATCTATCTGTCTGTCTGTCTGTCTGTCTGTCTGTCTGTCTGTCTGTCTGTCTGTCTAAATATAGATAAAGATAATGATATATATAGATATAAAATGTATGAAAAGGCCTGTATAAAATTTAAGGGCTAGAAAAGCACACTGTTTTCCTATGATATACAACTAAACAATGCTGAAAGATAAGGGAAGGGAAAGCTTGAGTCACTGAGTGCCAGCAAGTACATTAGTCATCTTACTCAAGCAAGTAGAAAGAGGATATTCTCCCTGGGGAACTGTCTCGTTTGCGTTCAGCAGAAAAACAAGCAATAACAAGCAGGTGGTTGACTTTTGTCCTAGGAAAACAGCTGTCTCCACTTTCTTCCATTAGATGCTCTTACGTTATTTAATAGCAAGAGGTATTAAATAAGAATTTACTTTGCGTCTGTTTTCAAATGAGTTAAGAGTTCACCTTTTGATCTGAGGGAACTGGGTTCAGGTAGAAGTCAAACCTGGCATCCAACCTTTCAGATCGGGATGGGGATGTCCACTGTCTAGCTTGCCCTGGCTAATAATCCCGTTCTAGAGGGCGCCCCACTGCCGAAGACCTGGGGCCTTTCTACCACCCCCATCCCTTGCTCCTTGATGGATTTTTGCTCCTTGAGAGCCGGTGGTGTGTGTGTGTGTGGGGGTAACAGCTACCGGGAATCAACTGGCCAGGCTGATAGGCTGACAGGTATTTAACTGGAGCTATAAATAGAGTGGAATGAAAACATATTAGAAGAGATCAGCACCAAGGTGGGAGGACTGCAGAGGGAAGGAAAGACAGGAAGTGAGGTACAGCCCAGCTGGGTTGAGTGGAAGCCAGCATCCAAGCTGGTCGTCCAGATGGCGGGGATCAGTCTTGCAGTAGCAGGGGAAAGCATGTGGGGCCTCTGACTGCTGAGCAGAGGGAAAGACCTCCCACAAGGTTATGCTTGACATGGCCCAAGAGTGGGGGCTCTTGCTCTGTAATTCTGGACCAAACCAGTAGCAGACAATGTAGAAAAATGACTTTTTAAGCTTCACTTCGTGGCATCCAGCAACTCATGGTTGAGGGATTCCAGCAACCATGCAGGCTGGGTAATGCTGGAGGTTGTAGACTTTGTAAGTTTTCTAAGCTCTCTGCCTTTGAGATGGGAAAAAACCCTGCAGCCTATTTATCCCCTCCTCCATCTTTAGGCTAAAAATAAATAATGAACCCTCAATGATGTCAATGGACTACAATATGGTCTTCAGCTTGCTGAAAAGGAGCCTGCAGTCACCAGCAACTGCAGGGCAGGGGGAAGACATAGTTTCCATTAGTGCCTTCATGGAACATGCGTTCTGGGTGGTCAAATGGGCCAAACTGATTTAAGAGCACCTGCTCTTACATCATTTCAGCCTATGAGGAGTTGCAATGCCTCTTGCTTCTCCCCAGTTACCATATCTGGAACAGTTTAAGTATTAATCAGACACTGAACTTCCGGTTCTTCTATCAGATCCCTAAATCATGGAGCTATATCCAGCCAATCCATGCATATATTAACATCCTCAACAAAGGAACAAGATGAGAGAAAAAGAGAGGAAGGAAAATTAATTCTCACAGCAACAGGTAGCTCTTATAAAAATATTTCATTATTTTCAGAGCTAAGGAAAAAATAGTTTTCCTTTTTACTAAAACTTGAAGAATCACATTTGTTGATGACATCTAGGGGTTTCCGGGAGCTGTAGCCCACAATTAAGTTCCTCAACCTCTTATTTTCTGTTTTCCCAATAAATATACAGTAGTTTGCACTGCAGGGCCTTTTGTTTCTCAAGCAGTTGACGGTAGACTGAAGTTACTGATAAAACAGAAGTGGTTAAAAACAGGAAGTCCCCCCTGAAGTTCTAATGGTCAGGAAATGCTACACTTAGTAATAACACATGACAAAAATGATAATGATAATGATAAAATGAAGCTGAAACGCCCAAAGCATCTGTACCCACATACAATCTTGTAGATCACAGAGAACAGCTTCACGTATGCATATCTGTGCCAGCGCGGAAGAACCTTCTCACCACAGTTGCACTCAGGACCAGACATATTCATAGTTTACAGGAAGCAAGGTGACAGATCAAACACATCCTTCTCTTAAAAAGACAGATACAGGAAACCAAAGGGGAGCAGGAGAAGAACAAGTACCACCTGTTGGTTAAAGACAATTTGATAGAACTGAGCAGAAAGACAAATCTGAGCTATGTTCAACTTCAAAGGCATTATGCTAGACCTATTTCCCCCCAGTATTTTAGGGACTTCCCACCCACCCCAGTTTCTCCCTCACTCACATACAGTGCCCCCACTTTGGTTGCCTTTCTGGAAGATTCAGCAATAAGAGTTATGTTTTCTATCTGTGCTTTAGCCTCAAAAGTAATTGACTGAACATAATGGCATTGTTGCCAATTCCTTGTACAGGCAACAAGGATATAGCAAGCGTCAGATGGGAAAAAGAGTGTGAGGACAACCTAACATACACATAAGGCAAATGCAAACTGGTTGCACTGTTGGAGGAGAAAGGGAGTGAACTGGAACACCAAGTGGATACACTCAGGACTATAAGAGAAAGTGAAAAGTACATAGAGATAATTAGCAAGCAGCAGCAGCAACCACAGCCAAAGGGGGCTACTGGATGGAGGTGGAAGAACAGTAAGACCAGTGGTTCTCAACCTGTGAGTCCCCAGATGTTCCTGGACTGCAACTCCCAGAAGCTGCCACCACTTGCTGTGCTGGAAGGCATTTCTGGGAGTTGCAGTTCAGGAACACCTGGGGACCCATAGGTTGAGAACCACTGAGTAAGAGAAAGCAAAGGAGGAGCAAGCTGAGAAGAGAATAAGCTGAGTGAGGGAAGCATCATGGGAAACGGGAGCGAATGAAGACACTCTTCACTACTGCAATGGCAAAAGCTGCTTTCAGAATCTTGAAGAGGAGTCTGACAGGCAATATGCAGAGGAAAATATACAAGAGGAGGACATGAGAGAAGATAAAGCTCAGCCAAGCAAAGTCATTGAACCCACATCCTACAAAAATAAGATCAACTGACCTTTTAAGGGAGGATGATGGGAGAGTGCATAGTCTGTTGGTCTTCCTAGATCTCTCAGCAGCGTTTGAAACAATCAACCATGGTATCCTCCTGGACAGAGGTAGGGCTTGGGGGCTTGGTGTCAAGCTGGCTCCAATTCTTCCTTGAAGGCTGTGCCCAGAGACCCTTGACTGAGCAGTTCTGCAGGGGTCAACAATCTCCCCAACACTTTTTAATATCTATGTGAAGCTGCAGGTCATCAGGAGATTTAGAGTACAATACCATCAATACACTGATGATAGACAATTCTCTCTCTCCTTCTCCAGCTCTGCCATAGAGGACACTGTCTTCTGGATGTTGGAGCAGTGCTTGACATCTGACCTGGCATAGACCAGGGCTAAACAAGATGGAGCTCATCCTTCTCTCTCTCTCTCTCTCTCTCTCTCTCTGTGTGTGTGTGTGTGTGCGTGCGTGTGTTTGATAGAATAGGGGACACATGCTATAGCTCAGTGTTGGTGAACCCTTTCAGAGCCCTTTCTGTGGGCATCTGACATTGCCCGCTCACAGCCACCTGTATTCAGGTTAAATTGCTGTATTGGCACTTCATGAAAAATTAATGGGTTTTCAATTTCAGTTTGGGCACTCAGTCTCTAAAAGGTTCACCATCACTGTTCTAGATTGATGGTGGTGGCCTCCCACATAGGGATCAAGTCCAGAACTTGCAAGTACTCCTGGACCCGGCGCTCTGTTAGGATTCCCAGGTGGCAGCCATGTCCAGATCAGCCTTTGATCAACTGAGGTTTATTGCCCATCTTCACCCTTACCTAGTTGAGAATGCTCTCTGGACATTGGTTGCATGTCTTGGTGATTTCCAGGGTTGACTACTGCAATGCCATCTATGTGGGGTTTCCTTGAGGTTGAACCAGAGATTGCAACAGGTCAAGAAAGTGGATCAATTAATCAGCAGTGTACTGAATCCATTCCCCCCCTGCAATATATTAGTCTAACCCAGTGGTGGTGTCCCTTCGGCACTCCAGAGATGTTTTGGACCACAACTCCCACAGTCCTTTTTTCATTGGCAGTACAGGCTTGGAATTCTGGGAGTTGAGGTCCAAAACATCTGGAGTGCCAAAGATTTGCCACCACTGGTCTAACACACTTAAACATATAGTAAGACTGTGATATATACAGAGGGGATTGATTCCAAACCCCACTCCCACGGATGCTGGAAATTGTGGATAACAGCAAATCTCTCTCTCTCTCTCTCTCTCTCTCTCTCTCTCTCCACACATGCACACAAACATCAAGCAACCCATCTACTCTGTGTGTGTGTGTACACACACACACACACACACACACACACACACACACACACACACACACACACACACACACACACACACACGGGTTTCTTGAGTGAAATATATATATATATACCGTATATTGGTTTCTTGAGTGAAACAGCAGATATTGATCCGACAGATGGATCCTACTATACTTATATTTTGTTGTTTAATTGTATTTGGAGAGTCTTTACCATTTAAGGGCCTAAATTTTAGTTGACTCGGGTAAATTATAGCACTATATCCACATTTTCATTCTCATCCCTGGTCCAGAAAAGAAGATGCTTGAGTTGCTCTGGAATAACCAGCCATAGCTCTAGAGGGAAAAAGTGCTCCTACTGAAGAATCACTGTTACATTTAAATAGCACTTCCAATCTGTTACATATCTTAAGCCATCATGTCAGTTTTCCCCTCTCTTCTGTATTAAATGGTGTGTTAAAGCATACACACATATTAAGTGAGCCTATACAGGTTACAAACTCACCCACAGTTTAAACTCCTTCTTTAAAAGTTTCAAACTATCCTGGTTTATGAAGGCCACATGATGAGGAGAGTTACTGCTCTGCATCCCTACGGAATGCGAGGGAACAAGCAGATTGCTTTAACTGTGAGGCCTAACTCTTGTAAGCTTAAAAAGAAAGAAACATTGAGCAATATTGAGTGATCTGTGAGAAAATATTTATGCAAACTGTGTCTAAAACCACAACGAGTCACATGGGCTCCCGCCACCCCGCTTTTGATACTTGTGCTTACGGCAGCAGATGTTATGTTTTTACTTTGCTTCCTCATTCGGGCCAGGCTCTTGAAGCCTGGGTGTGAATGACTTGACATTGTGTTCGAGATGTCCCTCAAAAGGCTCATTCAGCAGAACCGCAATGCCAACTGTGTGGGTTACAGTGGAAGCTCTGCTGATGGACCCTGCTTGGAGCCAATAAGCAGCTCACCACCGCTGGACAACAGGAGGGCACAGAGCTTCACAAACTCCATGGAAACATTGTCTAGGGACTACAAGAAGGTAGGTCTTTCACCTGGGTGTTTTGCAGAAACTTTCTCACCTGCACTTGATATTTGCTTTTGGACTGCACTTTCTCTTCATGTATCATCTGTCTTTAAGGTCTGGCTAATGTGAACCACCACCTGCAGTGTATACTGGGCATAATAATGTGTTAGATTACTTTCTCTGTTGATTTTAGGTCCTCCTGCTTTCTGAGAGCTGGCACTACTGTTAGGCAGAGTGAGGCAACTACCTGGCTGCTACATGTCTGGACTTGAGATACACACAGAAATAACATGCTGTTTGCTGCACTGTCTCAGGCAGCAAAATGTCCTGGGCTTGTCTCTTGCTTCTTCTGCCTGCCCCACTGACCTGAATTACAGGCTCTCATAGCATGCTGAGTTTCATATCCACGTTTGTGAGCTCTATACCTGAGACATTTGTGTGTGTCAGGACCAGAGTTCAGAAACTTAATATTTTTGGTTTTCAACTCCCATCATCCTTCCACCAGCCTGGTGAGGTTGTCAGGAAAATGCTGGAAACTAGAGGGAGGGGGGAGAGAGAGAGAGAGAGAGAGAGAGAGAGAGAGAGAGAGAGAGAGAGAGAGAGAGAGAGAGAGAGAGAAATTTGGGACATGTTTTTTCCTTAAGCCTGGCATAGGGCCAGTTCAGCCATTAGGCCAAGTGAACCAGTTTCCCTCAGGCAGTTGACTGGTGGTTACCAGATAGTAAAGAGCCAAAAGAACTAGAGCATCCAAAGGAACCAATGAGTCAGAAGAGACGGATGCTGAGCAAAAAGGTGCTTTATTGAAACAAAAGCCCAACAAGTTTCGGCAGTTTAACATAGCCCCTGAAGAAGGCTTCCCAAGCTGAAATGTGTTGGGCTTTTGTTTCAATAAAGCACCTTTTTGCTCAGCATCCTGAGACTTTGTCTCTTCTGACTCGTTGGTTACCAGATAGTGCATATTGTTCTTTTTTTTTAGGCGCCATACCCATGTGGGCAGAGTGAGGGGCAGCCAGCCATTTACTTTTCCACCTAAACTTGCAGAAGGTTTTCTCGGGCACTTCTAGTTGATGCCAGTGCAGTTGGTGGCAGAGCCGACAGGCAGATTCTGCGCTGTGAAAATGATTCAAGTGATGATCATTCAAGTGATCCCAGGCATTGGAGCAATTTGCAGCTCCAATGCTAATTGGCCATTTGTGCCGTCCTTGGCCATGCTCTCAATTTAGAAATGTGCTGAGAAGTATTATATTTTTAATCATAACATCTTCCCTGCCTTCTGCTTGAAGGGCCTGAGTTTTCCTGGGTGTTGTTTGTTTGACTTTAGTTCCATGACAACAATGACTTCTTGGTGTCTCAGAGAAATGCTTTCCCACACCAATAGTTTAAGTCAACCAGGTCTTTGAAGAGAAAGGTTTGGGTTGGGGAAAAATCAAGTTACTATGGAATTTATCATCCTGAAAGTGTAGAACAAAATGGCTGTATGCTACCTATCCATAGAATACCATCTCTTCTTCCTTTTCATATTTAAGAGCACAGAGTATCTATCTATCTATCTATCTATCTATCTATCTATCTATCTATCTATCTATCTATCTATCTATCTATCTATCTATCTATCTATCTATCTATCATACCACTCATTTAAGGCATGTCACGATTCCAGATGGTTTCCAACATAATTTAAAATATAAAGATAAGACTCCACTCATACTCAGCCCCACAAATGTCCAAGATGGCAATAACAAATCCAGATCCAAAATCAATCTAGAACCTAAGTAACAGCACTTATAAGGAGAGGATACCTTGAAATGCTTCTCTTATTGTCGTTGGCATGAATACAGGCTGATAGCCTGGCTATGAGAGCAACGAGGTGATTTTTTTGATTTTGAGAATGAAAGGTCTTTCTGGGGTATCAAATGGAGTGGCTGTGGGATGAAAGACAAATGGTCAGAATTAAAAAAAATGAAATGGCTGTCATCTCTTCTATAGAATATAAGACTATTGTGGTACTGTGATCAAAGTGTTAGATTAGAACTAAGGAGACGTGAGTCCAAATCCCTACTCAGCTATGGAGCTGGGGTAATGACCTTTGCCCAGGTGCATTCTTTCAAGCTGACTTGCTTCACAGCTTGGTTGTAAAGAGAAAGTGAATAGGAAGATAACCAGTTATGTCAACCTGAGCTCGTTGGAGGCAAGGTAGAATATAAATAATGCTAATGCCATGACCACTGCCACTGCCACCACTGTCATTTTTATCCCACTAGTTAAAACTATAACTAATATTATCATATTTTGAAATAAAATAATAATAATAATAAATAAAATGAACATGCGCTTAATTCAGTCATGCTTACAATAGAGGCACAGCACCCGCAGTCCTTTATCATTGTCAGCATAGGCTTGGAATTCTGGGAACTGCATTCCAAAACATCTGGTGGGCCGAAGGTTCCCCACCCCTGAAATACAGGCTACAGATTGTGATGCCATTCTGGGAGGTTGGTCTTGTCCAGCTAGGCAAGGAAGAAGGATTGAGAGGGGGTCATATCAGCAATTTACTGGCAGTGGTTGTTAGGAAAGGTTTCCTGAGCTCTCCAAGGGAAGATTTTGTGAGAAACTGGATGGAAATTAGCAATCATTAGCATTTACCAGGGGGCAATTTACCATGTGACTAGCTGGTATGCCATTAACAGCATAAGTAACAACAAATGTGAGTAATTAGCAGTGTTTTCCTACAAGTATGTGTGTGTTTGTTTGTCTGTTGTTTGTTTATTTAATTATTTGTAATGGTTCTAGAATATGCAAAATCGATTTGGGCACAAAATGAAAAAATAGTGTTTTGTTTCATTTCTGTAGTAGTTTTATTTTATTTCATTTGTAACGAATTTTAAAGTAGTTTCATTATGAAATGAAACGTTATGCTCCTCTGGGTCCCAAAGGACCAAAATGGCAGGGGAGCTTCCTCAGGTGATTCTTGGTAACCCCCTGAAATTTGGAAAGGTTTGGGGCTCAGGGGACTGAGCTATTAAACATCAAAGGGGTGCCCTTAGGAAAAAAAAATCTTTGTAATTGGAATCCGAAGTTGTGGCACTATCAGTTGCCCGATTGGCTTCTGACTCAATTTGAAATATTTTTTCCATAGGGGCACCCCATTTGGATCATACTAACGGCCCCTTGACCCCAAAATCATTTCCTTCTAGAGGGGAAAAATGGTGTAATGATTTGTTATCATAAAAAATGACAAAACAGTATTTCTTTGTTTGTTTTTGGGTTTTTTTTGGTTTCTTGCCCATCTCTAATGCAAAATCTTGTAGTAGTATGTCAGTATAAATAAGCATGTTTTCTGTACACAGGGGCACTTTCATTTAAACTCCCTCAGGCTGGAGTTCTATATGCATTTACTTAGAAGTAAGAAACCTTGACTCTGTGTATGGGAGTGCACTTTTAATATCTCTTGTCTCAACAGACCCTACTGCTTGGCTTGAACAAGACTACTGTGTAATGCTAGCCAGTGTTATCATGTGGAACAAGTGGTTTTAAACTTAACACCTTACTCCTATGTTTCCCCTCATGGCAGCATTGGCTGCTTCTCTGGTCAAGGACATATTTTAAAATCCTTGTCGTGGCAATTAAAGCCATGCATTCTTCCTGCCCCCGTTATTTCGCAAAGCTAGTGTCATAGCCTATTCGTCTTAGGAGGAAGTGGCCCACATATTCCAGACTTTAGTTGGTCCCTTGCTAGGCAGATAGAAACATCTAGAGGGCCGCAGTTTTCCTAAATCTAGTCTAGATGGTTAATGAATTTTGTTTTATAGAAAATATCAATTTCTATAAAAATTGACTTCCTTCCCTTCGTTTCTGTTTCTCAGCTTGCATTAAGTAGAACAAGTTCATCAGCTGACTGTTCTGGACCTCTGAGGTAATGAAAAAAAAAGCATCCTTTTCTTAATACTGCCTTACTTCTATGTAATAATTGGGTAGGCACCTGGCACGCACTGAAAGATGAAACTGTGTGAAACAGTGAATTATATGGGCTTGGACAACAGAGAACATTTTGAGGCAACCCACCTTTGAAGTCAGTAGCTGATAACATTACCCCAGCATTATCTCTGTACTGAATTAGAGAGAGAGAGAGAGAGAGAGAGAGAGAGAGAGAGAGAGAGAGAGAGAGAGAGAGAGAGAGAGAGAGAGAGAGAGATGGGAATAGCTCCTGGGTGAAAAAAGACTGAACTTTTGAAATATCTTGGGAGCCAGACAACCTCTGCCTTGGGTTGCTGATTATTTCCTTTTGCAGACCCAGTCAGAGCACCAAGGAACTGGTCTGTCACTCTTTCTTTCAAGGCAGGATCAAATTAACACATTAAAGAAAGCACATTGTTTCCTTCCATTATAGGGTCCCCCCCCCCAGACATGCAATTCCTTCAAAGGCCTGGGCCTGAGCAATCAGCTTTGCAATTAAACTGATGCCTCCTGAAAATCTGCCACAAAACAAAAGCAAAGCCATAAGGAAAGCTGAAGAGTAGAAATGGGTGTGAAATGGAAAAATAGTGTTTCGTTTTGTTTCATTTCTTTCGCAGTTTCATTTTGTTGCATTTGTAACAATTTTTTAAAGTAGTTTCATTATGAAATGAAACAAAATACTATGCTCCCCTGGGTCCTAAAGGACTAAAATGGCAGGGGAGCCGCCTCAAACTCTTTCCTATAAACACCCCAAATTTGGAAAGGGTGCTGAGTTATGAAGCTCCAATGGGGTACCCCTAGGAAAAAAATATTTCTAATTGGTATCAGAAGCCAAGTTGCAGCAGCACTATGCTTGCCCATGGCTTGGGTTCTGAAGTTCTGATTCCAAAAGAAAGATTTTTTCCTAGGGGCACCCCTTTGCAGCCCCTGAACCCCAAATCTTTCTAAAACTGGGGGAATTACCAGAATTGCTCCCCTGCCATTTCTTCTAGGATGAATCATTTCATCCTAGAGGGAAAAATGGTATTTTGGCATGAAACAAAATGAAACACATCCTAATGTTTTGTTAGGTAATGAAGTATTTAGTTACTAATGAAATGACAAAACAGTATTTTGCTTTTCATTTCGTGCCCATCTCAAATGAATATATGTTTTTACTAGCTGCAAGGAAATTTGTTTCTAATGATTGCAGTTGCTCTGGGCATCAGTACTCAGTTCCCACCTCTACTCGCCAAAGCTGAGCTGAAACCTATTTATGCAGTTTTGGGATGCATTCATGCAGAAGGAGAAGAAATCATGCGATCATTTCACTAGATGCTCAAGCTCACAAAGCATTCAACTTGTTTTTAAAAGCAAAGCTGCCCCAATGTAGGAAGAAATGATACGTGGCTAATAAGCTCTCGGAGACATTGGTATGCCTGTGCTTAGCACCACACGTGTGTGGTCAGCTTTGCATGTCTTCATTTAGTCCATGTTCTCACCATAACGAGCTGGTCATGTGTCTTTTTCCTGTAAATGAACAGTACTGCAGTTATTATAAAAGTGTTCCAATAAATGGATTTGGTTATGTATTTATATTTATTCATTTATTGTACTTTTGTACTGCCCATTTAGCAACTAGTTACTCAGGGCTGTGTGCAGACAGAATCAATAATTCAGCAAGAACAAATTAACAATAATAAACACAAATATAAAAAATGAACATTATACTCATTAAACTAAAATAGACAATCAGATTACACATTACAGATTTGTTACATATCAACTGATAAATTAATTCTAAACATAGTCTTGAACAACTTTCCCTGTACAGCAAATTAACATGGGTGTTTTCTTCTTCTTTGTTTATAATCAGAAAGTCACTCAAAATCCTCAAAGCAGACAATGAAACATTTGGATTTGACTTTCAGGTGAGCCTTTAACACCATGTCAGCATCTGTTTCAATGCACACAGACCGGAAGGACAATCCCATAAGCATTCCTCTTGATCCCCACCTTTTCCTGAGGCACCTCAATGGCCTTGGAACCAGTGTTAAAACTACTGGAGCAGCAGGGACATATTTGTGATGGCCTTTCTGCTCCATGTTAACAGGATATTGGCCTATGAATGAAGAAAATCTGTGGGCAAGGCCCTACCAATCTACTGCCTGTATGCACAAAAGCAGCTTGTTGAAACTTCCCCATTAGGATTGCCACAACTTTCACCTAATTTACCTCCTTGAAGTGGGTGTTAGAAAGAAATATTTTACAATGCCTGTCTACTGGGAAGAATAAGGAGAAGGGCTCATCTTCCTTACAGGAGAGCAATAGATGCCCTTGGGGTATTGTTCTTTTTTTTTGCTGCTGTAAGTGGTTTGGAAGAGTGTCCCACATTAGCCCTACTGCACTTAGGTTTTGAATCGCCTTTTGCTTAAAGTCAAATCGCCTTAAAAATCACCTACCGCATTTCCAATCACTTTTTCCATGGAGCCCCATTGGCCATGTCCCTTTTCGGCTGCTGTGTCAGTTGTTCTTGCGATGGCCACCAGGGGTGGGTTTTTTAAAACTGCTTTCTAGACCGCATTTTGAAGTGATTTGGCTGAAACTGCAGACACCATGCACCGTTTCCCCCCCGGGTTTCCCCCTCTGTATGCCTTATTCTGCCGTTGGAAAAGCAGAAAATTAGCTACATTACTTAGAATGGAAGAACAATGGCATAACGTTGCCCTAAATTTTTTTTTCCAAAATAGAAGCAGATGATGGGAAAATGACGGACAAAATCAGAACAAAAAGGGGTTTAGCAAAGAGCAGACAGGGAAAACGATTCATGAGAAAACACCAAGTGCGGAATGCTGAATCGCTTCAGCGACCATATGATCGGGGGAGGGCAGAAGGCAATTCAAAACCAAAAGTGGTTGGTATTTGAAGTGTGGTAGCGGCAAAGTCAGTGGTATTTACCCAGGGACTGGCATGCTGGCTTGCTCTACTGCACAGGTAGAATTGCTAAAGGGTGATGCCAAGGCATGTGATGGTCACCCTCTCCTTGTGGATCTTTACCTTTACATTCACCCTTTGTCTAGTGAAGCCCCTCCCCACTCTAGCAGAGATCTATGAGCTGGGGCCATATAGTGCATGGAAAGTTTCCCAACTCACTCTGTGTTCCTGGTTTTATAGATACTTCCATGTCAGCACCAAACAAAAAACGTCTTGGAAAATTGTGCTTACATCTGCAAAGTAACGGACGGAAGCCCTGCCTTTCATTCTGGGCTCCAGAGTGGTAAGTAATACTTCCCCATCCTATCTTCTCTCCACCCTGTTGTCTCATGATACAGACACAATGATTAATACATACAATCCTGTCATTTCATGTTGGAATCGTTTCAGGTTATCTTCTGGTGGGTATCAATGGAGTGAGAACCGAAGGGCTTGGTTGTAAGCAACTGATGGATTTGATCAAATCTTCAGGGAACCATTTAAGGTAGTCAAGACAGAGATTTACACCTCTGCATTTTGTGGCTTGTCACAACTGCTATTGATGCATTTATGTCTTTACATGCCAAGGAAGTAATGAAGGTGGTTAACACAAACTCATTGCTAATGGGATCACATAGTCTCCCATGATGGATCAATGACCTACACCTGAACAAATGCACAAGGATTTCAAGCATTACAGAATACCCAGTTTGCAGCTTAATTTTAGCAGTTTCCCAAAACAGAGCATGTAACTGTGACAATTGATTACATTTTTCTCAATGGGTTTAAGTCCAAAGAAGGCCGGGATTCTGTGCCCAGAAGTGTAGCATGGAGAAGTTGTATTTTGGAATACAGCTTCCAGAATGTCCTATCTTCTATTTTCCATCTTGTTTTCATCCACAACATGGAAGTATATCTTTGCCACAATCCTTCTTTGTTCCGTGATATGTATCCATACATGGGCTTTGTGTGCTTGCATGCCATTAACCACAGCACTTACATTTTCTTTGGTCAAATAATAGTCAGTGGTAAGGGGGGGGGACCCATTTTATACCTTATCCACCTGATCTGCCAGACTTTCCTTTATCTTAGGGGAATGAAAGGTACACGTGGGCCTGTGACGACACCTCCCTTTTAAACGTGTGATTGTGATGAAACATGTGAAGGGTAGGGAACCAACTTATTAATCTTCACAGGATCCACTTGGTAATGCTGCCACCTTTTAAATCGTCGCCTTATGAACTGGGACAGACTCAGATGTATAACATAAAAATAATAAGGAAGTTTATTGAGAAAATAAATAAATACAATAATGACTGACGTTGGTATGCGTTGCCTTAAACATAGAATAAATTAATTCAACTCTTCAAGCCTCCCTGTCTTTAATAACCAGTAAACAGTAAAGCCCTCACTGCCTGACAGAACTCTAACAGAGCTGTGCTCTCTCCCAGCACTCACTCTTAACTCTTAACTCACTAACTGCCTCAACTGCCTCTCACAGACCAGGCTCCACCCTTTTTATACCATACCATCAGCTGCCCTCCTGCTGGGATTGGCTGATGATTTACATATGCATTTCTCCTGCTTCCAGGGAGTTGTCACAGGGCCTTTTCAGGTGGTAGGACCAGGGCCGGTGCTAGGTTTTTTTGCACCCTAGATGAGGGGTGGGGGTGGGGTGGGTGGGGCGGGGCAGGGGCAGCGGTGGGTGGGGAGGGTGGTGGGGGGGGGGGGGGTGGGGGGCGATGGATGCAGGGAGCGGCGGGCGGACGGTGATGGGCAGCTGGCGGGCGGATGGCGACAGATGGCTGACGGGTGGTGGGGGGACAGACGGTGGTGGCCAGCGGCGGGGGGGGGCGGCGGCGGGGAGCGGCAGACTGTCCAGTGCCCTCTCTCCATTTTCGCACCCCAGGCAACTGCCTAGTTCGCCTTAACGGAAGCGCTGGCCCTGGGTAGGACTCCCAATAGCTCCAGATGTCATGTTCATTGTTCAGAAATTCTGGGCTTTAGAGTTCAGCAAGGTCTGAAGCTCGCTGTCCCTTATTCCTGCTTTCATTTGCCCATGGCAATGCTATCCATGTATCTTTTTCGATTCAGACAATCAAACACTTGAATGATTTCTGCAAAGGCTTACATAGAGCTCGATGTTCACTACATGATGGGGAAGATGGCTCTCTCCATCCTTCCCTTCTTGGGAACACTCTAGACAGAGAGGAGCAACCCTTTTGCCTGTGGTTGTATCTAAAATGCAAGGGACACACTTGGTTTGGTTGGTTGCTTAGCAAAATAAATGCACACCCAAGAGGACTGGAGTTGAGGAGCTCTGCCTCAAGGCCAGTGCAGAATCCTTGGTAACCTTACAGAGATTCTACAATGATAAGTGATTCTGGGCAGCTCAAGGGAAAAGGAAGTCAACTGACCTGCTGTCCCCCATGGTCATGATCAAGACCATTACTTCCCTTCCCTATGAGCGCAAGAGATGCAATGGTTGTGGTTGCTCTGAGGTCATCTGAAGCAAAGAGGCTGAAGGCTTCCCTCACTGGCAGTGAACTCTACCATGACAATTGGTCTCATTGAGAGAACAGATCAGTTGTGAACAGGAAGTGGCAGCTATCATGTGGGGCATTGAAAGATACACATCTGGTCCTTTACCCATGAGTTGAGCACCCCTGTCTTTAGGAGTCCAAGGCTGAATTAGATGGTGCTTTGAAATGCAGATCCTTTGCTGTCTTGGGTTTATCTGAACAGCATTAATTGCTACCCCAAACACTACAAGCATCTCTACATAATAATAAGAAGCCTGAATACTAATAAGAATGTTACACTTGCTGTTTACAGGTTAGATATTGTGAACGAAGCCTTGATTGTGAAAAGAATGGAACTGGAAAACAAGGTGCAGTTTTTGAAGGTAATGTATAGGATGGAAAGCATCCATGCTCTACAATAGTGTGACCTCACACTTAACAATTTGCTAAGTAACTATAGGAGAGTGGGAAATGCGTAGAATTCTGGGCAGGCAAGAGAACGTTTGGTTTGGTGGTAGAGCAGGGATGTGTCTCTCTGTCCTCCTGAGTTGGTCTGCTTGGTTTCCATGGTAGTTGTGAAGAAAGAATAGCTCAGTTCCTCTTCTACTGTTCAATTGAAAGAACTCATACAGTATTTCAACCACTGGGCTTTTACCACCTCCCTAAAGGCCCATACCCAGGGTCATTTCCATGCTGACCACAAAGGAGGGTGCTTCTCCTCCTTTGAGACCAGAATGGAGTCACAAGGTACTATAATTTTAGTGGGCTGATGTTTTAGGAGAAAATACTTTGTTTTTTATTTATTCTAAACTAATTCAAATTCAAATACAGAGAAACTGAAACATCTAATAAACATTAAGGTATCTAATATATAAAAGGCGGGAGATCTAAATACACAGTGCTACCCGTCACGAGGGCCATTTGGGAGTAACCGACTATACCATTTGATTTTGTGGCAAATTCCATTTCCCTTCCAGAATTCTACGGACTCTTGTACTGGTCTTTGCCCCTTCCTATTAATACAATATCAATACATTCTTCCCAAATGTCTATAAACACATATCTACTGATTATGCCCTCTTGGCTCTAATAATACATGTGGGTTGCTATATCCTAGGTGTTCCTATACTAGTCACTAAACAAAATGTTTTAAGTTGTGTCTTCCTTTATGAGCCTGCTTGAGTGTTAAGAGCACCAGGAGAGACCTTTCTCTCAGTCCCATCATCAACTTCAGAGGTGCATCTGGGCGGACACAGGAGAGGGCCTTCTTTTCTGCTGCTCCCCAACTTTGGAACTCCTTCCCACAAGAGGCTAGGCTGGTCCCATCTTTGTCATCCTTCTGCAAGCAGGCCAATAATTTTCTGATTGACTGCTTCAGTGTTTTTTTAAAAATGCATGGTTGTGCTTTACTGTTTTTGATGTGTTTTTAGCATTTTTGTTTACTTTCTTTTAATGTGGTATTTGTTTGATCCTTTTAATTATTTGTATACTGTTTTTAGCTTTATATATAGTCTTTTAATTATGTAATACTGACAAAGCCCTAAACAGTTTGGGACCTTGCTATGGCTTATACTGCAGAATATCGCCTGAAACACTCAGTCTTCTCAAGCAGGTCACTTGAGGGTACCCACCCCAAAGGAAGCCCTGAAATCAATAATAAGGAATCAAGCTTTCTCAGTGGCGCCCCCCTTTATGGAATCAGCTCTCTGCTGAGATTTGTTTTGGCCCCTATGCAGTGTCAATCTTTAAAGAGCATCTCAAGACATAGCTAGCTATGTATAGAAAGGCTTTCCCAGCCTATTAATTCATCCTTCTTGATACACTGGCCTTCAATCCGCCTTTTCTGTTTTAATTATTTGAGTGATTTTTATGATAATATTGTTGATTCAGTTATGTTTATTTTGCTTATTAGTTGTATTTTTACATTGTATACTGTTTTGTTTGTTTGTTGAATTATTTGTATACTGCCCAGAGTGGATTTTATCCAGCAGAGTCTAAGTGGGTGAAACTCTGGGAGAAAGGGGGTTCAAATTCTCCAGTGGCCTGTGGGAACTTCATATTGATTAGAACCATTCCATACTGCTGAAGTGCCCAGAATAAATTATTCCCCATTGGGGAATAATTGGTCTAGTGCAAGGGTGCCCAAACTTTTTGTAAAGAGGGCCAGATTTGGTGGTTGAGAATGTGTCAGGGGCCAGTTGCTCCCCGACCCTGCCACCCCACTCTAAGCCCCACCCACTGACCCCTTGCAACCCCACCTGCAGGAAGGAAGGCAGGGACCAAGGGAGGGAGGGGGGAAGGTGGGGAACCCAGCCCCACAAGCTTCTGTTCACCGGCCGGCCAGCCCGACCAGCCCCTTAAGCTTCCCGGCAGTGTCAGTGTTGGTAGAAGATTGTTTTTTTTAAAAAACATGGGGCGAAGGAGGGGGAAGGGAGGGGCAGGCCAGCCAGCCGCGGGCCACTCAGAATGGCCTGATGGGCCGGATTTGGCCCCCGGGCCGGACTTTGGGCAGGCCTGGTCTAGTGCCAGTAATATCCAGCAGAGGATATGAGAGAATGGCCTTTTCAGCCCCTGTTGTTGTTGTTGTTGTTGTTGTTGTTGTTGTTGTTGTTGCTGCTGCTGCTGCTGCTGCTGTTGCTGCTGCTGCTGATGATGGTGATGATAATGATGATGATGATGATTATGATTATTATGATGATGATGATCACTCTACTGTGATCTTCTTCCACTTTGGAATAAATGGTTTAAAAAATCGAAAGTGGAAGTGTGCGGAGTCCACATGCCCTAGCTACACTGCTTATGTAACCTGGAGCCATCATCACCTGTCCTTGACTTCCAAATGACACCAGTGTCAAGACAAGTGGACACAAGCAAGGATGGGCTTTGATTGAAACAGCTTAGCAGGGAAGGAACGGCTGCCTACCACTAAAGCTGGCAAGAGCTGGGAAACAGCTGAGCCACAGAGCCAGATCTTTCGTTGCCATGATTAATGAGGACACAGCAGTTGCTTAGGAAGCTTGGCAACTAGGAAGAAGGCTGGTGGATTCCAATCTTGTCAGTTGGATAAATTTTGCAATGGACATTCTCTCTCTTTGAAGGAAAGCTTTTCCGGGTACCAGAATTCAATTCAAAAGGAGGTCTAATGTATTTGTTATAATCATGATGTATGCTGGGATATGTTTTGAAATTCAGAATTTCCACTAGAAACATCACATATGTTTCTTAGTACACACCTAAGCATGTAAAGTGTAGGAGTAGCAGAAGTTTAAAAGTATGCATATTTTCCAGCCGTCGGGAAGTTGGAACACCTTTGGTTCTTAAGAGCTGCTTTTAATGTAATAAGGGAGCAGTAATGTAACACAGCAGTCATTTCTGTGACACCACCTGTAGAGAAACCAGACATCAACCTCTCATCCTTGACTTGTGCATTTTTCAGCCTCAAGAAGACTTTCAGGAGGGTTCGTTTTGGTAGATGACCACACAAAGTGGTCTTATTTATGAAAAATCAGTCATACAATACCTCTCTCACAATAATTATTTTCTGTATGGTGTTTTTAAAAACTTTGCTAGCTTTCCCAACCATACCTTTTAAAACAAGCTTTCACCAAAAGAAACAAAATATTGGAAGATTAATGATCATATTAAATCCAGCATGGACTTAATACAGCCTCGTTTCTTAAGTGTAAGTTTAAAAAGTAAGCTTTTTTTTGGCAGGGGGGATAGTATGAAGGACGAATCCCTATCTAGGACCTATATAGGCAGTCCACCCTTCTCTTTCCTTTCACTTTGAATGGACTCAATTCCTGATTAAATTCCAATTTAAAACAAAAACAGACAGAGCTAAAAGACAGAGCTAAAACACTGTTTCTTTTGGTTGTGGTTGAGCCACTCCCTGCTGATGTCAGTGGCAAAACTGCTGCCAATTTAAGTGGAAGGTTTTAAAGAATGTATTCTGTCCTTGATTGGTTTAAGACTACTAGCCATTATTTCCTATTTTACAGAAATCATTGCAAGAGAGGTTGGCCGAATTCCAGTCCCTATGCCTGCGAGAACACCAGCTTGTTAATGGTAAGTCTGAAAGACCTGTCAAACTGGAAAAGAAAATGTGATCCCCCCCAGGTTTGCTACAAAAATGATGTGCAACAAATCAATATGTGTGAGGTTGGGAAGTTTCAATTTTGGCATACTTTCCTTACCTGAAAATGAATTCTTAGAGGGAAGTTGAATAGAAGATCTTTGTACTTCTCCCTCTTTTTCGTCTCTACCCTGTAGATGGTTGTCTGTGATACACGGTTTCCATTTTTAGAATGTCAGCTGAAATCCAGTAGTAAGCCCCAATGAGAGTAGGTTGATTGAGTCAGTGAGGATTTGGGGAGAGAACAAGTAATCTAAATTCCACTGATCTAATGGGCCTACTCTAGTTGTGACTTATTACTGGATTTCAGCAGATGTTTAAAAGTATGCATATTCTCCAGCTGTTGGAAAGTTGGAACTACTAGAAAGGAGGTTTTCTTCATTCCCTCACACACTGTTCTAGGTTGTTATTATTTCGTTTGATTTTCTGTTTTATTATTATTTGAAATTTTTAATTGCCACTATTTCCTGAACCAGCCTGAGCAGTCATTGATAAAACGTGGTTCATAAATAACTTGAACCAATCGATCAATAATATTTTGCCCATTTGTAGTAACTCTTTTGACTGCTTGAAATAAGGGGATCTTAGCACCACAATGGGGCTTGCAGAACTCCCCGGAGTCTTAAAGGTCAAAGTTTTGGGTTTGGGGGTTGTTCTTCAAAATTTTGGCTCTGAACAAGCAATGCCTATTGGAACAGTACTTTAAAGTATTCAAAGTGTTTCACATGTATGGTGTACCTTTATACAACTCCGCAAAATACATAAGAATCATAGAATCATGAGTTGGAAGGGGCCTACAAAGCCATCAACAAGTCCACCCCCACCCCACCCCACCCAAGGCAGGAATTCAAATCATAGGCTAAATTTCTCTTGACTTCTCCCAGAGTTTGAGTACTCATTACTTCCCACAGTAATTGGTTCCATTGCTGAACTGCTCTAACAGTTAGGAAGTCTCCCCCCCCCCGACATTCAATCAAAAGTTGCCTCCCTGCGACTGGAGTGCATTGGTGCATGCCCTGCATTCTGGGTTGATGGAGAACAAATCCTGCTCTTCCTTTGTGTGGCAGCCCTTCAAGTTTTTGAAAAGTGCAATCATATCTCCCTGCAGTCCCCCTTTTTGCAAGGCTAAGCATGTCCAGTTCTTTCAGCCTTTCCTGATTAGTATCAGAGTTGTTGTTGTTGCGTCGTTACAGTCGTGACCGACTCTCCATGACCCCATGACCATGAAGTTTTCTTGGCAGAAATACTGCAGTGGCTTGCCAGTTCCTACTCCAGGCACCTACAGCACCTGATATTTCCTGGTGGTCTCCCAGCCAAGTACTAGCCAGGTCTGAACCTGCTTAGCTTCCGAAATCAGGCAAGATCGGATGTGCTTAGGGCATCTTAGGCAGCAGTACCCCATTCTATTAGGAGAGTGCTGAAAAGAGAATAAACAACAGCTCCCAGAATCCCACCACCACTATGGGATGGATGTTGTAGTAAAAAAGAAAATCAAGTGTGTTCTGGTATGATTGCCACATAATTCCATTTTTTTAAACGTCATTTGCAAATGGGTTGCTGGCATAAGACAGAAGTTAAACAACCACTTCTGCTTCAACTCCCAGGGCTTACAATAGCCTTGTATTAGTGAAATTCTTTTTTTCAGAAGATTGAATTGGGCACCTTACTTTGGTTTATGCAAGCTGTTGCTCTTGTGAGTTTCATTCTCTTTCTCCTCAATCTCTTTTCTAGGGGAAGACTGTTCACCCCCAGACTTTGTAGGATTAGAAGAACCTAACCCCTTTGGAGTTTACGTTGGGTTGAGATCAGCCTTGGCCAGCAAACCTCGGTTCTCCAGTGAGAGCAGCTGTTTAAGCCGCCTGAGCTCAATGACAGTCGACAGTGAGGACAGCTTCTACCCAGCCTGTGATTTTGAGGATCCTGTAAGTGAGACTTTCAGCCGACAGTCAAGTACAGATGACGACTGCTTCCTACCAAGAGACACGGAGGTCACAGTGGCGAAAAAGACTTTACTGAGAAGGCACAGGAGCTTCCGCACAGCGAGCAACGAGCCTGGATCACCCTCCTGGGATGCAGGGCATATCTCAAGCATCTTTGGGACTCTCCCACGGAAAACCAGAAAGGGAAGTGTTCGAAAGAAGCTATTGAATTTTATCCCTGGCCTTCACCGAGCTGTGGAAGAGGAAGAAAGCCGTACCTGACCCATAGATTGGCTGCTTAGACATCCCCATGAAGGAAGGCGCTCAGCTCAAAGAGAGCAGGGGAGAGACCTGAGGAGGACACTGATATGCATAGAACTGTGTTTGCTTATTTATATGTACAGATTTGGAATTAGAAATGATATGTGCAGTTTAACCAGAATCAGGCAGAGTGGATCTCATTCGAAGGCGGAAGACTCTTTATATATATTTCTGAATAAGGATAGTAAATTAATGAGGATCTCTAACAAAAATGGTAGCATGTGGGTCTGAATAGATTATTATTCAGAAACTACTAGGCACCAATCCTTCAGGAGGGGACTGCCCCCTGTCCCAAGTGTTTTTTTGCTCACAAGAAAAAAAAATAGGCATTAGACATGGTCACGACTCGGCGAAATTGTCGTTTCCGTTTTCGGTTATCGTTTCTGTTACGTAACGGAAACGGTAACGATAATTAAGCCGTCAGAACTCAAACTCAAACTGAAAAAAGAAAAATTTGGTCGGGTTTTTCATTTCCGTTTGTGGCATCACGGCGATCGCGCAATGCGAAGCACAGAAAAAGTTTTTAAAAGTTTTTTAAAAAAAACCCGACTCCCGGCCAAAAAAGCAGGCGAAAATATGCCTGCCTGAGGCTTTGCCACCTACCAGAGGGGTGGTTTCTGGGGGGGTCCCCAGCCTTTCCCCCCTCTTCTCCTGTCCTGAGCTGCTTGCACCAGGCTGGGGAGGGGTCATCCTCGTCGTCTCGCCGTGCCATGCAGTGGGGGGGAACCAAAATGGCGACCGCAATTTTTCTTTTGAAATCGTGGTCAAAAAACACACCAAATCACCACAGAAACATGTGAAATTTATTTATTTTAAATGCCTGAATTTTAATAGTAGCAGCAGTTGGTTTTTTAATAGCAATAAAATGTCGTATTGATTTTATTTTATTTTATTTTATTTTATTTTATTTTTAATTTTTTTAGACCTGCCCATTTGGGCTGGGCATGGAATGGGACCATGCAAATTGTTTGAACCATTCCACCAATGCCATCGCCAGGTTTTTGACTAACACTTCTGGATGTCTCGGAGGGCATAAAAAGCCGAGGCACCTTCCAGAAATCGCAGTCGGGTGTATGGATGTGGTTGAGGGAGGAGGGCTGGCTGCTGGTGCTGGTGTGATCCGATTGAGATTGAGGAGGGAGGCTGGAGGCTTTAGGATTTAAGTTAGGCAGGCAGGGAGGGAACTGAATTTAGAAAATAATTTCTTTGATTCCCTGCAGCTTTGTCTGCTGAATGGAATAGCAGTTTATTCTTTATTTCTTCTCTGGCAGTTTGTGAGGATTTTTTTTTCTGATATTGGATAAAGGGGGAGGTTCGACTGGGAGTGGGAGGTGTATTTATTTTTAAAATATATTATATACTACCATTTATTTTCTATTTTCCCAACTTCAATTTGCTTGCACACACACACACATTTGGGGTGAAAGCCAAGAACAGAACCTCTATCCTAAGTGATATCCTAACTGCCCACTCGCCCGTCCGCCTGCGCCACCACCCGCCTGCGGCCCATGCCGCCGCCCGCCCATTCACCCGCCCACGGCCGCCGCCCGCCCATGGCCCCCCCGCCACCGCCACCTGCCCGCACCTCCCGCCCGTCGCCTGCCCCCCCACCCCACCCGCCACCTAGGGCGCAAAAACACCTAGCGCCGGCCCTGATTGCGGGACGCCCCTATGCTCTGGGAAGTCAAATCACGCTAAATCGCGGTGGAAACGACAAACGACAAACGGAAACGACAAATTTTTGAAAAATTTTGCGACCAAGGGAAACGACCCGAAACGGACCCGTTCCGACAAACGAAAACTCGAAACGTCATTTTTTCTGGTCGTGCCCATGTCTATCTAATAGGTATATATATTTTCCTGGTAAAGGGCCACTTCACATATAATAGGTATTATCCTCACATTGCCTTCACTCAGTTATTAAGGACCCTTAGGGCCTGTCCAGACTGGCTTTTTTGAGTGGCATGGTTTCCACCAGTTCCCTATTTCCTGGCCTCTTTCACACGACTGGAAAAAGTGGCTGATATTCAGATGCGCTTCTTCTCTGACAATGATCATGTAGTGCAAAATGCGCATATACTCTTCCCATGGTAGCATTTTATGGAACTGCATGTTTTGTTCCCCCTTATTCCCCCACTACTGAAAAGCGCATCAAAGCACAATGCAAGCTGGCTGCAACTTTGGTGCAAATGACCTGGCAGATATTTTCCCTCATCTTCCGCTTCTCTGACTTTTTCAGGATGCTATTTTTAAAATAATTTCTTTCTTTCTTTCTTTCTTTCTTTCTTTCTTTCTTTCTTTCTTTCTTTCTTTCTTTCTTTCTTTCTTTCTTTCTTTCTTTCTTTCTTTCTTTCTTTCTTTCTTTCTTTCTTTCTTTCTCTTCATCCCAAGCCAAAAGGGATGGGTGGGTGTCTCTGTCCTCCCATAAAAGGGTTCTGGAAAGGGGAGTCGGGCTATGGAGGTTTATTTTAGGAACACAGGCTCTTGAGATCCAATGGCCTTGTTAGGGCAGCTTTGATCTTTTTCTTACCGGAACGGGGAGGCTGCTGGGGAAAGAGCTAGAGGCATGCATATTCTATGGCAGGGCTGTCCAACTTTGGGCCAGAAAAAGTAGACCTTGGCCTGTTCAAAGTACCTGAGGGCTACTACACTAAAACCTCTACTTACGAATTTTATCAATTTCTTCCAAGCACATGGTCATAAGTAAAAAAATTGTAAGTAGAGCAGCGGTTTCCCATAGGAATGCATTGAAAATCAATTACTCCGTTATGGAGGGAATTGTCTGGGGGGGGGGGAGAAGGGAGATGTCACTGCACAAAGGAGATGGGCACACCTGCAAACCCCACCTCTCGCCCCTCTCCTCCCTCCTCCTCCCTCCACTCCGCACCAGCGACTCAGCTGGTCACAAGATAGTGGCACACCAATCATCTGGCCAGTGGAGGGAACCGGGGACTGACCCAGAACTTTGCTGGGGCAATGGTGGTCCTTGGGATGGGGGAGGGAGGGGTAGAGAACTTATCCCCTCACTTTTTTATTGATGGCTGGAGGGCTACTTTTGAACCCTTCACGGGCTACTGGTAGCCCCCGGTCTACCTGTTGGGCAGGCCTGTTCTATGGGACCCTAGAAAGGCTACAATTGGCCGTTTAAGTAGCTCCAAAGTGGGGGTGGCATTTTGTAGCTGCAGGGGTGTACTGGGGGGGGGGTAGAAGAGAAGAGGAGGAGGAGGAGGAGGAGGAGGAGGCTACGGGAGCGCGAGAACAACACGTAGGCTAGGTGGTGAGGAGGGTTGAGAAGGGAGAGATAAATGTGTTAGATCGCTGCTTCTGTTTCTCTTCTTCTGCATAGGCTCTTAAGGAAGCCGGATAATGAAGGCATTGGGAGGAGGCTGCGAGGATGATTTTGTAGGCTGAACCTTGTGCCTTGGGCTTCGGACAGAAGTTTTGCCAAAAGACGCGTGCCGAGGGGCATTTGTGGACTCCGTATCCATCTCCTGCCCCAGATCCAGGCTCAAAGGGCTGCCTCTGCATGTCGCTGCCCGGGTACTGGGGAGGCTGCAGCAGCCAGCAGCGGGGAAGCGTGCAGTGGCCATGCATGATCTCCGCTTTGCTGGCGTGCCCGGGCTGCCAGTGCTCTGCAGAGGCTGCCTCCAGAAGTGGTAGCAGTGGAGAGGGTGGTGGCGGCAGGGCCCCTGCCTGGGCCAGGTCATCGGTCGTCTCCTTGGACTTGCTCCACTGATGCAGAGCCAGTTGGGAGCTCCGGAAATGCACCATAAATAAATAAATAAATAAATAAATACATAAATACATAAATACATAAATACATAAATAATTCAGCCCCAGGAGCAGGAAAAGGTGGTGGGTTGCGCTTTAGGTGGTGTGGCCGATGGATTTTTTTTAACCAGCTCTTCATGGGCACATGAAAATTGGAGGCATTTTTCTTTATTTTAAAAAACGGTTCTTTGCAGTCATGTGATAGAGGTCAGTGATGCCTCTTCTAACTCCCTGTTCTTAGCTTGAACAGGTCTCAAATGTTCTGGACTGTATATTGTCTCTCATTATTGTAAGCCACCTTGGGTCCTTTTCTAAGGAGAAAGGGGGGTAAAAATATTCAAAATAAATAAATAATTAAAATATTCAAGTCAGGGGGGGAAATGCACCAAATACCATTTGTTGTGCTCCTCCCATCTGGACAGCAAATGACCCCTTGTAGCCCAATCAGCTGTTAATTCTATGCTTCCCCTGATCGTCTGTAGAGGGTTGGTGTGTGTGTGAAATTCCTGTGTTTTTACATTGTTCCTCTCACCCTTTCTGTCCCCATCCCCTGTTTCTCTTCCCTTGTTCTCTCCCCCACTTTTTCATTCTCCCTTGGAATCTGCAGCCAAGTTGGCAACTGGAAGCTCACAATGCTGGAGGCTGCTGTCTTCTGGATAAACAAGCTAAACCATGAGCATGCCAAAAAAATGCATGCCCTACTGCTGGGCCAGAAAGGTGTGTGACAGTGCTTATTGGGGATGAATTGTCTGTGTCTAAGCAGAAACACTTGTTGATGGGGTCTTTCCCCCAACCCAAGTGGTACCATCAGTGATGCATATATCAGACCCATATGCCAGTGTGGACAGGCCCTTATTAGTTGCCTGTCCTTGCTTTTTCTCCCCTCCGTCATCAAACTCTACTCACAGGCAGAGTAAATGGCCACTTTCTCAGGCAGCAGATGCTGGGAGTTAAGGGGGGAAGAGTTAATGTCTGGCAGATTCTGGGAGTCCCCCCCCCCAAAGGAGACATTTCCAAGCTCTTTCCTGGAGTAGCAGCAGGTTCCTCAGCCATTTTTTCTTAGATGCCTTCCTAATCTTGCCGTTGGAGAGGCAGCATTAAGTGTGCCACTTGGCTTGTCCTAAACACACCAACCTACCTTGGTGCCTTCAGGCTAGGGGAGAACATTGTCCCAGTGAAGTACAAATCTATTCTGTTCATGTAAATGAGGGCGAGCGTCTCTCCTTGTCCTTTGCTTCAGAGAGCAATATCTCTTGGATGGAGCTTCGAAAGCAGCAATCTGTTAACTTGATAACTTGATGTATATGTGTGTTTACAAGAATGTATTGATTCTACGAGTGACTCCTGAATTTGGCAGAGAGGAGGGTGTCTCTCCTCCTGTTTTGGAATAATCCCCCCTCCGCCCCACACACTTGATCTGTGAGCTGTTGCCATGGATTTGTGTACTGCAAACCAAAAGAAACCCCACAATGCAAATTTAGTGCAAGTGTGGAAATTGGTGCTCTCTCCCAAATTAGTGCATGTGAGAAATTATAGTTAATATGTTGCTTCTTCCACCTCAGTGTTTGGGAATATAAGTGCGAGAATGTGCAAAGGAAATGCTGGTGTCATTGGTGAACCAGACTCATCGTTACAGCCTGGAGAGGTGATCACTGTGGCTTCCTCTTCTGTGATCTTCAGGGCACAATACACGAAAAAGCAACAACAACTGAGTGTTTTACCAAAAAGCTGTCTTTCCTGCCCCCTCTGTTTGAAAATAAAGTTCTTATACAATTGCACATGTCATTTGAATACCATGCTTTGAGCATTCAACATTCCATGTTTGCATTTGGAGAATCAAAAAGCCAAGAGTGGACATCAATTCACAAATATTGGGGGAGGCTAATCAGAAGCTGGGAGTGAGCTGGGGTAAATTATATCTTAAACATGCTGAAAAAGAAAAATACAATAATATTTTAATATCTAAATTTTTAAAAAGGGAATGTCATGTACTGCAACTATTGGCTGAAGATACCTTTGTCACCCTGCCTTTAAAACAAGTGACTCTCAGCCTAACCTACATGTGTATGTCAAACCTTCATGATGGTTAGAGCTGTTCGGCAGTGGAATATGCTGCCACAGAGGGTGGTGGAGTCTCCTTCTTTGGAGGTTTTTAAGCAGAGGCTGGATGGCCATCTGTCGGGAATACTGTGAAGGGAGTTCCTGCATGGCAGGGGGGTTGGACTGGATGGCCCTTGAGGTCTCTTCCAACTCTATTACCTCCTGAAAACACTTTAAGAAGGAGACTGTACAAACATAATTAAGGAATAAATCTTAAGTACAAATATTTTAGTATACATTACTTATCCTTTGGCACAAATCAGTGTGTAGTGTACTATACGAAAGGGAGTAAAGCCATGTTTTTTTAAAAAATTCATTGCTGTCATTGCCCACCCATAAATCAAGAAAATAAAAATTGCCATGGAGTCATCACATTCCATACTGCTTTTAGATGACTGTATATAACACTTCTCCTATTTCTCGCTCAGCGGGTCTAGACAGCCTTGAAAGAGTTTAGCAGTGCACTGGTTGACTTGGATGGGGCGGGATTTTTTGATTCCAAACATACTGATCTGGAAATAAATCCCATTTGAGCGAAGCAAGCATTTCATCTAAAATAAAGTGAAGGGGTTTCATACTGTGCCAGTGTAGTACAAAGAGCAAAGGCACACTGAGGGGAGAAATCTGCTTCAGTAGCTGCAGCAGAGGGGGCAGCTCCTGGAACCACACTTTGTGGTGTCCCCCCCCCTTCCCTGACTCTCAGCACTTTAGACCTTTTCCCCTCACACTTCTCTGTGTCTTTCTCCCTTCCACAGTCCCCAGGCAGAATGAACCAGAAGCAGGGCCAATTCCACTATTAGGCCAAATGAGTCCGTCACCTCATGTGGCCTTTCGTTTTGACCCCTGCCTTATGAACCTTAGCAGTGCTTGCTGAAGACGATGGTCACTCTGAAAGTATGCAAAGCTGTAACACTGCAGGAATTAAGCCCAGTCTAGAGCTGGTCCAAGTCTGGATGGAGGGCAAGGGGAGAATGCTGGGCTGTTAATGTTGTTCACCCATTGCTAGAACTGGCAGTTCCTTAAGTGCTGCTTGTATGTGGTAGTTTGCAAATTAGCCTGTGACTGGTCTTCAGTCCATCAGCATATTCTTCTTTTTTATGTCTGATTCCTCAGACACAAAACACACCACAATCATACCTCTGGAACACTTATATGACTACAGTTCTAATTATCGGTTATTTGTAGATAGGCAAGAGGTGCTGAGAGGCGCTTGCTGGGGGAGCTCTTTCCCCCACCCCACAGTGGCTGGGGGGAAGATTAAGCCTGCTCTTTCCCCCAGCCACAGTTGCACAAGCACCACACACACACACACACACACACACACACCACAAAACAAATAATGAACCAACGAACCAACGAAATGATTTTTTTTTCTAAAAATTCATTTAAAACGGAACAAAATGAACTGAATCTTAAAACGAAACGAACCAAAACGAATTGCTGTTTTTTTTTCAGTTTGTGCCCATCTCTATTGGCAACTTGTTGTCTGTTAATGTTTTGTTTCTGGTAGGGAACAGGCAGATGTGGACCTCTGCAAGACATGAAAGACAGGGTATTTTCTTCCTTGGTCTCTGTGCAGCACCATTTAAGCACCAAGAAAGATGTTGGCTGTGCTGGTTCTCCTTGCTTAGCAGATTGTGGGGTGCCCTGAAGATGGATTGGGACTAATATAACCATATCAATGAGAAGAACAGCCGAGTCTCCAACTAGATGCAGCTCTAGCCTGTGCTTTAGGTTTTGCTAAGAAGATCATGGGTGGACTTGTCATTTCTCTACAGCTGCAGGTTTAATATAGCAAGGGAGAGAGGAAGTGGTTTTCTGTCTTGCCACTGTGCAAACATGAGCTCTTGCCACAGGCAAACTGGGCTTCTGATAACAAGCCGTGCTGACGTAGGGACTACTAACTGTCAGTTACCTTCCCTGGGCAAAGGCCTTCTATAGACGTCTGTGTAGCAAAAAAATAATAATAATCATAAAAGGCATAAAATGGTGGCAAAATAAGATGTAGGAATAAGCAAAAAAAACTAATAAACATTCCAGCCCCTAGTCACTAAAGGCAGCCTTGAACAGCCATGTTTTTAACAATTTTCTAAATGCCGAGAGGAGCTCAATGGTCCTAATTTCACTAGGGAGCTGGTTCCACCAGGTAGGACCAGCAACTGAAAAGGCACGGTTCCTGGTGGAGGTCTTCCGAGCTTCCCTAGGAGTAGCAATTCTGAGCATTAGGGCCTGAGATGTCCTGGTGGGTTGGGTCAAGGTAGATCTTGGGATGATACGTTCCATCAGATATTCTAGACCCAAGCCATGGAGGGTTTCGTAAATCAAAACCAATACCTTGAACCGTATTTGGGAGGCAATGGGCAGCTAGTGCAGATGGGCCAGAATGGGGATGAGGTGGCCCTCTGCCCCCTTCCCCCAGGAACAGAAACTCAGTCTTATTGGGGTTGAGTCTGAGCCTGCTCATCCTGGTCTACTCCAAAATCGCAGCCATGCAGTGATCAAGGATTTGGACCACCTCCATTGCAGAGGTAGAAAAGGAAAGATAGAGCTGTGTGTCATCAGTGTATTGATGACAGCAAGCCCCAAATCTCTGGATGACCTCAGCGAACGGCCTCATATAGATGTTGAAAAACATGTGGGAGAGTGTGAACACCCTGAGGCACCTTCCTTTGAAGCCTGGTCATCCTTCCACTTCTGATGTGTGTTCTTTTTTGTTTTCAGCTCCTCTCAGAGCTTTTTGTGAAGCCACATTGATCTGTTTTGCTGTCTTCCACCCTGCTACCTTTTTTATTGTTAGAATTGTGTGTAGTTGTGTGTTTATAATCTCCTTTTTCAGGAGTTGCCCACTCACCTTGGACTCCCTTGGGGGCTTTACAAATTGCCCAGAATGCATCATCATCATCATCATCATCATCACCACCAAACAACCAAACCAACAAGCAAACCAAGAAAGAGGAAAGCCATGAAGTACACTTCCAATTTTTGAAAATGGGTATTTGGGGGTGTTAAAATAGTGCTGTGATCTATTTGAAATGCAACTCACCACTCTTGATGTCTTCTGAGGTTGTTGTGTTTCACCATTTTCTTTCAGGAGAAAGAAGTAGAGAGGGCAGTAAGCCACAAAACCAGCCTTTGAGACCGACAACTTCTGAGCTATATTTTCCCCACCCATAGTCAGTTTAGGATATTTTATTACTACTGGTGTTTCTCAATGTTTTTTTAAAAAAGAATTTCCTTCCCAATCCTGACATCAGGGCTTATTCACACCAAGATCTTGGCTTGTGAATTTTTTTGAGAAAGCATTGCCACTATCTGCTCTACTCTCAGCTTTGCGACGCTTATGGATTGTGTCTACATTTGCCACAGTGAACCCATGTTATGTCACACTTCCCAGACTGTACATGGATTGCCACATGATTAACCTTTGTGCTGTGCATTTCTCTGAGTGCTGTGGTTACTTCCCCAAAACACATGGCAGGATGTGCAATTCAAAGGATTGTGTGTAGGAATCTATAAATTGTGCAAAAATGTATAAGCACATGCTTAATTTGCAATGTAATTGTCAAGGTGTACACTCTAAGGAAATGCCATTGAGAAAGGAATGCGTGTTGTTGTTTTTTTAAGCAAAAGTACAGAAGTGCATATATGATTAGGGGTTCAAGTATGATTTTTTTTCTTACATTTTAGTTGGGTGTGTGAATAGAACAGCCTTGTGGTTGAACAGAACGGGCCAGAAATAAATAAGTCTGCCCATCCCTACTCTGAATCAGGTGTTTCACAGCAAAGTAGAGTTAAGTTCAGCAAAGGCACCACACACACATTGTGTGGCATGACTTGCACATCCCGACAGTCAGGGCTTGCAGATGTGACTTATAAGACAAACAGGAAGCGGGTGTCAAAAGTATATGGGAGGGTGTTTCAAAGTGTTCACTTGACATCCAGCATGGTTTAACCACAATAGTGAAGGGGCCTTTATGTGCTTTCAAACTCGAAGTAGGTGACAACTTCTTTCAGTATGTAGTTCAAGACAATATACAACTTCATCCTTACAGGTGCTTATATTTATCCCATTAAATTGATTTTTTTTTCCTTGGGAAGAGGCCACAGTGGGACACCCCCTCTCTCTGACAATGAAACAATGCTGCAAGGAGGAATGCTTCTCCTGTATGAGGCTAGATAAAGCTAACAAGGCAGGTGTCTCCTAATCCAAGCGGGAACAGGAGCTCATTAAAAAAAATGTGGAAATTCTAACCTTTAGAAGTGTTGTCTATCTCTGATGTTAGCATCAAAGAATGGAAGCAGGGTGAGAAGTAGGTGGCCCTTCAATTGCTTATGGACAGCAAGTCCAATCCTCCCTAGACAAAATAGCAAATGGTGAGGCACAGTGACCCAGTCACACCATGGGCGTCACAAATTCCCCAGCTCTGCAGTTAAGAACTATATTCTTATTCCATTCCTACCTTTGAGAGTGAGGAGTGAGAGTAGCACACCTGCCTTATGTTCTCAACAAGCTTCAGCTTGCTCAGAGATGGCCATGTTTCATATTTATTCATTGAAGTCCCCAGGATTTCAATGGGATGTTCCCAAGTAGACCTGGATAAGAATGCCCAGCTAATCTCTGACTGCAAGAGCACACGATTCTGCTTCTTCTGCATTTAATGAGGGCCTCTGTAGAATTTTCCTCTTCTTCTCTTCCTTTTGGTAAAAATGGATAACATAGGCTGCCAAACTGAACACTTAAAAATTTAGTGATATTAATGGGTCAGCCCTGTGACTAGTAGTGCCTTAATATTAAATTTAGAGCTGCAGGTTTGGAATCAGTTTACTCAGAGTCCACCTTTTTCATAAGTGCTAAGAGAAGAGCTTGTTAATGAATTGCCTGCATCACGTTGCCTTATACAGTAGATAGAAGAATGTCATCTGAAAAACAGATGTTGATTGCAACTGTTTGGGGTCCATCAATTCAATCAATTAATCAATTTTATTTTACAGCCAAAGGCACGATTAGGGGTCCATCCATTGATACTTGAAGCAGTTTGCCAGAGCATCTTGAAAAATGGCAATGACAGGGATTTATGAAGCAGTTAAAAGCCTCTTTTACTGAGCTGGTTGGTGGGACACCCTAATCCTCCAAATGACTGTAGAATTCCTACTCTGTTCTGGGGATAGTTCACCTATTTATGAACAAAGGGCTAATTTCTATTCATCAGGTTTCTCCACTCTATGCCAAGGGAATCAAAGCTGGGAGTAATCACAGAAATATTGAAAGTGCACAGGGAAACTGAGGAAATGAGAGATGATAAAAGAGGAATAGCAAACAGATAGAGGTTTAAACTTCCTTTCTTGCAATAAGGAAGCAAATGCACAGATACAAGAGAGATTTGTACTGTTTCCCTAAATATACCTTATCGACACTCCCATGGTGTGCAGTGGCTGAAATTAGCATACTGTTGAGGGGGTCCATAATAAGAATGCAATAATTTGGGTTTGTTTTTTTTAAAATTAAGCTCAGTTCCAAGCAGTTATACTGGAAGAGTATGTACATACATTGCCTCAGTGCCGTGAAATAGTATTCAGGTTCATTTTTGTGATCGCTGGTTTCATATATTGCCAGTCCAATCTTTTCTTAGCTCAATTTTTGATGGGGGATAAGGTTTGCTATTCACTAGTCTTTACATATCTTTCCTGCCTTCCCTTAAATCAACTCGGAGTGTTGTCAATGTACATGGTCTCCTGCTCCACTCTTTAGCTTCATCACAACTCCATGGGGTGATTTGGGCTGAAGGAGTATGATTGAGTCAAGATCACTCCTTGGCTTCACGGAGGAGTGGAGACTAGAACCTGATTGTTCCAAGTCCTACTCCAGCTCCACAGCACCGATGACACCCATGCCCTGTGGGGGGGGGGCTCTTCCTACATACCTGGTTGCCCCCTGTGACAAAGAGGATGCCACCCTTGCTTTGACCCAGCACTGCTCCTCATTACTTTCCAATGTGAACACCTATCTGGCCAAGATGATTTTCTGTTTCTCCCCCCCCCCAGCTCCTGCCTCCCCTCCCCCTCTACCCCCTGCCACTTATAGGGGAAGGGTGTGCCTTTGTGACAGAACTTCCTGAAAATCCTAGTTCTGTCTCTTCTGCACTTTTTTTTAAAAGCAGTCATTGCTGTTCACTCTGCTGCTGCTTTGTCATAGCTTAAGTCAAGTGGTTTGTTTTGGTTTTAAGATAGGCGCATGAGTGTATGCGTGCCCCCCATTGTATTACATCAGCCAGACAGTCAGGGATGACATACAGGATATGTTGATGCCATGCGACTGTCAGCAGAAGGGGAAGCAGCTGAGTCTGTGAGTCGATTCAGGCTGTGCTTGTAGTTCCTTCAGGATCAGAGAAATAGAAGGGTGAGTAGCTACTCCCAATGCATAGCAAGGAATGAGTTATAAATGGGCACAACATTGATTGGTTATGACAGTGATTCCCAAACATGGACCCTCAGCTGTTCTTGGACTTTAATTCCCAGAAATCTCAACCAGCACAACTAGCAGTGAAGGCTTCTGGGAGTTGCAGTCCAGGAACATCTGAAGACCCAAGTTTGGGAATCATTGCATTATGGCTTTCCAATGCTTGGCATGGCAGATCTTGTTCCTTGCATGCCACTCACTGGCTGATATAATGATTCTTGTTCATTTTCGGGGGGGGGGGGGGGAGCAGGAAACATTAGGATATGGGGCCCACCAAAAAATGAAATCAATGTTGTGGGTCCATCTGGCACACTCAGCATGAAACCTACAAGATGAGGAAAAGTTGAGCAGGGAGAGAATTGCCCTTTGTGAACTAAGCAGTTAAAATGAATTTCCCCTTTTTGTATGATTGGGGAAGATCTTTGTTTACACGAGACTAGTTTGACCCTTGAACTCTCCTGAATTAGGACCCTCTCCCCCAACTACTGCAGATAAGCCTCAAGGCATGTGTTCATGGAAGTCCTTCCTGTCATGTCCCACTGTGCATTCCTTTTAGGTCAGGGCTGAGGAAACTGGCCTTCCAGATATTTTTGCAAGTTCTCCATGATATAGTAGTAGTTAAGATTAAGGAACTCACCGTATGGCAATCTCCATAACCATCACTACAGTACTCCATAAAGAAAATCCAAAAATGTAGGCTGGTCCTTGTGATGAACAGGGTTGATTATGCATATGTATTACTATTTATGAATATTGATGTAAGTGTTTAGAGTAGCCAATCATTGAGTGGTGGGTGTGGCCAAAGACTATAAATGCATAGAATCTTGAGGTAAGAGAAAGAGCAGCCAGAGAGTCATAAAGCAATTAAGATCTAAGATAGTTATTTAACAGTCAGTCACACTCAAAAGTAGAGATGAGCATGAGATGAACTTTTAGTTCATTTCGTTATTCGTTATTCATTTAATACAGTAACTAAACGAATAACAAAGCCCAGAGTGATTTAAGAATGAAACAAAACAAACTGGAAAAAAATGGTTTGGTTCGGTTTGTTTCGTTCTTCCCCGCTGGCGATGACAGCCTGGCTGTCATCGCCCATGGGGGAGGACTGTCTAGAAAGAGCCCCATTCTTACCTCTCCATGCAGAGGTGGGACCGGGACTCTCTATAAAGGAATCTTCCCTGCGGGCGGATGACAGCCCGCCCGGCTGTCATCTGCCCGTGGCAGAGGGTGGTTGAGAGAGGACCGCGGTCTCAGCTCCACAAACGGAGACAAGGCCGTGGCTCTCTCTCAAGGGATCTCTGCCACGGGGGATGACAACCAGCTCGGCTGCCCCCGTGGTGAAGGGCAGAGGAGAGAGGACCGTAGCCCTCTGTCAATGGATCTCCATGCAGGGGGATGACAGTGGGCTTGACTGTCACCTCCCCGTGACAGAGGGCGGTTGAGAGAGGACCACGGGCTCTGCTCTGCAAACGGATCCAAGCCCATGGCTCTCTGTCAAGGGATCTCCGCCAAGGGGAGGTGACAACCGGCTCAGCTGCCACCTCCCCACGGTGTAGGGCAGTCAAGACTGCGGGCTCAGCTCTTCAAGTGGAGCCTAGCCCACGGCCCTCTCTCATGGGATCTCCATGTGTGTGTGTGGGGAGGTGACAGCCGACCAGGCAGTCACCTCCCCACAGCGGAGGGTGGTCCAGAGAGGACTGCGGGCTCAGCTCTTCAAGTGGAGCTGAGCCTGCGGCTCTCTCTCAAGGGATCTCTGCCACGGTGGGATGACAGTGCATCTGCCATGAGGTAGAAATGTCTAAAGAGATCCCCGTTCTCACCTCCACATGTGGAGGCAGGAAAGGGAGTCTCTTTAAAGGGATCTTCCCCGCCCACACAGACCAGTACCTACATTAAAATTCCAACCACCACCCATGACAAAAAAGAGGCATAATCAAAACACTTGTAGACCATGCAAACTGGAACGGTGAAGCTGAATTCCTCAACACTGAAATCAGCCACCTGAACTGGGCCTTACCGTCAAATGGCTATTCCAAGAATGAAATCAAAAGAGCCATCAAACCGAAAAAACAACAGCAAACTGAAGAAGAGAAACAGCCCCCAACAAACAAAGTATTTTTGCCATACATAAAAGGAGTCATGGACCACATGGGCAAAGTGCTGGAAAAAAAAACCTACAAAGTATTTAGACCCACCACAAAAATACAACAGATGATATGGTCAACAAATGACAAAAGGAACCAACTCGCCACTTCAGGAGTATACTGGATACCTTGTAGTTGTGGCCAGATATATATTGGGATCACAAAGCAGAGCATCCAGACCAGAATCAACAAACATGAATGACACTGCAGGTTGAAACTGCTAGAGTATGCAGATCAATAGTCTCAGAATGTGGTATGTCAACCACTCTGCTCTGACCTAATATTGCTCTGACTATACTAACATTATTTTATGTCCCTACTTTCTGAAAGGTCTGTCAGTTAAACAGACAAGAAACGACAGTTTTAATCTCTCTTCATGGCTGTTGAACTGGAGGGTCTTACCTTCATGCATACCAACCAGCTTTAGGTGATGGTATAACAAGTACAGGGACATTCTTCAATACAGACTGTTTGATGTGGAATATTTGTTTTCTATTTAAAGTTTAATAAACTTTTTTTACTTTAATGTGACTCATTATTTGCTCTTTGGGGGGGGCGTAATTGGACCAAGCAATAGTAAGACCTCTAACATGGTAACAGAGGATGACTTCAATCCATCTACCTGATAGGTCTGAATTTTTAACAGAAACAACCAGAAAAATCAGCAGTAGCTGAACACACCCTGAAACAAACTGGACATGAAATCCTCTTCCAGGACACAGAGGTACTGGACAACACTACCAATCACTATGTCAGACTACACAGGGAAGCCATTGAAATCTACGAACACAAACAAAGTTTCCATGAAAAAGAAGAAAGTCTGAAAATCAACAAAGCCTGGCTTCTAGTACTGAAAACTACAGTCTGCGAAGGGCCAGAGTTCAATGTTTCCCACTCAGGAACAACAAGCACCAGTTTACACAATAGAACAGCTAATGACACCCATCAACTAGACATGGGCACGACCAGAAAAAATGACGTTTCGAGTTTTCGTTTGTCGGAACGGGTCCGTTTCGGGTCGTTTCCCTTTGTCACAAAAATTTTCAAAAATTTGTCGTTTCCGTTTGTCGTTTGTCGTTTCCACCGTGATTTAGCATGATTTGACTTCCCAGAGCATAGGGGCGTCCCGCAATCAGGGCCGGCGCTAGGTGTTTTTGCGCCCTAGGCGGTGGGCGGGGTGGCGGGCGGCGGTGGGGGGGAGGTGCAGGCAGGTGGCGGTGGCGACGGGGCCATGGTCGGCCAGTGGCCGCGGGTGGGTGAGTGGGCGGGGGGCGGTGCAGGCTGCAGGCGTGTGGCGGCACAGGCGGACGGGCGAGTGGGCAGTTAGGATATCACTTAGGATAGAGGTTCTGTTCTTGGCTTGCACCCCAAATGTGTGTGTGTGCAAGAAATTGAAGTTGGGAAAATAGAAAATAAATGGTAGTATATAATATATTTTTTAAATAAATCCACGCCTCCCACTCCCAGTCGAACCTCCCCCTTTATCCAATGTCAGAAAAAAATCCTCAAACTGCCAGAGAAGAAATAAAGAATAAACTGCTATTCCCTTCAGCAGACAAAGCTGCAGGGAATCAAAGAAATTATTTTCTAAATTAAATTCCCTCCCTGCCTGCCAAACTTAAATTCTAAAGCCTCCAACCTCCCTCCTCAATCTCAATCGGATCACACCAGCACCAGCAGCCAGCCCTCCTCCCTCAACCACATCCATACACCGACCCGACTGCGATCTCTGGAAGGTGCCTCGGCTTTTTATGCCCTCTGAGACATCCAGAAGTGTCAGTCAAAAACCTGGCGATGCCATTGGTGGAATGGTTCAAAAAAAATTGCATGGTCCCATCCCATGCCCAGCCCAAATGGGCAGGTCTAAAAAAATTAAAAATAAAATGAAATAAAATAAAATCAATACGACGTTTTAATGCTATAAAACCCCCACTGCTGCTACTATAAAAATTCAGGCATTTAAAATAAATAAATTTCACATGTTTCTGTCGTGATTTGGTGTGTTTTTTGACCATGATTTCAAAAGAAAAATTGCGGTCGCCATTTTGAATCCCCCCCACCACATGGCATGCAGCGAGAGACAGACGACGAGGATGACCCTCCCCCAGCCTGGTGCAAGCAGCCCAGGACAGGAGAAGAGGGGGGGGGGAAAGGCCGGGGACCCCCCAGAAACCACCCCTCTGGTAGGTGGCAAAGCCTCAGGCAGGCATATTTTCGCCTGCTTTTTTGGCTGGGAGTCGGGGTTTTTAAAAAAAACTTTTAAAAACTTTTTCTGTGCTTCGCATCACGCAATCGCCGCGATGCCACAAACGGAAACAAAAAACCCCGACCAAATTTTTTTTTTTTCGGTTCGAGTTCGAGTTCTGACGGCTTAATTATCGTTACCGTTTCCGTTACGTAATGGAAACGATAACCGAAAACGGAATCGACAATTTCGCTGAGTCGTGCCTATGTCTACCATCAACCACAGAGAAGGATCCCTGCCACACCTGATTGCAGTGAAACTTCTTAATCCTTCCACCACAATACAATGTCTAACGCACATTTTCCTACATAGGACAAATTTCCCCTTTCCTACAACTTTAGAACCCCACAGTCTCACTCACTCTATGCCCCAGAACACAGAGAGAACTCCTAGTTCCCTGAGCTCCTTGCCTTATGAAGATGCTGGCCACAGAGTCTGGCAAAATGTCAGGAAGAAAAACTTCCAGAACATGGCCAAACAGCCTGAAAAACTCACAACAGCTATCAGATCCTGGCCATGAAAGCCTTTGGGGTGGTGGGTGGGGAGAGAGAGGGGGGGCAAAGAAGCACCGATGCACACACATGGGCTAATATCCTGTTGCTATTGCCAGCTAGAACAGACCCAGAGAATCAATTTCTGAATGGCAGTTGTTCATTTTATAAACCCATGGACCCGCCGGGTCTTCTCTAGTGGGGCTAGCAATCTAACAGTGGCTGTAAAAGGAAAGGAACAAAAGTGATGCCCTCATACTCCCTCTCTGGTAAGGAAGAGGCAGGAGTGGGGCTGGCTAGGGGGTTGCCGGAGACTGAAGTGAGCCAGCAGGCAATTTTCCCTAATGGACCAGCAGTCATCACTGCGATTAGCTTAATATTTTTAAAGCATCACCCCTGATGAGAGAGAGAGAGAGAGAGAGAGAGAGAGAGAGAGAGAGAGAGAGAGAGAGAGAGAGAGAGAGAGAGAGAGAGAGAGAGAGAGGAGGGAAGGCAGGTTAACCACGTGGACAGTGGAAACTGGGTTTGTCTTCCTTTTCCCAAAGCAAACAGCCCAAGAGTCAAGAGGAAACTTACCCCCATGCTAGGATGGTGGCAGAGAAAGGGGAGAGGGGAGATAACACATTGCCAGTCAGCTAGCCTGAAAGGAGGGCACTGGAATGGCTGTAGATCAGTTGGAGGCAATTAGTTTCTGAAAACTATGCAGAAACCTCACCAAGTAGATACTGCCAATGAAAGATAATCTGTGCCTTAGAAGAACGAACGTGTGTTCCTCTCAGGATATGACTGCTGGGATTAGGCCTCAACATTCCTAGGTTTTTCGGGGAGCGTTCTGACTGCAGTCCAGAGGGTTGAGAGCAGGCTGACTGTGTGCGTGTGTCCCTTTCTCATGAAGCACATCATGTACCTTCCAGTGGAGGTTTGCTTTCACCGGCTCTGGGTTTTAATGGCTTTATCGATGGCCCACAAACCAGGGGATTTCTTTATCCCCTGCTTAACCTCTGGATAAATAGGGCGACTCGAGTTCATTAACAAGGGCATTGAGAGCTGCTATTGAGAAAGAGTTGCTCTCTCACACACGTCCTGAATTTGCTCACATATTGCTTAATCCTTTTTAATGGATCATTAGAGCGCAAATAATTTGCCTCCATTTGTCCTTGTGACCAGGAATGAGAACTGGGCTACTGTTTGTGGCCAGAAGGGCCCACCTGTACTGGTGTAGCTCCCCAGACCATTCCCCGCTCTCGGGGTATATTTTGAATTTCATGCTTTGCAGATTTAAAACAGTTCGTTTGTTGAGCCTGTCCACACAGGCATAAATTATGGTATATGATTCTCTAATATCACTGTTTAGCACAGAAAAACACAGACCTTGTCCACTTATGTTCACTTAAAACAATATATCATTCCCCTTTAAGAGCTGCCCTGTATCTTTCCGGCACAGGGCCGGAGCGTGCAGTCTTTTCGAGATGATGCACTGAGATGCAAAATAGCTTTTTATTTTGCCTTCCCAGATGGATGCCAAGAGTTCAGATAGATTGCAATGTAGATAAAGGCCTATTAAGCATCTGCCAGATCACACCAAATTCTACAGTGGCTCTGACTTAGACCATGTCTGTTGCTTACCAATGTGCTAAGAGGGGAAAGTGTTAATTTCTGCCACTAGGTGGGGGCATTAATAGCAAAAAAGGGATTCAGAAATAGCACATTAGCTCTGGCAGGAAAGCAGGTGTCTCTCTGCCTGGTGAGTTCACGTGTCTCCTTCTGCACGTTTAAGCCAGGAGAGAGGGGTTTGATTTTATTTGGGCAAAGTCTCAAGAAGCGAAAAGCAGTCCTGCCCCATGCTGTTGCAGTGCATGTCTTTCATAGCTGCAACCTGAAACGTTTTTACACCGTACAGCCTTCCTTAACATAAATCATCAAGCATTTTTTTATCCAGTGAAATTTACTGTATATGCCACACCTTTTCTCCAGAAAAGTCCATTTGGATTGTCAGCTTTCCAGCTTGATCTTCACAACAGGCCTGTGAGTTAGGCTAGGTGAGCAGCACTAAATGTTGTGGCAGAGCAGAGACTTGAACTTGTAACACTCAGATTCCAAATCCACTGCTGCCTGTTGGCATTCGTTGCTCCCATCCTTTGCTGCAACTCCTTATTTTTGGCAATAGCCTTTCATCTTGCACTTTATTTCCCCCTTCTTTTTCAAGCGTTGCCTTCAGTCGGCCATTTCTCTTCACATGTGCCTTCAGCCTCTGTGTTTCAGTTTTAAGAGGAAATGATGGCCCACTACCATCACTCATTTGAGACTCAGAGCAAAGCATACGGGAATTCCCAGGCTGTCTCGCTGTCTCTGCTCCGACAGCGTTGCCCCATCCTTTGCTTTGAGACCTCAGTTTCCCCCTTTCTCCAAAGCCTTTTGGGTACTGTCACCCATTGTGCAAACCTGTGTTGGATGCTTCCGTTCACCAAGCCTTCCAAGGTCACGTGGCATGACCAGTGCCAGGCAAGAGTAGCCTGTTCTTCCCTTCTGGGAGTCCCTTTGAAATGCCTTTGAAACCGGGATAATTGGAGGCTCTATAATTACTCTCTTCTTGTATTTCAGCCACTGGGAGCACTGGCTGCCAAGACAGTTCTAGTAAGATAGTGCAAGTCTGTCTGTCTTTTATGCGTGGATAGGGGGGGGGCTGAGGGTGAGCTCAAAAACATAAAGGGGCCACACTGCTCAGCCCTCTAGCTCGATCTTTCTGCCCTCCAGCTCTCCCTTTAATACCATATACCATTGAAATCTAGCACCCAATTCCATGCCTGAGCTTTGGAGCCAACACAGGCAAGGCCCCTTTAAATGAAGCATTCTGTTCCTTTTTCATGGCTTGCAAATGCCTGCTGCCTCACAACCTGCATGCGTCAAATGAGGCATTGACTTACATTTATGTACCATTTTCCAATATGTTCTTGATCATTTACATGACCACCACATATGATAGAAAGTCTCCTCCTGTCTCTTACATTTCCAACATTTGATACTTTTGTATATAGTTTGGCTATTTTGAGGGCGACAGATGCCATCTATAAAACATCTTATATATATTTTCTTTAGATCTTGAAGACTTAGTAATTTGTATACTGTATTAACTTACTATGTCTGTGCCCAATGGGGAATATCGATATTATGTCCTATATTTTGTGCCCATTTTATCATACAATCTTTAACCACCTCATTTTGCATTTTACAGCTCAGCATGTATTCATACAGTATCTTAATTAGCTTTTCATCTGTATCCATCCACACTTTCTGAAATAATGTTTTTTCTTCTTAAAACCCTCTGTTTTATCTTTTGTATATCCTGAAACCGTTTGTGTACTAATCAACAATCTATTTTTTTATATTTTGTCTCTCAAGTTCCTCTTTTGTTTTTATTTCTTCTCTAAATAGTTCTTAATATCTCAGTCTTTTTTCCCTTACTCATAGACTGGATTGTGTGAAAGCTTCTACAGGAGACACCCAGCCTGGAATCTTTTGATACACTTGATATCAAATCATTTTGTCCCATACCTGAATTAAGCTTTTCCTTATCAAGCCTCTCTCTCTCCTATGCCCTTGTGGCTTTGGCATAAAGTAAGGGTGGGAAACCTCCGGCCTCCAGATGTTTTAGCATCGTCCCATTGGCTTGACCCTGTATGGGCCAGTGATAAGGGACAATGCAGAGCCAGACCATTGGTCAATCTAGAACCCCCTATCTGGGCTGATCCTTGACAAGCACACCGCACTGTGTAGAGACTCTCTGTTGATGAAATAGAGAGTCTCCACACATTGCGGATCCCCAAATGATGGGTGGCTGAGACATTTCTCACCCCTGAAATAGATATAAAATATTAGCCTGTTTCCCCCTCAGTTGCATTAGTAGTAAAGGTAACTTGTATTTTATGTCAAATCAAACATCCTGGGTTGTTGGGTTGTTGGGTTGTTGCTGTTTTTTTTTCTTTGCACAAAGTACACATGTGGCATTCACCCTGGTTAATGAATATTAATCGTTTAGAATGTTGAAGTGAGATAAGACCCGGGAAATGTAAAGACAATGAAATAGGCACTTGAATGATACTAAAAGAATGAATGTTTTAATTTTTTCCATTTGTATAACAATAAACTGTTTTTGTTTGATTTGTAAGACAAATTTGTGAGACTCCATGATTTAAGAAAATACATTTAGTTCTAATAACAAAATAGTTGAGGGCAGCGAAAATACCCATGCACACGACAGCACATTTAAAACATTTACCTTAATACTGTGCAAAAAAGGGTCAACATGGGGAAAATGCAGAAAAACTCACATAATCTCAGCTATTATAGAAAACACCAACATTCATAGCTCCATTTCCCCTTGATCCTGCCGTCCATCCCTCCATCAGTCCAGTGCTGTGGCTGCTTCGGCTCGGAAGGCTGGCTGGCACTGCCTCAGCCTGCCCCCTTCCTTCCTCACAACCACAATAATGCAGGCAGCGGCCACAGAAGGAAGGCAGGTGGGTGGGGTGGAGGAGCAGGGGTGGGGCCTCAGGGCCATGGAGGGAGTGGGAGACCTTGCCACAGCCCTCTCATTTTAAATTGCCCCGCTCAGCTGCAGCCTGTGCCCCAACCATCTGGGCGGCAGGTGCGGGAGGAGCAGGGGACCTTGCCATGGCCATCCCACTTTGAACTGACCCACTAGCCAGTGTACCAGTCATCTGGACAGTGGGTAGAGGGAGTGGGGGAAGCGACATAGCCCACCACTTTGAACTGCCTCAGCATTAGAAGCAGCTGCGGAGGCTGGCTTGCTTGCGAAGCAGGGGGTAGTTGGGGGGGGGGTCTGCAATTGGTCCTGGGGTCCAGATTCAAGACCCTGGGGGGCCGCATCCTGCCCCCGGGCCTTAGGATGAGGAACCCTGTCATAAACCATAAACCAAGCATAACCAAGCACTCCAGCATAGCTTCTGAATGCATGTTTCATGTTGACCTAAGCGCTGCTGTTTTTGTTTGGATTCACCAGTCTCTTCCTGAAAAGAGTTTCAGCATCAGTGCTGTAAATGTCAGAAGCATAAAACCTGAGGGAGGCTGAGAAATTCTCTTCTCCAACTTTCTGTATTAGAGCGGGCTATTCTATATCTGGCACCTACTAGATTAGCCTCTTTTACCCACAAATCAGGATCAAGATTAAGGAACAACAGGATGGTTTCATCTTTAGGACTAGGAACAGGCAGAGACCAACATAGCTAGCTGGCAAGTACACAAACAAAGTCAATGGAAACAAACAAACAAACAAACAAACCAAAACAAAACAAAACACCTATTCACCTGATCCAGTTTTGGCCAGAGCAACTCACCAGTAAAAAAACTTCTTGTTTTTAATGTTTATCTTCCCCAAGGCTGCCAGTCTTAGTAACCTAGCCCCAAACTGCATCATATAGTCATTTGTGGCAAATACAGATCTTAGATGGTGGGGACAGTGGGGAGGAGGCACTTGTCATCTCAAGCTGCAAACCGATGCATACTAATTTGGCAGTAAGCTCAACTGAACTTTTTGTACAACACAATTGGAACATTGTTTTAAATATTTTTGAAAGTCTGTAGCAGGTATTGTTTGAAAATAAGTAGAAAATGTTACCTACCAGAAAAAATAACTTCATGAGGATTAGCCGTACCTTTAGCACTCCTCAGGAACTACCTGTGTTGAAGCTCTGCCCTGATTTCCTGAGTTAAAGCTTAAGTATAGTTTCAAATACTCTTCAGACATACTGTGGAGGTAAGTAGTAAAAGGGTATCAGACAAACTGACTTTGGAAATGACATGTTTTAAAGATGGCATCCTTCCCCGGGATCCATCTCAAAAATCCACCAGAATTGAGTTTAGGTTGGCATCCTTTATGTGCCATTTTCAAACGATGAGAGAATGTAATAGCTAGCTAGATTACTGCCTCAGTTTGTTGGAGCTTCTTTATTTTACAGAGTTGAGATAGCTGTACACATGACCTATAACTCATCCTTGCTGCTAAAATCATCGTTTCTTACATATGTGATACATGAAATGGGGGAATCACATTTAGAGGGTTTTACCACGCATACATGAGCAATATGTGCACATGTATAACAGTATAAGGCACTGGACTTGAGCAGAATGGTAGTACCTCATAGCTCCAGGGATATTTGAGGCCTGTTGAAATATATGATCCAAGATACGCTAACTTCTGTTCTGGTCAAATCTTCTTGCCATGTCAAGACAAGTAGGCAGAATCTGGCAAGTACCTGGCATGCATAGGACTATGGAACGGTAGGACCCACTTACAAGTTGGGTGCTGAACAAAATGGCTGGAACAGTTGTAATAACCCCTGGACTAAGGTGAAGATATCAAAATCTTTCAGGAGTTTGTTTTGACTGCTTCCTACAGGAAGCCTGTGACTAAATTCGGATGGGTGAGTATTTTACACTTAAAACATTCAGGTGAAGCACCTTCATCTTGGACCATAAATCCCAGAAGATTGCTGCCTGGCAGCTGCACCAAATAAGCCAGGGCAAGGAGCAGAGGAGAGAAAGATGGAGGTGTCCATCAAGTATCCCCAGATGTGATGAAACACAGTTGCAGTTCAAACTCTTATATACTAGGCAACAAGCAAATTAGGAAGACAGGGAAGAGATTTGGGAAATGATCTTATCCTATACAATTTTACCTGCCAATCTGCCCTGAATAATCTAAGTCAAATTGTCTTCCAGAAACACTAGGAAATAGAGATGGAGGTCAACCTGGAAACCTTTTCATGGTCCATTTCTCAGGGTACTGAAGACAAACTGGTCCATTGTCATTTTCACATGATGGTGCTGGAAAGAAATGAACCAGCCCAAATTTATCATTTTATGGGCACAAGATCCCTGCACTGGAGAGCATCTGACATCATTTAAGTGCTATTGTCCAACTTACTATTTACAAATATGTCTGCCTCATGTGAGCCTTTCTGGGTGAGTGCAAGTAAAAAATGGAAGGGAGAATTGCAGGAGGGGTAGAGAAATGGTATTTAGTATATACCTGGATACGGTTCCAATGTAGCTGGGTATAAGTGAAGGAAAGTCACACGCACATTTGCCACCACACAGACCATGCCCCTGTGTATTATTTCCACACATTTCAAACACACTCTTTGTGCAGCCACTGAGAGTATTTTAAGGTTTAGCCAGAACATCTACCCGATTGGGGAATGTTAAGCTGGTTACGCACAGCTAAAGTGATTCAAGGTGGTCACTTGGTGTGGATTAAAGATTTAGAACAATCGCCACTCCTGTTGCAAGGCTGGCACACAAAGGGCCATTGTGGACCAAGGACAACAATCTCTGTTTATTACGGTTGGACTGAGAATCTGAAAGCCCCGCTCTGGATGCCAGCACAAAAAGCTTTGTTGCTTGTAGATTGTTTGTTTATGTAAATTGAAATGGTGCATTTTATTATGCAACGGGGAAAGGCTCGAAATGACAAGAACGCCGCCGATTGGACGGCTTCCTGGAAAGGGAGCGCTGACAAATCCAGACATTGTTACTCTATTCCCTGCTTTGGCTCCAGGACGTTGAGGAGACGGAAGGTTGTTGACACTTTCATAGTCATATAGTTAGTGTAAAGTGGCTGTAGGCAGTCCGTTGATTTGACTTCTGCTCTTGTATTGGATATCAGCTTGCCCCTGGACGGATCCTTGCAAGGGACAAGTTTGGAGACTTGCAGTCATCACCATGACAGAAGATGTCCACGTTCCAAACAGCATGTCTGAATATAACCGGAATGTGCCCTCTGAAAAACCCCAGCTACAGGTTACTGATATTATTGATCAAATAGCCAATTCTGTGGAGAGATTTTCTTGTGAAACATCAGAGCCTGAGCCTCCTTTATTGTTTATGCCAGAAAATCAAGAAGGAGTCAACCATTTAATAGAGAACACGGTCTATGAAACATGTGACCTTGAAGCATATGAAGTTTCAGCTGGGGTGAAGGACGACCAAGGTAAAATGTCATTGTGTCATTTTCCCTCCCAATTGCCTTGGGAAGAAAAGCAGGTTTTTTACACAGCGTGAACTATTAAAAATATGAGTGTTTCAAACTGTATTTCTTTTCGAAAGCTTTGTTTCTGTTTTTATTAGCATATGTAATACTGTGATATAATCATCTGTGGATGAAGAACTGTGATTGAACTTTGATGCACCACAAAAATAAAAATAAAAAATGAAAATAAAACAAATCTGTTCAACTGTCAAAATGGTGGAAAAGAAATTGTAAAAAGCAGATATGCTTCTGGTCCTAAACCTGACCTGGCCTCAAAATTAAATAACTTTTCATTTCTATTGATTTCAGACAGAAGAGATATAAATACAATCTGTCCTAATTTTTCTTCTCCATATTAACATGATTTCAAATGGCTTAACTTTTGTTGGATTGTGTCAAAGGAGTGAAAGTTTCATGAACTTTAACAGAACTCTCTTTCAAGGGTTTAGTGTGCTTGCAAAAAAAAGTTTATTTATTTATTTATTTATTTATTTATTTATTTATTTATTTATTTATTTATTTGGAAATCAGTCCTTGGATCGCTGTGAAACATATTGATGCTGTAATTAGCTCAAGATGAAGAGCTGACTAAAAGATAACTCCAGGTGATGAGGTCTAAGTTGTACTGTGTGGCTGGAAAGATTTGTAATTGCGGCTGTAATCACTGATTGCTTTTTAGAAGATGTCCTTTCTTTATATTTTATCTTCCAAAGGAAAGCCAGAGGGAAACAAGGAGAATAAAGCTGTTAACTCTTCCCTGGAAACAAGAGACTGGGAAGAAGAAGCCAGAGAAGGTGAGAACTGTAGCCATTTTTTGTAAGTATAAAGAGTAATCATAGAGTTTTGCTCACCGTGTGCACAGTCTTACTAAAGTGATGCAGTTCATTGCAAGTGATTTTAATTGGCCAAGTAAATGCATACTTAAATTTTCCCACTGAAATCAATTGAAAGTACAGTATACAGTATTGAGTTTTGATTCTGAGAGTTTGACATTAGCTGGATTTTACACTATAAGATAACTGCTTGGGCACAGAGTGTTATTTTTCCCAATATGTTGAGTGAATTTCCATGGACAGTTAATTTCCTCTTGAATATTGTCAGGGGCAACTAAAGAATAAAGGAAGGAAGAGATGGATAAAGGAACATGCAACTAATCATATACTCTACCGTTGAGATTGTTTTTTTTTTTTTTGCCTCCCTCGTCCACCCTGTTTGTCCATTCTGCTAGTTAATGCATTCATTTGCTTGCTTCATTTACCATTATTTTTGGCAAGAAGCAGCACCATTAGAGGGAAGGAAAAAACACCCAAAAGCTGCAAACAATAACGGCAGATGGCACAAACAGCAAGCATCTCATCCGAGTTCTCCTGAATTTTACTCAGGATCTCTCCAGTCCTTCAGAAGGGCTCTGGACACACAACAAGCTCTAGAGTGTAAACAAGGCAGAAATAATATGGAGGAAAATGCACAGCAAAATTTGAACAGGGGAGATAATTTAGGGGATAGAGTAAGCCAATAATAGTATCACCATATGCATCGCCCTGCAGAAATAAATCGTATTGTATTTAGGGCTGCCATTTCTGAGAGGTGTGCATGTGCTAGGGAGATGGAATTGCAGGGTATTCATTCCACAGTTATCTTGGTTGTGAAGAGGTAGTGATGGGAAAGTATGCTTCTCTCTGTAGGTGCCTGGGTTCTCAACGTTTTTGAGGAGCCAGCTCATGATAAATGGAATTTCCCACCAATGCCTATCTGGAGAAACACTGTGCTGTGTGAGCCCACAATGGAGCCTATTAAGTATTATTTGACATCTCCCACCTCTGCTTGCCACAATTCCCAGGGCCAGGCACTTTATCGCAAAATTGCAGACAGCTTTTTACGACCGATCCAATTTAACCTAATTAATGCTTAAGACACCAGAGGCAGAAGTTGAATGGAACGTTTTGTTGCAGCATTAAAACATCAATTAAGTCATGGAGGAGCATGATACGGCATGACAATCGTTTGATGCCTCAAATGATGGAGCTTGACACTTTTGGGAAACTGCAGCATTGCCTTAGGAAATAGTATTTCCTTAAAACTATAATACATTTAAAAATTCCAAATCAAACACTCAGGCCTTGGAAATGATGGTGTTTTTTTGTTCTGTTTTAGAGTCCAAAAAAAAGCAATATTTCTAAGCTGCACAAAAATCCACGAAGACTTCATGTGTCATGAGTCTGTAGGATTAATCCAGCTAGTACCATGATACTTTTGTTTCACAATAAAAAGAAATAATTGCATGGAATGACATGGATCTCCTCCAGATAGCAGTTCATCTGGAATAGATAAGAGAAGAACTTGCAACAGGGTAGCACTTTTCAAACTGCTGGACGAGCCAGAGAAGCAGTGCTCCAGAAAAGTTTTTGTGGGTTGAGTAAAGTTGGAACATCAGGGAGAACTGCACTGGTGCAAAGTGAGGGAGGGGCTATGAAAAGGACCTCAATAATGCACTTCCCCTGAAGGATTAGGTTTGCTGCTTTGGCTTGCTCTTGGATACATTATTGTTCCTGCATGGCCTTGGGTCTACTTCAGCCAGCAGCATCTTTGCCCAGCTCCAACAATCCCCAAATCCAATGGCTGACATCCAGTAGTACGTCACCACTTGAGTAGGCTCGCTGAATCAGTGGGGATCTGGCGAATCAACTCCCCTATAAATTCTACTGAGTCAGTGGCCCTGCTTCTGCTAACATGACATACTACTGGGATTTCAGCCACTATGTCATTTTCGTATGCTCCAATGTTCTTCCATCCAGTGAAGAATGAAACCCGAGAAGACAGAGAGTCCCAGGGAGCTTGTATAATTGTTCCATGCCCACTATTCAGTATTTGTACTGAGCCGGAAGAGGCCTTTTCAGCAATTAATCTGGTCACAATCTCTTGCTTTGCATTATTAAAAGTTCTCCTCTAGTACATAAATTTTAAGGAACTGTTCATAGATGAGATGTATTGTTCTGATGCTCTAACTGCCTATAAATGTATCAGATGATCAAGGATCATCACCCTCTACCAGCAAGGGATTTAACCCATCCAGTAAGAAGTTACGTTGGGGAGCGGAATACCATGAATTCCAACTGATGATGGAATACAAGGCAAACAAAATGGAGGCAGGTACAGGAATGGTTCATTTTTTGCTGAAACATTTTATCCGGCATATGGATCCCTAGTTTATATGAACATCTCATAACAGATTTCTTTGTTGGGAAATATCATAGAAGTATAGAATCATAGACTATTGAAGTTGGACCCCCCCATTGTTATACTGCTCTAACAGTTAAGAAGTGCTTCCTGATAGATTCAGGGTGTCAGAACCTGGGGCATTCTTTTGAAGAGGAACACATGTAATGACACGTTAAAAAGTTCTGGGTTTAGGATCCTCAGCATAGATTGGCTTTGCATGCACAACCCCTAACAGAGAGCTTTGTTTGTTTGGGATTATTTTAAGAGTTACAGAATTTGGGACATTGTTTTGAAGACTACATGTTAATTTGATGATGCCAACAGTAACTGAACAATTGTTGTGGATCTCAGGGCATCATCTTACAACTGCTTGGTTGGGATGGCGTCAGAGTGTTACCATGTTCATCTTTTTTTGAAGGGACTTCCCCAAACTCTGCATCTTCTAGGATTGCTTACAGGGACAGCCTTGGCACAGATATTTATATTTGGTCTTCATATATAATGGGAACAGTGCGGCCAGGCCTTCTATTCTTATTTCACCAAATGGTAAACACACATTTGGTATATAAAAGTGACATCGCATTTGGAAAGTGTGCATTATTGTAGGTAGGTAGGTGAAAGACCTCCTGAAGTGGCTGAAGAGGGTAATTCCTTGTCTGTTGGTAGACCTATTAATCTGGTTTCATTTCTAATCCTCTGGAATATCCTATGTAGAGTTCTCAGTTGTGATGAAAAACTGTGCTGTTTCATAGAACTGGTCATGAAGTGGATGTTGTACCTGAAGTTAGCAGAGGAGGTTTCTTTGCTTATCTTCTAAGCTTAGACACTGAGCTGTCAGTAACATAGAGAATGTGTGTCATTAAGCCAAGGATGGGAAAATCATTGGAATCTGTTATGGCCCTACACAATAATACCATTTAGAAATGGTAAATGGGAGCACAATTATATATAATCATGGTGGTGACCTTGTCTTTACCACCTTTCTGAGGCCAGCATTAAGGATCTCTGTTCTAACAAGACTGGTGCTCTTGCTGTATAGGGTCACATCAAACCCCAGTCCTGGACCAGGCAGATGGATAATGCACACATTCCATTCCCAGGATGATATACAAGGGGGTAAGGGTCCCTACTCTTGAAGCATCCTTCTGTCTTATAGCTAAGGGGGCAGTTGAGTGATGTGTTAGCAGCTTTAAAAAAATCTTGTCCTGGTGGAATTATGCCTCTGAAGAACTCCTTGGTTTGTTAATATCTTTAGAGATTTGATGTAAAACACTGTAGGCGGCTGAAATATGTTGTTAAAATCATGATGGGTGAAAGCATTGGATGAATGCGGTGCAACACTCCGTGTCCCTACAAAGGTCAATCACATTTAGTTCAAGGGGGCTGGTTCCTTTCTCTGTGTGTGGAGGACACTACCCAGCTTGCTTAGAATGTCATTCTTAGCTCTTGAGATTTTCCTTGAACTAGCTCTAGTCAGTTCCTACAGTTCCCGGAGAATGTTACACAGAGAGCCAGGGAAGGGGGTGACCTATGGTGTGTAGGGAAAAGAGATCCCCCAAAGTTGGGTGGAACCATCTTCAATGGGGAAGAGGCTGTCTCTCCATGGAAGGCAGATCCATCAAGCAGAATTCTAGGGAATATGATTAAGAATACCTTGAGAAACCTCTGCCATGATCCTCAGTGTGCTTCTTCGTCAAGAGAAGATTCTGGTTTGGGTTGCTAAGTAAAAACTGCAGGAGTATAGTAGATGATGAGGAAGAAGAAGAAGAAGAAGAGAAGAAGAAGAAGAAGAAGAAGAAGAAGAAGAAGAAGAAGAAGAAGAAGAAGAAGATTCTCTTGTGCTTTAGTCCTATGCAAATGTATGGTGGAGAAAAATTCTATTAAGTGCAATGGGACTGACTCAGTGATGGCAAATGATACTGTACTGTACATGATTTGACACTAGCCATGAGGGTTAGGGTGTCAGGATTTGTAGCCTTAAAAACAACAACTTTTTTGCCTCCACTCTAAGAGATAGATAGGCACAGTTGGGGAGCCATGTTGCCATCACAAAAACCAAATACAAAACTAGATCAGATAATGCCTTAAGGCTACTAGTAAAATAACAAAAAGTTGCTAATATTTTGAGGGCAAAAGCCTCTTTTTTTTATATCTTTATCTCCATAAGTAAACCTTCCTTGGACTTCAGTCAAAGCACTGTCAAAGGAGCAAAATAATACCTGGTAGTACTGCCCCACAAATGATCTGACTTTTCAAAGGGAAGTTAAGGTCCTTTCTACCCACAAATTGGTGTTTCCAAGACTATCAGGCAGATGTGTGTGAGACAGCCCCTTAGTGTGTGTGTGTGTGTGTGTGTGTGTGTGTGTGTGTGTGTGTGTGTGTGTGTGTGTGTGTGAATATATTAAGGGGGAGTACACCAAAACATTTTTGATACCTCCCAACCTCTGGCTCCACAGCCAGAAAGATAAATAAACCACTGAGCTACCTAACCAGCTAGATCCACTTTAACTATGTGTAAAAAGCCATCATTAACCAGAACTATGGAGGGGAACAAAAGGGTACTGCTTTTAATGGGGTTTGAAGAGCATATAGGTGTGCACAGAACTTCTGTCAGCTGAAGTACAGTGGACCCTTGTATAACAAACAGTTTGTATGACATAAAATCTGTACAACATAAAAAATTCCGGAGATAGGGGAAATGTGCTTAACATAATCACCTATGGGGTGAATCCGTACAACATAAAAATGGGATTACTCTGTTTTCAATGCATTCCTATGGGAAATTTGTATAAAGGAAATTTTTCTTAACATAATTTCATTTGGAATGAATTAATTCCTTTATACAAGGTACCACTGTACTTCAGATCCTGAAGAAATGGCAGTGGGAGGTCAAATCTTCAACCTGATATTCCTTGGGATAATCATGCCCAGATGCAGTTCATCAGTGTACAGCAGACAATAATATGGAACCCCATGCCTTCCTTTGGTTCCTGTGCCATTGTTCCATCTAGTAAGATATGCATCCTCTCTGGAGGTGAAGTACAAACATAGAGTAAATAGATGGATAGATGAAATCCATACAGGAAGATTTTATTGATTGATTGATTTGATTTGGTCACTCTGGGCAGTTATAATTAAGAGTTTGTTATCTCATCATGTTTAAATGTTTGCTTTTGGGTTAAGTATCAGTTACTTCATCAAATAAATCAATGTTGATATATTTCTCCTGGTTGGGGTAAGAAGGAGGAACAACTCAGAAAAGTTCCTTTAAAAGTAACCCATACATTGTTGTTCTTGTTTTACAAATAGAATGTTGCTGATGTTTAGCATTTTGGGGGGTAGCACATTAATATTCTTTTATTCACATACACTAACATCCCATCAAAGTGGCCCCTAAGCTCTCACCTTCTCCAAAATTAACATTTGAAAGTAACAAGAAAATGTTACTCACCATGCAGAAATTCTAAAGCTGACATTATTGGAGTTAACGTGATCAAAAATGTCAATGTTACTGGGGGGGGGGAGAGTCAGAGAGAGAGAGAGAGAGAGAAGAGAAGAGAAGAGAAGAGAAGAGAAGAGAAGAGAAGAGAAGAGAAGAGAAGAGAAAAGAGAAGAAAAAAAGAAATATTTGTACTTTTGGCTTCTTGGGCTATGAGTACACTAACAAGGGAAATGAAAAATGTGTTCTTGTTCACTTGCTGTGAAGTCAAAACAGAAAGTTTGGGTTTCTTTGGATTTTTTTCTCAATAAATAGCCACACCAGGAGACAGTAGGAAAGCCTTTTTTGCAGTGATATTGAACTCCTTTAGGATATGTAGTTACAAGGGAACCAATAAGATGTAAACAAGGCTTTCCTACTCTAATTTCCTCCTGTTGTTATCTGTTTTTTTAAAGATAAATCTTGCCAATGGGCTTTGCTTACTGTTCCCAAGTGTGTGCCATTGCAGAGGCATTTCTGCACCAGCTCAGATGATTGTGTATATGATCCAATGTGAATTGATTATTGCTGTTGTTTTTTTAAGAACATAAGAACACAAGAAGAGCCATGCTGGAGCAGGCCAAAGGCCCATCTAGTCCAGCTTCCTGTATTTCACAGTGCCCCCACCAAATATATCTGGGAGTGCACAAGACTAGATATCTGTTTCCCTAGTACCACTCCCTTGTATCTCGTCCATGAAGTACCCCGGATTTAAGCCTGGAGATTACACATCTCCATCATGGTTGGTAACCTGTGATTGACTTTTCCTCCAGGGATCTGTCCAATCCCCTTTTGAAGGCATCCAGGGCAGATGCCATCACCACATCCTGTGGCAGGGAGTTCCACAGACTAACAACATGCTGGGTAAAAAAAATATTTTCTTTTGTCTGTTCTCACTCTCCCAGCCCTCAGTTTGAGTGGATGTCCCCTAGTTCTGGTATTTCGTGAGAGGAAGAAGATGGTCCCTCTATCCACTTTACTCATGTCCTACATTATTTTGTACGTCTCAATCGTATCCCCCCTTCAGGCGCCTTTTTTCCAGACTTAGGAGTGGAAGCCCCAGTGATGGAGGGAAAAATATTGGGGCTTTGGGGTTGTGGAGACACCAGACTTGCTCAGATTATTCTTTGTATTGTGTGGTCAATGAGGAAAAAAACTGTAGCATTTCCTGCATTCTTAACAGCACAGTAATACCCTTTATTCCCTGCTTTGCACAAAAACCACTGAACAGATTAAAACAGTAAATAAGTAAAAGCTAGGCAAGGTGACTGTCATCTTGCCAAGCTGAACTCTCTGGTCAGACGGAAATTATCAGAGCCAGGCCAATGCCAGGCTAGACAGTCTCTCCAGGAAATACTGACGGTATTGAAGACCACGGAGAGGTTGAGGAGGACCAGCAAGGACATTTTGCCCCTGTTGGTTTTCCTCAAGAGGCCATCTTACAGAATAACCAGTGCCATCTCTGTGTCGTGAGGGTAGACTGGAATGGGTGGAGGGCAGTAAATAAGTAAAAGCTAGGCTAGGTTTCCCCCTCCTTATTTTTACTACTCCTTTTTTCTTTTCTTGTTACATACCGCTGGTTTTATTCTTGATTGTAAACTGCCCAGAGTTCCTTCTGAAAGATGGGTGGTATAAAAATGCAACAAATAAATAAATAATAAATAGGGCACTGGTCTCCTCCAGAAGTGCCTGAAGCTAATCTGCCACCACCCTCTCCACTAGCTTGCCGTTGAAGCTTTGTTGTCCTTCTTCAAGCAGGCAAAGACCTTTCTCTTTAGGCTAGCTTTCCATTAGTGACTGATTTGAGTGTGGTATTTAGCTGCATTACTGCTTTGACTAGATTTTTGTGTTTACCATTCCTCAGCGTGGTACTTATTCTTTTTTAATATATGTATACTTATTGTTTTTAGCTTTAACATTGCCTTTTAATGATGCAGGCTACCACTTTATACTCATTGTTCTTAGCTTTTAAAAATTGTTTTTAAATGATGTAAAGCCACAGGGTGCCTTCAAAAGGGGATTGGACAGATTCCTGGAGGAAAAGTCCACCACAGGTTACAAACCATGATGGAGATGTGTAATCTCCAGGGTTAAAACCGGGGTACTTCAAGGGCCAGATGCAGGGGAATGGTATCAGGAGACAGATATCTAGTCTCGTGCGCTCCTGGACGCATCTGGTGGGGCCACTGTGAGATACAGAAAGCTGGACTAGATGGGCCTTTGGCCTGATCCAGCATGGCTCTTCGTATGTTCTTATGTTCACAGTCAGGTACTCACTGTTATCAGCTGCAAATATTGTCTTTGAATGTTTTATGCTGCTTTGAGTCCTTTTAAAGGAGAAAAGTTGTGTAAAAATATTTTAAATAAGTAAATAACACACAGCAAATGGATTCCGGCCTCCCATGAGCATAGACAAAAGGAGAGAGTTTTAGAACCAGAAGAGTTATGTGCCATTTATATCTGGGTAATGGACAACATGTTATCACACAAAACTAACAATTCAAGCTGACTGTGTGTGGCTCTCTAACTCAGAAGCAGGCAGTGGAAACAAGAAAAATCAAGAGTTGAAGGCTTGGGCTTCCTTTCATTGCACACTCCCATGAATGTCTGCACTGGTATTTAGTAGGAATGTGCATCTGGTCTCAGAAATATTTGGAATTCACCAAATAATGCCATATTTAGATAATTCCAAATATATCTCAATCTGAAATTGATAGTACCAGATATCTGGAATAACAGTCTCTAATATTTAGAGTCCCATTTATTCCTATAGACCAGTGTTGGCGAACCTATGGCATGTGTGCCAAAGTTGGCACTTGGAGCCCTTTCTGTGGGCCCCTGACATCGCCCCTTCACAGCCACCTGTATTCAGGTTAAATGGCTGTATTGGCACTTTGCGAATATTTAGTAGTTTTTGAATCACAGTTTGGGCATTCAGTCTCTAAAAGGTTCGCCATCAGTGCTATAGACTATAAAGCAAAAGGACACGTTTCTGCTTTCTAGAGGAAGAATCAAAACTGAAACCAATTTCTCAGGCATACTGGAGTGATTTCTTGAAAAATAAAACTTAGTGTGTGATGCTCTTGCACCAAGGGTGGTGAGGGCAGAGAACTCCTTGCTTCCTGATTGGGATTGCCATTGGTTTCCCAAGGGAGGGTGGTTGGGGGAGAGCAAAAGCTGTAAATTATGTCTGATGGCACCAATGAAATCTAGAAGCAGGCACAGACATCAGAAGGTATTGTTTCACACTAATGTGAAAAATGAGTGTGTGAAAAAATACCTCCTGATGTCTGCACCTGTTTCTAGGTTTCAACTGTAATGAACTATTATTACAGATTAAAGGCAGGCATAGCTGCTTATAAATGCCCCAAAGCTGTTAGGATGTGCTCTGGTGCAAGCCTGCACTGCATCATTTTTCTCTGTGTTCTTTTCTAAACCTTCCATTTTCCGTTATATCCCTTAAATCTTATTTTATATTATTTACTTAATATAATTAGGAATAAGATTTAGGGCTAGTAGATTCATGAATTAGCATGTTATGAATAAATAGGGAAATACTATATTAGGGTTAGGCCCCTTTGGGATATGATATGGGAATAAGAGGATCGACTATTGAGAGCCAGATCAACGTATATGAATAACCCTGGTTCATATCTTACAGCGGTGTTCACAATGCATGGCTAGGCTGGTGGTGGGTGCTCGTAGATTTCACCCCATCCTGGAAATGTTTGTTGGCTCCCCTGTCCTCCGAATCAGGTTCAAGGTCCTGGTTTTGATTTTGATAGCCCTCTGCACGGCTTGGGAATGAGTACCTGGCGGAGCGCATAAGCCAAAAGGGGAAGGATCCAGAAACATGAGATGCCTCAGGCGCACACGCTGCGGGTTATACCCAGAGAGGCGCGGAAAATGTTTACAAGCGAGACCGCGCCTTCTCTGTGGTGGGGCACTTCAATTTGGAACCATCTCCCCAGTGAGTTCCTAGCTTCCGTCCCTGCCCGCCTTCCCAGGCCCCCCTCTTTTTTAAAGAGGCCTTCCTGGTTGCTGGCTGTCTGAGGGAAGGAGAAAAAAGAAAGAAAAGAATGGGCTCGTTACCATCCGTTTTGTGCCGGACAGCATTTTTAGATCGTTGTTTTATGGGTTTTATGCGTTTTTATTGCTGTTAGCCGCCCAGAGTTCCCGCTGGGAAGATGGGCGGGATACAAGCACTATAGATTACACCGGAAATAAATAAAATAACCTCCAAAAGAGAGCCAGATCTCTTATATGAATAAATTATATCTCTCTGTGTTCACACTCATGCTAAAGTGGGCGGGGTCGCACTTGTTTTGTTCTGCTGTAATAGAATCAGAGCTGGTGGGTAAACATTTTTAGAGTCTGCAGGTAGCATTTAATGTGAATGTGGTAGAAGAACTAAGCACTTGGGGAAGGCTGCAGAAACACTGCCTGCACCCACTGCAGCAGCTTATACTGAGAGAATGGGAGAGGGAAAAGACAGCTTACAACTCTCCTTATAAGCCTCCCCAAAAAAAATCTGTTATCCAGCTAACATCTTCAGAGCTGAGACTATGGAAATGCAGCAGGCAGCAGTACAGTGTCTGTCTGTCTGTCTGTCTGTCTGTCTGTCTGTATGTCTCTGTGTCTGTGTCTGTGTGTCTGTTCAGGAAGTGGCCGAGAAGCTTCTGCTTCAAGGCGAAGAAGATCTGAGTGGACCTCAGGCATCTACCAGTGACATCTTTGTGAAATCAAGCCAAGGCAGCCGGGGCAAGGGGCCAAAAATATAGTGAAAAAGACACTCTTCTCCCCTAAAGAAGGTCAAGGATGGTATCAGCAGCCAGGATGACACTGTCAGCTTGGGCAAGAAGAGTGCTGCTGCTTTTGTGATTGGGAAAGGGATTTATGAAGATCACCATACATTGCCTTCCCTATCCATGCCATGCTGTTCCAACTTATTAAAGGAAGGATTTACCCCACAGCCCCCATTCCCAGCAAATCTCTCTTGTGCAAAGCACCATTATGTTTCGTGGAACTTCCCTTGAAGTACATATTGTACATATCTAACAATGGGAACTGAAGATGGAGGGGAATCAAGTTGGTGCTTTTTCAGAAGCATGTGGCACTGAAATGACACCTGCCCCTCCAGCTGCATTTGCCCTACCAGTTGTTTGAAGCAGTCATGATGACAAGTTAGCAATCCTATTAGGGACATGCAGTGAAAAACTGTCACCCTTCTAGCGAAGGGTAAGAGTCATTAGAGGGCAGAGGTTGAAGTACCAGCCCAGGGAAGCAGGGAGGTAGATAGGGAAAGAGCAAGAAGTGGGAGGCAGCAAATGGCAAACCTACATCTCAAAAATAAGTTCTAGGCTACTTTGGAGGAGCTTAGACGGGTGCAGGACAAGGCCTTCTGCAAATGCAAAAATGTCAGGCTTACTTGTTGGCTAGGGGAGATTATAGCCCTGGATGACCAGTTCCTCCCTCTTGTGGAAGAGAACACTGTCCATAGGTTTGTGGTAGAACTGGTAACCCAGTATCATTGGCCGGCCTGAGGAACCCTTATACAGGGGTGTCAGGCAACAGGTACTGCAGCACTTGGCCAGGACCCATTTTACAAATGATATCTGGAGGAGCCTGTCTGTTCCAGACAGGTCACTGGTGGGAGGTGGAGGCATCAGGCATAGGGCAACACACAAGGAAAGGATACAAGTGATCCAATTGAATGTGGCCGTGATGGAGGATGGATGGATTCATGACATGCAAGAATCTTTCTGTAGCACTAGTAGAGTTTAGCTGCAGAAAGACAAGGTCTGGTTGTCACAGATGATGGGGCAAACATGATGGCAACATTACAGGTTGGGAAGATGAAAGTGTTTGTGGTATATGGACCACACTTAAAGCCTAGTACTTTGGGGTGCTTTGTATGGTATGGAAGGTACATGTATACCTAATATAATGGAGTGGGGACAGAAAGGTGACAGCATTTTCACCACATTGTCTATGACAGTGAGCTGTTGCAGCACAGCCAAGAAAATTTGAGATTGCCACTAGAGCACCTAATCTAGGATGTGGCAGCTAAATGGAACTCCACTATTTATCTTCTTGAAAGAGTGTTGGAACAGCAAAGTTATGGAGAGACACTGGAGACTTCCATTGGCATGGCTGCTCCTCTGGGCAAATAAGAGAAGGGCACAATAAGTCAAGTGGTCTGTGCCTTCTAAGGTGTTAGCAGTGCAACACAGGTCCTTAGTGATATGGCGCCATCTTTAGCCTGGGGATCCAAATGTTCCAGGACTTGGCTGATATGAATAAAGGCATAATGCGGGGACAGTCTAGGTGGGTGGAGTGATTCTGTAGAGGGAGAAGAGCATTTTGTTTCAGACTGAAGTGGTGCCTCCGGCTAGTAACCTGAATTAGAGGGGTACATGCAGGAGCTCTGCAAGCCAAAAGAGTCAAATTCCTTATCTGGATGGGATGAGGAGCAACCTGTTGGAGGAGATCTGGCCAAGGAGGCAGTGGAAGTCTTGTCTTGCTCACCAACTAGTGTGTTGAGTAGGAGAGTGTTCTCCAGGCAGGGGGCATTCATGCCTGGAACCTGGATCTATAGAAAACCTTGGTCAACCTAGCATTGTTGTGCTTCTCTGACTTCCCCTTTAAGTAAGAGAGAATGGGGGAACACTCTGCTGTACCATTTCTAGGTCTGCTTCCCCCTCCTTCTACCTCATTCATTCTTCCAAGTTCTTCTCCAGAATTGCACTCATTTGCTCTGCTGTGTGGTCCTCTGTGCTGTCGGCACAGTTCCCACCCTGCACTCTCTGTCTGCCTGTTGTGCCAATCTGCCTGCCAGTGCTGCCACGGATATTTGCTTGCTCCCCAGGGCAACCTGTCCTCTGCTTTCCCAACACTGACAGCATTTTATCTGGCCTTCTTCCTACTGATCAGGATTCAATCAACATGCTTCTTACAGTCATTTCCTAACACCCAGGCACTGGGGACTGTTGATGTGACACAATCATTAGGAAGGTGACAGGGGAATTTGTTTAAACAGTTTGGCTGTGTTTTTTTTTAAAGGGGAAAGTGATCATTATGCAGGATTCGTATTGACTATAATGGAGTTCTTGAGGTCTAGGAAATCTGAATCCGAAGGGCTGTAATTCTGAATTCCAAATCCTAATTCTAGAGATTATTAATCTTTAGTTCTTTATTAGTTCTTTATTATAAATTCATTGTTCTTAAGCAAGAAGTGGACCAACTCTGTAAATCTCTAGCCTGAACTGAACTCAGCATCTCTGCAGATGTCGTTGTACTGTTGTCAGCCCTAGGCCACATAGTCAACGAGGAAGAATGCTGGGAGTTGTGATCCAAGAGCATCTGGAGATCTGCCCTCGGTCCACACATGATGCACATGAACTGTGAGCCTCCCTCTAAGCTAAGACACGAAATTTCCATGTTCAATAGTAACACAATGTAATAAATAATGTTCAAGCTCGTGTCCTGTCCAGTATAGCATAACATAAAGGTACTGCAATAAAGATTCCTATGATTCCTCCTATGATAACTTTACACTATCCTAGAATTCTGGGTGTTAAAACTAAGCCACCAGCGCTGCACAGTTAGATTGCCCAATTCATTTCATAGTTCCAGTTTTGTTGGTTGTGCTGCATGAATGTGGAGGTGCTTCATCAATAACACTTCTGCTGTGCTGCTGTGCTTTCCTGGAATGCTGCAGTGACTTCACATTGCACCCACAGAGCTGTGTGACAGGATTGCAGCCATTGATTTGCTGTTGTCATCCTCATCATGGAAAGCTGGGAGAAAACACCAGAAGCTGGATAAGAACTTTATTGTCTTCTTCTAACAAGATCACAATAAACACAGGAAGCTTCTGAATCTATCCAGACACAACAAAAATTCTTGTGCCACTTTCTGACTAAGCTTTGTAATGACATCACCCACATAATTCTATTATCTTGATGTATACATTATGGTGATTTAGAACAGATATTTCCAATATGGTGCTGAGGTCTTCTGTTTTTTTCTCATTTTATTATGTCTAAAAAGCTATCATATTTTGATGACCTGATTATTTCCTATAGTCTTTCTCTCCTAGAGTGGCTTCAAAGTGGCTTCATGTACCCACCTGCCATGTTATTTTCTTCCGACATGAAGCTTCTGGGCCCCATGTGGCTCATGTTTTTAGGAAATAAAGATGGTGGGCAGCTGCAAGACAGCCGCTCCAGGCTGCCTACTAAAACAGCCCAGAGACAAGGGCTGCAGGGCAGGCTGTGTGGTCTGCCTCAGAAGGAGCTAGGGAGGAGTTTGACAGTGTTGTGGGATCACTACGTGGATGATGAACAGGGCTATTGAATAGCTGTGGAGAAACTGGGCAAAATCTAGGGAGGGTGAGAGGGCTAGGATGACAGGACAGAGGACAAGAGAATTGTGGTGTGTGTGTGTGTGTGTGTGTGTGTCTGTGTGTGTGTGTGTGTCTGTGTCTGTGTCTCTGTGTCTCTCTGTGTGTGTCTCTGTGTGTGTCTGTGTCTGTGTGTCTGTGTGTGTGTCTGTGTCTGTGTTGATGTGATAGATAAATGGCATGTTTGGTTGTGCCTGGATAAATTACTGTATATACTTGAATATAAGCCTAGTTTTTCAGCCCTAATTTTGGGCTGAAAAAAAGGGGTCCTCGGCTTATATTCGGGTCAATACTTTTAGCCACTGAGGCAAGTTTGGGTCGGTGGCTAAAAGTCATTTTAAACATTGTGCGCCACTTCTCCTGACCCCCCATGTTTAAAATGACTTTTAGCCACCAACTCAAGCACTTGCCTCGGTGGCTAAAAGTCATTTTAACCATCACACACACACCAGCTCACAAAGGAGGAGTAGCCAGGCCCTGCTGCATTTCCCACCCTAGGCTTATATTTGAGTCAATAAATTTTCCCAATTTTTTTTAAATTAGGGGCCCCGACTTATACTCAGGTCAACTTATACTCGAGCATATACGGTATGTGATGGATAAATATAGTATGTGTAGTAAATATGTTTAGGAGAGAAAGACAGCAAGAACTTATTCAGATGTGGTCCAGAGAGAGAGAGACAAGTATGTTGCTTTGGTGTGCTTCCAGAATGTAATTATTGTTCTTTAGTATAGAATCATAGAATCATAGAGTTGGAAGAGTCCTCATGGGACATCTTGTCTAACCCCCTGCCATGCAGGAACCACCATCAAAGTACCCCTGACAGATGGCCGTCCAACCTCTACTTTAAAAACTCCAAAGAAGGAGACTCAACCACCCTTTGTGGCAGCATATTCAACTGCCAAGCAGCTCTAATTGTCATGAAGTTCTTCCTAATGTTCAAATGGAATCTCTTTTCTTGTAGTTTGAAACCATTGCCCCAAGTCCTAGTTTCTGAAGCCATGGAAAACAAACCTGTCCCATCTTCGATATTACATCCTTTCAAATATTTAAACATAGCTATCATATCCCCCCCCCAGCCTTATTTTTGAAAGGCTAAACATTCCGAGCTCCCTAAGCCGTTCCTCATAAGACATTTATTCCAGACCTTCAACCATCCTGGTCGCCCTCCTCTGGACCCGCTCAAGGTTGCCAACATCCTTTTTAAATTGAGGCAAACAGAACTGGACACAGCACTCCAGGTGGGGTCTGACCGGAGCAGAATAGAGTGGTACCATCACTTCCCTTGATCTAGACACTATGCCTCTGTTGATGCAACCAAGGATCACATTGGCTTTCTTGGTCACTGCGTCACACTGCTGACTCATGTTCAATTTGTGGTCCACCCAGACTCCCAGATCACTTTCATAGGTACTATTCATTTTTTTACCTAGATGTAGCACCCAACATTTCATTCTATTAAAACCCATTCCGTTAGCTTTGGTCCAGCACTCTAATCTATCAAGTTCATTTTGGATTTTCATCCTATCCTCTAGGGCAGGGATGGCAAACTTTTTTGATATCGTGTGCCCAAACTTGGTGATGGGGATGGCGGCGGTGTGGGGGGGTCAGGGTCGGCAGCAATGGGGGGTTGGGGTTGGGGTCAGCGGTGGCAGGGGTGGCAAGGACGATGGGGACAGTGTTGTGGGGGGCAGGATCGGTGGCAGTGGGGGGCAGGGGTGGGGGTGAGGGCAGCGAGGGTGATGGGGCAGAGGCGGCAGGGGGTGGGGGCGATGGCAGCGATGGCAATGGGGATGGTGGCAGCAGGGACGGCCTGGCACACAACATGCTCCCTGTCCCCCTACAACCCCCTCCGCAAATTCCTCATGGCTGGTCCAGCGGAGGGGGAAGTGGGGGGGGGCAGGGAGCATGTTGCATGCCAGGTAAAAGCTCTCTGCGTGCCACCTTTGGCACACGTGCCATAAATTCGCCATTCCTGCTCTAGGGAATTAGCAACCCCTCCCAATTTGGTATCATTTGCAAATTTAGTCAGCATACTCTCAATTCTTTCTTCCAAGTCATTAATAAAGGTGTTGGATAACAACAGACCCAGAACAGAACCTGTTCACGTATCTCCAAGCTGAATAGAAGCCATTTATGATCACCCTTTGGGTGCGATCAGTCCACCAATTACAAATCCACCTCAGTAGCACTATCTTTTGTGGATGATCCATCTGTTAATGTGGAGAAATAAATCAATTAGCTTCCTTCTCTGTAAAATGGGTGTTCTGTTGGAGTAGGAAAGCATGGATGTTATTGAGTGATTTGGTTTTATGAGTCCATCTTGTACTCACATTGCCTGTATTTTAAAACTTCACTGATTTATCTTCTGTGAAAATGGGGTTTAGTGACGGAATATGCCCATATTGGCAATAATTTTGTGATTCTTGTATACTGCCTTTGGAAGCCATTTTGTAAATGTTCCTTTGATATATTTTTTTAAAAATGCCAGCCCTTCAAAAAAAGCCATAGAATAGACGATGTGGGCTGTAGGGACCCAGTGATGCAGTTCACCATTTTAAATCCAGGATACAATGGTCTTACAACAGCAAAGCTTCCCTTTGGACAGCTCTAGATAATGCTTTAATTTAAAGCCCACAGTTGGTATAATAGGTGTCTCCCAATTCCCATTCCCATTCCATGCTTGGTGCCTGTTTCTCTTTTCCTGATAAGTTACAGCAAAAGGACAAACAAAAGTTTACTATTCTTGATGAAGCTAAAGCCAATTGCCCCAAAGCAAAACAAATAAGCAGGCGAACACAGAATTGCTGGATAGCTCAGTGGCTTAGAAGCCAAAGCTTTTAGGAGTTCAATTCCCCACTGTGTCCCCTTGAGAGGGACTGGACTCTAATTCATTGAATCCCCCCCCAGCTCTGCAGTTCAAAGGTGGTGGTTGTTAACATTAATTGACTGAAATTAAAGCCATTATCATGATGAGAGAAACAGAATGGAATTCGCTTTTGGTACCTTGATGCTAAATACATTAATATAGGAAAATGTACAATTTATTGTAAAAACAGGTAATAGATTTTTAAATAAGAATAATAAACGTAGCTTCTGTAACCACCTAATGAATGTGTGTCTGAGACAAACGCTGTTTCCAGGTACCCAGCTTAGGCTGCTAATTGAGATCCTGTGTAGAAGGTCCCATTGCATTTATCCGCAGCCTTGACTGGACAGTCCCCAACTGTAGGCACAAGCACTGATCTGCTCTGGTTGTTATGTGTTAACAGGGACCTGCGAGGAGAATCATCCCGTAACCGTCAAGGAACAGGAAGGAATTAAAGACGAAGAAAGGAATGCCCAGCCTACTCAGGATGAAGCCTGTAACCCTCATAAGGCAGAAGAGGAACCAGCAGATGAAGTGCCGTCGAATGAAACCCAGGAGCAAGTGAAAGAAGAAACACAACTGGAAGCAATGGAAAATGCAACAGAGGAAGAGCCGGAACCAAGAGCGCAGAAAGAAAGTTGGAAGGATTCAGATGCTCATAAAAAAGGGCCGGAGGACAACAGCAAGGAATTTCTTCCTAAGTGTGACTCTCAGACTGAGAAACCAGATGAGCAGCCAGGCACTCTGAGAAAAAGTGATATCTCCAGGCACAGTTATTCTCGATACAATACGATATCTTATCGGAAGATCCGTAAAGGAAACACTAAACAGAGAATTGATGAATTTGAATCCATGATGCATTCATAAACTGAGGCAGAAAATTTGATTGGCATGGTGTAATTAATTCATCTCTTCCCTACCCCATTGCAGAGCCAGGCATGCAATACCAGGTTATCAAAATGTCTTTTATGTCTTTGATCCAACTAAACTTAGTAATGACTAAGAGCATCATCCTAGGATTTTTTCCTACTATGAAGTAAAGCTCAATGCCTACATGGATTTATTTTTATTTTTATTTTGCTCATGTAAATGTGCATTGGATTGGACCAAAATCTTATGCACATTTTACTGATGTCCTGCTCAATGCAATGTGACTTACTCCTAATAAGATATATGGCATTTGAGCTATAAATTGCATTGAAGCCAACAAAAAGTTAGCTATTATTAGAGATGGGCACGAAATGAATTTTTATTTCTTTATTCGTTATTTGTTTTGTTACATAACAAAATGAATAACGAACCTAGGGGTAAAATACAAACAATTGAAACGAACTGGGAAAGATTGGTTCATTACATTTTGTTTCATTAATGGCGGCGCGTGAAGAAATGAGCTTTGTTAAATGCTTTAAACAGATGAGAAACACTTAAAAATATCATAATATTTTTATGCCTGATTGTAGCTATTAGGTTGATGCCAGTGATTTAAAACATCTAAAATGTGTTTTTAAAGAGATTGTTTTTTTTTAAAGGGGACAAAATGGTTGCTGCAATCTGTGCAGAATGGCATTTTAGGCTATTAAAACATCCTGAATATACTTAAAAACCCAGCAAAAATTATTTTTTCTGCCTGATAATACCTAGCAGGGGGATGAGGAATGCTTAAAACACCCATTTATGAATTTTCTCAGATCACTTTTTTTTTAAAAAAAAAATTTTTAAAATGTTTTCCGTCTGGTCTGGGGTGTTGGGATGCCCATGCGTGGTCAAATGTTTTAAATTGTGCAAAGTGGGTAAAATGAATAACGAATTAACAAAACAATGAAATGATTTTTTTTTGAAAAAGTTCATTAAAAACAAAATGAAACAAACTGAAGCTTTAAATGAAACAAAATGAAACGAATCACCATTTTTTTGGTTCGTGCCCATCTCGAGTTATTATGACTAATTTTGTTCCTTTCTTTCTTACTGCGATTTTGTCAGAACTAAATTTACCTGGATTGGGCCCAATTTGTATAATTTGACCATGTACTCCAAAAATGTAACCACTTGTTCTTCAATATGAAATAACAAATAAACCTCTGTAGCCTCTATCAGCAATTTAATAAATTTAGCTCAGCTAAATCTGTTTTAAAGAAAGGCTTTTCACACTTCAGTTTTGGCATTGCAGTTGAAGAAACAGTTTTAGAGTAACAGGTAATCTTTCAAGATTATTCCTCATTCTGCTGATTTCCTGACAAACAGACTAATGTGAGGATACAATTGATATAATAAAATGTTAACATTGCAATATATATGTTCTTTGTTTTAAAGGGTATGGTAACCATGAAATATTTCACACTGTCAGGTTTTTCATAGAGCCACTCTGGAGATAAAACTGCATAAATTCACACCAGCTAGTTCTGAGTATTACAATACTGAATACAGTATTTAATACGCCAAGTATTAAAATGACAGTCTTACTGATATTTGTGTGTGGTTTAGCTTCACTGAATATTGTGGGACTTCTAGGTAAATGTATGTAATATTGGGCTATTGGGCTGTACAGTAAATAATCCTATGCAAATTTACAAGGCAGGGAGGACCCTGTTTTACTGAGCATCATGAATCATATACATGTATCAGAGAAAATGTGTTTGGAATTAGATCAGTGGTTTTCAACTTGCGGGCCCCCAGATATTCCTGGACTGCAACTCCCAGAAATCCTGGCCAACTCAGCTAGTGATGGAAGACTTCTGGGAGTCTCAGTGCAGGAACATCTGGGGACCCACAGGCTGAGAACCACTGCATTAGATGCATATTTCAAGGGTGTGAGTTCTGTCAGGTTCCTCAGGGCTGGCCAAGACATTTTGGTGCCTGAAGTGAAGGACAAGTTTGTGTCTTTCGAGTCCACCTGTGCAAGCCAACTTGATTGGCGAAGTGAGCATCACTAAACTGGTGATGAGACAGCACTCTCCATTTCACCCGAAAGCAGCAAGCCAGCCTAGATCATGTGGGACATGTTGTCTAAGACCCCCTGTTTTGTCTTCTAACAATGGGGGACAGGCAGGGAGTGAAGTCACCCAGCATCTCTTACTTGAGGTCACTGCTGTATTCTGCCCAACAGTAGGGCCAGCCTGATCCAAGTAGACCATTTTTGGATTAAAGATGTTTGGAACTGCACCTCATGTTATTAATAGGAAAAGTCCAAAGTCTGAGGTGAAAAAGAGGACACACTTTCTGCACCTTTTAGTGTGGTGTCAGGGAAATGACAATGGTCCAAAAGCATCATTCTTTGCAGCTGCTTAAATGTGCAGCAGGTTGCCCTTTTGCAACCTGGCTACTCTCCTTACACACAATTGGTATTGGCAGCCAAGTTAATAATCCTTAAATAAACATAGTCTTAAATTTGATTGATTTTCCTTTTACAATTTTACAGTCCGGACTGAGTCATCATGGAAATCACTCTAACTCTCCTAGTCTCACAAAACCAACCGCCTTGCATCTTGGTTTCATCACCTTTAAGTCAGCATCTGATACCATCAGCATGGCCTCCTGAAACTCACAGATCTACAGTCTGATGGTCAACATGATGTGTCATAGTTATATATCTGGTCTTAAATTAGTGTACTTCAGTCATCATCATTCTATAGATGGTACACTAAAAAGACTTTGGAAACACAGATCTGACTATTATTCAACGTTAAATATTTGGCACTTTGAATCAAAATGAGGAGCTCAGATGTCTAACTTCTGTAACAAGACTTCTTCCTTTCCACTTCCCTGTCTTTCATACTTGGTCCCCAAACACTGCCATTCAGGGGAAGAATAGGAAAGTGAGAATTGCAGGGCAAGGGCATCCATTTCTAACACAGAGTCCAATTCACTGGTGTGCAGACAAATTTTAATAGATCTTCTTCTTCTTCTTCTTCTTCTTCTTCTTCTTCTTCTTCTTCTTCTTCTTCTTCTTCTTCTTCTTCTTCTTCTTCTTCTTCTTCTTCTTCTTCTTCTTCTTTTTCTTGGAAAGTTACCCAAATACTGTACTTTTAAAACCCATCATCCATTAAAGATATTTTCTAGCAATGTTTAAAAATGGGAAAATGGCACAAATAAATCAAACAATATTGTTTATTGAACCAGCTGCATTAGTGATGTTTATTTTGGTTAGGTTTTTTTTTAAGTTCCCAAATGGTGTGGAGAACCTTCTTTTATTGGAGATTTTCCTCTTCAGATCTTTTGCTCTTCACCTATGTGGAATGACAGAAAGGATGATGCAGGGCGGAGACAAATGTTCTCCCCTTTTCATGTGCTTATTCTCAACACCATCCCAATACCCAATTATTTCCTTTAAAGCTCCGATTAGAAATTAGGGGCCAGATTGTTAGTACTTCCAAAAGTAGCAACAAAAAGTGGTAATTATTACTGATAACATGTAAAATAGAAATGTTGCTAATTTTATTATTTGCAATGCCAGAATGCAGAGTTTGTGATCTCTCAAAATGGTCAGGATCAGGAATGGCATGTCTCTATTCAAAAACTTTCAAGAAATCCAAGTAGGGTAATGTTGAGGCAAAACTAGATGAAGGAATTTGGAGCAGTTCAGGCAATGTTTAAAAACCTCTTCACTTCGGTGTGAACTATTTTACCTTGCAGTTGAGTGATCCCTCCATTCACACGGGAGACATTTCTTCTCCCATGAGAATTATCCAGACAACACTTCAGAGTGCTCTAAATTCTCCTTTTGATTATTGACAGCTCCCACTGCTTTCTCTGCCTTTTGTCATGTCTGTCATTCCATGGGTTGCTGCAATTTCTCTCTCTTGGTTTAATTTCGTATATGGCATAGCACCACAGTAATAAAGCAACCCAGCATGGATACTCCCTTATATCTGAAATTGTGCTGTGCCATTTAGAATTTTTTTTAAAAAGTGAGAAGAGAAGAAAATAGAGAAATTTTCTCCACTGTATTGTGACAACCCACTGCATCGGTCACAGGGTTTTCACCTAAGAGAACACAGTTTGCAGCTGTGTTTAGGAGCAAATTTAGTAACTACACAGACTGCAGAATGGGATAAACAAATGTATACCTTGCTGCACCAAATAAACTACAGCCTTAGCGCTGTGCCAGAAAGGAGTATAGTACGACCACCGTATCTGCAGGGAATCAGTTCCGGGACCCCCACGGATAGTGAAATATGCAGATAAGAGCAAAAACTCTTATCCAAGGATAATGGTGATGACAGGGATGGTGGCATGCCAGGGTGAAAGCTTTCACCCCCTACACCCTCCAAACACTTGGTATTGCACGATCAACAGTGAGGAGAAAATAAAGTTTTCCTTCCCCCCCTTTCTCCTTGCCGCCACCACCGCCCCGCCACCCTCTTCGCTGCTGGGCTTCACAGCTGTGGCGATGATGAGGAAAGAAAACATGAGAAAACTTACCAATGCTAAGCCCTCTTCATCACCACCCAGCTGCCCTCTTCTCTGCTGGGCTTGGCGGCTGGCCTGTAGGGGCAGCAGCAGTGAGGATGGCTTGGCATTGGTAACCTTTCTTTTGTTTTCTTCCCTCCTTGCTGCCGCCACCGCCAGCCAGCCACCCTCTTCACAGCTGGGCTCTGGAGTTAGCGTGCAGGGGTGGTGGTGGTGAGGAGGGAAAAAAAAAACAAAATAAAGCTTACCAATGTCAAGCCCTCCTTGGCACCAGCCAGCCAGCCACCCTCTTCGCTGCCAGCTTTGCAGCTACTATTTGTGACAGTAGCCTGCTTGGTGGCTACTGAATGATTTTACAAAATATTTTCCTCGTCAATCCGCAGATAAGTGAATCAGTGGATAATGATCCAGAGGATAAGGGGGTCATACTGTACAACAGCTCACAGAGGAGCAGAATTGATTGCTCTTACTTAAGACATGGTCACCAGAAAACTAAGCCACACCAAAAGTGAACAAAATCATAAACTGTATGTTCATCTGATTGTTCCCTTAGTTTCCACAAGAATCTAGAAGAAATGTATTATAAGTAATAAAATTACTGTAATGTATTATTTGGGGAGGTAATTATGGCAAAAGCATTCATTTTGCTAATAACATAATTGGGCAGCATTGTTATTTTCCATATAATCAATAATATTTATTACTTTTGTTGAAAACATGGGGAGAATAGCATGCTTTCTTGAGGCATTTTGATGCACTTCTTCAAACTGGAGGCTATTTTCCTCCCATGTTAGACAGGTCTTCCTCTAAAGTTCTAAAACAACAAAAAATTGAATTATAATTTCTCAGAATCACTTATGGCAGGGGTGTCCAAACTTTTTGCAAGGAGGGCCAGATTTGGTGAGGTGAAAATGTGTGGGGGACGAACATTCAGCCACATTTGGGCCCCGGGCCAGACTTTGGACAAGCCTCTAGGCTTGCAGAGTGGTGGTGGGGAGGACAGATGGAGGCAGGGAGGGCAGGCAAACTAAAACGAAGGCAGGGACGTGTGACAGGCTGAGCCTGTGGGGAGAAGAGGCTTTGGGCCACTCAAAATTTGAAAATGGGCCGCATTTGGCCCCCGGGCCTGACTTTGGACATGCCTGACTTATGGTAATTAGTTACCATTTGGGGCATTGAAATGAGTAACAGAATTGTTTCAAAAACTAGTGTTGTTCTATAACACTGATGGTAGGAAGTTGCCTTTTGAGACCTTTCCAATGAATTACACAAAGAATTTCTTTAAAGAAGCATGCTCCAAGCTCTGGTTCCATGTTTATCTTTTGAAAAATGTTTAGCGAGATAGTCCTGCATGATTCATGGCACCATTTTGACAGCTGAGACCATGGCAAATGGCCTCTCAGTGAGGTGAACTGATAGTAAAAATGAAAACATTCCACTGGCATAATTTTGTATATCACTGGTAGTTGCATGGCAGAAGGTATAATGGAGACCACTAAGTAAGGGCAGTTTTAGAGGCCCTTGGGAGAATTGTACAAACTGGCAAAATGTATGGTCTTAACTGCTGTTCAATGTTTTATATTTTCAGTTGAAGGTAATATTGCAGTCTGTCTGTGAAGATCCTCAATCATCCAGGTGAGTTTATCTGGAAGTTGAGTCATGACAACTGGACTTCTTTTCTCGAGAGATTGAAACATTTCACTGCTCATCCAAACAGTTTCTTCAGTCTGAGGAAAGCTAGTTGCGAGTCCTCCATTTTATAGTTCACTTGGACCTCATGTCACCCTGGTCTGAAATAGGCTCATAAGATGAACAATGGCCTGAATAGGCTCATTAGGTAGACAACAATCTCAATAGGCCCTTAGGTGAATAATAGCCTAAGATGCCACAACCCATAAAGTATGGGTCCTTAGCTATAGCCATTGTGGTGGAGGCGTGAAGTACTGTATTTTTTATTTGTCTGGGTATTCTTGAAATAAGTAGCAGATAAACTGTGCCTGAGCCCCCCACCTCTCTTGAGAGACTCACATGGATGGCTTCCCTGACCCCTCTCTCAAATCACCTATCTTCTCTGTCTAATATATGTACATCTTCATCTTTGAATGAATGCCCCATGTACTTCAAGTGGAGGCGTACTGCTGATTCTGGTCCTATGTTGGGCCATCCTCTTGTTTAATGGCTGTTTAGTTTCTCCAGTGTAGAGGTCTGCACACTTCTCACTGCTTTCCTCAGACTGACGAGGCTGTTTGGATGAGCAGTGAAACGTTTCAATCTCTCAAGAAAAGAAGTCTGGTTGCCATGATTCAACTTCCAGATATTATTGCAATCACTAATTCTATGAATCATCTAACGAAACGGAGGTATCTCTTAGCTATGCTTTTTAAATCTGCAAATATAAACTAAACACACTACTCAAAAGCAAAAAAGGAATATTTTGTTAGGCATATATTTTCAGGCAGTGGCCTGCATTGTAAGAAGTGTAATGTTGGATTTAGGCTGCTGGAACTGCCACAAACATTGTGTGTAGAAAATCATTGTCTATGCATGGAAAACTTCACACAAAGTGTGTGTGTGTGTGTGTGTGTGTGTGTGTGTGTGTGTGTGTGTGTGTGTGTGTGTGTGTTTTTGAGGGGGACAGGAGTGAAAGAAAGTGTGAAGTTGGAATTGCAAGCTGGATTTATTGAGGCCAATGTCTGTCAGTCAAAAGGAGGCTATGTTATTATAGAGCTAAAAGGTTCTTTTATAGTAAGTTTCACAGTTTTGGCAAGGTCAAATATTGTTTTGGATTTTTTTCTCTATCACACAAAGCAATTATTTATCATCTAAATAGAAAAAGACAGTTCTGTATTGTATAATGTGAACACTAACTTCATTGTACCAATGCAAGTTGTTTTATTTGCCCTCTGGTTTTGCACAAGCTCAGACGATCTCTCTTCATGGATTATAGTACAGTAACAATTATTGTTTGTCCTGCAGACAAATTCTGGACCTGCATAGATTTCACATTCAAGCCTGAGAATGTGCCTTAGTTGCGTGCATGTCGAATTCACTATAAATAGAAAAATGCAGGTAAACTATACATATTAAAAAGTCCTTTGTGGTTTAAATATGTGAAAGGAAATGCTCCTAGTTGGACCTGTACATGACTGAAATGTGGTAGGATGATATTCATGAACATATTCTGCTCAGTTGTAGATGGCTTCAACATATTATTATCATTCATTATTCCACCCTCTGACCTGCACACATGGCAAATACATATGGCAAGTATTTCCTTTGATCTGAACCAGGCTACAAAAGGTCCCCTTGTGAGAAACAATAGTGCCAAGACACTACTTTGGGCAGTTACAACAAATATAAAACAGACAATAAATAAAAATAAACACACTAAAAACAGGTTGCAAATAACCATAAAAGCATTTGTACATAGGTGATTATAGTTGATTTATTACAGTGGATATTTTTAAAAAATTTTGGCTTGCCACAAACACAGCAATTCAGAAAGCAGTAGATTAACTAGCCTTGGAGTGCATCAGTCTTTACGCTTAGTTTCCTCAGCTAGAACAAAATTAATTGAGGTTTATGTTCCATCTTAAATATTTTATCCTGAGAATATCCTAGTGATTCCAAGAGCTTTAGGAAAACTAACTATTTCATGAAGTCCTTGCTTCTGTTATCACTGAGGTGAGTGTTTTTCCCTTAATTCCAAGCTTCAAAAGGGCTCAAAGGTGAACATAAAGATACTGAAGATACTTCAGTATCTTTCTGTTGCAGTAACTAGTCACCAGCGGGTATATGCAAATGCAGTTCAGCATCACCTAACTAAATTTGGCTGGCCACATGGAATCATCATGGAAGCTTCAACAGGACAGGCAGAGCAACTGTCTCCTCTGATTTGGTTCTCAGGAAATCATCATGTAAACCACCACAACTCACTGACTACATGATGACACATAGTCACACACTGCATATGAGATGACCAAGTTGAATCACTTGGAGAAGAAATGCATACAAGAAGACAGGAACAATGTGCCAAAAAAAAGAAATCAAGGAACCTCTTCTTTCTGCCTTCCCATGAGATCACCTCCACATTTTCGGCTGCTAAGAATTCGAGCAGCCTAAGGCAACAGATACTTGCGACATTTATGGGACTGTGGTAGTAATCTCAGGGACCATAATACCTGCAGTTAGATTGATGTTGCTGTTATTTAAATTATTTTATATATTTCTGTTTGCATGACACACAGGTAAAATTGATTCATTTGGCCAACCAATCTTTCCGCCCTAGCCCCCCCTCAACCTTTCTGGCACAGGCAATCTGATCCCGAAGAACTTGGTTTGGCATGTGCTGTTGATTTGCTTCTCACCCACTTATGTTGTCAGAGACCTGGGCACTACATGGCCACTGTGCTTGTACCCCTCCTTCTCCAAATGCTAAATGATGTGTTGGCATTCACTCCCCCAAGAGATTACTGCTGCATCACTTTATTGTAGCATTCATCCCACTCCTCCCTTCCTAGTGTCCTTTGAGAAACAAAAACCAAACAACTGCCAAGGGAAACTGTGCATTATGAAACATCTTCCAATATTGCCTTCTGCTTTTTCATTTTAGAAGGCAAAATATTGCTTTAGTGATATATATTATTTAGGTATTTTAAAGAATAAATAAAGCAACTGTAAAGCAGTGTGATGCTGAAAGAGAAGGGTACATGTGTTGATTTTGTTGGGTAGGTCCGTGTAGCCTACAAAACCTGTTCAGAATTCAAGAAAAACATATTAAATGACAAGCCAGTAATGTGAAAGTGCCCCCACCAATTTATATTCCATGTGGCTATTGGCAAATATATACGAAGAAAGAAACTGAAATTATTCAAATGGCCCATGTGATTAGGCCCTATGTATGTTCAAATGGTATATATATGAACAACTGGTAGAAAAAAGAAGATCCCTAGTGACAAAATATATCAAAACGAAAGCTATGAAACTGTGGTATTGCTCAGAGCTATATATTTACTTGTGACAGATGCCAGTGAAATAGTTTTTATGGAAAAGAAGACATTTAAAATGATTTTCAATAAAATACATGATTTTCAAGTTATATAACAATCTCTTTATATCAGATGCATTAAAATTAATACTGCCTTTGACCATTAGTATGGAGAAGAATTACTGCTACTTTCATCTGAAGGTGCAATGGGAACAGCAGAAAGAAAGAGGGTTGTCTATTTGTAACTTACATACCTATGCCCATGTCCACACAAATGCCACATTACAGAATATGGGAATAATTGAGACATGCTTACATCTGAAAATGTAAAAATGTAAAAAGATCAGGATTAAGAGTGAAGCCCTAAAACTTTATTTAGACATTGAGTCCTCAAAACCTCTATATGGCTCATTGCTAAAATGATATATTTCAGAATGTTGCCTAAGGGTCTCCATTTTAGTCATACATACATGTGGGTTAATTGCTGAGCTGTTTATAATGGGTTGAACCCAGTAATCCAACCTTTATGTTGGATTAATTACTATTAAAACATATTTGTAGAATATATTCAAAAAAGAAAAAGAATTCACCAGAGTATCCTACAGCCACATGGGATACTCAGGGTGCAGAAGAGGTGGATGAAAGGGGTCAGCAAATAAACAAAAGGGGAAAGAGTAACCCAAAATATATCTACTATAAAGTAGCAGGCACACTCACACAGTCATCCAGGTCCATTTTAATCAATAAAATTAACTTTAAATATTATTAACTTGAGTCCTGCTGATTTTGATGTTTCTGCTCTAACCATGACTAAATTGAGATCCAACACTATGCGTAGTATAAACTGAAAATTTCACATCAGATAAATCGCTTCAAAAATCATTTCATGAGATTTTTCACTGGATCTTTAATCTTCAAAATATAACAGTAAATCACTAAAATCATTAAAATGTAACCAGTAAATTCAAGAATAAAACATCACAGGGCATTTTCTGAAACTCCGTTTGAATCCATTTGTATTACAAACTGGGTGTTAAATAATGTGAAGTATCAAAATTTGATCATTAATGCACCTGTACTATGCTAATTCAGTGACACATAAAAACACTCAAAATTACTTAAGTTGATGAGTGATAGTAACTTTCTTCTAGTTCCTGTGGTATAGAAGAAGAGGAAAACCTAAGACACAGCTCAGATTTTCCATGTAAATATGCAAAGAGAAAATGTGTCTTAATTTTCCCTTATCTTTTTTCTAGCTATGAACAAAAAAGGGGAGGGAATCTTATGTCCTGAAATATAGGTATGGCTAGCTGCCTAGTTTTTTGCATCCTTTCTGCCGATCCTTTTATGCATTTCAAATATGATGACAACTTTAAAAGTCTATAGATTATTACTACAAAAAAGAGGTGCCATTATGTTATTGTGCAGCACAGCATATCAACATTTTATGAGGCCAGCTCAAACAAATATATATATATGACTTGGAAATTGGACTAGAGAGCTGCAACAAATTTGGCACAGAGGTAGAAAACAGGCTTTTCTTTCTCCATGCCAAATTTGGGGAAGTTTGGGCAATAGGTTTTGAAGTATGATGTTTTAAAAGTAAAATAGTTTTATACCATTTTTCCTCTATGCAAAAACAACCTTAAACATCCCCAGATTTAAAACAGTTCAAATAAATAAAAAAGACCAGTCTTGCTTATTTTGAAAGAGAATGGTTGGCCCCACTTGTTTTTTGTTTGTTTTTATTCTTTAATTTGGAAGGTATGGAGGTTCCAGGGACTGAAATATTAATACTCCAAAAAGGCCTTTCAAAGGGGTAAAAAAGACCAGTCTTGCTTGTTTTTGAAAGAGAACTGTTGGCCCCACTTGTTTTTTGTTTGTTTTTATTTTTTTATTTTGGAAGGTATGCAGGCTCCAGGGACTGAAATATTAATACTCCAAAAAGGCCTTTCAAAAGGGTAAGACGTTATCGATCACAAAGTGACACCAAACAAGGGAAAATCCCAAAACCTGACTCCCTTTTAAAAAAACAACAGTAAATCACTTCTCACTGAAACACAAAGCTATTCTCTGGGCTGTTCATAGACAAATGAGCACAAGAGGGTCCCCTTTAAATCACCTTGACTGCTGCCACTGGTGTTGTCAACTTTCAAGCTCCCATTTGCTTTGTAAAGCTTGGCATCTTTTTTCTTGGTAGATATACGGGCATAATACTGAGCAGCAATATTGTTCCTGGCATTTTGAATTCTGGGTGCAAAAGCACAATATCTCCCATTCATAAAATTTGTATTCATAAACTCACCCACCTCTGCATGTAGGGGGAGCGGGTTTGGATTTGATGGCCTTATAGGCCCTAATAGACCCCCTACAACTTCACTGTTCCATTATTTTATGACTCTATTATAAAGCAGGGTTTTTCTGAGTAGATTGCAAAATATGTGGTAAGGTATTGTGTGCTGTAAATTAGAATTGTGTGCAATTCTAATTTATGGGTGACCCTTTGGAGGGTATTCTAGGTAGAGAGTGTCATGGAATGGGCTAAATTCATTCCCCATAGTCTGTGAGAATGGTACCTGGTAACTGAGTTGGTCTGGAGCCATGGCTCTGAATAGTATTAGAAAATGTCAAGGCCAAGCGAATGCTGTGAGAACCATCTTTTCTCGGTGTCTCCTAGTACCTTATTTAGTTGCACCTTGCCTAGTCTGATTAGTTACTTTTGCCGAAGTTACCTATTAGAAGGCTCAGTTAGGAAAGCAACCTGATCTGTGCAAAGGGTTGAAGCATCCAGAGAGAGAATGGTGGGATATAAGCAGGAGCAGAAGAGAGCATTCAAACGTATCTTTATGCAATGCTGTGGAAATGAGAGATGTTGCTAAGTCTGCAACAAATGGAAGAAAATAATAAATATTATTATTATTATTTTCTGTGGCTCTTAGTCTTAATTGCCTAGTCTCTGAATACATTTCATTTTGCTTTTTGTTATGGAACTGCTTCACATCAATTTTGATTCACTTGGAAAGTTTAAATCTAGTTTTGGACATGTGTGTCCTTTAATCAAAATAATAACAACTTTATAGCTGTGTAATCACTCAGGCAGACCAAGGAGTCAGTGGTACTGAAGCAGGTACTCAGAAGTTTAGAGCAAGCTATGGGTGCCTGTTATTCCTCCTTTGCAGGGTTGGTTTGCAGTTACAAGCAAAAGCTGGAGGTTTTTGTTTCTCGTTGGAGCACTAAAGGAGCAGGCAGGCTCAGTAGTGCTGGGAGAGGGGTCACACAGGATGCTCTTCCAAATCCCTAGCATACTGGACCATCCTGGCAAGCGCACACACCAGGACAAGGGGAGTGTGGCTCAGTGGTCAATGGATTTTTTTTCTATGCATCCTGACTGAGAGTACCCAGAAGTGGTTTATCATTCCTGTCATACCCAGAGTCCACAAGATGCTCCTGAAAAAATAAGCAAAACCAAAAGTGAAGTGGGCGCCTTTGCACAAATGTGACTGGGCTGCACAACACATACAAAATGACAAACGATGAACTGTCAGCACACAGGATGTAATGAAATTCATGCTCTTAATAAAACAGTTTTCAGAGAACATCTGTGTAATTATTCTGATGGTGACTGCAGGGAAGCTTTGCTTATAAAAGGTAAAGAGCTCTCTCTCTCTCTCTCTCTCTCTCTCTCTCTCTCTCTCTCTCTCTCTCTGTGTGTGTGTGTGTGTGTGTGTGTGTGTGTGTGTGTGTGTGTGTGTGTAATCAGAAAGACAGGAATGAAATTGACTGTGAAGTCTGTCAGGCAAATCAATATATCTGGCAGGTTTGGACTGTCACACATTGTCAGCGTTGGTAACATGATATGATGGCAATGTTGTACAGAGAACCTCCTGGACATAAAACTGTCTTGGAAGAGGCTGTAAACATTATGGACAGTGAAAGCTTGGCTGTCATCTATTCTTGCATTGTCAGGGACACATTCACTTCAATGCACTAAAACGATAATCCTCAAGTAGTTTGCTTTGGACTTGTCCTGCTATATTTGTGTATAAACAAGGCAATAAGACTAAATCCAGAGTTAGGCCTACCCAGAGCAGAATGATTGGTCCCCGTTAGTCATGAGGAACTTTGATTTCAATGGGCATAGGACTGATAACAATGTTAACTCCATGGCTACAAGAAGAATAGTCCTTCAACTCTGCAGTAGTCCAGTGTCTGAAAGTAAGAGTCAGAGGATGGTAATTAAATTTATTCATTTATTCATTTGATTTATATACCACCCCATTAGTGGAAACACGACTCTGGGCAGTTTACAAATTAACTCAGACCCTCACACAGCCTCCTTAATTCTGCAATATACAGAGAAAAAAGAAAAAAAGAAAGGAGGAAGAGGAGAAGAAAAACAGTGGCTTGCATTCTGAATCAATAAGGAGTGAAGAGGACTTACTTGGTTTCCTCTGTGGTCAGCATTAGAGATGGGCACGAATAAAAAAAATGGCATTTTGTTTGTCGTTTAGGGGGTCCGTTTTGGTTCATTTCCGTTTTTTGTGAATTTTTGCAAAAAATCATTTTTGGTTTTGTTCGTTTCGTTACTGTTTCGTTACCATTTATTTCAATTTTTTGTGATTTTTGTGATTTTTTAAAGCAATTCACTGTATTGCTGTAACGAAAACGAAATGCACGACAAAATTTCCGGTGTTTCTGTTAGTTTCGTTTCATTTTGGAGACAAAATTCGTTTGTCGTTTCGTTGCGTAACGAAACAAAAAACGGAAACGGAAACGGAAAATTGTTTGTTTCGTGCCCATCTCTAGTCAGCATCCTATTGTTAGTCAGAGCATTTTCACTCAATGGGATTTATGGTACAAAAGTGTTCAAACCATTCAGGCCTACTTTAGTTGATCTTATCAATAAAAATGTATTGTCTGTGTATGTTCATGTAAAGGCGCTGGGCCCCATCTGGTATTTACATGTCCAGCGGAAAAGCTAAAAAGGGATGTGCACTTACCTAGACTCTACATGCATGCAGACTGCCTAATATACAGTATAACATTCCCTGTGGAGTGGGCAACCTGTGTACAGACATGGAAAAGTGATGTGAGGCTACAAAACACCCCAGTTGAGCATATGGATGCTGTGGGCCAGGGCACATATTCACTCTTCCCAGCTCGCATGGACTTAATATATTTTAAAAATCCACCTATAAGTCCTGACAGTGCATGCATTGCACCTGGTGTCTTGATGAACGGAACCTACCACTCCACTATGCCACTTCAAACTGTAGGTGGTGAAGTGAACACCCTCAGTATCTCTTTGTACTCTGGGAAAAAAAGAGATGTGCATTTTTCATGTGAAAGGAAACAAGGCCTGGTGATCTCAGAGGGAAGTGAAACTGTTTTTTTGCAAGGAAGGGAGGGATTTGAGATGAATTTCAACAATCTGCTTTGGGGAGGTCTTCAACGCTATTTTCTCCCAAAGAAATGTGCTTTCAGGAGGATCGGTTATTATTACTTTTTAAACGCAAACTATAAAGGAGTCCCTGGGAAAAGGATGTCATATGGTCTAAAACCAGCAGTGAAGAAGTGTCCTTGGTACCGATTCTTCAAAATACCACCCACATCAGGGAGATGTTTCATTTGGTTTTTCATGAGCAAGCAGTCCAACCTATGACCCTGCCACTGCAGTTGGAACCAGTGGCCAAAATCCTCTTCCTTCTTTGCCCACATGGAAGGCAAACAGCATAACATTCATTTGCTCCTAAGCTCACAAGTCCTGAATCCTGCTGGGATTCTCAAGCATGCATCAAGCCAGCACGTGCTGACATTCCTGATAATTGCAGCAGCAAGTCATTTGTTATTGGCTAGAAGTGAGTGAATGCTAATTACCTTCCACATGCATAAGCAAGTAACAGGATTTCCGCCACTGAAACCCCATACCAGATGGGACCAGCCACTTGAAGCAATGACCTATTTTTTAGTGTAAGCATCCTTTCTTGCATTCTGGTGGTTCCAAGCGGCAGCATGGGCTTGATCATGCTTGACCCTGTGCAGGTAGAGTTTTCAGACAACTGGCTCAGTCAGGGTTGTTAAAAGGGGAGTCCCTCCAAATATAAGCAGGTCCGGAATTCCTCCACTCATATATAAGATTTCCATTATGGCAACAGGCAAAACCTTGACCAACAGTGGGGGGAATAATGGTCACCAAGATAACGATAAAGCCAGTAGAAATGTAAGTTCCAAGGTTTTAAGTCCTACAATCCTACTTCCAGCTCAGTCTGAAATTTATTCTGTTTCCTGGGTATAGGAAATCCTGGTGGATATCTGAATGACTTTAATTCCAGAGGTATGGCATCAGAGACAGGTATTTCTGAACCCTACCGTTAGAGTATCTTGGCCTCAGCTTGTCTCCTTTGTCCTCTGAGATGTCAGCAAGAGACTTGTCTGCTTGGTTTGCATGTTATTCTCAACCCTTTGTTTTCTAGAATACAGATATTTGCTATGACCCTGAAATAGAAGCTGGAGGCTTCACCTGGTACTCACAGTCCAAGCGAGCCCACACACTTCGTGTCAGATGTTTGAGAGGTAAATTCACAAGGGTCCCAGGTGACTGGGAATTTGAACGTGGAGAGGTGGGGGCGGGAGAGTCAGAGAAGGAAGATATTCATTGAAAACAGAAGCATAAATATAATAGTGGGGTGGTTATGTTCTTTGATTCACTCTTTGGCAGGTAAGCCACCATAGATCCAGCAGAGAAGAACTTTGCAAATAATTTCTTCCACTCAGTAAATTCCTCACCCTGGCCAGATTCCACACCAAATAAGTACCTCTCAAGGTACCAGGCCTGGCTTGCATTAAGCAACACTGAACCAGCTGCGTCCTTGCCCCCTCTTTTGATCTTCCCATATGCTGCTTTTTTAAATTGATGGGTTTCAACTGAGGTTTGGAAGCGTACTGCCAGCTTTTGTCCTCGTCACTATCAGAAGTTCCACAGCTGTCGTGCTTGAATTTGTCGGAGTACAAAGCAGCTCTCCTGTCTTGTTTGTTCATGTTTCTCTTCAGTCAGCATAATAATTTCCAAACTGCCACTTCTGATAAAGACTGGAGGAAGAACAAATGCTCACCCTCAGGGCATTCTGAGACTGATCTACTTCTAAACACGTGGCTCGTGGAAGGTGTTCTAAAACAAGATGATCCGTCTAAAGAGAGAAAGAGAGAAGATGCAAGTAACGTGCTTTCATGTATAGGGTCATATATTGGCACTAAACACAGTACTAAGGTTTTTTTTATACTCCCCCCACCCCCAAATTATGCCTTGCCTGCCTGTTTCTCTTCCATATGGCTAATTCATTTGGTTTTTTTAAAATTTGAAAACAAATATATCGTAAAAGTAAAAACATACATATTGTACAATGCATTTCTAAGCTGTACAGGGATATTGGGCTGTATCCAAAGGGCCCACCTGTTCTCAGAGAAGAACTTTTTTACACCTTCTGTGCTGCGTTGCTTGTTAATTCTTTGAGAATGAAATGCTACAGAATCTTTGGCTGCCTGAATGGTAAATTATCATGCAAAGGAAACAATGTGATACGGCATTTGTAACATAGGATAACTTACATCAGGGGATCTTGGCTTCCCTACTGAATTATTTCTCAACTGAAGAAGGACACTTAGCATGATAAGAAACAGGTTGGGTAATCTGTTAATTAAGTCCAAGTACTGGGATGCAAAATTGGATTATGAAATCGTGAGGAGTTCCAGATAAGCATGATTGAATTCTGATTATTTTGCCTTTAGGTGCAACTTTCTTTGTCTAATTTGAAATTGCTGTGTTTTGACAATGCTGCCATTATGGCCAAGGAAGAAACAGACTCACTTTGTGACCTACTATAAGAAAATTTTGGAGTATTTGTCATAATAATAAATATTTATATAGAGTATATATATTTAATAGCAGCATGATAGTATTGGAAGTAATAATACTGTAAAGAATTAATAATTATTTAGTCCCAGTGCTAAGAACTTAGAGCAGAAAATCCCAACTTGATATTATGGATATTCAAAACATACGGAAATTTGTCATCCTCTTATTTCAAATAAGTGACTGTCAGTGTTTACGAGGGTGTGTAACAATAAATTAAATATCAAATTGATTTAAATTACAATATAAAAAATTTTAAAATTATTTTAAAAACTTTAAATCATCCCCCCCGAATAGTCTTTATTTAAATAATGGTTTAAATCAAATCTACCCTGGTGCTTATTAGTGTTATCTGTGTTTTAAGGCTCTCACGAGAAAGGGCAGAATAAAGTTTTTATTGTTGTTGGTTTTGTTTCTATTGTTATTGCTGCTGCTGCTGCTGTTGTTGTCCTCATCATCTTCTTCTTTTGCTTGATCCACTCAAGGTTAGCGCAAACCTTCCTTGGAGATATTTAAGCAAAGATTGGAGGGCCAACCAAGATGCTACCCCTTCTTGCATGGGAAGGGGATGGAACCAGATGATCCCCAAAATCTCTCCCAACTCGACATTTCTCTGATTCACCAAAAACCAAAACAGATCTGCGCACAGCAATATTTTGCTAAGTTATCCTGGAGCACAGTGATCTGTGTTCAGGCATTCATATCTGAATGGATGCTCAGAGAGTGAAAGATGAGGCTGTGGTTCCCCATGTGATATTTGCCCCCCCCCCTTCAGTGCCCAATCTCCCAGAACTGAGCACAGTGATCTGAAGGAGACCCTATTTGCGGTCCTTTGCATAACACAGGAAGTCGCCAGGCAGTCAAACTCCCCAATCACATGTACCACAGACTCCCCAATTCATTCATATGCAAATGAACACATGCACAAGGCCCTTTGGGGTGCTGAATGCAGGGTGACCGAAGCCTGAAGGGACGGGGACAAAGTACACCACACACTGGCTCTATTTACTCATATCATATATCTGAACTACTAACTCAGGCAAAGTGGCATTTCAGGATCTGAAGAGCTGACACACACACACACACACACCGCCACACCTGAGGAAAAATGCTAGGAAGAAGATATACCTGAACTACTAACCGAGCTAGTAACTGGCAAACTGGCAATCATGGTAATCAGTAACAAATGCCTTTAGAAAAGAAACATACACTACCAAGGAATACATCCCCAGAAGGGCTTGAACTGGAATGCTCTTTTCTGCTTGTTTGCTATGCAGGGTGATGCCGGAACCGTTTGGAGAAATTATGTCAATATGCCATTTTCAATCCACAACTGTCAGCAGAATGACAAAATATTTTTGATTGGCTGACATTCGCTATAAACCCGAAAAGCATTCCTACCACTTCATTCTCTGAATTTCTTTGCTTCATCAAAACAATTTATATTCTGGACAATTGCTCCTGAGTTCCAAAATGTTCTGTTTCTTATTGTCCTGCTACTGTACAGTATTACAAAAAAATCAAAACAGGTAATGTGAAGTTATAACTCATTTAGAGGAAACGTATATCTAATTTATTATATAGAAACCGCGTGGTGGCTCAGTGGGCTAGAGGACTGAAACTGTCGGCTGCAAAGTTGGCAGCTTGGCGGTTCAAATCCTGGGTACCACGCAGTGGAGCGAGCTCTGTCTGTTAACCCCAGCTCCTGCCAACCTAGCAGCTTGAAGAGCCTTGTGGCGCAGTGGTTAAATGCCTGTACTGAAGGTAAAACTGTGCTCACGACCTGGGTTCAATCCCCGGTAGCAGGCTCAAGGTTCACTCAGCCTTCCATCCTTCCGAGGTCGGTAAAATGAGTACCCAGCTTGCTGGGGGGGCAATGTGTAGCCTGCACACTGTAATCAAAATTGTAAACCGCCCAGAGACTACTTGTAGTGGTATGGGGCGGTATATATAAGCAGAACACTTTGAAAGCATGTAAATGCAAGTAGATAAATAGGTACTGCCATAAAAAGTGGGAAGGTAAACAGTGTTCCATGTGCAGAAATGCATTCAGCCATGCCGGTCACATGGCCACGGACTTCCACAACAGTGGCTCTTTGGCTTGAAAATGGAGAGGAACACTGCCTCTAGAGTCGGACACGACTAGCACGCATGTGCAGGGGGAACCTTTACCTTTAACTTTTCCAGAAATGGGCATGAACAGCTGTTCCACGGATGTCATGCACTCCCCTCTCCTGCCTCCTCCATCCTCTCACTATTCCCCAGCTGAAATGAACTTTCCTCCCACTTCCTAAGCACGATGGCCCTTTCACCAACTGTGGTGCACACTTCCCCTCTCTGTCTCCTCTGCACAAGAAGGGGAAGCAGGGAAGCCCGCAGCACTGCTGTTGAGTGGGTGGCTGCCAGAGGAGGGAAGTCCACTTTGCCTGGGGGGACTAACTGGATGTACAAAGGAGGCAGGTGAGGGAAGTGTGCAGTGTCTGTAGAATACCTGTGCAGGTGCTGTGCCCAACTGGTCCAAACCACCAAACTTTGTTTTGTGCTAATCTCTAATAGCTACATATCAGTGGGATACCCAATGTGGTGTAGCGATGGATTAGGAGACCTGGGTTCAAATCCTTGTTCGGCCTTATAAACTCACTGAGGGTGTGGAGCTGGTAAAAACACTCATTAAACTTTTCTGTTATCTAGAAAGCCTTGGCAAGATTGCCATAAGTCAGTTCTGACTTAACAGCACATAACATACACATATTAGTAGCACTAACAAACTCACTCTGGAAATCAGGATTGAAGAGATGGCATGCTTAAAATTAAATTCGTATCTTCAGAATGTAACCTGAATGAGACCGTATTCTCGAAGGCTTTCACGGCTGGGATCTGATAGTTGTTGTGAGTTTTTTGGGCTGTTTGGCCGTGTTCTGGAAGTTTTTCTTCCTGACATTTTGCCAGCCACAGAGTCAGGTGAAACGTCAGGAAGAAAAACTTCCAGAACACAGCCAAACAACCCAAAAAACTCACAGCAACTATCTGAACGAGACCCCTACTAAGTTCCATGTGATTGCCCTCTATTGATCTTTCTGTAGCCTGTTAGTGCTGTGGGTCAAAATAGAGAATACATAGGACACATATTTAGGAGTGGTACTCTTTTAAGTGGTAAAGAAATAGGTTTTTCATGGCATATGCTTTTCCTCTCCTAACAATTTTGCATTTCATGTGCTTTGTTTTGTGATTTCCCACTGGCTTACATCACTGAGGAATCCCCACTGTCACAGGGCTGACTGTCAGAAGCGGGAGTACTCATTTCACATAACATCTATTTTGTCCCTCCTTTTTAGTGGTTAGAAGGATAGCTAATGGATCCACAAAATACAGGTTCAGTTATCTGCTCAGATAAGAAACTTACTGGAAGGCTCTGAAAGTCCAAACTTTGTGCAGAGTTCCTTTGCACTAAACAATGTGATCCTATGTATGCCTACATACACAAATCCTCTTCAGTCCTGGGTGGCTTATTCCCAGATAAATGGGCAAGGATGTGATGGGCAGCTGGTGAGCCTCCAGATGTTGCTGAATTACAACTTTCTTCAACCCCTGGTCACAGGCCATGTGACACTGTGTAGCGCAGCCATTCTCAGCTGCTTTTTTGGACATGGTCATAAACACAATATGAAATATAGGCCAACTCAGAAATATAGGCCATATCCAGATTGTGCATGTCACACAATGAACGTGGTCTGTGAAGAATTGTTTCCAGTCCGTGGTGCTCTTCAAATGTACCAGGGACCCCTTGGGGTCATATGGCCACAGTGAAAATGGCTAGTGTAGTGGACTGGAGACCAACAGTATCTGGAAGCCACAAGCTCCCCGCTGTACACCAGGAAGTATACACAAAAACTGTAGCCAAAACTCCTGCTTTTAAGGTCACGAAGGAAAGGAGAGGCACAACAGCCATAAATTACTTCATCATTAGGTCATAATGAAACACATTACAGATTTAAAATAAAGCAGCCTAGTTGCTTCGTATTAATTAGAGTTGCTAATGAAGGCATTAGTGAATATGTAGCCGTGGTTCCAGCAGATGCTGTTAGATAGAACAAGGCCACATATACTGAGCAAAATTAAGCTGTTTGAGTTTCTTCTGTTATATATTTCCCATTACAGTGGTACCTTTTAAGATGAATTTAATACATTCTACAGGTCAATTCATCCAAAAAAAAATCATCCTATGAAGCACAGTTTAATGCGGATTCCCACAGGAATGCATTGAATTCATCTTGCGAAGCATCCCATAGGAAAATTCGTCTTACAAGATTTTCCTATTCCCGGACATTTCATTCATATTATGAATTGTTTGTCTTAAGGGGCAGTCATCTTATGAGGTATTACTGTACTTTATGCTGATGTGAACTCTGGGGAGGGGCCACAGCTCAGCAGGAGAGCATGGGCTTGACCAACAGAAAGTCCCTGGTTCCACCACTGGCATCTACAGGTAGAAAAAGCACTGCTGGAGAGCTCAGTGGTTAAGATATCTGGCTTCAGGGCCAGAGGGTTGGGAATTCGATTGCCCACTGAGCCTCCTTGGCAGGAGCTGGGCACGATGAGCCAAAGGGTCCCTTCCAGCGTTGCATCTCCAAGAGGAAGATGAAGAGGATAACACCACCTGGAGTTGTTCTTTGAATCAAGCTTGGTGGTATATCAATCAGTCAAGCAACCAAGCAACCAAGCAACCAAGCAACCAACCAACAACCAAGCAACCAACCAACAATCAATCAATCAATCAATCAATCAATCAATCAATCCATCCATCCATCCATCAATCAATCAGGACTGGATCCTGCCTAAGTGCCAAGATGTTGCTATAATTCTGAAGTCAATCAAGCTGTGCTGTGCAAATGGAATAGAACTGTTTTTAATTAGAAATTGAACTTTGTACCTTAAACGATTTATCAAAATAAAAGGATTCCAACAACAAGTGAGTTTCCTAATTGCCCACCCCTGCAAAGGCTGCTTTGTGGTTGATTTTTCTTCATTTTCAACAACATGGATACAAGATAGGCTCGCAGCCATTATGTTTGTAGGGGGGGGGGATTCCATCTTACGGTTTTGTGTAACAGCAATAACTTCAGGCTGCGTTTCTCCCACAGGGCCAGTCCTCTGTTCTTTCAGGATTCAGCGCTTTCATAAAAACTAATCTGATCTCTTACCTCAGTGGATAAAATTGTATAGCACCCGCTTGCCTCTAGCTCAATCTCATACAGGAGCAATCATCTGTGTCCAATTGTGCTGAACTGGGTATTATGGTTTTGTTAAAAAAATAAAAAAATAAATATAAAAAGGGGGAAACACAACTTTCTCTATTGTGGAAGGGACTAATCCGTCTTAAGACTCAAAGTTCAGCAGTAGATCAAAGAACATCAATGGGACCTGACAAGCTATCTAGTAACTTAAATGGCCAATCATTTTTCATATGCTTTCACAAAAATTCACAGTTGCAGAAAGAAGTATTTTCATTTCTTTATGGAGGTTGTATACTAAGATTGTTTTTTTTTTCTTTAAAAAAAAACCTTTGGAAGGAGCCTCAATATCCGGCTTTTGTACAAGATTATCGACCAGATACCATAATTGCTATTATTCCTCCCTATCTGCCTTTGCCCCTGGTACTGAAAAAAAATATCCTTTCTGAACAGGAAAAATGTTTTAATTTACTTCTGGCACTTTCACAGTGTACAGAAACAATTCTAGGATGTATAACTCTGAAGATTGAAAACAATTATATTTTTTTAAAAATGTACTCATTAGATTGATCTTTGGACCTGGGCAGTTTAGAGAAACTACTTTTGATTGTTGCAGCTTTATACGTGTCTATTTTATGATGTATGGAAAGTTTTCCTGGAAGATAAATGTTCGCTGAGGAACTGAAAGCACAATGCCTGGTAAGGCAAGATTCAGCTCTTAAATGATAGAATAACAAAAACCAAGTGGAAACAACCAGCCTTTAAAAGAAACCCTGTCCCCACAGCCCAGCACAGAGTCACCTGGGTAGTGCATGTTTTGCTGTCAAGTGGCTTGTGAATTCTGGTGATTCTTTTCCCACATATCCATTCTGAGATGTGATTTTACCAGCTTCGCTCTCTAGAGTTTCCATGGCTGATCAGGATTTGAGCCCTGGTATACTCTCACACTCTATCCACTATGCCACACTCTTTATCCAGCAGCCATGCTGACTAAGGGACCTTCAGTACCGTAGTTTTTTAAAAAAGGTACATCCTCAAGGTCTGACTAGCACACCAAATATGTAAAGAACTACTGTGTGCTAAGTCAAAGAAGAAATCTATACTGTTCAGTGAAATTGCTCCTGGAGGGAGCAAAGCCTTTACTTTCAATGGGAGAATTTTAGTGGTATGCACCAGGGATTGAACCACACCTTTCATCACTGAATTTCATAAGTCCATTTAGTGGGCCTATAGGAAGATAGATCCTATTATGTAACAGCATTGATCCGAATTTTCAATGCAACACCAAAACATTTACTTAGTAAGTTGATATTGTTTCTTTTTTCATTGTTTTCTTGTAGTAAGGGAAAATAGGTTCTCCTTTCTTTCTTTCTTTCTTTCTTTCTTTCTTTCTTTCTTTCTTTCTTTCTTTCTTTCTTTCTTTCTTTCTTTCTTTCTTTCTTTCTTTTTCTTTCTTTCTTTCTTTCTTTCTTTCTTTCTTTCTTTCTTTCTTTCTTTCTTTCTTTCTTTCTTTCTTTCTTTCTTTCTTTCTTTCTTTTTCTTTCTTTTTCTTTCTTTCTTTTTCTTTCTTTCTTTCTTTCTTTCTTTCTTTCTTTCTTTCTTTCTTTCTTTCTTTCTTTCTTTCTTAGACAAGGAGCCTCAAATGGAGATCTGATGCAAGTCAATCTGGTTCAGTTATTCTGAGCCTTGCACAACACATTTTCCAACAACCACTTGTAACAAAAACACAACAAAACAAAAACAAAAAAACCACCCCAAACTCCACTGTGATAGAAACAAATTAAAAAGCCCTCTTTTTCTAAGAAAGGCATTTACTTCTATAGGCAATGTCTTATTATAAGTGCTATTTAAAGGAAGATGGTGAAGCATAGGCCCTTGGTTCTCTTGTTAGGTCTTGTGTGTGGTATGGAACAGTGGTAATTTAACTGTTGTTAGCCACCGAGAAGAGTGCTTTGGCAGTAGAGGGGCAGGATATAAATATATAATTAATTTAAAAAGTGGGAACAGGAGATGCAAAGATGTCCAAGGTTACTACTAACATGTCAAAGGGTTGCAGATGGATAACCTTTGGCAAGCAGAGTAGGTAGACGCTGGCACACCCATACTTATAGAAGAACATGGGGACTGAGAGAGATGAATTATGAATTTGGAATAGATTTCTAAATGTAAAAAGAAAACCTATTGGAACTAAATTCTTGAGAAAATTATGAAAACCCTGTACCCCTACCTAGATTACTTCTCCATTCGAACAACATGACACTGGTTGAATCACAATATGTCTTGTAACTGTTTCATCAGTGCTCATCATTTAAAATGGTAGTGAGTCTGTCTATCTTGATATTGGTCTGGAGATACACGAAAGGTCAAAAATTTTTAACCAGAGTATTCACTGTGATACAGACATCAGATCAGGTTGGGACCAAGGAGACCTGGTTCAAGGAGGCCCTTAAGACTCACTGTATGACCCTGGGGACAGGCATTGTACCTGAGCTTAACCTTTGTCAGTAGTTGTTGTTAAGGTAAAACAACACTGGATTCCTTGGATGAGGGGCAGGGATATTTTTTAAAAAAAAAATCACAAATAGTCTGTTTTTCTCTACCCATAGCTAAAAGTAAAGCTTACACAAAACCTTTCTATGTCTGAAGGACGAATGCCTGGCATTGCCATACAAATGGAAATGATGTCTAAGGTCCCCTTTGTTTCTCACCCTTTCCAGTTGAGCCACAGTGAAAGAGGGGAACAGTCGCTTGCCAATGCAACACTTACGAGTTCTGGATGAAAGGCCACCAGTGATTTATGCAACCATTTCAGGCCATTGTTCCTTTTATCACAAGGGTGCAGGCCCAGTGTCCCTTTAGCATCAATGGGTGCCACACAAGAATCTCCATGTTGAATTAGTCTCAACCAAGTGTAGTTGAACTTTTGGTTCTGTATGGGTGGGGGGGAGAAGGAGGAGAAAAAAACACAGCAAGCTCACTTTTGATTTTGGATTACTACTGCTAATTTCCTCTCTCCTCACCCCATGAGTGTTCAACTCCATGGTTAAATAACAGCATCATGCTAGAGAAAAGTATTTAGAAATAACTGCAATTGAATTGCAGGAATAAACCTAAGTGCACTTTTAGTGTCATAGGCAAACAATGTGTTAATTGGGAACGATTACTTAGCCATAAGCCCTGCAAAGCTGGGTTCTAGAACAGAACTTAGATGCAATGAGTTATATGTAATAGTTTCCAGCAACTAGTTACATTTTTGTTAACAAAAGAAAAATGAAATTACATTTCAAAAGTAATTTTCTGTGCTCTCCTCTGGAGTAGTTTCGGCAGTGCTTTGTAAATTTAGTGAGTTCTACTTATTTGCATCAATCCTAAAACTATCCCTAATGTCACATTTCCTTCTATCTTCTCCTGTGGTAGCCAGTGGTAATATGTGGCCCCAGTTCCTGGGAGCATGTAAATAACTTGGCCATTCTCACTATAAGCCTTCGAAGCTGATATTTTAAAACAGGCTTTTAGAGCATCCCAATTTGGCATCTAATATGAGGAATACAAAATCAATCCAGCTAATGGTCTTACCTTGTTCTTAGTATCACACAGTTCAAAGGCTAGACTAGACTGATTCACAGTGATACATTTACCCAAAGCTATATTCATGACCTAAAAGAAACAAAGAATTTAAGGAAAAGTTCAACAGAAAAACCAAAAGTGGCAGCACATGACACTGACAATTTTGAAATAATTCAGTTTTATAGTTAATGGTTCGTATCAGCTTTCTACTTGTCTTCCAGACATAAGAGATAACCATGGGACTATTAGATCAAAGTCTGCCAAGTAAAATTAAATATGTCTGATAGCAGCAGGTGTTTTGTGACCTTCTGGATGTTGGACTCCCATTATCCCACAATGGCTATGTGGCATGAACGTATGGGAGATGCAGCCCAACTATCCTGTGGGTGGCTCCAGGTTGCTCACCCTGCTCTAAAGGAAGCCGCACTTGTCTGTGAGCCTCTCTTGGCCTTCACCGCCCTAATCCCAGGATCTACTTTCAATTCAATTTCAATTTATTGTCATTGTACATATATACATAGTATACATATCCAATGAAATTTGCAAAAACACCCAGAGACCAGACCAAAAACACATTCTTATAGCAATCTTTAAAATACACCCACCCACCAAAATGCCCTCCCAAGACACATAGACATCCACACACAGACCAAGTAATACAGTTCAACAACTCACTACTAATGGTTCTTGAGTTCATTATAAGTGCTATTATGACTCTGGTATATAAAAGCTGTTCAAAAAGTGTGTGGTCCAAGTTTTAGTTACTCTATATCTTCCGCCAGAAGGAAACAGTTTGAAGAAATTATAAACAGGGTGGGAAGGGTCTCTGAGAATATTACGTGACTTCCTCAGACAACAAGATGCAAAGAAATCATCTAGGGTTGGTAGCTGAAGCCTAATGATATTTTGGCCAATTTTAATAATTCTGTGCAGGACTTTTTTATCCGCTTCAGAGCTGCACCCATCCCATGCAAGGATGCCATATGTTAGGACACTCTCTACAGTACTGTGATAGTAAGACAGGAGTAAATGCTGTGATAGGTTATCTTTCTGAGCATTCTCAGGAAGTACTGCCTCTTCTGTGCCTTCTTCATGAGCATGTTGGCATTTATAGACCATGAGATGTCCTCTGAAATATGAATGCCCAGAAATTTAAAACTACCAAGCCTCTCTACTTTCTCTCTGTTTAGGTACAATGGTAAGTGTACATCACTCTTCCTCCTAAAGTCAATTATGAGTTCTTTAGTTTTTTAATGTTATGTATAACATTATTTTCTTTATACCACAGTGTTAGCCATTATACTTCCTTTCTATAAGCAGACTCATTATTCCCATTTATAAGCCCCACCACTGTTGTATCATCCGCAAATTTAATAATTGTGTTGGTGTTGTACAATGGGGTGCTATCATGAGTGTACGAGGAATTAAGGAGCAGGTTTAACACACAACCCTGGGGGGCTCCTGTACTTAAAAACAGAGTAGAAGAATGGTGAGATCCTATTTTTACTGACTGTGGTCTATCTGTCAGAATGTCCTTTACCCACAAACAAATCTTTGGATGTATACCTACCTAAGTTTAACATCTTGGAAAACAGCCTGTTTGGTAGACTGGTAAAGGCAGAACTATAATCCACAAATAACAACCTTGTGTATTTTCCCCTTTGATTCAAATGACTCAATACAGTATGAACAACAATGGACATAGCAGGTCTCCTTGGTCCCAACCTGATCTGATGTCTAAAGTAGATGGAAGACTAGTCCTAATATAATTTAATACTACGCTTTGAATCCCACATGCCTAGAGATGTAAAATTTCTGGATATTTTGAAGCTTGAGAAAAAAAATGGAAAAATTAAAAAATTCCTACATTTGCATCCCCCCACCCCCTTTTACCGCTTGAAAGTAATTCTGTTACTTTAGGGATATGACAATGGACAATTTGACTTGGCATAAAATTATCACAACTAGCATATTAAAATCTATTGTATCCAAACAATTATTACAAACAGAATTTATTTTAAAATAATATTTATTTGTAATTGTAAGTAACAAATGCAGTAACAATCTCCTGAACTATTTACTAGTTTATGTGGGACAAAAAAACTCTTGAAAAAATTGAAAAATAAAAATGGTTATGGAATGTTTTATTTTAACATGATGAATAAAATATTTAAAGACAGGATGTTCTAATATTTTCAAATAATTTCTAAAAAATATACATAGTATCAGATTATTCTAATTTCTGTGCCCTGTCCTAGGTTACAAACTGAACTCTCCAATGCAAAAACAAGATGCATTTCTTCCTTTAGGAGGTGTTGCTACTGTCACAAGAAAAAGAAAACAGTTTCACTTTGGTTTTTGCATGTGGGTGGGTATGTTTTGTTATGTTTATTTATTTATTTATTTATTTATTTATCTATTTATTTATTAAGCTTATATACCGCCCGTCTTCCTGAGAGGAACTCCGGGCGGTTTACAACAAGGGGACAACAAAACAACAGATTAAAATAACAGCAAATTAACTGACTAGCTAAATAATAAAACAATAAAACAATATAAGACAAAACAAAACAGAACAGTAAGGACCAAAACAAAAAAAACAATAGTAAGGCCCCACCTGGAGTATTGTGTACAATTCTGGTCACCGCATCTCAAGAAAGACATAGTGGAACTGGAAAAGGTGCAGAAGAGAGCGACTAAAATGATTACTGGCCTGGGGCACCTCCCTTATGAAGAAAGGCTAAAACATTTGGGCCTCTTTAGTCTGGAAAAAAGGCGCTTGAGGGGGGATATGATTGAGACATACAAAATAATGCAGGGTATGAGTAAAGTGGATAGAGGGAAGCTCTTCTCTCTCTCCCAAAATGCCAGAACTAGGGGACATACACTCAAATTGAGGGCTGGGAGAGTAAGAACTGACAAAAGAAAATATTTTTTCACCCAGCGCGTTGTAAGTCTATGGAACTCCCTGCCACAGGATGTGGTGATGGCATCTGGCCTGGATGCCTTCAAAAGGGGATTGGACAGATTCCTGGAGGAAAAGTCCATCACAGGTTACAAACCATGATGGAGATGTGTAATCTCCAGGCTTTAAACCAGGGTACTTCAAGGGCCAGATGCAGGGGAGTGGTATCAGGAGACAGATATCTAGTCTCATGCGCTCCCAAACGCATCTGGTGGAGCCGCTGTGAGATACAGGAAGCTGGACTAGATGGGCCTTTGGCCTGATCCAGCATGGCTCTTCTTATGTTCTTATGTTCTTATGATGCAGATGGCGGCGTGGGGGGGGGGAAGAATTTGTTGGAGTCACCCAAACGCCTCCCAGAAGAGGAGAGTTTTCAGTGCCTTCCGGAAGGCAGGCAGGGACTCTGCTAGGCGCACTTCTGCTGGGAGATGATTCCACAGGGTCGGGCCAGCCACAGAGAAGGCTCGGGTACGGGTGGAAGTTCTCCGACCCTCCCTGGGCGTGGCCACACGCAGCATGAGTGCCCGCGACAACTTAGTCGGACGGGCCGAAGTTGACCGCTGGTCGATCCGCTCTGTCAGGTAGTCAGGTCCTAGGCCATGGAGGGTTTTTTAAATCAAAACCAGGACCTTGAATCTGATTCGGGCTGCAACAGGCAACCAATGCAAGCGAGCCAGAACCGGGGTGATGTGCTCGAATTGACGCACACCCGCCACCAGTCTGGCCACTGCATTTTGGACCCGCTGCAGTCACAGAATGAGAGTCAAGGACAACCCCATGTAGAGCGCGTTACAATAGTACAGTCTCGAGATCACCAGTGCTTGCACCACAGTTCTGAGGGAATCCCCATCCAGATACAGACGAATCTGGGCAATTCGGCGAAGGTGGAAAAAGGCAGCCTTGGACACGGCGGACACCTGGGCCTCCATGGTGAGCGCCGGGTCCCGGACTACGCCCAGATTCCGGACAGAGTCCGATGGCCTGAGGGAAACACCCTCTAAGGTGGGAAACGGGCCACCGTAGCTGGATGGGGAAGCCCCAAAGAACATAACCTTGGTCTTATCGGGGTTAAGTTTGAGCCTTTTGGCCCTGGTCCATTCCATGACCACGCCCAGGCACTGATCGAGGGTCCAGACAGCCTCATCTGCAGCGGTAGAAAAGGAGACATAGAGCTGCATGTCATCAGCGTACTGGTGACAGCAGACTCCATGTCTCCTAATGACCTCAGCCAGCGGCCTAATGTAGATGTTGAACAGCATGGGAGAGAGAGACGACCCCTGTGGAACCCCACAAGGAAGTATCCAAGGGGCCGACAACTCACCCCCATGCTGAACCTGCTGGGGACGGCCTCCGAGGAAGGACCGGAACCAACTGTGAACAGTGCCCCCGATCCCAACCTCAGAGAGTCGATCCAGCAGGATACGGTGGTCGACGGTATCAAAGGCCGCTGACAGATCCAGGAGGACCAACAGGGAGGAGCACATGTTCTGTCCTCTTCACTAGGTCTCAAAGCACTGGAAGAAAATACAGAGCAACAAAAATGATTCTGATTAGGTAAATTTCATGCCCACTCATTGAAACTTGGAGGTCTATCTCACATCTTCTAAAAGCGGATTTTTTCAGCAATCAAAGGCACCTCTTTTAAATGTGCCCTCACGGGCAGCCGTCTTTTCTGAAAAAAAGCTTCGGCCACATCCTCTGAAGCGCAGTTCCCTAGAACCAGCTCTGGGGCTTCTCTTTCTTGCAATGGTTAGGAAGGCACTTTTTTAAATGAAGCAGGGAAGGTGGGAACTTGGAAAGCCGCTTTTTATCTATGAATGGAGTCAGGGCGATAATAAATGGTCAAACAAGAGGGAGAGAGAGGAGAGAGAGGAGAGGAGAGAGAGAGAGAGCAAATGAGGGGGAGAGAGAAGGAGGGCGGGTAGAGTGTGATGTGTGTGTGAGAGAGAGACAGAGAGAGAGCATGAGTATCTGTGTGTGTGACAGAGAGAGTGGGGAACAGGTGAGAAAGCAATCGAGAGGGACAGAGGAACTGAGGAAGCAAGGGGGTGGGGGGGGAAAGGGAAAGGAAAATGTTTTTCTCAGAGCTTGCCTCCTGTCCCAAACTTTCCTTCCCTCTTGCTGCCAGGGGACATGAGAACTTCGGTCACGTGATTGCGTGAGGGAGAAAGGCGCTTTAGTTTAAGTACTGCATCTTTTTGGCTCATGAGATAAGGCTGTTAGTCCCACTTTCTTCTATACATTCCCCCCCTTCAATTCTTTTAATAAGAATGAGGTTTTAATTTTATTTTTATTTCTAATTGTTAATTCTAGATTTTTAAACATTGGCCACCATCGGTGCTTGATTCTGGAGAGAAAAAAAGTTTTACAAACCAGCCACTTCTCCCTCTAAGCACTCGATGGGGGGAGGGAGGAGCGGTGGGTTTTTTTTTAAAAAAAATGGTCTCCCAAAGCAAGCAGCAATGGTGGACATCAGCACTTAATTTGGGAGAGAAAAAAGTTTTAAAAACCCACCACTTCTCCCCACCCCCATCAGAAGAAGAAGAGGAGGAGGAGGAGGAGGAGGAGGAAGGTAAGGGGAACCACTGTGGCAGCAGCAACAGCCAACGCCAGCACTGGCTTGGGGAACACAGTGGAGGGAAATATTGACTCAGGTTATCCTCGAGTCAATCAATTTTCCCACTTTTTAAAGGCAAAATTAGGGGGCTCAACTTATACGTGGGTCAACTTATACTTGAGTATATACGGTATCTCTCCCCCCCCCCCCCCCCCCCCCCCCCCCGTTATCAGTCCCCTGGCTATTTCTATTTTCATTTTAGCTTTTTTGTTGTTGATTTATGTATATTTTGTTTTTATTATGTTGTTTTGTGTTCTAGTGTTTTTAATATAGTCCTTTGTAATCTTGTCATGTTATCCTATGTTGTAAATCACCCAGGGCATGATGAGCGGTATAAAAGTCAAACAAACAAACAAACAAACAGACAAACTGCAGAGCTAGAAGGGATGGATCACGGAGTCCAGCCCCTGACAATGAGGCAAAGAGGGGAATCACACTCCCAAACTCCGGCTCCACAGCCGGTTGCTTAAACCACTGAGCTATACAGCAGCACAACATTATTTTTAAAATAACCTGCAGAAAAAGAGTGGCATGATCTGCTTCTGGGGGGGAAATAACAGATTTGGTCCCAGGTGGTCCTCTGTCTAAGGATTATGAATTTATATCACCTTGTTTGAATTTATGTGGCAGTTAACGAAAATTAACAACATTTATTTTTGTGTAAAACGACATTTTTTTTAAAAAAAAAAATCTTAATTGAGTCAGGAAGTCATCAGTCACACTAAATGCTTCCTGGTTTACAGGCCAGCAATTCAGCCAGAAGGAAGCCAGGAAATATTCTGTGAAACTGAAGACCTCCCCAAACAATTATTTTAAGACCAAAACACTATTACAACTTGACATAAAATAAATGCTGTAGAGACGATACTTACTGACAAAATAAGTTTAAATAAGGTGGAATAGGTTGAATCATTTCAGATAAGATGGGAAACATGCTGGAAGCGGCACTGATGGGTTTTTGGGGCAGTAATGGGGCAGCTTTTCAGAATCATATATCTCCCCCCCCCCCTAGATTTATTTTCTTATGGGAAAACCCACACTTCTCTGGGCTGTCTGTCAAACTCAATTTGGGCCCTCAAAGCTGGACTGTCCATCCCTGATTAATATACTGTACTTAGGTCTGTCAACAGCCCTAAAAGCAACCCTTGTTAGTACTTTCCTTTTGCTTCTTCAAACGTGAATTACTTTTGTGTGGGGTGGTGGTAGCAGGGAAGTTGTCATTCTTTCTGCTCTACCACATCAACAGCTTAAGCAGGGAACACGCAAGGTTACAATTCTCCACAGCTGACCTTATGCAGTCAATTTGGTTGCCCAGCTTATCATGACAGCAATCTTCCCGCTTAAAATGAACTTGCCTAACCAAGACTAATTCAGAGTTTTTAACAAACTCTTCTGGCTTAATGATGTGAGCTGTAATTTACCAATGCAAAGGTCAAATAAATAAATAAAAATAAACAGCTAAGACCTCCTGCTGTCATCACATCTCAGCCTGTTAATGGACTGAATCACTGGTTGTACATTGCATTTTTCCAGTCATGTGCTAAATGAATTATCGAGTATCTTTTATTCCTTCCTTCTCACAACACCCTTCTCCAGTCCTCTGCCTTCTGTGGGGAGGCAGCAGCCCATTCTCTGTCCCTAAGGTGACGAGATACAAGAGGGAACAGGGTTCTGGAATGGTTAAATAGCTGTTCAGGAGAAGGAATTTCAGCTGGTGTGGCTTATTATGTGACACCTGTTAAAGTTTCTACAAAATCAGAAAAGGTATAGAAGCTTGGTCCTTTCTTTCTTTCTTTCTTTCTGTCTTTCTTTCTTTCTTTATCACCTTCGATTATATAGTAAGCCTTATTCTTCATGAAAACAGCTTGCTGTTTATGTGACTGACTGAGGAACTGTAACTTTTTTCACACGTCACATTCTCCTTGTGTCTGCTGTTGTGAAATGCATGCAAAAACTAACCTCATCATGGGAGCAGACCTCTAAGGGGATGTGGAAAGGGACAATGTATAATAATTATACTATGTACAGAGTGAATAGTGATAATACCTTTTATCTGTTAGATTTTCTTGTTGGAAAGGTAGCATCTTAAAAACAAAAGAATAATAGAATCATTTTTAAAGTGCAGTGCCCAGAAATGGACCTGGTACTCAAGGTAAAGCCTAACCAGTGCTGAATAGAGTAAAACTAGTACTTCATGGGGTATGAGGATTATACTGTACATCTGTTAATGCAGGCTAAAATAGCATTTGTCTTTTTTTGCAGCCACATCACACTGTCGGATCAAATTCCACAATATTTGTGATCCACAACTCCAAGATCTTTCTTGCTCATAGTATTACTGAGCCAAGTATTTCCCATCCTGTAACTGTACATTTGTCCCCCCCCCCTTTTTTTTTTAGGTACAGAACTCAGTGATTAAACCTATTGTTTTCATTTTGTTGTTTGCAACCCAGTACTTGAGCCCATCAAGATCTTGTTGAATTTTGTTTTTGTCTTCCAGGGTATTAGCTATTCCATCCATTTCTCTGGACTGTGGCACTGAAAGAGGAGTCCAAGATGGATGGGAATTCCTCAAATGTCAGATATTAAAAGCACAATTTAAAACGGTTCCAACAAGAAGAAAAAATGGGAGATGTCTAAGGAAACCACAATGGTTGACTAAAACCAAAGTGTTCTGCTTATATACTGCCCCATACCACTTCAAGTAGTCTCTGGGTGATTTATAGTTTAATTACAGTATGCAATCTACACATTGCCCCCCCCAAGCAAGCTCATTTTACCAACCATGGAAGGATGGAAGGCTGAGTCACCATGAGCCTGCGACTTGGGATTGAACCCCAGGTTGTGAACACAGTTTTACCTGCAGTACAGGCATTTAACCACTGCAATACTTTCAAGTCAGCTAAATATACAGTATATATAAAATGAACATGTACAGGAAATTGAAAAATGGGGAATATACAAAAGAGGAATACTGTATAAGCAAATAGCCAATATATACAGGGTGGTGGTAAGAAAAGCTAAAGCACAGAACAAACTTAGATTTGCCCAGAGTGGCCTTTGCTGTCAGTTGGTGTGGTATATAAATCTAATAAATAAATAAATAAATAAATAAATAAATAAAAATAAATAAATAAATAAATAAAAAGGGTTTTTAAAGTTATGTCCGCAGCAAAAGGAAAAATAAAGAAATGATAGGTTCTTTGTGTGGTGAAGATAGTTATGTCCGCAGCAAAAGGAAAAAAAGAGTTCAGTCACGTCGAAGAGTAAATGTGGTAGCGTAGAAATTGCAGCATATAATAGATAGGAAGGTAGTACAGGAATACCTGGAAGCCCTAAATGATAGGTTCTTTGTGTGGTGAAGATAGCCAGTTACTAACAGGAGATGGGGAAAAGGCAGAACTACTCAACAACTTCTTTGCCTCTGTTTTCTCCAGAAAGGAAAAAAGAGTTCAGTCAGGTCGAAGAGTAAATGTGGTAGCGTAGAAATTGCAGCATATAATAGATAGGAAGGTAGTACAGGAATACCTGGAAGCCCTAAATGACTTCAAATCTCCGGTGCCAGATGAATTACCCCCAAGGATATTAAAAGAACTGGCAGAAGTAATTTCAAAACCATTGGCAATAATGTTTGAGAATTCCTGGAGAACAGGGGAAATCCTCATAGACTGGAGGGCAAACGTTGTCCCCATCTTCAAAAAGGATACCTGCACGTAAACACGATGACAGGATTTCAACAGGGATTTGGTGTATGAGGCAGTTCATTCATCATCAGAAAAAGAGGACTCAAATAATTACCACCCAGTCAGCTTGACAGCTATTCCTGAAAAGATTCTAGAACAGATTATTAAGCAGACAGCCTGTAATTATTTAACATGCAATGCAGCCTTTACTAGAAGTCAACAAGGATTTCTCAAAAACAAATGATGCCAATCTAATTTGATCTCTTTCTTTACTAGAGTTACAGGACTGGTGGATGAGGGGAATGCTGCGGATGTTCTTTATCTAGATTTCAGAAAGGCCTTTGATAAGGTTTCCCATGACATACTTGCAAAGACATTAGCAGAATGTGGATGTCAAGCCCCGCACACAGAACCACACAGCAAGCCAAGTTCAGTTCTTTGCCAGGAACTTTAGTTGTAATCCGGATAAAGTACAAAGTACAGTCCGAGTCAATCCAGAATAATTTACAGAGCCAAATGCCAAGTTCAAGGGAAACAGAGAATCGTCGTAGTCAGGAAGCCGGTCCAAAGTCAGGAAACAGAGAACGCCGTAGTCAGAAAGCCGGTCCAAGGTCAGGAAACAAAGTCAGGATAACACACAGGAACGTGGTGGCAAGGTAAGTGACGTGTTGCTCCCACAGAGGGTTCAGGGTAAACTTGCTAGCTTTATCCTAAAAGAGGGAGCACACCCATATCTCTGGCAAGGCTCCTGCTAGAACTCAGGGCTTTCAGATCTAATTCTATGCCTATCATTAAAGATCCTTTCCCTAGCTCTCCTGTTAGTTCTCCTTTGCAGGATCCTGCTCCTAGCCCTTATAGGAGGAGGAGATGTGCCCTCAGCTGCGTCCTCAGACTCAGCTGCCTGCTGAGTTGAACTACAAGGCTCCTCCTGCTGCTCTCCAGCATTTAACCCTTCACATTTGGGTTCCATGACAGGCAGGGTCCTGGCACTATCCCCCTCCCCATGGTCCCCCTCTTCCGATGGGCCAGGTTTATCTGGATAATTATCATGAAATTGCTGAATCAACTCCGGTGCATGTAAGTTAGACACCGGTTCCCAAGATCGATCTTCTGGTCCATACCCTTCCCAATCCACTAAGTATTGCAACCCCCCCCCCGATGTATCCGGGAATCCAAAATTTGGCGGACCTCATACTCCTCTTCTCCTTCTACTAAGATCGGTGGAGGAGGTTCAGGATTTGGTGGTCGGTTGGGGTCAGGATCTTTGGCTGGGACCAAGAGGGAACGATGGAACACGGGATGAATATGGAGGGATGCAGGTAATTGTAGACGGAACGCCACTGGGTTGATTTCTAGGATGGGGTAAGGGCCGATGAATCGAGGATCTAGTTTCCGGGATCGCCCAGGATGTCTCAAATATCGGGTAGAGAGCCAAACTTTCATGCCTGGATTCAACTGTGGACCTTCTTGTCTTTTCTGATCCACTGCTTTTTTATATGCTTCCTTGGCATGATTGAGTTGTTCTTTCAATAATTCTTGAATACCATGAAGTTCTTGGATATAAGCATCGGTAGCTGGCACAGAGGTGGAAGGAAGGGTGGTTGGAAAGTACCGAGGATGATACCCATAGTTGGCCATGAATGGGGTTTGACGAGTGGATGAATGTACAGCATTGTTGTATGCAAACTCAGCTAAAGGCAACAAATCCGCCCAATTGTCCTGTTGATAACGTATAACAACGTAAATATTGTTCTAAAGTGGCATTGGTGCGCTCAGTCTGACCATCTGACTGTGGGTGATAAGCGGATGACAAGTGAACTTGGGTTCCTAGTGCCTTGTGCATTGCTTGCCAGAAACGAGAGGTGAATTGGGGTCCACGATCCGAAATAAGGTGTTCAGGTAAACCATGAAGCCTGAAGAGGTGTTGTAAATAATGATGAGCTGTTTCTGCTGCGGTAGGAGATTTAGGACAAGGAACGAAGTGGGCCATTTTGGTGAATAAATCTACAAAGACCAGGATGCAGGTAAACCCTTTTGAGCGGGGAAGATCCGTGATAAAATCTAGGGAGACAGCATTCCAGGGACCAGAGGGTGTTGGCAAAGGATGCAACAGACCTGAGGGTTTAGCCACCACATCCTTTGCTCGCCGACAAACTTTACAGGAACCCGCATATCGGGCAACATCAGCACGGACCTGTGGCCACCAGAACTCTCTTGTGAGCAGATGCAGGGTTTTGTAAAGTCCAAAGTGTCCAGCAGATAAAGAATCATGAGATAGATGCAATACCTGGTTACGAAGGGGACCAGCAGGAACATATAACCTCCCTTGATGTAGTAATAACCCTTCTTGTGCAGAAAACTCTCCATGTTCCCCATTCCGAAGTTCTTGAAGATGTTGCTGAGTCCATGGATCTCGAGCTTGAGATTCCCGGATTTCTTCTGCCAAGCTGGGACACGGATTCGTGGCTGCGAAAACAGAAGGAGGCAAGATGGGTGCCACTAAGGTATCTTTCACTGGTGCCGCATATTCAGGTTTTCTAGATAATGCATCAGCTTCCTTATTCTGAGCCTCAGGAATATACTTGATACGAAAATCGAACTGGGAAAAGAATAAAGACCACCGGATTTGTCGCTGAGACAATCGCCGAGCTGTTTGTAAATGTTCCAGGTTTCTGTGATCAGTTAACACTTGCACAGGGTGTCGAGCTCCCTCAAGGTAATGCCTCCATACATCAAAAGCTGTTTTGATGGCCAACAGTTCACGCTCCCAGATTCTTCTCTGCGGGTTTTAATTGCAGAGAATAGTAGGCACAGGGACGCGGGGTTTGGGAGGGATCCTCTTGTTGAGATAATACTGCTCCCAGGGCAACACTAGATGTGTCAGCCTCCACTATGAATGGCAGTTGTGGATCAGGGTAGCGAAGTAAAGGCTCCGAGGTAAAGCAGGTTTTCAAGGTAGAGAAAGCCTTCTCTGCTTCTGGAGTCCACCGGAAAGGCTCTTTGGGATGAAGGAGATGGTTTAAAGGTGCAGCAATATCGGCGTAAGCAGGAATAAACTGACAGTAGTAGTTAGCGAAGCCAAGGAACCGTTGCAAGTCCTTACGATTTTGTGGTTGCTGCCATGACAACACAGCCTCTACTTTCTTGGGGTCCATGCGGATTCCCTGGGGAGAAATGATATGCCCCAGGAATTCACCTTCTTCAATGTTAAACTCACATTTTTCCAGCTTAGCATAGAGTCCGTTCTCCCGAAGACGCTGTAAGACCTGACGAACATCTTGAACATGTTGAGCTGGATCAGCGGAGTAAATCAGAATGTCATCTAAATACACAATCACACAACGATCTAGGAGATCCTGGAAAATGTCATTCATCATCCTCTGAAACACACTGGGTGCATTGGTCAGACCAAAAGGCATTACTAAATGTTCATATTGACCGTACCGGGTCCGGAATGCAGTTTTCCACTCGTCTCCCTTACGGATACGTACCAAATTATATGCCCCCCGAAGGACCAGCTTAGTATAACACTTAGCCCCTTTCAACCGGTCCAAAAGTTCAGAGATTAAGGGTAAAGGGTACCGGTCCCTAATAGTGATCTTGTTTAGTGCTCTATAATCATTACAAGGACGAAGCTCCCCTCCCTTCTTCTTGACAAATATCACTGGTGCAGACAATGGTGATTTGGAAGGCCGTATGAACCCACGTTGAAGATTTTTATCTAAAAAAGCCCTCAACGCTTCTAATTCTGGTTCGGACATGGGATAAACTCGCGCCACAGGAAGAGGTGCCCCAGGAATCAAATCAATGGCACAGTCATAGGGTAGATGTGGAGGTAGCTTGTCAGCCCCCTTTTCCTCAAATACATCTGCAAAGTCTTGGTATGCCTGAGGCAAGACAGGGTCAGATGTATCATGGGCAGATGCCAGTACAGTAGAGGAATGTTGCTTTGAACAAGGAACCTTGAAATATAATTCCCCTTGCACCCAATCCACCAGTGGATTATGAGCTCGCAACCAGGAAAGTCCCAAAACAAGAGGAAACCGGGGCATTCGGGTTACATTAAAGCTAATCTGCTCATTATGATCCATTACCTGAAGAGTAAGGGGACAGGTTTCCTGAGCTACCGGCCCAGAACGAAGTAACTGACCCTCAATGGATTCTACTAACAAAGGAGTGTCCTTATTTTGTACTGGAATCCGATGGTACCACACAAACCCAGCATCCACAAAACAGTGAGCCGCCCCAGAGTCTACCATAGCATACACCGGAATCTCCCGACCATCAGGGAGCCCTAGAGTCACAGGTATCAGAAAAGGTCCTTGAGGTGTGACAGTATTGCCTGGGAACCCTTCAGTATGCTCCATTCCTCGGGTTTCCTTCAAGGATGGAGCTGCCCTTCTACTGCTGGAGAGATAGCAGCACTTATTGAGGAACGCTTCAAAGGGCAATTAGAAGCGAAATGTCCTCCTCCCCCACAGTACAGGCAGAGATGATGAAAGCGTCATCTTGCCTTTTCCTCTGGGGTGAGGCGTGGTCGAGCAGCTCCCAGTTGCATAGGCTCTGGATCCACTTCACGGGCCTCCCGGGATTGCAGATGAGACACAGCTGGCAGAGGTTGCTGTTTGCAGTTCTGGCCTCGAGAGAGACGACGGCTTTCCAGGCATCCATCTATTCTCAGACACAGGGTAATGAGTTCCTGCAATGTGTTTGGTTGTTCTACCCTGCAGAGTTCATCCAGCACTTCATCTGCCAAACCTTCCATATACTGAGAAATCAGTGCCGGGTCGTTCCACTGCAAATCCTGAGCTATCAAACGAAATGCAGTGGTATAATCAAACACTGAGTCTTTGCCCTGTTTCAAAGCTTTGAGTCTCCTGTTGGCGGTAGCAGCCTGCACGGGATTCTGAAAGGCTGAAGAAATATGGTTCAGGAAAGCCTGATAATTATCCAGCAAAGGTGAAGCACTGAGGAGTAAAGGAGTCGCCCATTTACCTGCCTGTCCCTTCAATAAACTGATGATAAAACAGACCTTAGACCTCTCAGTAGGAAATTCTTGAGCCCGTACCTCAATGAACAGCTTGCATTGAGCCAAGAATGCAGGGAATTCCTCTAATTTACCTTCAAACCGGTCAGGAGGCAGCAAAGGGCAACGAGGCTGTAATGATGCTGGAGCTTGCTGCAATTGAACAATTGCCTGTGACAAAAACAGTACTTGGTTTTGCAAAGCTTCCAGTGGAGTCATTCCAACAGCCCCCTCCTTCTCCATTCTGCTTGAATAAGTTTGGTGGGTGGGAGCAAACTGTCAAGCCCCGCACACAGAACACACAGCAAGCCAAGTTCAGTTCTTTGCCAGGAACTTTAGTTGTAATCCAGATAAAGTACAAAGTACAGTCCGAGTCAATCCAGAATAATTTACAGAGCCAAATGCCAAGTTCAAGGAAAACAGAGAATCATTGTAGTCAGGAAGCCGGTCCAAGGTCAGGAAACAGAGAACGCCGTAGTCAGAAAGCCGGTCCAAGGTCAGGAAACAAAGTCAGGATAACACACAGGAACATGGTGGCAAGGTAAGTGACGTGTTGCTCCCACAGAGGGTTCAGGGTAAACTTGCTAGCTTTATCCTAAAACAGGGAGCACACCCATATCTCTGGCAAGGCTCCTGCTAGAACTCAGGGCTTTCAGATCTAATTCTATGCCTATCATTAAAGATCCTTTCCCTAGCTCTCCTGTTAGTTCTCCTTTGCAGGATCCTGCTCCTAGCCCTTATAGGAGGAGGAGATGTGCCCTCAGTTGCGTCCTCAGACTCAGCTGCCTGCTGAGTTGAACTACAAGGCTCCTCCTGCTGCTCTCCAGCATTTAAACCTTCACATTCGGGTTCCATGACAGGCAGGGCCCTGGCAGTGGAATAGACAATGCTACTGTTAGTGGGATATGTAATTGGTTGACTGATTGTACACAAAGGGTGATCATAAATGTCTTTTCCTTCAGCATGGAGAGGGGTGACCAATGGGGTGCCCCAGGGTTCTGTTCTAGGTCTGGTGCTATTCAACATATTTATTAATGATTTGGGTGAAGGAATAGAGAGAAAGATTTATTAAATTTGCAGATTATACCAAATTGGGAGGGGTAGCTAATTTCCTAGAAGATAGGATAAAAATCCACAATAACCCCGACAGATTAGAGCACTAGGCCAAATCAAATAGAATGAGGTTCAACACAGAGAAATGTAGGATCCTACATCTAGGCAGAAAAAAATGAATTGCATAGATATAGGATTTGAGACACCTGGTTGGAGAATAGTGCCTGTGGAAAGGATTTGGGAGTCTGGGTGGACCACCAATCAGCAGTGTGACGTGGTGGCCAAGAAAGCCAATGCGATTCTTGGTTGCATCAACAAAAGCATAGTTTCAAGAGCAAGGGAGGTGATAGTACCACTCTATTCTGCTCTGGTCAGACCCCACCTGGAATACTGTGTACAGTTCTGCATTCCTCAATTTAAAAAGGACACTGACAACCTTGAGCGGGTCCAGAGGAAGGTGACCAGTGTGGTTAAAGGTTTGGAACACTTGTCTTATGAGGAGCGGCTTGGGGATCTGGGAATGTTTAGTCTTACAAAAAGAAAGTTGAGAGGGGATATGATAGCCATGTTTAAATATTTGAAAGGATGTCATATCGAGAAGAGAGGGGCTGGCTTGTTTTCCATGGCTTCAGAGACTAGGACTTGGAGCAATGGTTTCAAACTACAGGAAAAGACCTTGAATTTAAACATTATGAAGAACTTCATGAGTACCCAGCTTGCTGGGGGTGGGGGGCAATGTGTAGCCTGCATACTGTAATTAAACTGTAAACTGCCCAGAGACTACTTGAAGTGGTATGGGGTGGTGTATAAGCAGAACACTTTTAGTTAGAGCTGTTCAGCAGTAGAACATGCCGCCGCCTGTGGTGGACTCTCCTTCTTTGGAGGTTTTTAAGCATAGGCTGGATAGCCATCTGTTGGGGGTACTCTGTTAGGGATTCCTGCATAGCAGAGGGTTGGACTGGATGGCCCTTGGGGTCTCTTCCAACTCTATGATTCTATAATTCTATCGCTTAATGGAAATATGTAACATCTCTTAAAATGGCCACAGTGCTGGAGGACTGGAGGATAGTGGATGTCACACTAATTTTTAAAAAAGGAAGGAGGGGAGACCCGGGAAATTACAGGCTGGATAGCCTTACATCTGTCCCAGGGAAGATGGTAGAAGGCCTCATCCAAGAGAAAATCTTAAAACACATAGAAGAACAAGCCTTGTTGAGGGAAAATTGGCACAGCTTCTGTAAGGGTAAGTCTTGCCTCCCAAACCTTTTAGAATTCTTTTAAAAGATCAACAGGCATGTGGACTTGGACAGCTCAAAGGTGAAGAAGGCCATGAACAGTGAGGCTGCACCTGGAGTATTTCATTGTTCTGGTCACTGCATCTCAAGAAAGACATAGTGGAACTGGAAAAGGTGCAAAAGAGAGTGACAGTGGATATTGTCTATAGATAGATAGATAGATAGATAGATAGATAGATAGATAGATAGATAGATAGATAGATAGAATAGAAACACACACAGTATTTACAACAGATAATTCTTTCCTTGAGCTGATGGTTCAGTACACAGTGTATACTGGAGACCCTAACAAAGCCTTTAAAGAACTATCAGTGGTCAGGCTTGTTTCATATAAAAGCATAATATACAATAGACCTTAAAGGCCCATCTCTTCAGAACCGTGGAAAGCACTGGGCAAAACTCCACACCCAGCCAATATTACATTCAAGCAAACCTATTTAGCATAGGGATGGGCAGTCACTGAGAGTCACAACCATTTTCAAACCAGAAAAAAAAGACAGAAAGTTACCATATTTCTCATTTTTGGAGGGCAGGCCATTTAAGGCCACTTTGAAGTAATTTCTGGGATTGGATCGTCATTAGAGATGGGCACGAATCAGAAAAATGGCATTTCGTTTGTCGTTTGTAGGGTCCGTTTCAGTTTGTTTCTGTTTTTCGTGATTTTTTGCAAAAAATCGTTTTCATTTTCGTTCGTTTCATTACCATTTTGTTACCATTTATTTCAATTTTTTGTGATTTTTTAGGATTTTAAGCAATTCACTCATATTGCAGTAACGGAAACGAAACGCACGACAAAAATTCCGGTGCTTCTGTTCGTTTCGTTTCATTTTAGAGACAAAATTCATTTGTCGTTTTGTTACGTAATGAAACGAAAAAACGAAAATGGAAATGAAAAATTGTTCGTTTCGTGCCCATCTCTAATCGTCATTGTGAAGCATGCTTCTGGATGCACAATCCTCCTCCCTTTTGGGCCAAACTTTTTTAATTTTAGTGATGAGGAGTGGGGAAAAACCCAGGGCACCAGAAAACACACAAAAGACCCTGCTTTGACAGTATCTGAACCATGGACCATACAAACTGCTATTCATAATTACCGTATATGAGTAGGCTCCATAATAATGCAGGAAAGCAAATATGGTTTAGGTAACTGAAGGTGTAATCAGAGAGTGCGAAACACACATGTCTGATTGCATGGGACAGGGTTGTTGTTTTTAGCGAGCAATCGCCCTTAAAGAAACCATTCTGTCTGTCAAGGGAATGCTCCAGCTGCTCCCCTGAAGGTAGAAGCCCTGTAGCTTGACCAAAAAGGTCCAGCTTGTGCATGGACTGGAGTCCAACTGGAAAATAATTCCCCTTAAGTTGTGGGATTCCTAGAAAACCGGTCGCACCAGACCACTCCACAAGTGGTCCAAAATGCACTTTATTTCTCCACGTGATCACATTCTTGCATAAAAACTGTGCACTGAATGTTTCAAATGAACATACCAGCCCACCAGCTTTAACCAGAGGAGCCTCCAGGTCAGGGTAGACATTCTCCAAATACCATTTGAAGCTCTTGCAGTGAAGCTGCTGCCTCAGTTCTTTCTGATGAGTCAAGTTCCCAACATCTAAGTTCTTTTGGATGAGGTGGTAAGCATGCCCATAGAAAAGATCCTTGTATTCATCAAGCCAAACCTCGGCAACCCGGGCCAAGTTCCGTTCCACAGTGGTGAGGCGGTCTTTAGGGAATGAGTAAGGGTTGTCATTTCTAAAAATGTGCCCAACTCTGGAACATGGGATGATTTCAATTTCCCCTCCACACATCCACACCTGGGAAGAACAAGCAGGCAACTATTAGATGTACATATTTCAGTTTTGAGTGCTTCTATGCAGATAGTAGTTTAGCACAATCTGCTATTGATAATTATGTGCCAACAAAATTCATGAAGTATTTCAAATAGGGTTCGATTTGTTTCAGTTTCTTTCAGGCGTGTGGGTGGTTACCTCATTTGGTTTTGGGTCTTTTTGTTTTCCAGTCTTTTCACTTAACACAAAAAGGTAAGTGACGAGTCCTCCCTGAGGACAGTTGTGCAGGCTCTGGTGATCTCAAGGATCGACTATTGCAATGCCCTCTACGTGGGGTTGCCCTTGACCCTGGTCCGGAGGTTACAGCGGGTGCAAAATGCAGCGGCTAGGCTGGTGGTGGGTACTCGTAGATACGAGCACATCACCCCAGTCCTGGCCCGCCTGCATTGGCTCCCTGTTGTCCTCCGGATCAGGTTCAAGGTCCTGGTTTTGATTTTCAAAGCCCTCCACGGCTTGGGACCAGAGTACCTGGCGGAGCGCATCTCCCAAAAGGCATTCAGATCCAGACCCACGAGATCATCTCAGGCGCACTCACTGCGGGTTGCCACACCCAGAGAGGCGCGGAAAACGTGCACGCGAGACCGCGCCTTCTCTGAGGTGGGGCCTTCACTTTGGAACCATCTCCCCAGTGAGCTACGCCTGCTTCCGTCCCTGCCAGCCTTCAAGAAGGCCTTGAAGACCCTCTTTTTTAGAGAGGCCTTCGGCGACTTTGTGAATTAGTTTTTTGGGGGGGGCTCGTCGCCATCTTGTCCTTCGCTGCCTTATTGTTTGTAGTTTTAACTGCTTGTTTTATGTGTTTTTACTGCTGTTAGCCGCCCAGAGTTCCCGCTGGGAAGATGGGCGGGATACAAGGTTATAAATAAATAAATAAATAAATAAATAAATAAATAAAAATAAATAAAGGCCATTCATGGTTCAGATATGATATCACCTACAGTCAGCACAGACCGTGGGCTAGCATCCGTTAGTGTACGTCTACTGATGGATGTGAGTTCAGATGGTGGAGACACTAGGGATGAATATCCTTCTTCTAGAAGGGATGAATATCCTTCTTCCCCACTCTATAAAACTGAATGGAGAACCTTAGAATAGGTTTTCAATTCATAGAGAAGTGTGGTGGGGAGGGACCAGAGACCCCAAGGTTGTCTATTTAGGCCATTATTTGCAAACCCTTTTCACCACACACTTTCTGATTCTATCCACCACATGGTCATTATCTGAACATAATTTAGACACCGCTTCATACCACAGAGAAGGCTTCTTAGCCATGCTGTCATGGGATGCTTTTAACATGAAGCAAGCCACTGTACAATCTGTTCTGGTGCATTACTCCTGGACTGATGGAAGAGTCTAAGGATTATTTTATACCTTACAATTTTCAAGAGGAGTAGCCACCTTAGTCTTTAGTAAAGTATAATGCAATCTACTGAAGCTTATGCTAAAGAAACATTATCAAATTATCACAACATTCTTGTAGTGTATAATAATAAAATCATAATTCTGTATTTTATAAGGCATTTTATAATTAATCAACCAAAAATTGAATGTGTATATAGTATATCAATGATACAATGTGTGCTGTAGCTATCTCTGACTTTTTACTGTATCTCTATCAAAGAGAACTGGAAACTGCTACATAGGCAGGACTCAGTATGAGTTTTATTGGTCCTGGATTATGGTCACTGATAATTATTTAAAAGCAAAACCTTATATAAAAAACATAAAAGTAGTTTTTATAGTAACACAACATACCTTGAATGAAAGTTCCATGTTTTCACCTCCCCAAACATCAAGGCCAGGATCATATGTCCCAAGTTCAAAAAAGTACTTTTTATCAATTGAAAATAAGCCACCTGCCATCACTGGACACCTAGTAATTGAACCAGAAATAAAGTACGCACATTGTACTTTGGGGCTAAATATACATGACTGCTTTTAGAGAAAGTGTAGGGACAAAATGCCATGTTCTGAATCAGTGCTCCTTACAGTGTGGATAGGGAATGAGTGGTTGTCCAGATGTTGTTGACCTGCATCTGCCACTAGGCTTTACCACTGGGTATGCTAGTTTGTGATAGGAACTGCAATCCAACAACATCTGGAGGGCCACATGTTTCCAACTCCTAGTTTAATGATAACCAATATGGATCAAGACTTACTACACCCATCTTCAAAGCTTAGCAGGAATCATTACTGATGGTATCAAGTTGTCTTTTTACATGGAGAGTGCCTGGAATATGCTGTGAATGCCAGTTGAAAACTACAGTTTCATTTGGCCAGATAGCTCAGTGGTTTAGGCAGAGCCTGGGAGTTTGATTCCCTATTGCAGTGTTGGTGAACCTATGGCATGGGTGGTACTCAGAGCCCTTTCTGTGGGCACCTAACATCGCCCCTTCACAGCCACCTGTATTCAGGTTAAATTGCTATACTGGCACTTTGCAAATAATTAGTGGGTTCTGAATCGCACTTTGGGCACTCGGTCTCTAAAAGGTTCACCATTACTGCCCTATTGTGCCTCCTTGACATGGGCTGGACTTGATGATCCATAAAGTCCTAGCTCTGCAGTTCAAATATCATCATGGGACAGATTTATTGTGATAATTCTTAAAATCTAATAGCTTGAAGTCTGCTTTTTATTTATGGTATGCATACTTTAAAAGAATGTTTTATCTTAAGTGTGCTTTATAAGATGCTGGTTGTCACCTAAGAAAGAAAAGACAACAACTCTAAATAAATATTAGATGAGATTTGTAACTGATGCCTTTCTCCCATTGTGACGGCTGGATGCAGACGAAACAAATAGTGTCAATGATGGCGTAACTTCATATACTTACTTGATTGTATCCGTTTCCTTAATCTTGTTTTTCTCAATGACATCCGGAGGAATTGGCTTCCATCCAAAATTCATTGGCCATGTAAAAATGCCACGCTGAAAGCTGTCCACGGTCATGTAGCTGAAGGAAAGAGGTCAGAGACCAGGCAATAATTTCAGAGGCCACCTCAGAGAAGAGTTACTATAAACCCAGTGACATACTTCTGAGCTGATGATAAGATAAAGAAGGCAAACTGGTAACATGAAAATACATGCCCTGGGAAATTGTGAAACTACGAATTCTCTAAAATCATAAGATGTCTCACATGCTTGTTTATTTCATATTGTTTTAAAATAAACTGTCACAATGAGAAGAATGTCTGTGAAGCACTTCACACCTCCACCAGCATGGCCATTGCTAATGGCCCATACTTAATGGGTTTTGGTAAAGGTTGTTTAGGTGGAACTTTCAGCACCTTAGGCCATTGTCCACCTAACAAGCCTATTCAGGCCACTGCCCAACTTATGAGCCTATTCAGACCAGGGTGATGTGAAATGAAGGTGAACTATAAAATGGAGGACACCACTAACTTTCCTCAGACTGATGAAGCTGCTTCGATGCGTAGCGAAACGTTTCAGTCTCTCAAGAAAAGAAGTCCAGTTGCCATGACTCCAGATAAACTAGAAAAATCTTAAGAAGGGATAACAGAATAATATTTCTGAGTAGGGTACATTCACATGAATGGTGTGTCTACCACCCTGTCCTCAATACCCTATATCCATTCAGTTTCTGATCTTCCCATGTTGACCAGGAAATACACCAAGTTGTATGTGTGATTGCCTGTACAGTATGTAAAAAAATTCAGTACAATTAAAAAGCTTGTTTTATTACGGATGGCTCATAACTGGCCTGGGGCACCTCCTAAAAGGTTAGTGCTCCTCCTGTCCCTGAGCTATCCCAGCTAGTTCCCAATTGTCCTGAGTTGTTCTACCCAACTTGAAGTTGTTCTACCCAACTTCAGCTAAATGCTCAAAGATGCTTTAGACCTTTCCCTCAACACAGATAAACCGGGGGGGGGGCTGAGTGGCCCTTCTTTCCCCCAATACATTAGGAATGAGGTTAGTGTGTGCAGGGACACAGAGAGGCACAACTAGCACATGCACCCCATGCCTCTTGAGCCTGTGAGAGACAACTCTCTCTCCAGGCACCTTGGATAACCGTAAACAGATAAGAACAAGTGTGGAAGTGACTGGAAGCACCTCATGTCTTTGTCACTGATTACTTCAATCACAGGACAAGGCACTTTCTTTCTGTTTAGATGGATTCTCTCCAGCAGTGGCTCCAGCCATCCAACATTGCATTCCACATGAGAATCAAGGAAAGTCAGGACATCACCTAATGAAGAAAAGAGAAAATGGATTACTTCCATCAGAGGAAGAGAGGCAGAACAAATCTGAGAGAGAGAGAGAGAGAGAGAGAGAGAGAGAGAGAGAGAGAGAGAGAGAGAGAGAGAGAGAGAGAGAGAGAGAGAGAGAGAGAGAGAGAGATCATTAATCCCTGCAAGTTTTTTTCAGCTCCATGGTGAGAAGGAGATGATACTGAAAATCTGTCACTTCTAGTGGAGGTCTCTTGAGAGCCTCTGTCAGCAAAGGGGGAGGGGGAGGGGTGGATACTGCAATGTAACGGGACTGCACTACTTGAGGTGTGATACGGCAGGGGACTACGGTAAGCACTATATATTTCCATTGTTACTGAATCCTAAGGAAATACAAAATCAACAACAGGTGAGTTCCTATGATTACCCTCATGTCTGAAAACACACACAAAGGAGCAGCGGGAATGCTCCCACTAGATTCACCTCATGACAGGCCTAAGGCTTCCCTCCCATGGTTAGGGAAGCTCTACCTGAGTGCCACTAGGTGTACAATGTCACTCTTTCCAGAGTCACTGGAAATTGGGCCCCTGGCCATGGCTGGTGCCCACGGTGGGGATAGTTAATCTGTGCAGCCCCACTGACTTTTCACATGTAATTTTAATGTGTGTATACTGAGGGAAGGCAGTATATAAATCCATCTACCACATGGGACCCAATTCCTTCCTGAATATCGATACATTCTTTTAAAAAAATTGACAATGAGTATTTTATTTTATTTTATTACAAATTCTGTGAGCATTTTTCTTTATTTTCCAACAAGGTGGTTACTTCACATTCGTTTTGTCTCTGTTAGTGTTGCACTTAGGAGTGGTACAAAAAAAGTTACTTCACATCCGTCGCACAACTATTGAAATTTGTCTTGACCATGCCCCCAGAACAGGTGCTAAGCACAACAATACTGTACCTGGTGCTGGGGTAGGGTTTTCCCTTGTCACTCTTTGTTTCCACTTTTTGTTCTGAGACAAGACACCATGTAGTAATGACTGTCACGCAACAAAACATTCGTTTCTCTCAGAAAACTGTCTGGGTTTTTTTTATTTTGACTTTTCAGAAGCAAAATATTGAAAAAGAATTTTAAGCCCCCCCCCAAAGAAAAAAAAATAAAGGAAAAAGGAAGCTAGACAAAATTCAGTGTTTGTCACGGTGCAAGACCGTGAGGTAATATTTGTCATGAGACAAGTTATGACCATGGGAACACTGAAACAGGGACAAAACCACATGATCGCAACCAATGTTGTCACAGTACAAAACTAGTCACGGAACAAAGAAAGATGAGAAGTAATCACCTAAGATACTTGTTCCTTTAAGAATGATTTTGGCAATAGCTAGGAAAGAATTCACCTGCTTATCTATATGATTTAGTTTCTCTCACATGTATTAAATTGGATTGCCTCATTGTAAGGAAATGGCCTTGGACTGTACAACTCTGCTTACCTCTAGCAATTGCTGCTCCAGCCAATCTCGCTCGTATTAAACCATGTCTTTCTTTGAGATGAAGGATACGGACTTTGGGGAACTGTGCCATGTAATTGTCTAATTGATCCTTGAGGTAGGCTAGATCAGAACAAAGAAAAAAGGAATTGAGCAGATCACAGATCGTGTGTGGTCAAAACAAATTACTGAAGGAGCAAGGAAAAGCAACTATCTTCAGCCAAAGCTGTTTGGCTACTGGGATATGTCTGCATGTTGCCTTCTCCTGGTGGCTACCATGGAGCAGACAATATGGATTATTTTCAGCACAACAGAACTACAGCACTGTTCTGTTGTCCTCATTGCAAATGTCTATGTTGTTTGTGAAGATTCTCAGTCATCCAGGTTCGTTTAACTGGGAGTCATGGCTATCCAGCTGTTTGGATGAACAGCGAAACGTTTCTATCTCTCAAAAAAGAAGTCCAGTAGCCATGACTCAACTCCCAGTCTATGTTGTTGGCCAACTATTAGATATTGTGACTTCAATGAAGTGCTAATACTGCTGTCAGCTTGTGACTGGGTGGGTGCAGAGTGCCCAACAGAAATAGTAGGAAGAAGCATATTCCCATTTATATCACAAGCACTTCAAGGTGAAAGAAATTTTAAGACGTACATCTTTGTACTTACAGCAATTGATATGTTTCCTTTCTTTTAATCATTCTTGCTAACTGACTCCCTAGGAAACAATAAATGGGGTGGTTTGTATTTTATTGATTCGAAATCTGCTTTTAGTAATGCTTTTATCTAGAAGTTTTAATATAATATTATTAATAAAGGCAGCATAAAATATTTTAACTAAATAAATACAATGAAATAGCAACTGCTGAAATCTAGAAAATCTCAAATGGCATCTGAGAGGAAAACAGCATCTTTTGTGAAACTGAGCAAAAAATGTTACTGTCTACAGTAAAATTCCACTACCTGTACTTTTTCATCTCTTTAAAGCACGACACAATCAGAAGACCATCTGATGCAACCAGAGCCGAGATGGTATCCATGTATCATTCTGGAGCTAAATGGGGGTGGGGAAAGAGAGATTAATGTCTGCTAATTTGCAACAAAGGAAGAACTTAAATATGAGTGGGGAGTGTATTTATAGTCTTCAGAGGGTTTCTGTAAGTATTTTTCTTTGAATGAAGAAAAAAGTATCTATTCACTAACCACCTCCCTTTAAGAGAGTTCTGACTTAAAAATGGGCTGTTGGTCAAAATAAAAAAGAGGTTGCAATGTCAATCTACATTGACCAGAATTTAAAGGCTCAAACATGCAGGTGAGTCTTTTGTACATGAATAAGTCTAATGATTTTATCTGTGTACTTTAAGCAACTATCCATTTAGCACTAAAATATGGAGAGTCAATGAAATAAAAATAATCTGAGATACTAAGTCAAATGGAGGCAATGTCAACTGACCAGAATAATCAGAATGCAGTATTTTTCCATGAATAAGTCTATATTTTTGACTGCAACCTTTAGACTAAAATTGGTCATCTTATATATGGACGTAAGATGAGGAGAGAACCGTGCAGTTGAAAAACTGCCCGTACCTTGTCTCTGCAAGCAGTTGTTTTATACATGGGGCGTCTTATACATGGAAAAATACAGTACTAGCAACTCTTGTTGCCTGAAGAACAGAATATATCTTAATTGCAATGCCGATCCTAAGGAGAAAATATTGACCTACCTTTTGTGCTGAAGTCATCCACCAAAATGATTTCTTTAATAAACTGAGGAGGAGAACGGTTGAGGACACTATGGACAGAGCGCAGGAGGGTGGACCACACTTCATCAACAAAACACATAATAACACTGGTAGTGGGAAGATCATTGTGAACAAGCAGATCTGAACATCTACAGGGAAAGAGGGAAACAGCCTTGATGTAATAAACATAAAATAGATGCAACCACATACAGAAAACCATATGTTTGGCACTTTTCTCTTTTTCTTGGCATAAAGCATAAAATTAGTTACAGATTCAACTGACAAAAGTAAGTACTTAGAGCATTGTGGAGAAAACCCTTTTCATTTTACAAATTTGTTTCTTAACATTTTAACACTGTTTTTTCTTTTTTTAAAATTCTTCAAGTGATTGGAATGAAAACAGATGCAAAAAAATCCCATGAAATAACTAATAGCACAATGATAAATTAATAAAAACAATAAAACAATCCATTTTAGAATCATAGAATCATAGAGTTGGAAGAGACCTCAAGAGCAATCTAGTCCAACCCCCTGCCATGCAGGAACCCCCAATCACAGTACTTCCGACATATGGCCATCCAGCCTTTGCTTAAACACCTCCAAAGAAGGAGACTCCACCACCCTCCATGGCAGCATATTCCACTGCCAAACAGCTCTAACTGTCTTGAAGTTCCTCCTAATGTTTAAATTGAATATCTTTCCCTGTAGTTTGAGACCATTGCCCCGACCGAGTCCTAGTCTATGAAGCCATGGAAAATAAACCAGTCCCATCTTCAATGTGACATCCTTTCAAATATTTAGATGTTCATTAAAAAAAACAGATTAACTCAACCTTGGCACTCAGGAAAATCCCTGGGAAAATCAACGGATGTTTAATTGAAGTTGGAAACCCTAAGAGTGCAACTAATAGCAATGAAGATACGTATCTTTCTACATGGTAGGCACAGGGAAGATAAAATTTATTAAGGACTGGCCACAAAATGGAACCAGAGACCATGCTATATACAGGTGGCTTACTGGAAGCTTACTTGTGGCCGGCCTTCTCTGAGGAAACCAGTTTCTGGAAAAATGGAGAAGCCACATTTGTTGTGGGACAGGTGCGTAGGGACAGGGCAAGCTCCCTTGTGAACAGGAGGCCAGGAAATCTGGCATGACTAGGCCAGGGTACCCTCTCTTCACCTTGGACAGACAACAGAGAAACTGCAAGTACAGTGGTACATCAGTTTACAAATTTAATTCATTCTCCAGACGTTTCGTATTACAAAAAGTTTCGTAAACCGAAACACGGTTTCCCATAGGAATGCACTGAAAACCAATTAATCCATTCTGGAGGTCAGAAAAAAAGTTTTTAAAAAGCCTTGCAAAGCATGACCCCCCCCACACACACACACCAATGCAAAACACACTGTAACAGTCATGGAAACGACAAAGCTCAGCTTACTCCCCCAATGCACAATAAAAAGCATGCAAACAATGAAGTTCAGCGCATCCCCTACACACATTAAAAAAGCATGCAAATGAAGATCAGCTCACACACACCTGCAATGCAGAATGCACAGAAAAAGGCATGGAAACAACAAGGCTCAGCTCCCTCACGTTCAACGGCTTGAGAAATGCAACAAAAAGTTTAAAACGTCTAAAAAACACTTCAAAAAGGTCCAGAATGGCTCCAAAACTTGATGGAAAAATGCTCCAGCTCCTCCCACCCCTCCACAAACTAGGGGGTGTACAATGCATTCTGGGTACACTTTTTCTGCAATGCTTTAAAAAAAAACCCCGTAAACCAGGGCATTCAACTGAAAAAATTCTTAAACCAAGGCATCCCCATTTCTAATAATTTCTTTTCATAAACTGAATTTTTCGATATGGTTTATGGTTCTATGAGTGCAGGGAGAGAGAAAGGAGGGGGGGATTATGTGGCACCCTTGGGTGGGTTTCCCAGCATGCCAGAGCACTACAGACCACAGTTTGGGACACACCATGTTAAGCCTCTAAGGTGCACCAACTACCTTGTCAGCTGATGCTGCTTGGATCGGGGCCATTAAAGGCGCACCAAAGAAGGTCTTCCCGAAGACCTCCTCAGATCCATACCTGGTCCTGGCATCGAGAAAGGAGTGTTCTCAATTCCCAGAGAGAAACAAAAATCAACACAAGAAATTGGTGTTGCTAAATCTCCTTTGAATGAGAAATATTTTACAAGACATACAGATTTGTGTGAAATTTCTGTTGCTTACCACTAATTCAGTCTTGTTCCTGGCAAAGAATATTCCCTAGCTGGCAATAAAAATAAAATCCAGACCACAGCTTGTTAATGCTGAGAGTTGGTTTCTGGGTTTAAAACAGCACCCGCCTCCACAGAAGATGCAGGGTGGCCAACACAGTCTCCAAACACCGAGGCACACAAATGGTTTTTCCAGAATAATGATTTTTTTAAAGGGTTGGCAACTTCAGTGTGCTACAATGATCTGGAAGTCAGGAAAGTTCTGCAAAGAGGAGGAATCCTCTAGATTTTGTAGTATATGGGTAACTTTTGCCAGTTACTTTGGAAGTAACTTGACTCACAAAAAGGGGAAAATGGGATAAATGGGATCATCCTCAAGTTCTATACACTAGCCATCTCTGTTGAAACACAGTGGAAATAGCTAACGTATCACTTGAATGCATTGTTTTAGGGGGAACTGTGTCCATATGCCAAAGTTTGACAATATATCATCACCACTTAGGTTAGTATCAAGGTTCCCTCTAAGGCAGGCCTGCCCAAAGTCCAGCCCGGGGGCCAAATCCGGCCCGTCAGGCCATTCTGACTGGCCCGCAGCTGGCTGGCCTGCCCCTCCCCTCCCCCTCCTTTGCCCCATGTTTTTTTTTATATTTCCGCCAACACTGACACCACTGGGAAGCTTGGGCAGACAGGTGGATGGGCGGTCAGCCACCAATGGCACTGCAGGGGAATGTGTGGGGGTGGGCAGGCCAGCGGGCCTCTGCCACCGCCAAGCACATTTGGGGTGGGCTGGCGGGTGAGCCGTCGCCACTGCTGGGGAGCTTGGGGGGGTTACAAGGTTGCACAGATTGCCTCTTCCAAGGGGCAACCTGTGGCCACGTCTCCCTGTGCTTCCTTTGGCCCCCCACTTCCTTCCTTCCTTCCTCCCTCCCTTTGTCCCCACCTCCCTCCCTCCCTCCCTTGTTCCCCACCTTCCTTCCTTCATCTCTTGGTTTCCACCTTCCTTCCTCCCTCCCTTGGTCCCCGCCTTCCTTCCTGCAGGTAGGGTTGCAAGGGGTCAGTGGGTGGGGCTTATGGGTCAGTGGGTGGGGCTTGCAGTCGGGTGGCAGGGTCGGGGAACAACCGGCCCCTGACACATTCTCAGCCACCAAATCTGGCCCTCCTTACAAAAAGTTTGGGCACCCCTGCTCTAAGGTATGTGACCGAGTGTGCATGCCTGCCTCCACCCCCCTCTGCACAGGGACGGGAAAGCCCTGTATACCCACTGTAACCATTTTTGTTATGGTCACATTGGGACTGTTGCCAGAGGTGGGGTGTTCATGCTTGCATGGGTAACAGCCCCCCCCCAAAGCAGGAATGAAAATTAGAGGACATATTGGTTGATGGATTCACTTTATTTAAAAAAAATTAAACTTATTTAAATCATGATTCAATTTTTTTTTTAAAAAAATCATTTTTTTAAAATTTAAATCCTTAAAAAAAACCATGAGGTTTAAAATTTAAATCATGATTTAAATTGTTATTTAAATCAATGTGATTTTAAATCACATCCACCCTGCTAAGGCATGTCCCATTTCATGCCTTCAAATCCTGACTCTGGTGAAATGGTTTTAAAAACAAACAAAAGACAATCCCCAGTCCCTCCACGCAAAACTCAAACCAATGTCTGGCCCTGTCATTTCCCAAATTATGTGATGCACCTGACCTGAAAAAGTCCCTTTCTTCAAAACCATCAGGCCTATAGGCACTGCCCTCAGAGCCAGCCTTGGGACCTTCCAGATACTGGGGCTGCAACTCTGATAACATAATGCTTCTAATTACGTTAGCCAGGGAGAGATGGGAATTTCACTAATCCCCTGCCTATCATGGGGGTTAGGGACCCGACCAGACCCGTGATAATGGAAAATATGCGATATGCAGATGGTGGGTCGGGTTGGGACTGGGAGGGGGCTTACCTAAGGCCTGGCACTTCCCTGAATGGGCCTCCAACGGGCTTCCCGGTCCTGTTGGAGCCCACAGAAGTGGTTTCTGGCTATCTGGAAGTGTCTTCTGGTTCATCAGACAGCACTTCTGGGGCCTCTGAAGGGCCCGGGAAGCCCATCGAAGGCCTGTTTGGGGGTAGCGCCAGGCCTGGGGTAAGTGCAGGAGGCCTCAAACAAGCCCATGCAGCTTGCCCCAGGGGGCCTTGCCTTTCATATACAGTAACCCCTCGCCGATCGCGGGGGTTAGGGACCCACCCCACCCGCAATGCATGAAAATCCGCAATATGCGGAAGCGGGGGGGGGGCAGGGGGCTGGGGGCAGGGGGGGGGCAATCATGCGCGCCGCTTGCCCCGACCTCCCAGGAGATCAGGGCAAGCAGTGCGCGATCGGACAAAGGCGCTTCCCGCCGCCAAGCCCAGCGCTGGAGCTCCGTGGCCGGAAGCGCCTTTGCAATCGCACGCCACTTGCCCGGACCTCCTAGGAGGCGCGGGCGGGCAGTGTGCGATCCCCCCTCCCTCAAGCCCTTTCCTGGTACTGTGGTCCCGCGATATACCGGGGCTGCAGTATATGAACCGCGAAATGGTGGGGGACCACTATACTTTCCTAAGATACCACACATTCTTCTGCTTTGTACTTCCAAGTCCTTGAATCAGTCAACTTAAGGAAGTGTAGCTCTTCTCATATCTTTCAACTTGCCTAATTATTCTTCAAGAGTTACTGTAGTGAAAGACATGTCATTTCATGAGCCCCTGTGCTGCCAGAGCAACAGCAAAGGACTAATGGAAGGACTTGTCTAAACTGCCCTATGGCTACCTGAGCCACTGCCAGGATAAGAGCTTTGGAAAGTAAATTTTTGGGCTACAACTCCCAACATCCCCAGGTTAGGTGGCAAGAAGGTTCTAGGATGTGAAAAAGGAAAGGGCACATTTCAGCATGAAGGATAGCCCAAAACGAACTGAGCGAGAACTATTTATTGATCAGGTTTGGACTCAGCGCAAAATAAACTTCACAGGTGGAAACTAAACACTTGAATCCACATCCCACAAAATGTCCATGTCTCTGCTACTAAATGCTGCTGTTAAACCAACACCAGGAAGACAGTGAGGATACTGGAAATTATTGAGAATAGAAAACCGTGTCACTTATATAATGGAGTGTTTTTTTATTTTAAGTATTTATTTTTTTATTTTGGAAAGAGACAAACAATCCTGGTTTCAATCCAAATGGGAAGAAAGCTGAGTTTGTAGTGCACTCTAGTGGCTGCACACAGGAAGTGTGGCATTCCAGAAGAAATTGTCTCTATGTTGATTAAAGCATTAAAGGACGTACAAATGTAAGCAGGGAGCTAAAAAGAGTTTAAACATAAAACATGGGTGGCTACAACAAATGCCTAAAACACACACTGGAAATCAACAAATCATCTTTAGCTGCTAGGTAGCCATTTACTCTGGCTTACTTTTAGGAAAGAATTCCTGGCAAAAATCAAATAAAAACAAAACAAAACAAACGATGCAAAAGACACAAAACATCTTTTTTTGTGTTTTTTTTTATTTGATTTTTTTGCCTGGAATTCTTGAAGACTAACACGGCTACCCTCTCCAAAACTTCTTTTAGGAAAGAGATGACACAGTGGAATGCCACTGTCTCTGCAGAGGGCAGGAAATTGGAGCAGCAACAGGAGTGAAAGCTTTTAATTGGGAGGGGGGAAATTCTTTTTATTCAAGGGGAGCTTTAGATAAGGGAAAATGTAGATCAGACAATCTCAACTAAATCAGTAGTCCTTCTCTACTAGAGCCCCAGCCACTAAACATTGGGGAATCTTCTCACCAGTAACAGTCTCTCTCAGACTGTTCTTTCTAGAAAGTTCCATCTCATGCCCACTTTTATGAGTAAGTGGTGCTATATAAATAACCTTTCATTTACCAGGCTTTTGAAAACAGTGCTTCACCCCACAATGGCATTTTTGAAGCTATATTTTAAATACCTTATCAGATTGCTTAGGTGTTTTTTCCATGGGGTTTTCCTTCTCTAATTTAAATATTATCGAGTCTCCCTGGGAGTAGGCAGACTGAGGGGCAGGTTATGAATTTCACAAAACAAAAACAATTACAATATACCCTACCACCACCACCACCACCTCAACCTGTGGGTTCTGGCTTGCAGGGGCTTAGTAGATGAACCTGCAGACCTTTGTTCCACTGTCTTGGTTTTGTGAGACTAATGTATTTGAGTGAATATTGGAAACACAGTGGACTTTACAAAAATATCACCCAAATAACAAACCACCAACCACAATGATAGAAACACAGTGCAAACTGGATTTTACAAATTATAAACCTATGAGTTTTCTTTGCCAACACAGTGCCAGAGTAGCAGCTGCTTGTAGGTGGGGTGGGGGAAAAGGAATACATAGATGTCTCAAAATCCCTGGTGCCTTCATCACCCCAGGCAGATGATTCCCTAACACAAAGGAAACAGCTTCAATTCTACAGTCTTTAAAGCCAAAAACCAAGAGGGGGAAGACCAATGTCATCCCTTGGAACAACAGCTTCTCCCCTCTCTGGCTCTCCTTTTGTTTCTCAAATTGAATATATTGAATCACAACTAAGATTTCACCACCAAACAATCCACGGGGGTTACACCAGCACAAGTAGTCCACATGACTGGTGTAATAATTTATATTCAGGAAGATATTCCCAACCCAGTGTCCCTCCCATTGCCGCCAAGGATGCTACAACACAGAGGCAGGCAATTTGTGGCACTCCATGTATTGTTGGATTGGAACCGCCACCATCCTTTATTGTTGATTTTGCTGGGAATTCCATTCCAGCAACTTCTGGGGTGCCACAAATTGATCACCCAAGGCATTTCCTATGTGAACATGACAGCAGATAGATTCATTCATTCATTCGTTTGTTCGTTCGTTCGTTTGTTCGTTCACTCACTCATTTTCTAATTCCTCCTTTAAAATTACCATAACTCCAGCATTTGAAAATGGAAATACTGCTTAGTGACTCTCCATCACACATTACCCAAGAAGATCTGGGACCAGACAAAATAGTCAACAAGACACAGTTTTTTCATTTTCTCCATTACCCTTCCCGTTTGACTTTTTACATCTTGCCTTAATAAGAGACTGTATTCATGAAAGCTTACAATTCAGGGCTGGCAAATGTTTGGCAATCCAGAAGCTTTAGACTACAATTCCCATAATGACAAAGGACTCCAGGGTTTGTAATTCAAATCATCTCGAGTGCCAAAAGTTCACCAGCCTGGGCTTACATATTTGAGTGGGAGAAGTTCTTTGCATTGTTTTTAATGTCTTTTGGATTGGCCTAATAAACAAATGTAAGTTGGACAGCTCAGCATGTTGGACAGCCTGTCATCAGAAGGTTTGATAACCATTATGCGCCCTGCCACTTGTGTGGCCTGGGGCAAGCTGCACCATCCCAAAGCACCACCAGAAGGAGGGACTGGTAAACCATTTTTAGTATACAGTGGTAACTCGGCTTACAAATTTAATCCATTCTGAATGCATGCTCTTAAGTCAAACTACTCTTAAATCGGGGTACCTGTCTAAAAAAAATGAAAAAATAAGTTTAAAAAATCAAAAAAATGAAAAAAAGTTTGTAAGTCCAGCAGACCATATCTAAAATTTGTAAGGTGGCAGTTAAAATGCCAACAGTTTTCTGCTCTTAAGTCGAATTGCTCTTAAGTCGAGCTGCTCTTAAGTCGGGATATCACTGTACTTTACACCTGGAAAACCCTGGGAAGGTCACCATGAATTTGAAATGATCTGACAGCACATTGTTGTTGTTGTTTGTTCAATATGAATTTTGAATGTAGACGTTGTCTGCGTTGAATTTCTTGTTGGAAATTATTTTATTTGGAATCAGAAACCCTTGGAGTGGAATGAAGGGTACTTGCAAAACAATCTCCCCTGTCGTTTTATCAAAATAAAAGCTTCCATTTGACAGTCTCATTGCCAGTCTACAAAGCAACACGGTATTTGAATATAACCCACTAAGGCTATCATGAAGGAATAGCAGGAGATCTGCAGATCTAAGGGGCTGATAATAATTTCTCTCATTTCAATGAATTTGTCATTTCATATCATTGGCAGTCAAGCAAAACGAAGAGCTAAAGGGCTGGGTCAGGTCTAAGTCTTTCCCGCATGAACAAAAGGCTGAAGGGAAAGCATTTTTCTCATTTCCATCTCACAGTTCAGCTGTGGGCTTGATGTGTGCCTTAAGGGGAACATTGCTCCCTAAGCTCTATAATATCTCCAAGTGGATCTTGAGAAGCCCAGACCATCATCCTAAAGAAATTCCCACAGTCCGTTCTCTTGTCTGTTTCTTGTCAATGTTTTATGCAGTTGTTGACCCCTCATCCAGATGAAAAGCCCCATCCGTTTGGTATGTTTTTTGTGTGGGGGAAGTGGCTGTATCTCCAAGTATCCTTACAGGCAAGTGATTATAGCCCACTGCTCGTATTGCAGATAGTTTCCATGCAAGAGACTCTGGTTTCTGTCCTTGGCCCCTTTAGCAGGTAGTGCAAACAACATCTAACCAAAACTCTAGTGATACACTGGGAGTCAATATTAGGCTTTTTGACCTGGTATTGGGCACTAGGAGACAGGAAACAAACCACAAGAATATATACAGTATATGCAGTATAATCAGAGCATAAGTTATTTGATATAAAGGTCTGCACCAAATATATTTCATTAAAATAGTTATATTCCACCTTATATCAAAAGGATATCAGGGCAGCTTAAAGACAATGTAACAATCTAAAACAATGAACACATTAAAATGATTTTTTTAAAAAAATAATTAAAACCACATACACTGCAACATAAGCCTATGACCTAATCAGGCCATGATCCGCAGGGCTCAAAAATGATAGAAGAGCTATGTTTTAACTTGGAGCTGAAAAGAGGGGGCCTTCAGGGATAGCACATTCTATATGTGTCATAAGTCCCACCCATTGGTCCAACTTTGAGATTACTTAGACTGTCGGAAACTAAGAACAGGGTTATTTTAGTAGTGGATTCCACCTTATGGAACTTTTGCATAGGATGTATGGTTGGCCTCAATTGCTGCATTTCATAGAATCATAGAGTTGGAAGGGACCTCAAAGTTCATCCAGTCCAACCCTCTGCCATGCAGGAACCCCCATCACAGGACTCCTGGCAGATAGCCATTCAGCCTCTGCTTAAAAACCTCCAAAGAAGGAGACTCCACCACCCTCTGTGGAAGCAAATTCGACTGCCAGACAGCTCTAAGCATCAGAAAAGTTATTTCTAAAGTTAGATGGAAGCTCTTTTCCTGTAGTTTGAAACCATTGCTCTGAGTCCTAGTCTCTGAAGCCTTGCAAAACAAACCAGTTCTCTCTTTGATATGACATCCTTTCAGACATTTAAAAAGCAACAGAAAATCCATCTGTTCTGGTATGGTGTTGATTTCTTAGACTTTTCTGTAAATGTTATAAGCAGAATTATGCTTCCATGTACTGTATTCTTGAATATTAGGTGTTCAGAATTTATTATTTGATTTGATTACTAAACTTTTGTGTGTGTGTGATGGTTTGCATGATGAAGTTGGAACAGAAAGGAACCTTGTAAGTATTCAAAAACTAAAGCAACAGGAATATGAACACTGCAAATGAAGATCTCCCTCTCTCAGAAAATGGATTACAATGGGACCCCTGCGTGAACCATAAAAAAGGAAAGGTAGGGATTGGCAGAGGGCAGAATCAAAGGAAAGGTGTGTTTTGGGGGGAGGGGGCTGTGGTGTAGATAAAATTGCATCAGAAATGAGAGGCCACTGTGGACGTTAGCATCAAAACAATCTGCAGTTTCCTTAAAATCACCTAATCCACATCAAATTATAAAATAGGTCGCAAAACAAGTTGCAGCAAAGCTGATCAATCCAATTTGGCTTGCCAATAGAGTCACACAGCACGAATGATCCAAATGTCATCACATGGATTCAAAGTAAACTCCACGTACCACTGAAGACAATGATAAATACACACTTCTTTTGCTGAATCTGGATTATAACCAAGTCTTTTGGTTTACAATACTAAACAAACATTAACTAAGGAATGTGAAAATGAATACAGTACCTCAGAATGCAACATAATATAAATCCAACAGAGTAGGACCACCCTGACAGTTACTTAATCAAAGAATTGCTGGATCTCATAGAATCATAGAGTTGCTGCTTGCTTTGGCAGCACATATACTAAAATTATAATCATAGAGTTGGATGAGACCTCAAGAGCCATCAAGTCCAACCCCCTGCCATGCAGGAACCCCCATCAAAGTACCCCCGACAGATGGCCCTCCAGCCTCTGCTTGAAAACCTCCAAGAAAGGAGACTCCACCACCCTCTATGGCACATATTCCACTGCTCAACAGCTCTAACTGTCATGAAGTTCTTCCTAATCTTCAAATGAAATCTCTTTTCCTGTAGTTTGAAAACAATGCCCTGAGTCCTAGTCTCTGAAGCCATGGAAAACAAACCTGTCTCCTCTTGGATATGACATCCTATCAGATATTTAAACATGACTATCAAATCCCTTCTCAACTTTCTTTTTGTAAGGCTAAACATTCCCAGATCCCTAAGCTGCTCCTTGTAAGACATTTCTTCCAGACCTTTAGCCATCCTGTTCACCCTCCTCGAGACCCATTTGAGATTGTCAATATCTTTTTAAACTGAGCTGCACAGAACTTTACACAGTCCTCCAGGTGGGGTCTGACCACAGCAGAATAGAGTGGTACTATGACTTCCCTTGATCTAGACACTATGGTTCTGTTGATACAAACAAGAATTGCATTGGCTTTCTTGGCCACCGTGTTACACTGCTGACTCATGTTCAACTTATTTTGTTGTTGCAAAGCAAAGAAGGAACGTATGGTCAAAAGATATGCAATTGCATTATTTTTCCCCATTGTATTTTTGAAGGCTTTCATGGCCAGGATCTGATACTTGTTATGAGTTTTTCGGACTGTTTGGCCGTGTTTTGGAAGTTTTTCTTCCTGACATTTCGCCAGACTCTGTGGCTGGGATCTTCAGAGGGCAAGGAGCTCAGGGAACTAGTTCTCTCTGTGCTCTGGGGGATTTTTTCCATTCTTCATCTTGTTGTCTTTCTCTTGCATGAAACCCATGCATGGAACCACGTTACTTTGCAATGCCCTGACAGCTCACATTAAGATGATGCTATGGTTAATGCATTGATTCTATCTGCTTTGCGCGAATAACATAATACCATGTCATCAACATGAAGCACCTGTTCTATGCCAAGCTGTGTCCGGATGTTTATAGTTTGTCTTTACTCTAACGTTAAAATAAAGTATTTAAACCTTAAATGCTAATAGGTGTCATGAGGTGGGGGGAGGAAATGAGCTAAAAGTTGTTTTAAAAATAAATTGTGTGTGGAAGTGAATACATTATTGCATATTCACTGCAATAAGTGTGTGTGTGTGTGTGTGTGTGTGTGTGTGTGTGTGTGTGTGTGTGTGTGTGTGTGTGTGTGTGTGTGTGTGTTGGGGGCAGAGCTCTAACTGCTTCCTTGACAATAGAGAGAGCAAATAATTTGGTTTGCTGATGTGGACAAAAGTCAAGAGCTCAGGTTCCGTCTCAGTGACTCACTGTTTGTTCGGCCGCCCATAAACTGGCCTACCCCAACTGGCACAGCCCATATCTCCAACTAACTCAAAGCTCTTGTGTTACTTTAGAGATGGCTGGTATCAAGCACGATTCTCTTGGCACATATATTGCTTCTTCTAAAGGCCAACGGTATTCTTCAAGCAAAGAGGAAATCCTTGTGCTTCACGTACAAGGCTACCAAAACAATCTTTTTCTTTGGAAGAAATGTGTGTGTTACTAAATATTTTCAGCAGTAGTGTGGTCTTTGTAATCTGATAGGCACACTTCCAGTTTCCAGTGGATAGGCTATCATGATGCCTGCATTACTACTACTACAGTGATCCCCCGCCATTTCGCGGTTCAGGTACCGCGGCCCTGCTACAACGCGGGATCGCAGTACCTGTACCGTGGGTGGGGTGGGGGGGGCAGTCGATCCGAACTGCCCCCCACCCCCCAGAAGCCTCGGGGGGTGCATGGGAGGGTGGGGGGGAGCGATCAGGTCGCTCCGTGCTGCCCTCCCACGCACCCGCTGAGAAGCCTCGGGGTGGCCGGGAGGGGCAGCATGGAGCGATCCGGTCGCTCTGCGCTGCTCAGCCAGGCTCCCTGGGAAGGCTCGGGCCGCACGGACGGGCAGCAGCGGGAGGTAAGATGCCCCCGCCCCCCGCTGCATATCACAGATTTTCTTGCATCGCGGGTGGGGTGGATCCCTAACCCCCGCGATCAGTGGGGGGTTACTGTACTACAGTACAATAATCCAGGCCATTTTCCTTGAGGTTAAACTTTCCTCACTTTCTCTTGACTTGGCCACACTAGCTTAACTACACTCACCCTGTAATTCTATACCCATTTTATGGGGAAGTATATCAAAATGATCAGGATTAGACTATTCCACATGCCAGCTTGTGACAAAGGCCAAAATCCCCTGCACAGCTAAGGAAATATGGTGAAATAGACAAATTTATTTGAAAATAAAATGAGCAACCTGCTTAATTTTATAAGGAGACAAACGTCAATGCAAGGAAGCTAACAACATATAATAATTAGAACACAAAACGAGTGCAAATCACTAGGGATACAGCCAAAGTCAAGGTGATTTCATATATCCATTGGAAGTCCAGCTCAGCCAAATTATTTTGGCACGTAAGGGAGGAAAAAAAAATCTTGTCTCCCCTTTCTGGAAGTAAAAATACAGTCATAATAAATTATATACCTAATTAGCTGCTCCCCTTTTGGGATTGACAAAATCGGCTGTGTCACTCCACTTAATGGCAGGTCTTAGATGTTGTGTATATGAAAGTCCAGTATTTATTTATTTATTTATTTATTTATTTATTTATTTATTTATTTATTTATTTATTTTGATACTTATATACCGCCCATCTTCTGGAGGAACTCCGGGCGCTTTACAGCAAAAGATTCAAACAAACAATAGGAAAAAAAAAACAGTAACAACAATAACATGATGGTGGGGCAAGGGAAGAAAAAAAAGTTAACGTTCGCCAAATGCCTCACAAAAAAGCCAGGTCTTTAGGGCTTTTTTGAAGGCGGGCAGGGACTGTGCAAGGAGCAGCTCACTCGGGAGATGGTTCCAGAGCACTGGGCCAGCCACAGAGAAGGCTTGGTTACGTGTCACGGTTTTCCGAGCCTCCCTGGGCGTGGCCACCTGAAGGGAGAGCGCCTGCTCCATTCTAGTAGGTCGGGCCTCAGTTGATCTTTGGGAAATTCGCTCTGCCAGCTATTCAGATCCCAAGCCGTGGATGGCTTTATAAATTAAAACCAAGACCTTGAATCTTATTCGGGATGCAACGGGTAACCAAAGCAAGCGAGCCAGCACTGGGGTGATGTGGTCATATCGACGCACACCCGCCACCAGTCTGGCCGCCGCATTTTGCACCCGCTGAAGTCTCCAAATAAGAGTCAAGGGCAACCCCACGTAGAGAGCGTTGCAATAGTCTATTCTCGAGATCACAAGCGCTTGCACTACTGTTTTCAGGGAGTCCTCATCCAGATACGGACGAATGTGGGCAATCTGCCGGAGATGGGAAAAGGCAGTCCTGGAAACGGCAGCCACCTGGGCCTCCATGGAAAGAGCCGAGTCCAGGACCACACCCAGATTACGGACACTGTCATTCCGGACACTTTCCACCTTGGTGGCTCTCATACTTGGGGTCCCCAGAAATTCTTGGACTGCAGACCCCAGCAGCCCTTGCCCTCACAGTTAGTGGTGGAGGTTCCTGGGAGTTTCAATCCAAGAACATCCAGGGCCCCCATTGTTGAGAACAAGGGGTACAGAATGCTTTTGGCTTCAGCACATCTTAAGAGAAGGTCCAAAAGGAGTTTAAAATCCAGCGGTTGGTCGAATTATTCTTCACCAAGTGCTCCCTAGGGACAGATTTCTCCCTGCATCTTGCTCTTTGATCCTTGTTATTTCCAATTAGGCTGGAGAAGAACCCAACACTCAAGACACCATGATGTTGCAGCTGGAAGTCCTGGAATGCCCAGTAGGTACAATGTGGTGTGCTTTGAAGCCACAGTCTCTTTTTTATAGTTCAGCACAGTTATCACCAAAGACTGGAAATAGCAATTTTTGTGCTCTAGCACACAGATATTTCTATTACACTCAGTGGCCATTTGAATGGTCACACAACAACAACAACAACAACAACAACAACCCACATACTGTCCAACACTCAAATATTTGCACATAAAAGGGAGAACACTGTTCTTGCATGTTTAGAAGTTCTGTGGCAAAACTTCTCTGTGCAAGCCATGCTTGATGAAATTCCTTCCGCCAAAAACTTATTAAACTCATTGACACCCTGACCTCCTTTTTACGTAGCCACACTAGTGACATGACAAATGTAGGGGTTCTGGGAAAGATAGTCTTAAAATGTATCTTGGTCAAGTTCAGGCCACTGACTATCAAATCCTAACATGGACATGATCTGAACAACTCCCTGTAACCCAGTGAACTCTTGTTAGAGTTTAGTTATCTGTCTACAGAGCCAGAGGGTGGGAATTCATTTCCCTACTAATCCTCCTTGACAGGAGTTGGACTTGGTGATCCATAGGGTCTGATCCAGCTTGGCAGTTCTAAGATTATAATTAATTTCCATCTCAGCTAGAGGGATATGTGTGGGTGCATGTTTGTACCCAGAATAACCTTCATTAAGCAACTGTCCTAGTTTTTTTAAAATGGAAAGAATGGGGAAAACTATAAGGACAAATTTTCCAGAAAAACAGAGTATGAAATTGAAGAAAGAGTTATTATAAATATGGTTTAAATAAATGCATGGAGAACTGAACTGACACGGGATGAAAATTTGAGCTGAAGTTTGAAATCACACAATCACCATCGTCATCATTTTAGAGCTACAGAATTAGAAGATGCCCTATGGATAATCAAATCCAACCTCTGCCCAGGAGGCATAGTTGGGAATCAGACTCAACTTCTGGTTCAGCAACTGAGCTATCCAGAAGTTCATTCTGCAACCAAAGTACAGTGGTACCTTGTATAAAGGAATTAATTCGTTCCAAATGAAATTATGTTAAGCAAATTTTCCTTTATACAAATTTCCCATAGGAATGCATTGAAAACGGAGCAATCCCATTTTTATGTTGTACGGATTTGCCCCATAGGCGATTATGTTAAGCAAATTTCCTGTATCGCCAAAATTTTTATGTTGTACAAATTTTATGTTATACAAACTGTTTGTTATACAAGGGTCCACTGTAGAACTATGGACAAAATACTGTACTCACTTTCCTCTAATATATGGAAATCTTAGAGGTTAATATGTGTGGTTTTCCTTAGAATTCATCATTATGTTTTCCCGAAATGCTATCATTCCCATTGCTCTTCCAGCTTACTGACAGCTAACTGTAACCAGGAGAAAGAAAGGGCACATGGAAATGAAAAGTTCACATTAGCCAAAATCTGTGGCAACACAAGAAAACAGGTCTTACCCCCTGGGCCTTGTGTCATCAATGGCTCGGTCTACCGGGATTAAATCACTGAGATAGACATTGAAATTCCCCTCATTCCATCTTCTTTTTGCTTCTTCTTGCTTTTCCCCTGGGACAACAGCAGGGCGCCCAAACTGACCTGGTGCTTTTGGATCTCGTGGGGCGAGCGTCCTATCAATGGTTAACACTTTGTGCAGCCTGGTGTTTTCTGAAAAATGGGCTGCCTCATCACGGTGGGCGTCTTTCTTTGATGGGTCCTCACCGACTAGATTGACCTTGCTAGTGTCCCCTAGCTTTGTTCCTTCAGCCAAAACGGCTTTTGTAAGAAGGCTGCCCGCTTGGGTCATATTCATCACCTTCAGGTGGTTATGTTTGCTTTTGCTGCTGTCCGTTGGCTGCACGGTCTTTTCCATCCATCTCTTTACTCTGGCATCATCCGGAAGATCTTGAGCGGCTGGAAGGACAACCCGAGCTTCTTCTTTGCTTATAATGACAACTGGATTGTTAGAAAGAGATTCCTTTGCATGGGCCATTTTGACATCACTCTCTTTGGGCATCTTCCCTGGGCCTATGGCCTCCGATGTCTTCTCCCTGGCTGCCACCTTGTTTGCTAGCAAATCCAAATTTCGTATCTCCCCGCGGGCATCTTCAGCTCTTAGCGTCCCTCCGGTACTATTCACTTGGACGTTTGGCCTATGGAGTATTAGAGGGCTTTCCATAGATTTCCTGTGTTGGCTTCCAGTTGGCAACCCCCGCTTTGATGCTGCCAACGAGTCTTTCTCTCCTAACCCCACTTGAAACAAAAAACCCTTTCTTTCCCTGGACCCCTTGGTGAATGGCCTGTGCACCGTGGGGGTGGCTTGGGTTTTGACCAAAGCCACACTGTGCATCTCTTTGACAAGGGGATGCCCGGTAGCATCTGTTGAGAGGTTCCTCTTGCCCTCCTTGGGAAGCACCGGCTTTGTCTGCAGGGTCTTGTTGGAGCCAAATGCCCCCTCCCTGGCTTCTTTTTCCATGGGAACAGAGGAGGGCTGGGCTGGGCTCCACCGCATTTTGACTGGGATTGTCCCGCGAAGCACAATCATTTTCTCCGTCTCCGCTGCCTTCTCCACTTTTGCCTCTCCTTTCCTCCCAGTGGACGGCTCATGTCCTTTCCGGACCTCTTCCTCCAGTCCCTCCTGGGGTCTTCCAGCTCCAGCATCCTCCGGGTGCTCCTCCTCATCCCTCCCATCCCTCGGCGGACTCCCTGGGAGAAGCTGGGGGTCAGGAGGAGCCTCCTTGGCCTCCTCTAACCTGGACCACCTGCCGAAGCTCTTCTTCTCGGGGTTTCGCCACCCTCGGGGTCTCTGCCTCTCCTGCCGGATCATCTCCTCTTTCAGCACCTTGGTGTTGATCTCGCTGAAGGAGAAACGGAGGGCTGCCATGTCAAAGAGCAGCCAGATGATGGAGGCGGCGAAGATCAACGCGAAGGCTCTCCCACTGCCTCGGAAAAGTTTCCGAAGTTTGTTCATCCTGGGAAAAAGTTTGGAGACTTCTGTGAAAAGTTACGAATAAACCCGGCTGCTGCTTCCTCCTCCTCCTCCTCTCTGCGGGCCTGCTTGCCTAACAAGGCGGCGGCGGCGGCGGCGGCACAGGCAGCCCCTTCGCCCAGGAACACGTCTGCATCTCGATCCGGGATCAGCCTCAGCTGCTCCTGCCGCCTGTTGCTCCTTGCTTGCGTGGCAGATATGCGGCGGGGCACCGGCGTCTCCTCGGCTTCGCGTGGGTCATGCCGCCGCATGGCATGGCCTCCGCTGCGCGAAGTGCGAGGCCCCGGTGTGTGTGTGTGTGGGGGGGGGACGACGCTTTGGCGGGTAGCAGGTCGGATCCTGAACCGTCCCTGGGGCCACCCGCCCTGCCTTCCTTTTACCTCCGCTCTCCGCTCCGCCACTGCACGGGACCGCCACGCGGCAAAAAAGACGGAACCGAGCGGCTGCAGCTCAGCAACAGGAACGGGACTCCCCACCCCTCGCCTGCCTCCCTCCCGCCCGCCCGCCCGCCGGGCTCCCATTTCTTCCTTGTTGTAACTCAACACCAGAAGGAAAACAGAGTTCCAGCCTGGAAACTTGGCGGGAGCGTGGCAGTCCGGCGGCACCTTCTCTCTCTCCTGGTCTGGCCAGTGGGTGGGAGAAGGGGCAACGGGTATGTCCCGTCAGTCCGCCAAAAGCAAGGCTCTCTCCTTGGTTCGACTTTTTTTCTGAGGCTGGACACTTCCTTCTTGTCATAGCCAAGCGGGGTTTCTTGAGCCTGGCCTCTCCAGAAGAGCTCCAAACTGTTGGCGTTTCTCCTCTGACAGAGAGGTTGCCTCTTCTTCTCCCGCTTCCTCTCTTCTTCCTCTTCCTTTATAAAAAGCTGTTTTTTTTTAAAAGCAGGGTTTTAACACTCCCTCTCCCCCTTTAAAAAGTTATTTTATTTCTTTTTTTAAAAAGTGTGGCTATAAGTAAACCAAGATCATTCCCATTCTTTATACTGTATTTCCAATCACCATGTATGCGGAGGGGGAGCTGTAAAGAAGAGTGACAGTAAAGAAAGCTTTAAAAAATTCGTTTAAAATCACCTTGTTGTCACATGGGCGATATATAAGCCAAATAAAATAAGTAAACAAATAAATTAATGTGGTGCTGGAAGAGAGCTTTGCAAATCCCCTGGCCCACCAGAAAAAAATGTTGGATGTGTCACAAAAGCTTCCACTTACCACACACAGATATCAGGAGGATTGTTACAGATTTGGCTGCTAGCAATAGACTAGAGGAGACGGGCTGGCTGAAATAAAACAGGATGCTTGGAAGCACATGCCCTTCTTCATCAAATGAATGTGCAATACACAGTGAATGAAGGGGAATACCCTTGCTATTAAAGCTGTGCTTGCATGTTGTGAATCGTGAAACATTTCATAGCAGGGAAAGGCATGGTCAAAGAGGCCCGCTGTAATCTTTGCCAGCTGACTTTCCTGCTTGGCAGGAAATGTGCAAGGTTTATCTAAACAGATCTGCACACAAAATAGCAACATTTACTGATTATTTAACTCCACCAGACCACTCAAACTTTAGAATAATATTGAGGGTCATTCTTATCTGAGGTCAAAAAAACAAACAGTTTTTTTTAAAAAAAATACTATTATTACTCCTTTCATTTTATAAAATTCAGGGCTGGGGAAAAGGGTGGGATTTTGCCATTTCCAACTAGTTCAGTAAGAGGGAGGTATTATGCAGCTGCTCTTATTGATACCAGAACTATAAAGGATGTGAGAAGCGCAACTACTACATCTGTTGCTGGGCTCTGCTACTTCACACGCCAACACAACCCTCTGTTGTATAAACCACGGGTGCAATCAGATGGCTGGAAAGGTGCATACCCGATCACACCTGAAAGGGTCATTTAATGGGAGCAGTCTTGCTTCAAGTGAATCTTTCATTGGCTGGAGAGTTGTTCCAGCTAGGCCCAAAAAGTGGAAGACTTACAGGTGGCCAGAAAGGTCCAGCTTGGGGATAGAATGGGGTTGGTCTAGGGCACAGATCGTGTCATCATTGGGGGGAAAGATGTCACTGGACTGCACAGCAAGCAGTTTAGTTTGCAACCTAGTTCTTGGTGATAGGTGAGCTTGCATCATTACACAAAATGTTCTAACATTACCCTGTGTGTCCTTGGTCTTGGACTGCATTTCCTATAACCCCCCCCCCACCGCCAGTATAGCTGTTCATGAAGGCTTCTGGAAATGGAATCACTGTTCTGCTTGATAATGCTGGCTTCCCATCTAACACACTACTCTCCAGTGCCAATCTGCATTGTTTAGTAAATATTGTTTTTATTGTTTGTTCTGATTTCTAAGCTGTTTAAAATTGGATGGAAATGCTTCACTAAAATACAATGCAGTAACATTCTAGCAATAAATACATTCTGTGAGGAATATTATTTCATACTAGAGATGGGCACAAAACATAAAAATGGTGTTTCGGTTTTTTGTTTGTCGTTGAGAGGTCTGTTTTGGTTCGTTTCCGTTTGTCGGGATTTTTTTGAAAAATTTTGTTACCGTTTTTTGTTTTTTCATTTGTCGTTTCTACTCGCTTTTTGCGCGATTTTTAAAGCATTTCCGTGCACAGGCATCCTCCAATGCCCCAGACCAGCGGGAAAACACTAAAAAAAATGGATGCTGGCAGAGACACGGTATAGACTAGGTATGCAGGGAGGCTGCAAAGGCAGCGGCGGTCGTTGCCCAGGGTGCAAGGCAGCCGCAGAGTGACTGCACTGCGGGGCAGGGGAGGGTACTCACCGAGAGGTACTCAGCACGCACGCACACAGGGAGGCTGCAGGACTGAAGCTAGAGTCGCAGAGACAGCAATCCCACCCTAACTCCCACCAGAGACTGCAAGGAGGACGGGGGCTGCCAGAACTTTTTATGCCCTCTGTGGCTGCCAGACCTGCCCATCCAGTCTGCAACCTGGGCATGCTATTGGTTGAACATGATCCCATTACATGGCTTGCCTCCATTTTGTGGCTGTTGGTGACATCCATTTTAAAGGGAAAAGAAAAAATACATCGCAATGGGAGAAGACAAAAACAAACGTTTTAAGGACCCCAACCCCCCTGGTAGGTATTATCACACAATATAAATAATTATTGCTGTGTTTTTACGGATGTCCAGGGCGTTTTTTAACATTGAAAACAGCTCATTTCATTGCGCGTCGCCATTAACAGAAACGAAACATAATGACCACAATTTTCGTGGTTCTATTCGTTTCGTTGCATTTTCATCACAATTTTCGTTTGTCGTTTCGTTACATAATGGAAATGACAAACGGTAACGGAAATGAAAATATGTTCGTTCCGTGCCCATCTCTATTTCATACTTATTGTTTGCCACAACCAATTGTGTGATCATTTATCTGTTAGATGAGGAAACGGAAAGTGTTCTTTCCCTTTGCCATTCCACGTTTATACCCTCCCCCCCCCGCCCTGGATAGGCCTTGCATTTTCTGTGGAATTTTGTGTGAATGTTTATTCTGTATCATACCAGTCTGATGAATCACATTTAAGTTTTGATCTAGCAGATCTGCTTCTCCAAGGTATCTCAACAAATTATTGTTGGCTTGCAAGCAGCCACTTGTCTGATCAACTGCGACCAGCTAAAATTAATGTTAGGTTGGGAAGTTTTCATAAATTGGATGTTAATTTGTTCTTTTCTCTTGGATGATGGTGATATGCCATAAATATTAACACAGATCTAGCCAGATAGGAGGATTCTTTTCTTTTTTCTTTTGGGCGATTATTGTTACCAGTAATGAGTTCATACCTGTTTTATGGTATCATTAAGCTTTCTCAAATTGCTCTGAATGCCATCAATAATGCTGTTTAAAATGTAAATCCTTGATGCTGAGTTTTACAAGCTTGAATAGCATTTTCACAGGCACAAACGCAAGCCGTTCTTAAGCAGCCCATCATTATATTGAAGAAAAACCTGCTTTTGGATTTGTAAAATTAGCCTGCCTAACAAAAACAAGTAGATACATTACTGTAGTTGGAGTTTTCACTTTCAAAAGGAAAGAAAATATTTTCTTTCTCTGCTCCATTGTTTAAAAGAATTGAAAAGCAATTTCTGTATGGTTTACAAAATTTTACTGCAAAATGGTAGGTTCCATGGCTTATTAGTTTTAGGTTACAGTACGTGCCCCCCCCAAAGTTGTCTGACCACATGATCCTTTGAAGCTGAAAGACATCAGTTCTACCATTTCTGTTATTGTGTTGTAAAGACTGCAATAAAGTTGCTAAGCAAATCCAACTCATTTCACATTTGCATAGCTCTAAACAGCAATGTTAGTTTCCCTGCTAGCATTATATTCCAAACATATTGATAACAGACTTCCAAAGAGAGATTTTGAAGGCAAACGCCTTCAAAGTGTTTGGGATTTTTTTTTTTTTTTGGAAGGGGGCATGCAAAGGAAGCTGCAGTTTGTGGAACACAATCAATCAACTGACAATTGGCAATGATTTTAGCAAAACTGTTGGTGAGGAAGGGTTTGGGAGGAGATACAGCTGCAGTTTGAGACTGAAGAGTTGCAATTAGCACAGCAATGATTTTAGCTGGTGTAAACCTTAAAATCTGTTGGTGAGGAAGGGTGCAGTGCAGTGGTGAGGAAGAATACAGATAGTTTCTGACTGAAGTCTGCAAACTAACCTGGTCCTCAATGCATCTTAAGGCAGGAGGAAGGATATTATTAAGAGATATGTACTTTGGGGGGGTGCAGTCTGATGGGGAAACCCAAGTACTGTACTGTAATCCTAGTGTAGTTTCCATGGGAAAACAGGAGAACAGCAGTGCTGAATTAGAGCTACAAACGTACATAAGTCTTGCCTGCAGTTTCCAATAATTTTCAAGGAGGGCTCCTTTCACCTCTCTCATTCAGGTGGCTCTTGAAAATGGGAGGCTTTTCACTTAATACTGTTGATTATTGTAAGAATGATGTCTAACTGATTTCCACTGAAATCATAGACGGGCAGATTTCCTGGTTTGTGGTCTCTAACATAGGGCCTTTTTACACGACCCCTAAGATCTGCTGGCCACTTAAATTCGGACCAGAGATCTTAGGGGTTCCTCGCTCTTCCTCTGTCCCCACCCCCATCCGCACTTCCTGGTTGCTGGCTGCCTGAGGGAGGGAGAAAAAAAGAAAGAAAAGAATGCCTTCTTACCTCCGTTTTGTTCCGGGCAGCATTCAGATCTCTTAAAGGGGCGGGGCGCAAAAAAAGAACAAACGGAAGCCAGGAGAGCCCCGCACTCACTATCCTTACACCGGATCAAATATTTGTCACCTCCAAAAAGCAGGTACAAGAAAACTGCTGTTTGGTCTTGCTAAAGTGGGCGGGGTTGCACTTATTTGTCTGCAAAGTCCGGAGCTGGTGGGTAAACATTTTTAAGGTCCGGACCTTGTAGCCATTTGCGGCGGAGCTTAGGGGTCGTGTATAAACGCCCATAGTTACTTCTGGAATCTACCAACCAGTACTTATGTGTTGTCAAATTGCCTCCAATGCATAGTGACACTGTGAATGAATGAGCTCCAGGTTGGCATATCATTAGCAGCGCTGCACTTAGGTCCTGCAAACTCAAGATCATGGCTTCCTTTATTGAGTCAATCCATTTCATATTTGACTTCCTCTTTCCTTGATGCCTTCAACTTTCGTATGTGTGCCTTCCTTGATGCCTTTAACTTTTGAGTGCCTTCTTCTCCACTTCTTCCATGTATAGGTTAGCAACACCATCCCAAGGACAACACCATCCCACTGATTCAGGTATGTAGATGATACCTGGGTGACAACCAAGACTCAGGAAGTACAGGCCTTTACAGACCACATCAATCCGGTGTACCCTAATATTAAGTTCACTAGGGAAAACACCCAAGACAACAGCCTGGCTTTCCTGGATTGTGCAGTCATCATCAGACCTGACCATAGCCTGGGAGTAGAAGTTTACAGGAAACCCACCCACACAGATCAGTACTTACTGTTTGACTCCCACCATCCATTGCAGCACAAACTAGGAGTCATCTGGACCCTAAATCACATAGCAGAGAACATCCCACCTCCACAGAAGCCAAGAAGAAGGCAGGCAGGCACATGAAGATAGGGCTTAAGGCCTGTGAATAGTCAAAGTGGGCCTTCAACAAAGCAGTGTCCCGACCCAGAACAATGGATCAGCCTGATATCCAGAGCCAACAGAAGAAACTGGTCATTCCTTACATGGCTGGAGTGTCTGAAATGCTTAAAAGGAGACCCGTCCACCCAAAGGACCTGACACTACAACACAAGAGAAGCAATATAGTATATGCGGTCCAATGCAGTGAGGAGTGTGCAGACCTCTACATTGGAGAAAATAAACAGCCATTAAACAGGAGGGGCAACAGCTCAGGGCCAGAATCAGCAGTGTACCTACATTTGATGAGAATGTACACGTATTAGGCAGAGAAGATAGGTGGTTTGAGAGTGGATTCGGGGAAGCCATTCATGTGTGTATTGAAAACTTCTATCAACAGAAGTGGGGGAGTCAGGCACAATCTGTCTGCTACTTATCAAGCTGCCCTTTCATCCATCCAAATCAGAAACACTTCACACCTCCAGTAGCAAGGCTATAGATAATGGCCCATACTTAAAGGGTGTTGGGAGGGGTTGCATTGATTGGACTTTCAGTGTTTTTCAACCATTTTGGGGCAAAGGCACACTTGCCTCATGAAAAAAATCACGAGGCTCACCACCATTAGAAAATGTTAACAAATTTAACAAGCGGGGGGGGGGAGGAGTAGTAGATCGAGCCATGGCTCGAGACCACCCCCCACCCCCCTGCACCTGGGGATGATGGGCTGCGCGGTTGAGGTCCAATGGCTGGCTAGAAAAAAAGGAGAGGAAATGGTGCTCAGAGCATGCACAGAGGTGTTACTGTACTGGAATCAATCTGATGGGAAATTCTTGGCTTACTAAATTGGGGAGAGCTCAGCCACTCATCCCTGCTCAGAGTCCTGAGAAGAACCACACACACACACACACACAAACCACCAACCTGTCTTAACCTGTCCACCCCAACATAATCAAGTCTCAGAACAGGGAATTGAGGGACATCGTCGTCATCATCGGGGCCGGGCCTGGGAGGGGCGGCGTGCCTGGTGACTTCTGTTCGTTGCGGGGTTTTGGGTTAAGCGTGGCGCGGCTGGTGGCGGCAAGTTGGTGCTGGGCTCGCTCATGCTACTGGCGGCGCGCTCGGCGGGCACGCTGGGCAAGCTGGAGGGTGAGCTGCGTGCCGCCTACCCGGAGCTGTGCATCCAGGCCCTGCCCGCTGACCTGGGCGCCGACAAGGGGCTGCAGCGCATGGCCCGGGACGCCGCCAACGCCCTGCGCCGCCACTACGACGGCGCTCGCCTCCAGCGCCTCCTCCTCCTCAACAACGCAGGTGAGAGCGCGGGGACGACTGGCCGGCGGGAGCGCGCGCGGGGGGGAGGTCCTCGGGGGAGGGTGCACCGGCGGGAGGAAAAGGCGGCCTGCAGGTGCTGGGTGGCGGCTGCAGGTGCTGGGTGGAGGTGGCTGGGGGGGTGGGTGGGGGTGCTGTGCGCAGCCTGGCCTGGGGCAGGGGGCTTGGGCGCAGGACCGCCCTGGGAATTTCCCCTCCCTCGCCTCTTGCCGGAGCTCCGGAGGCGGCCGGCAGGCAGGAGGGCGCACCGGCGGGAGGAAAAGGCAGCCTGCCACCGCTCCCCTCCCCTCCCCTCTTTCCCCGCGTCCTCTTCCCGGGCGGCCGGGGCCGCAGGTGCTGGGTGGAGGTGGCTGGAGGGCGCACCGGCGGCCGACTTTGTTCCCCCCCAACCCAAAAATGACCATTAAGGGCCGCCGAGGGGTGCGCATGCCCGCTCCTACCTGGCTCGGCCTCGCGGGTCTCCCGGCTCTCTCTCGCTCTCCAGTCAGACTCCTCCTCCTCCTCCTCCTCCTCCTCCTCCTCCTCCTCCTCCTCCTCCTCCTCCTTTTTTTTTCTCCTTCCCCGCCCACGGCCAGCCTTTCCTTGGCGCGCAAAGCAAAGCACGCCGGGAAAGGTAGTCCGCTCTCCTCCCCAGGACCACGTCTCAGACCTGGGGAGGAACTACACAACCGCTGCCTTGCTGGTGTGGGAAGAATTTTTCCGTGGCACACCAGCCAAGGTCCCACGGCACAGAAGTGTGCCGCGGAACAGCGGTTGAAAAACGCTCTTTTATGCATCCCAGGCCATTGTCCACCTATGAGCCTATTCAGGCTATTGTCCACCCAACGAGCCTGTTCAGGCCATTGTCCGCCCAACGAGCCTATTCAGGCCATTGTCCAATTTATGAGCCTATTCAGACCAGGGTGGTGTGAAATCAAGATAAACTATAAATTGGAGGACATGCCACTATCTTTCCTCAGACTGATGAAGCTGCTTGGTTGATTAACGGAACATTTCGAGCTCTCTAGTAAAGAAGTCCAGTTGCCATGACTCAACTTCTGTTCAACTTTTGTTATTGTTTCTTTCCAGCAAGTTTTGTCTTTTCATGATATGTCCACAATACAACGGTCACAGTATCATAATTTTTGCTTCTGGAGGGAATCAGCTTTCATTTTACCTAGGAACTACTTGTTTATCTTTTTGGTGGACCACAGTATCCATAAAGCTGTTCTCCAGCACCATATTTTGAATGAATCTATTTTTCTTCCCTGTTGACTTTCTTCTCTTTCACATCTATACATAGCAATCAGAGAATTACTGTACAATAGTGTCACTGATCTTGGTTTTGGTTTTCAGTGACAATTTGTCAGTATTACTACTTCATACCTACCCTTCCAAGTCTGAATCTCCCTCTGATTTTTTTAGTTGCAAAATCTCCATTTGAGTTGATGACTGGACTAAGCAATGCAAACTCCTTAACTATTTCAGTTTCTTCATTTTCAACATTAAACTCCTCTGCTGTCATGCCATTTGTCTTCTTAATGTTCCACTGCAGTCTGCTTTTGCACTTTCTTCTTTCAATTTCACCTGCAGTTTTTTTCAAGTCACCTCTGTTTTCTGCCTGTAATATGGTGTCATCTGTATATCTTGTGTGTTGTTGTGTTGTGTCGTTACAGTCATGACCGACTCTTTGTGACCCCATGTCCATGGAGTTTACTTGGCAGGAATACTGGAGTGGCTTGCCAGGTCCTACTCCAGGCGCCTACAGCACCTGGTATTCCCTGGTGGTCTCCCGTCCAAGTAATAACCAGGGCTGGCCCTGCTTAGCTTCTGAAATTAGGCAAGATCAGAGGTGCTTAGAGCATCTAGGCAGCGCTTCTGTATATCTTAGATTACTAATATTTCTTCCACAGATTTTCACTCCTCCTTTTTTCTGTATCTAATCTGGTTTTCCATCTATACTCTAATACAGTGTTTTTCAACCTTTTTTGGGCAAAGGCACACTTGTTTCATGAAAAAAATCACGAGGCACACCACCATTAGAAAATGTTAAAAAATTTAACTCTGTGCCTATATCAGTCTCTAAAAGGTTCGCCATTGCTGGTGTAGGATTGGACAGAGGGGCCACAGATTGAGGCAGCCCACTCTGTAGCACCCAGTTCCCACTTACCTGTGTTGTTTTTTCAAAAGACATTTTGCCCTGCATGCCTTCTGTGTCCAGTGGAGACCTGAGAAGGGGCACTGACTCTCCAGGAACTCAAATAAGACCCAAAAGCCCATCTTGCTCTCCACACTGTGGCCAAGGCAGATGCCTTCACAAGTCCAGCGACAGGGGGAGGAGGATGAAGGAAGGCAGGAAGGAAAGAAGGCAGAAAGTGTTCTGCTTGTATACCGCCCATACCACTTCAAGGAGTCTCTGGGCGGTTTAGTTTTAATTACAGTAGGCAGGCTGCTAGACATACACATATGCAGGCTAGAAATGAGCACGTTTCTATGAAAAGGGGAAAGGGTAGACGATGGAAAGAGAGAGGTGGGGTAAAAAAAAAGAAAAACACAGAGAGAGAAGAGGGCAACCCAAGACAGAAAGAAAGGGGCAAGACTTCAAGGAATGGTTTCGCGGGGGCCCTCAGAGATGGCTCTTCCCCTCTCGGACCCTAAAGGCCAGCCGTCCAGCCGTGCCAGTAGCCCCCCCTGCCCGCCCGCCTCCTCAGCCCAGGGCCGGTGGAGGCCTCCTCCATCCCCTCCTCGCAGCCCTGCCGCGGTGCTCGTGGGGCAGCTGGGCCCCCCTGCTCCCCTTCCCCTCACCTGGTGGTTTGTTCTGGGCTGGGGCTCCCGGGCCGGCTCGTGTTGGCTTGCGGGCGGGCGGCTGTCGGGTGGCTCAGTCCATTGGTAGCTCCCAGGAAAAAATGTGGTGGTAAAGAGTAAAAAAAAAAGGGGGGGATTCCCGAAGCGAGCAAGTCGCGGCGGCGGCGGCAGGCACAGGGCAAACACTAAGAGAATGAGCGGGGCAGGTCCGGCCAGGGAGAAGTGACGCCAGTGCCATGGGCCTTGGGGGGGGAGCCAAGCTGGCCCTTGGATGCTATTGCTAGCGCCTCCCAGCTGTGGGCTGCCCGCCGGCCCTGGCTTGAATTTCTTTAGAATTTTTCAATTTTTCTCACGGCACACCAGGCAACATCTCGCGGCACACTAGTGTGCCGCGGAACAGTGGTTGAAAAATGCTGCTCTAATATATTCTGCATACAGGTGAACAAATAGAGCAATAAAATGCACTGTTGTCTGAATCCCCATCCCACCTCCTTGACAGAGAGATTGGCTGCTGGAGGAGGCAGTGAAGGGATGGCTGAGCACCCAGCCAGACTGGAGCACTCAGAGAAAAAAGAGGACCTTGGGAGTGCATGGTATGTAGTGAGTGGACCAACTGGGAAGCAGGGAGGGTGATGGGTCTGGACAACACCTGTGGTGCTATGCAGACGGCTTCATCCAAAGCCCCACAACTTAAGTTGAGCCCATCTCTAAATATATGCTCTCAGCTCTACTGTACATCACGAAATAGCAGGCTTTACTGCAAGCTACTATGAACAAGAAAGAAGCATTTGAAATGTGCATTTGTCATAGGATGCTAGGAGTTTTGTGGATTAAGAGGGTGACAAATGAAGAATGGCTAAAGCAAAAGAATAAAGATGCAGAAGCTGTAAAATGCATAATATTTATTTATTTTGAATATCTTTACCCCACCTTTCTCATTGGAAAAGGACCCAAGGTGGCGAACAAAAATGAGGGGCAATATACAGTCCAGAATATTTACGACATATAATGTTCAGAAAGGGAGAATACTTCAATCATGTAATGAGATCAACAGTCTGTGGGAATCAACCACGCATCATGGCAGGGGGTTGGACTGGAAGGCCCTTGAGCAATATTCCAATTCTAGGATTCAATGATTTTCAGTGTCAGCTATTTTCCTCTGCTGCCAGGCAAGACAGGGTTAAAACTTTTAAAGCTTTGTACATCCCAGGCTCATTTCCTCCTCTTCCTCCTCTTCCCCATCCCCTGTTTTCAGGCTGACCTCACTCTCATGGGTAAAAAAAGTGTGAAAAGAAAAGAAGCACTTATACTACAAGCTGAAGAGTGTGAGAGATGAGTTGCATGCATCTGGACAGCATGGATTAGAGCTGCATCATCCAAAGTCAGCAGTATAGACATGAAGAAGAGAAGGAGAAATCAAACATTAAAATTGATTTGAGTTCTGTTGGAACCATACAAAGTCATCTGGAAGGCCATGGTTTTGCTTGGTACCCACCTTTGACTGACTTATCACTGAATCTAGTGGAGTAGTGTATATGTGTGTGCGGGGGCACTGATGGTTGGCCTGGGTGCCAAATATTTTTTGGAGAGGGCACAAAATCCCTTCACCTCACTCCTTCACCCCCTTTCCACTGCCCCCATCACTTTTCTGCCTAGCCCTGTTGCCACCTCCCTCTTGATCTTCCACATCAGCCATCATCTTGATACACAGCATTGCCAGCTTCCCTTTGGGAAACTGGGCCTAGAGCAGGCATGTCCAAACTTCAGCCCTCCAGATGTTTTGGACCACAACTCCCAGAGACCTTTTCCATTGGCAATCCAAGCTTAGAATTCTGGGAGTTGTGGTCCAAAACATCCGGAGGGCCGAAGTTTGGACGTGCCTGGCCTAGAGTCTCTGTGCAACCCCCCGCCTATCAGCTGATGGGGATGTGAAGAAGCAAGCAGCCTGGCTTCTGGAAGGGAAAGCTTGGCCTCCCTCTTAAGAGGGCAGTGGAGGAAGAAGCAATGGAAGCACAGAACTAAGCAAGAATGGTGACGGGGAAGTGGGCAAGCTGTGGGGATGCAAATGGGAGATCCAGTGCCATGTGGCCTCAGATTGGGGGGGGCATTTGCAACAAGGGAGGAGGTGGTGGCAGAACCATGTAGGGATGCGATGGGAGCAGTAGGAAGGAGGTGGGCCAGGCTGTAGCAGTATCACAGCATTGGGGGTGGGGCACAGCAGCGGTCAACCTAGGTGCAAAATTTGCCTTGCCCCGGTGCTGGCAACCCATGCTATGCCACTGTTGGAAGCATAGCAGCAGGCATGGGATCAGTCAGTGCTAGGATGAGAGGCCACCTGACAAGGATGCCCTGAACAGCAGGGGTATACATATGATACAAAATGAAATTAACGCACAGGCTGTATTTTATTTATTTATTTATTATTTTTATTTACATCACAAGCTGTCTAATGTGAGAACTAAGGTTCGGGAGCTCAATTCCCCACTGCACATCCCAGGGGAAGAGCCTTGTGCAGGCTGCATAGAGAGGAGTCTCTGAGCAGCTGAAGAAGAAAAATGTTAAATCACTTCCAACCAAGTACTTTTTTAGTTAGAAAACCCCAGAGATGTGTGGCCATATGTCAGAATCGACATAATGACGTGTGATTAATAAATCTCAACTGCCCATTCTGTTGGCCAAGATAATTCCTTTTAAAGCCAGTTTACCTGGGATTTAAGCAAAATTTGGGGATCACCTAAAAATTCATGCCAGCTGATGTTTAACTCTGTGCTTACGGGGGTGACCTCCCAGTCATGAATATGATTAAAATAAATCAAGTTGTTACCAGTGGGGTTTAGGGTTTTTTTTTATAGCTTAAAACCACCTCCCCCCCTCCCATATCGTTTCTCTTGCTGCATGCTCTGGAATTCTCAAATAGCTGCTTGGATAATAAGGGGGAGGAACTTGCTCATGGCTGAATATTAGGTTTGCTCTGAATATTCATGCAAATTCCATTAAGTATTTTGCACTCGCAATTTCGTAATTGAACTGTGGGTCCAACACTTCAGATCTGTGGAAAACTTGTCACTTTGCAACTTCACACTTCACCACTTTGCCAACATTTCCCGCCTTACTAATGTTTTGTTAGCTATCACATAAGTGGTAATTAGATGTTAACATTCATGCATGCCTAAAGACTTGGTTCCGTGATGCAGGGTTACTAATTATAAGAACAGTTATGTCTTTCATGCTTTCTGAGGAATTGTTTTGTAGCAAGTCGGCACTGTTCACCTCAGTCAGCATATTTATGCAAGTATTCTTACTTCAGGTAATAAACTAACCTGAAGTATTTTATCCAAGTATGCACGTACAGAAAAAGCTTTTGATACGTTATTGTCCATATACGTACAATGAAATGTCAGCATGTTGTATAGATTCATTCATTCATTCAATTAATTCAATTTATATCCTGTTCATCTAACCTGGGGCTACTCTGGGCCGTGAAGAACAATAAAATAAACAAACCATAGTGCAGCCACATAAAGTAACGTCAAACAATGTAATCATTAACACAAAAGGAATAACATCCATTCCCTTTTGTGCAGATATGCATTTTCAAAACACAAGGCTATGCTTGACCTTGCACCGGAAGTACCCATTGCAATTTTCCCCTCTTCCACATAGCACTACAATCCTTTATGCCGCCTGGAGAAGCAGGTGCAGGGCCAATTCTTGGCACATGTGTGTAGATGGAATAACCATCTCTTAGTTCCATAGAAGTTCATCGCCCCAACCATGAAAAACTCCTGCTGGACTCAGAACACAACAATGGTATGCACATGGACGGATTCATCTAAAAGAAATGCAAATCATGTCATTCTTGAGTCACACCTACCTCATCCAAGCATGTCACTTAATATCTGAGGGATGTTCAGAAAATGATAATGTACCACATTTCCCCAAGAACATTAGCAAATTCTTCACCATTGTTTGCAAATTATTATTTCATTAAAAAAAAACAGTATTCTGCTGTTGGTCTGATGCAGATGTTTCATTCCCCCCCCCAGTTCAGTCTTCAAAAATCAGAAAACGTTACTTGTGTGGCAGATTATACATTTACATTAGATAATACTGGATTCTAGATAGGAAATGTTATTATACTAAATACAAAGTCTATGAGAGGATGCAGGACGCTATTAGGGCTAAAATATAATAGTTAATCTCAGCTGTAGGAGGCCCACTGAATGAATGAGGAAGTTAAGTCAATGCTTAAGAAAGTCCCACTGATTCAACTGACATGAAGATTTGAATTTAGACCTTAGTTCTTTAGCAAATGGTTGCAAGTAAAATAATTTCGGTATTAGTACAACAAATGTAATGTGAAAAAAGTGGAATACTGTACTATCATTATTATAGTCATCAAGCAAGCTCCGTTTTCCTAGCTCTGTCAGACTGGAGGTTAGCAATAAAGAAGGACAGAAAGAATGCAAGTTGTTATGGGTCATATTGACATCTGATTGTATTATGGAATTGAGGTATAAAATGCAGACAGAGATACATGCACAAGAACATGTTCTGCCTTTGAAAATGTATGGTAATACCTTGGTTTTTGATCATAATCCATTCCAGAAACATGCTTGTAAACCAAAACAACAAGCAATGTCTTGATACCACTCTTATATCAAATCAAATTTCCCCATAAAAATAATGGAAACTCAGGTGATTCATTCTGGTGCCCCATGTACACGCAAAAATGCCAACACTCACAAAAGAAGTTGGTTTAGGTACCTGGCTGTGGAATCTCTTCTGCTTGGGACTAACAACAGGATTTCACTCCATTTTTTAAATGCGATAATAATAAAGTGCAATTTGTAGCTCTATACACACTTGACTAGCTGCCCTATGACTAGAAATTGTTTGAAAAATAAGAAAGGATGTTACAAACAAATAAAAGAAAAATAGAAATAGAAAGAAAAAACAAACCCCTAACCTGCACTCCCCATTGAAAACCCTTGTGACTTGTGTTGAGACATCCATCCATTCCTCCCCCCCCCTGTTTTGGAGTCTTGCCCGAGATGGAACAATCCAGGGGGGAGGGGGGAGAGTGACTGTTGGCTCACTTGTGATAATGTAATCTGCTCCAGTGCTTGTTTATCAAGACATAGCTTGTTGATCAAGGCATAATTTAGAATAATTTTTTGCTTGTCTTGTAAAATGCTCTTCAACCAAGTTACTCTTAAACCAAGGTATTACTGTAGTGTATGTCCCATAAATTATTCAAATCTGTCTCGGAAATCATGGTTGTCTTGTAGGGATGCAGAAATCTGCAGTTTTGGCTTCTTTATCTATTAATCATTTCTTTCTCAAATAGGAAGACCTTTGCACATTTTTGGTAAGGCTTTTAAAAAGTTTGCCAATTTGCAAACCTAGTGGGTTTATTAATTTTACCCCAACCCAAGAATGAAGCACGTAGATCCTCTACATCAACCCTTTCCTCCCCCCCCCCCATTTCTCTGGCCAACAGGAACTTTGCATGTCTCGTAGAGACAAATGGAGATGAGGGTTGAGTGAGTGGAGGGGGTGTATGACCCATGTTCCTTCATTTGAATAGCGGGGGTATGAAACCCAATGCTTAAGCAGCTTTTATATCTGCCCTCCGACTTCCTGCCTTTAAGAAGACTCCTTGCTTGGTGTACATCTTCTAGCCAGGAACTTTAAGATAACCTCCTGGCAAACCACATCTTTTGCCATGTTTGAACTTTTGGGGCTTGCTTTGAGGAAGAGTGTGCTGCACTCAAAAACTTGCAATGTTTTTTATTTTATTAGAGTCTCTCCCCACCCCTCCCCTTCTACAGTCAAAAATCACCTTGTTTGCATAGAGGTCTCCATGGAGCCTCTGCCACCTCCTTCTAAAACCTGGATTCAACAGCTCCAATTACCTGGTTTGCAAGTCCCCCCCTTTTGCAGTTTATGTTCCACAGCCCCAATTACCTGGTTTGCAAAACTTCTCTTTTGCAGCTTGGATCCCATCGTCCCAATTACCTGGTTTGCAATCCTCCCCTTTTGCAGCTTGGGTTCCACAGTCCCAATTACTTGGTTTGCAAACCTCCCCCTCCTCCCCATAAAACCTTAGGCTAAACATTTTTTCTTGTTTTTCTCCTCTAAAAACTATGTGCGTCTTCATGGCCCATTGCATCTTATAGGGCGAGAAATATGGGTATCTGCCATATAATGCTAGTCATTTTTTCTCCTAATTTTGATTGACTGTGCCTAGTAATTTTTAATTATGATGACAATGATGATGTGCTATCAAGTCAATTCTGACTTATGGAAAACTTTTTCTAGGTTATCCCAGGTGGAGAATATTCAGAAATGGTTTACCATTCCCTTATTCCGGTGGTGCCCTGGGACTGTGCAGCTTACCCAAGGCCACACAGGCTGGCTCTACTTAGAGTAGGCATGGTGGGTAATTGATTCCCCACACTCTGGCTCCATGGCCAAGTTCTTAGACCACTAAACAATGTTTAAAGATAAGGACCCATCCACTCAAAAAAGAGAGAAAAGTTATACTCTCAAAATCCTGGACCTGGATAGACAGGTCTATTAATTTTAGCTTCTCCCACATATGACTATTTTGAATTGTATTCTCTTTCCATTCTATATATGAGAAAATCCAAGGCTTTGAGTTGGTTCTTGCCAAGGAGATCTGGTCATCTTCACTGTTCCAACAGGAACCCCACACACTCTTCAGATGTGTATGGTTGCTTGTTTGGATCCTGCTGCAACATTTTTAGCATTTTAGATTTGGAAACAAAACAAAACAAGACAGGCAAAATATAGTAAATGCAAAATAATAACTAATAAATAATAAATAATAAATGCAAAATAATCAATAATAAATTTTCTCTGGAATACACTGGGATCAGAATTAAAGCATAAGTGGTTCTCGTAAAGTGTATATAAGGGTCATGTCCAGTAAACAAATGCCCAGAAAAGCAGACCCCATATTTTAAATACAAGATGATACAATCCTATTCAGTGATGTCTTTAAATTTTCAAGTTATGCATAAAGTATGCATTACATCAGTTAGGGGCATCATTAAGAGGGAAGTAAAACAACGAGTTACCAGTATGCAACATTCAGGAATGTGTGACATTTTCTATGATTGCTAAATATAACCTGGTTCATAAAATGATCCTTTGGTGAATTATTGCTGCATGAAATGATGCCTGTATCTTATTGAAAGTACCAATAATTGCTGCTAGAGCAGAGAGGCATTGAAATCTGGGACACATATAAACAAATGCTGAAACAGATGGTTGAAATTACCAAAGTATGATCTGTTACTAAGCTGGTTACCTAATTAGATTCGCAAACCAATAAACCAAATTGGTCAAGTTTTTGGCACTGAAACAGGATAATTTTTGCAATTTGGAAATGTTTGGAAATATTATACTGTACTGGAACTGCTAAAAAGAATGGATAAGCTCTCTCTCTCTCTCTCTCTCTCTCTCTCTCTCTCTCTCTCTCTCTCTCTCTCTCTCTCTCTCTCCTTCTCCCTCCCTCCCTCTCTCTATCTATTTACAGAACCAGCAAGGATGTTTGCATCTGCCTACTAACCAGACTGGATATTTTAAACTCTATCTGAATTTTGCAAGTGAAATTTGCTCAGGGCAGCATATACATAACTGTAAAATCCTATAGATTGAGATGTATTCTTGGAGCAGATTTCCTACCATTTTAGCACCCCAATAATTCCCTTCATGCTTTTTTTTAAATATAATAATATTTTTGTGACATCAAGTGGATTCTGACTTAGGGTGACCCTTTTCATGATTTCCTAGACAAAGAGTACATTTCTCCCTCAAACTGCATGGACTCTACAATCAAGGTTTTGCTTATAAATGGTGAGGGTTCCCCCCTCAACAATTTTAAAATAAATAAAATATTCCGTAAATACTGTGCTGCTATTCGTCTCCAGGAAGTGGCCTGGGAAAGGTAGGTCAGGATCCTGCATTGAGAGTGCACTGGCCCCAGGTCTGATGGTGGTAGCCCAGCTGTCCCCCTTTCCTGTCATGATGGCTCAACATGGTGGCCAGGGAGTGTAGTGAGGTAGTCTGGGGCAGAGGAGAGGGGTGTGTGTGTGTGTGTGTGTGTGTGTGTGTGTGTGTGTGTGTGTGTGTGTGTGTGTGTGTGTATCAACTGTTGATGCTTTATATTTAAGTTATTGGCGCAAAAGAGTTATACATGGATTTTGAACTACGTGGGGATCTGGTGCCACTTACCTCAGTCTTGTTGAAAGGAGTGTACTCAGAAGTGGTTGGCTATTTCCTTCTTCCCTGGGATACCATGGGTCTGTGCAGCTTGCCCAAGGCCACACAGGTAGGCTCTTCTCCCTGGAGGCACAGTGGGGAATCACACTCCCAACACCTAAAGTAACCCCTCAGTCAGGTACCTAACTCACTGAGCTATACAGCTAGCCATTTTCATATAGTACAGAGTTAACTCTGTAAAAGACTTGAGCAATTATCTGAATCTTACTATTTTGTGAAACTTGCACCTTTGTCATATGAATGATAATGAATGGTTTTGTGAAGCAGTGGTCCACTGTCTGTGAAGATTCTCAGTCATCCAGGTGAGTTTATCTGGAAGTTGAGTCATGGCTACTGGACTTCTTTTTGAGAGATAGAAACGTTTCGCTGTTCACTCATCGAAGCAGCTGGCAAACCCTGACTCTTATAGGCAGCTTTGACCTCTAGTCACCCTGGCCTCAATTAGGCTCATCAGATGAACTAAATAGGCTCGTTAGGGAGACAATCTATCCTAGCCTTGAGGTGAACCATGGCTTAAGGTGCTGAAACCTATCAAGAAAGGGTCGTTAATGGTTCGTTATCTCTGGCCTTGGTGGTAAAGGCTTTTTGATTTGTCTTGGTAGTGTGGAAAGCACAGCTTGATAAGTAGCAGATAAACTATGCCGGAGCCCACCACCTCTGTTGAGGGAGGGATTTTCAATGCTCACATGAATGGCCTCTTCTCCAAACCACCTGGTCTAGGCACAGTGAAAGGGGAATGCTGATTCTGGACCTGAGCTGTTACCCCTCCTACACCTAATGGCTGTTTGGTTTCCCCAATGTAGACCCCTCACTGCATTGGACCGATACCTATATTGCTCACTGAGGATCTATACAAGCTAGCCTTATTTTTGTATTTGTACAGAGTTGTTTTGCCAAAAATCTGTAAAAGACTTGAGCAATTATTCTGAATCTGGGTCTCACTATTTTGTGAAACTTGCATGGACAATGATGGAGGTGACCATTTGTCATATGAATGATAATGAATGGTTTTGTGAAGCAGTGGTCCACTGGTTGTTATTTTCTTCCGTTCCAGATATTGTTGTTCTTGTGCACACAGATTGTTTGGATCCATGTATCAAAATATTTTCAGAATTTTATATTTAGGGCTATGGCCAATATTCCCACTAAGGCATATGCTCCATGCTGCACAGAGGCAAAGACCCATTCTAAGGTCAAAGCTAGTTTCAATACCTGTTTTGGATGAACAGCGAAACGTTTCTATCTCTCAAAAAGAAGTCCAGAATCCACTGCTGGGATGAGAATTAGAGAGAACACTGGCTATGGCAAATAGTTCTCTGTTCTCTGTTTTTTTATTTTGAATGTTTTGTGTGTGCGTGTGGAATCTACATGTCTCAAAAAGAATCACCTCATCAAAATGGATGAAACTTCAACATTGACATCATGCAGCATACACAATTCCTTTTGCTCTTGTATTATGTAGAGGCCAGAATATAGCTTGTGATGCACAGTTGTGTAAGTGAAACTCGACAAGCTGCAGTAGTAAATTGGCCCATTTATGTTCCTCCTTGCTCTGTTGGAGGTGCACTCAGGAACACAACCAACACGTTTAGCCCTGAAATTTACCCAATTTCACTTGCATAAGCATTTGGTCATCAATTAGATTCTTTCTAAATACTTATATGTGATGGTAACAACTACCTGACGTTGTTGCTGCGCGCACGTACACAAGGGCATGGGGGGGGAGAGGATAGAATTCTGAGAGGCATTAATTGCTGTTTTGTCTTAGCTATCCTTCCCTTGCTTGCTCCTGTGGAAAATTTTGGGTTAGTGGATCTCATGTACAGGATACACAATACATGTAATCAATCATATTTGGCTAGGTAGTAACTACATTCAAATGAGAGCCACTGAGAATTAGGAAAAATGAGGGGAATTTAAATGAGTAAGCATCAGGGCATTCTCTTTTACAGCCTTTTTTTCTAGCGTTGTGGAAAACGGTTGAGTGAGGGAAAACTCATATGTAATACATTCAAATATTTGATTTGTCTTGTCTTTATGGCTCAGGTGTTCTCTTGTATTCCCAAAATGAAAGTCGGTGGCATTTTAGGAAAATATCTACTATGTCAAGGAGTGAGTGTGCCTATGTACTGTGATGATTATGTTTCTTTTCCTTTTTTTCTTATTTGTTACTAGTTTATCGCATTCTTATTTTTTGTTTGTTGTTGTTAGCCTCCCAAAGTGGCCCTCTGGCCAGTTGGGTGGGATGCAAATATAATAAATAAATAAATAAATTGTTTGTATGCATCCAGGACATGAGTGCATTGGCAGCTCTTAGAGCAGGTATTTACATTTTGGACAACATCCCATGTGCTGGCATTTACATTTAATATTTTAGTCACAATACAGTGCATGGATAAACATGATTCCTTTGTCCAAATGGATAATTCCTTCAGGATTCTTGTAAACTCAGGCATATTCCCACTAGTGGTACCTCTATTTTTCCATTTTGTTGTTGTGTTTTGAACTCCCTATTCCTATTAATTGAGACCTGAATACAAATCAGTGCCAACAGTCCAAGGCCAATTGAATCACTAGGCCAGTAGTGATGAACCTTCAGCACTCCAGATGTTTTGGACCACAACTCCCAGAATTCCAAGCCTGTATGGCCAATGACAAATGACTGTGGGAGTTGTGGTCCAAAACATCTGGAGTGCCGAAGGTTTGCCACCACTGCACTAGGCAGATGCTACCTTGTTCAGTGGTAATGCCACATTGTAACTGCTGACGGTCATGTTCTAGTTAGGTGTCACACTGGATTGTTGTTTTGGAACTCAGTTGATTTGCATTTAATCTATTTTGTGGAATCATGGAGTCTTCTTCTCTTCTGACACAGCCCCTTCCTTCAGTCTTATGAAGAAGAGTGTTGCCTATCCAACCTCCATTATACTTAGGTACTGGTGGCTCCTGAGGTAGACTCCAGGTAAGTATCAGAAGTGTGTGAGTCTTAGACATAGGCAGTGCCAAGAGGGCTAGCATGAGGCCTCTGATAAGTATCAGAGACCCAAAGCAGCACTTTCATTGGTGAGCACTATATCAGAAGGTAAATAGAAGCTGAGTGGCTCAGATTAGGTGGGGTCTTGAATGCTCTGAGGTGGAAGCACAATGAAACTAAAGAAGTTTAACCTTCAGGACTCCTTGTCCTGGAGGGACCCTAGAAGCAACTTGAGAGAAGAATCATTTTAAAAAGAATGCTGGTGATCTCTCATGGAACAACCTCACTGAAGAAGATAATAGGGATTACCCAGACCTCATTGCTGGTTGTAAAGCTCCCCCTCCCTCATAAAAATTCATGCTTCAAGGCCCCCAAAATGTAGGTCCACCACTGTCCCTCATCCTTGCAATGAAGTGCGGTGGCTGTAGGTGTGCTGCTGCTTCAGTTACTGATTCAGGATTCTAAATGTTCATTGTTTCCCTTATTGGCTTGTGATGCTTTGAAATACCAATGGCAAGTTGCTTTCAACAATCAGATTGGGAAAGAACGCCACATTGTTCTTAAGTAAATCTGCTACGTGGGCGATGCTGAAAGTGCAGTAAAGGTCCTTGGAGTGTATTAATCCCATAACATATGGATGGGTTGTGAGTCTCTAATGCAGTGAGAAATGTATGTATGTATGTTGACTTGGATCCAGTGTACGATAGTCCCATAATAGTCCCATTGAAATCAGTAAAAATGACTAACCTGGTCCAGCTGAAGTCCCGTTGATTTCATAGAAGCTTCTCGAAAAATCTGTATCTAGCTTCCCGTGTCCACAAGGACTTGTGTGATCACTGTTTAAATATATGGTTAAATGGATGCATTTAAACATTTGAGGGTGTTTTCCCCACCACCATTATATTTGCCAGGAAATGTATTTGGCAGAACGCGAAACCGAAGTATGGCAAACAGAATCCAGAAGAATTAGTTACAAAATGGCAATGAATATTCATTTCCGATTCTTAGCAGTTGTGTGACATGCATATTCATTCTGGGCCTTTTCCTTCTCAGCAAACTATTTTGTTGATATTATGCATGCATCTGAACCCAAGTTTCTGGAAGACATGGACCCAAAGGGAACTGTCAGTGAGCATGGTTCAGGCTCCATGGGAAACCGCACCAAGTAACCCCAAGGAAGTGGGGTGTTTCCATTCATTGCACCATCTACACACAGTGGAACTGCAGGATGACAGGGAATGGACAAAAATACCCTGCATTTTCAAGAATTCTTATTTTGATCAAGTCTGCAATTATGTGTAGCTCAGCAGTGTAGGTCCAAAGCTCATTGGCAGATGACAGGCGTGGTGGACAGATAAGGTTGGCTGACAACATACCACCAAAAAAGGAAAGAAAGAAAGAAAGAAAGAAAGAAAGAAAGAAAGAAAGAAAAAGAAAGAAAGAAAGAAAAACAAAGGAAATCCATCAAGGAGCAAAAAGGATACCAATGGGCAAGTGTGAATATGGCCTTGTACATGCACAATGAGAAATACAGAAATACAGAAATATTGGTAAATATAAAAATGTGTATAGACATACATAACACGTTACAGTCAGAAAGACTGACCAGGTTATCGATGAAATGCCTTGGTATCTCTATCTATCTATCTATCTCTTAATGAGGGTGAAAGAGGAGAGTGAAAAAAATGGGCTGAAGCTCAACATCAAAAAAACTAAGATCATGGCCACTGGTCCCATCACCTCCTGGCAAATAGAAGGGGAAGAAATGGAGGCAATGACAGAGTTTATTTTCTTGGGCTCCTTGATCACTGCAGATGGCGACTGCAGCAACGAAATAAAAAGACGCTTGCTTCTTGGGAGGAAAGCAATGGCAAACCTAGATAGCATCCTAAAGAGCAGAGACATCACTTTGCCAAAAGGTCAGGATGGTTAAAGCTATGGTTTTTCCAGTAGTGATGTATGGAAGTGAGAGCTGGACTATAAAGAAGGCTGATCGCCGCAGAATAGCTGTGGTGCTGGAGAGAGTCTTGAGAGTCCCCTGGACTGCAAGGAGATCAAACCTATCCATTCTGAAAGAAATCAACCCCGAATGCTCACTGGAAGGACAGATTTTGAAGCTGAGTCAGTACTTTGGCCACCTCATGATGAAAGAGAGACTCCCTGGAAAAGGCCCTGATGCTGGGATCGAAGGCAAAAGGAAAAGAGGACGACTGAGATGGTTGGACGGTGTCATCGATGCAACCAAAATGAATTTGACAAAACTCCGGGAGGCAGTGGAGGATAGGAAGGCCTGGCGAGCTCTGGTCCATGGGGTCACGAAGAGTCGGATACGACTGAACGACTGAACAACAACAAATCTATCTATCTATCTATCTATCTATCTATCTATCTATCTGTCTGTCTGTCTGGGCCTAAGAATAAACCATTGAATAACCCATGTAGTAGACTGAACGTACTACTGAATTGTTCTTGGATATGGGAGACCTGAGTTAAAAAAATCACTGATTGTCCATAGAAACTCACAGGAAGCTGGCAGCAGTAAAACACTCTCTGAAAATCTCATAGATCTTAAAACTCCTACTTGGCTTTAAAATGCTCCCCCTTTAGATGACCTTAGGAACTACACAAATACCAGCCAGGGCATGTGTGCCCCAAGGGCTGCATGTTGCCCACCCCTGCCCTAGAAAAAAAAAACCTCTTCAAAACAGTATGGGCAAGTTGCAGGTAGGGTAGCAGTCTCTGTTGTTGGAGGCAGAGATGTGCTGTTAAGGGTCTCACAAGTGAATGTATGCATATGTTGTATATGCCGGGTTTCTTATTTTCTGTTTATTATTTGCCATTTATTTATTTGAGGACATTGTTATCCAGCGATATATTCTAGAAATCCCAAAGTTATGTTTTTGTTTATTTGTTTGTTTGCTTTTACATTTTGTGGTTTCATGCTGATTTTTCTTACTGGGAAATCCTTGCGAAATCCAGCAGCTGAAATCCGTAGACTGTTTAGCTGTGTCAAGTCCCGTTGCCTGGGGTGCACATAAGTCTACATCACACCGCAAAATGAGATTAACAATAGGAAACAAACTATGATAAAGCAAACTGCTGAAAATAATAAAGCCAAGCAAAAAAACAGATTAAAAACAAAACATTGCTGAAATTAAAAACAGCAGCAGCAGCAGCAGCAGCAACAACAACAACAACCAATGGTGATACAAATTTTAAAAATGAGATTTCATTACCCACAATTTCTTTTTTAAAAAGTGGGGTGCTCACAATGCTAAAAGTGTGATATCAGACAGCCAGTATTGCTGTGTGGCCCCCATTGTCCTAAACAAAATTGTTTTAAAAGGCAAATGTAATAAGAAGTCAGTTAAACAATCTCATAACATCAATTTTCTAGAGAAGCACAAAGATTTTAAATTAGCAGAATATTTAACCTAGGACTCCGAGCAACAGGAGTCAAAGCTATGCATGTCTTTAAATTATGTGGTGTCTTTTTGAGGCGTATATATGGAAAGATAGTCTTTCATGAAAACTATGTTCTTGTACTTTAAATTCATATGTTTTCCAGTCTCTTGAGCTCACCAAAGGGTCTAAAAGCTCTTCCCTTGTGGGGCATATATAACTATTCACAGTTCGGTATGCCACTCAAAGGCAGAGTTTCTAACCTCTTCTCACTCCGGGCTAAAGCAGTCCAGGAAGATGCTTCCAAAACCTTTTGCTGACAAATGGGACCATGGAGACCTTAAATACAATAATTTGTTTGTGAGCCTCTTTAAACTGCTAAAACATCCCTTCTGTTTCAACTTGGGGAATCATATTGCTGCACAAGAAATTCATTATTTATTCACCACAAGATGGGGCTTTTGCTCTCTCTCTCTCTCGCTCTCTCTCTGAAATAACATAAAGGCATCTCTGGAATGGTTGTTGAAATAGTTCAAATTTTAGGAGTATATTTAGGGTTCTGTATCCTATTTCTCCCACCCCTTGCAATTGAAACCTCCAGAGATGCTTTCAGTATAAAGTTAAACCTTGGAACACATAGCGACATTTGGATGGCAGCCACCTTGACTCTCATCAAACTCATTGTACTTAACTTTGAATATTGTCTTTAATGTTTTTTGGCTGTGTATTGCCCTTCAGAATTGTAAACCGCCTCTTCCAAAGAGAAAGGTGGGGTAAAAATATTTAAAATAAATCAATTTTAAAAACGCAGCCCTAAGCACAAAACCAACTTCAGGATTGCTGTTGTTCCTCTGGCTGAAGGCCTTTCATCGGTAAGCCAGGAGGAAATCACTTTTCTATCTGCTTCCCCACCACACCACCACCCTGCTCCATGCATGCTGAAAGACTCTCCCAAAGGAAACACAAAAAGTCCCATTACTTTGATAGTTCTCTTCCAGCATACGGATGGATGGGAGCATCTCCTCTGATAGCAACAGCACTGTGGTATCTTTTCCCTCTTTAACCAGATGGCAGCTTTCATGGCCCTCAGCTTAGGCAGAAAATAAGGCTGCATCCCATTGCCCTCTGTGACACCTGCATCATTGCCTCAGTATCCTTGCTTTGACAATCAATCTCCTCTAACACACCTTTTAAGGACTTTGTATTTTGCACCTGGCTGTGGCTGGAAGATTAATTGTCTCTAGAACTAGTGGATAGCTGAGTGATTTGAGTACCTGGCTGCAGAGGTTGGGGGTTTGATTCCCCACTGTGGCTCCTTGACAGGAGAGCCATAGGGTTCTTTCCAGCCACACAGTTCTAAGATTAAGATTAAGATTAATGTAAAACAAACTAAACCTGGCAAGTTTGAAACAGAACTTGGAAATAGCTAATTATAAGCAATGGACATAGCTGTGGCCAGTTACCTTTTGCATAATAGGGATATAACTAAGTTACATCTCACAACAAGTAATACAACAGGCCGTTTCAAATTATTTTAGGGAATGAGACATAATAATTTCCAAATATTCTCAAACATTAATTTAAAAGGCATTTAAAGGCATTTTATTAGCTCTATGTCATTTTCTTAAAGGAAACCATTCTTTCTTTCTTTCTTTCTTTCTTTCTTTCTTTCAAAGAAATTATTCTAAGTACTCACCTTGATTACTCCGACCCAGCTCCTGCTAGCAAGCCTATAGCCATAAAGCAGCATTAGGACTAGAAGCAATCAATCATTAACAGACTATCAATCTGTAATTTAACAGTTCATCATTCTAGGACAGTCTTAACCAGTCAATTCAGATTCCTTTGTTCTATAACTTTTCCTTTGGGATTGCAACTTCTCCCACAATCCAGTTTGTTACACTGTCACACTGTGCCTGGGACCATCTTCTCAGCAATTGGTTTTTTATTTTTCTATCTGAAGCTTTCTGCTAAAGCTGAGAAATAAAACCTCGTCTGCCCTTCTAGATGGCTGATACAACACCTGCAAATGCTTCTAAACAAGGCTGGAAAGAGACAATCAATTGAGCATCACAGAGTCCATTTTCTTCCATGAACTTCCATGGCATTATATAGAATATTGGAATTAGACAGTGGCAAGAACCAGCAGTATTTCTCTGTATTTTTCTGAAGAGCAAAGCAAAGTACAGTGTACTAGTTAGATAACACCCCATAGCACTTAAACCTATTTCTGGGCAGTTTACAATCTCATTATGGAGGCTACACATATTTATTTATTTATTATTTATTTATTTGGCTTATATCCCACCCATCTTCCCAAAGGGAACTCTGGGTGGCTTACAATAAAACCAATAGGACAACAAAGACAGTGGCAGAGAATAATAAGAGAGGCAAAATCCAAGCAGGGATGGCACGGGCAGGAAGGGGGGGGGGAAGGAAACTAAATAAAAAGGTCACCAAACGCCTCCCTGAAAAGGTGGGTCTTCAGGACCTTTTTAAAGGCTGGCAGGGACTCTGCTAGGCACAGCTCACTGGGGAGATGTTTCCATAGTATGGGGCCCACCACAGAGAAGGTGAGGTCACGCATGCATGATTTCCGCCCCTCTCTGGGTGTGGCCACCCTCAGTGAGCGCGCCTGCACTAGTCTCGTGGGTCTGGCCCCAGTCGATCTCTGAGAGATACGCTCTGCCAAATACTCTGGTCCCAGGCCGTGGAGGGCTTTGAAAGTCAAAACCAGGACCTTGAACCTAATCTGGAGGACAACGGGTAGCCAGTGCAAGCGAGCCAGGACTGGGGTGATGTGCTCGAATCTGCGAGCACCCACTACCAGCCTGGCTGCCGCATTCTGCACCCGTTGTAACCTCCAGACCAGGGTGAAGGGCAACCCCATGTAGAGGGCATTGCAATAGACGATCCGCGATATCACTAAGGCCTGCACAACTGTCCTCAGGGAGGACTCATCAAGGTACTGGCGGATCTGGGCGATCCTGCGGAGATGGATAAAAGCAGCCCTGGAGGCAGCCATCACCTGGGCTTCCAGGGAGAGGGCTGAGTCCAGGACCATGCACAGATTCCTGGCCCTGTCCATAGGCTGGAGTGAAACACCCCCCAGTTTAGGGAGGGGGCCATTGTACCCCGACAAGGACGCCCCGAAGAACAGCACCTCCGTCTTCTCCGGATTAAGCTTGAGCCGGTTATCTCTGGTCCATTCCAAGACTGCCTCCAGGCACAGATCGAGGGAGTGAATTGCCTCCTCTGCAGACAACGAAAAGGAGAGATAGAGCTGCATGTCATCAGCGTACTGATGACAGCGAACTCCAAATCTCCTGATGACCTCCGCCAGCGGTGTCATGTAAACATTGAACAGCATGGGTGAGATTGCCGACCCCTGGGGCATCCCACACTGGAGGGTCCAAGGAGCCGACAAGTCATCACCCAGATGAACCTGCTGAGTCCGGCCACCAAGGAAGGAACGGAGCCAGGCCAAAGCCTGACCCCCAATTCCCGCCTCAGCCAGCCGGACCAGCAGGTTACCGTGGTCGACGGTATTAAAGGCAGCTGACAGATCAAGGAGGACCAGCAGGGAGGAACACCCCCTGTCGGCCTCCCTGAGGAGGTCATCCTACAGAACGACCAGGGCAGTCTCGGTCCCACGAAGAGGTATGAAACCGGACTGGAAGGGATCCAGGATACGATTTACCTCCAGATACGACTGCAGCCTGACAGTGGCCACCCTCTCGACCACCTTGCCCAGGAAGGGAACAATGGCAATCGGGCGATAATTAGATAGATCGTCCAACGCCATGCCAGTTTTTTTCAGAGTGGGCTTCACCAACGTCTCCTTCAGACGGGCGGGAAAACCTCCCTCCCCGAAAGAGGCCGTGGCAATAGCCGAAACCCACTCAGGCATGTTCCCTTTGGCAGATTTAATAAGCCAGGCTGGGCAAGGGTCAAAGGGAGTGGCCGCCAGCCGGCAACAAGCCATAGCTCTGGAGGCCTCCGCAGGAGAAACTGGCCCAAACTCATCCAGGAGGGGAGAACGGAGGAGTGAGGCCCCAGGGATATCAAGGGATGGACTAGGGCAGCCGGTGGGGGCAAGTCGGAACAGATGGCCTCTATTTTAGATCTAAAATGGGCTGCAAATTGCTCACTAGTGAAATCACTAGGAGGAGGCCTCAGTTGACTGGGATTGGAGAGGTCTCGAACCACCCGGAACAACTCCACCTGGCGGTTCGAGGCCTCGCCAATTCTCAGGGAGACATAGGATGTTCTAGCATCCCTGATCGCGCGAAGATAGCGGCCAGACAGCTTCTTAAGTGCAGCCCTATTATCTGCCGTCCGCCTTGCTCTCCATATGACCTCTAGCCTCCTGCGTTCTTGTTTCATCAACCGCAGCTCAGCCGTATACCACGGAGAGGAGCGGTCTCCACAGCGCAGGAGGCACTTGGGGGCGATCCGGTCCACCACCCCGGTGGTCCCCTCATACCACCTATCAACCAGGGCATCGACCGGATCGTCTGCCAGGCCACCAGAAAGCTCCCCAAAGGCTTCCATGAACCTAGCAGGGTCCAGGAGCCTACAGGGACAGGCCCAAATATAGGTCCGGCACTCCCCGCGGGGTGGGGGGGGTGACCAATAGGGAAAATTTTAGCAGGTGATGGTCCGACCATGACACAGGCAGGGGTCGAGTACCCCTAACCCTCAGACAAGAATATGACAACATGGAGGAAAACACCAGGTCCAGGGTATGGCCAGCTCTATGAGTGGGGCACACAACATGCTGAAATAGATTAATGTAGGTCATGGATTCCATGAATTCCAGAGCTGCACCAGAGAGTTCCTCCTCAGCATGCACGTTAAAGTCCCCAACCACCAGGAGGCGGGGGGACTGCAGCAGTGCAGCTGAGACGAACTCCGTGATCTCTGGAAAGGATTGTGCTGGGTTGCAGGGAGCACGGTACACCAGCACAATACCGAACATATCTCGCTAACCCACTGATAGATGGAGGCATTCTACACCGGGACGCACCATTGTCGCAGACCTGCTAACATAAAGGGATTCCCTATAAACGATGGCCACCCCACCCCCTACCCTCCGACCTGCCCGCCCACTGGACCTGAAACCCGGGGTGGGGGACAAAAGGGCGAGGGAAGCCCCACCCTCAGCGCTCACCCAGGTCTCAGTGATACAAGCCATCATCGTGGATGATAGGTGTTTTATTATGAACTGACCTGGCATTGACCAGGAGGCAAGACAGGTCAGAGGTGCTGGCAGTATGGCACCCAGGTATGTGGCGGTGAGCGGGGGGAATCAGAACGGGGGACAGGCAAGAGATGCCTGGCCCGAGTTCTTCTTACCCAACTAATGCCACTGCCCAGAGCATATCTCCCATGGGCAGACACCACAGAGATACCGGTCCCTGCCAACATGGCGACCTACAAAAAAAAAAAAAAAACCACCACCATCACCACCAGTGACTGGGTTCTCAATTTACCCTCCTTAACAGGATGGAAGGCTGAGTTAACCTTGACCTCAGCTATCTGAGCCCACTGGGATTGATTTCAGGTTGTGAGGAGAGACTTCACTGCAATACTGCAATATAACCACTGAGCCACGAGGCTCCCAGCAGAGACCACTAATGCACTAGTAACTAGAATTAACTACTTTCACAAGTGCAAAAACAATAAGGAGATGCTAACCCAGTTTCTTCCAAAAATGAGTTTGTTTGGGGTGGGGAATGTCCTAGACTTTGGAATAAAGTTGACCCACCCTGGTTGCACAGCCAGAGTGAGCAGGAATGGACAAACAGATAATGGGTTACTGGTAATGGGTTATTAGCAAAGGATGAGGTGTACAGCCTATGAAAAGGGGGGCAATTCAACACATGGATAACCACTGCATCCTGAACACCAGTTGAACATAATAGTTTTCCCTATCTTTGAATTTATCCCCTGATTTTAATAGGTTTACTTGGGACTACTGAGAATTTCAGCATGGATTTTGATGAACACTTAACCTGCAGTGGTACAGTGGTAAATCCAGCAGTGCGGGTGTTCCTTGTGGGAGTTTCCACAGTCACTCTACTTGTAAGGAGAGCCCAAACATACAGCATTGATGCACATCAGCAATTAAGGAGAACATCTTTTATAAAGATAATGCTCCTAAATGACCAATTCATGACTAAACAGTCCTCAAACACTTTGCATTATAATGGAGATAATATGAAGCATGATACTCTTCCTTGGACAATCCTTTTCTCTCCCAACCACCGGGAGGATTATATATATGCAATATGCACTTCCTGGGGAGTTAATATATATAATGTACACCCCATGTGACATAAATAGGGATACAAACATAGGTACATGGTGTACAATATTATACATTTCCATTAAAGCAATATTACATCTCCATTAGAGCAAGTTAAATACAACCACACACCCCTCACCAAACAATAAAGCAGCAGTCTAGAAATTACTTAAACCTCCTTTAAATGAAATGCATAAGCATAATGAGTTTATGGCCTTGGCAACTCAAGAGGTATTAATATTATCACTAATATTAGATATTAAACAGCAAGATTGTTTCTGTATGTTTCTCAGCCATTTGTCGCAATAACACAATCCGTGCTGATACCTAATAAAATGCATTAAATTGGAAATCTATAAAATAATGTTCCGGCTTCTCATAAAAAATGGGAAGTGTTGTTCACAAAAGGTGTAGATATGAAACACCGTATTTGCGTCAAGGCATGAGGAAAACACTCCTGTGTTTGCTTTCTAGAAGGAAGTATTAGTATGAGAGGATGGAACAAATTAGTTCTTATCCTCCTCAGATTTTGTTGGCTTCAGAAAGGGATCATGAAGGTCAGTGTGCAAAATGGCATTCTCACCAAGCAAACGTTCTCTCTTGGGAGCCATGTTGTATGACTGAAAACCTTGGCTTCTTTGTTGAGATAAGGCTCTGGCGCATTCCTCTTGTACATCACTATCAATATGGCTGTTTTGCTTTCTTGTCCCCCAGTCATTCTTGAGTAGATATGGCTATTTAGGTACACCTTGAAGAGTCTGTGCTCCAGTGATGAAAGCAAGGTTTGGGTGGCTGAGGTGGGTGGGGGTGGCTGAGGTAGAATTACATGGCAGTCCACAAGTAGAAATGAGGACTTGCAGTCACACCACTGCAGAAATGGTGACACCCTCAAGGGACATGTGTGAAGGGGCATGAAATAGAATGTTGTCAAGAGTACGCAGTAGGAATCCCAACACTCCCCAGCCTTAACAAACACAAACCTTCCTTTGCCTGTGGGTGAAGAGAATTGAACTCCTGATCAGAGCTCCATTGTGTTTCCATTGTGAATCGGAGGAAGACCGTAAGACAGCACATCTGTGGGACTTCAGCACAAGAAGAATAATGGGGATACATTGGCATGGCAGAAGTCAGGGAATGTTCCCCAGAGTGGCTCTGCTACCAGATGGGCAGCATATAAATCTAATAAATAAATGAGGAGAAGAATCATCTAGGAGCTGATTAGTCCCCTCTTTTCTTTGATGGTGTTCATGCCTCATGCTAACATTTAAATGGCAATCTTATCACCTCTTTTTTGTACCTGTTGGTACATCAAATTGAAATTTATAGACTTTCTTTCAACTGACTGAAGATCTTTTATTGAGGCTTACTCACCAGAATCCTGTTTATAAACATAAGGCTCTGGACCCAGAGTGCTCTGTTGCAGACAGTGGGGCTTTACACTCGTGTGAGGGGTTTAGTGGCTTCCCCCTTGTGCAGGCAATGTAAAGCAAGAGAGATCACACCTGGTGCTGACTGGTCCACACAGTGTTTTTTCTCAGTGTTTTTTTTTACGGAAATACATTGAACTGCTTTAATGGCTAAAAAAAAATCACAAAAATTGAAATAAATGGTAACAAAACTGAAATAAATGAACAAAAATGAAAATGATTTTTTTGCAAAAAATTCACGAAAAACGGAAACGAACCGAAACGGACCCCCTAAATGACAAATGACAAACAAAACACAATTTTTTTGATTCGTGCCCATCTCTACACCACACTTATGCATGGGTTTGCAGTCCTATGCCATAAAATGAACTGTTTTTATATACCATTTGGTTGTTTTTGGAAGTCTTTGTGTTAGGATGGAGTGGAGTTTTAACCAGGCAAATGGCATGTATAATACTCTGAGTATGAATAGAAAAAAAAAAAAGAAGGATACTTCAATCCAGTGGTGGCTGGTCACAGATACCAATGGTGGATATAGCAGGGGGCAACAACAGGTATTCATACACATATGCACGGGTGCAAAGTGACATGTCAACACAATATGTTCACATATGTAACATGCAGGCATGCATGCAGGCAGGCAAATAAGCATTTCCCCAGATTTTCCTCACCCACTGTCCTATTTGTTCACTTCTCAGCATAGTTGAAGAACAGAACAAATGTTACTCGCTGCTACTTTTCTGCTTCCTGGGGCCAGGTTTCAACACTGTGCAACTACACTACTCACTCACCATCCTTATCTCATTTCCTCTCTTTCCTCAACCACCTTCACCCAGAGAGTCAGGAGGCTGCGTATTTGGCAGGAAGGGAACCCTTGAAGATGGGATTTGGGATTGGCTGAGTGGGGTAATGTCAAGGTTTGACCAGCCCTGGCTGCTATTCCATTCGGAGGGAATTTGAGTGGATGTTGATGATGAGGCTGTGAGGAAGGCAGCGGCTGTATTTGAGGACTGGGCCATCTAGTTTGCATCCCTTCCTCACTGCGTGAGTGGGAAAGAGCTGTCTGCTTGCTATGCACCAGCAAGCTAAAGATCATGGTGAACAGGAGGTTAAACCCACCCATCCCAGACCCCCCAAAGCATCGTTTTCGATCTAGCCTTCTGCACTGTGTGATGAATTGCTTTGACACTGATGGAAGTATCCATTTGATGAGGTGATGCTTTGGGATTGATGTTAAAATTCCTTGCCTTGGGTAACTTGAATGGTTCAGGGGAGGTAAATGGTAACAACGGGCGGAAAAAGAGGACTCGTGCCTCTTTGGCTTTATTCAAGTCCAGTTGACAGCCTTTTCTCTTGGGTGACTTTCTGCGCACGAGACGAGTTGTTCTCTGAGGGAATGCTGTATGATTTTTCCTGCATGTGTTCCATGGAAACAGAGATGGGTTGGCAGCATGGCCACTAGCTATTCTGGTGAAGGAATCTGGGATACGTAGTTATAAGAATAACTTTTCTAAACAAGACCGGTAAGGTCAGGGGTGGAGGACAATACCTTTTGGATAACCTGTTGTCCTTACTGAGTGTTGCTTTCTGGGAACTTTTGATATTTCTACTTAGACCACAACATTTTCCTTACTGTTTTTTGATTCAGCCTCATCCATTTCACGATCCTTACAAAACTCCTAATACTTTCGAAGGGAAGACTTTTGAGTAAGCAGTCAGTGGAAGGAGATCCTTTGCATGGTTGGATACAACATAGATTTGGGACTCCTTGCAAATGCAAGGATTTCTAGTCATAGAATATTAGAATAGTGAAGTGGGAAGGGCCCCACAAGGTCATCAAGTCCAAACCCCTGCTCCATGCTGGAATACACATCAAAGGATATCTGCCAGGTGTTTGTCCCAATTTCTCTTGAATGCCTGCAGTGTTGGAGCACTCAGCACCTCTTGAGGTAATGGGTTCCATTGCCGTACTGCCCTAACAGTTAGGAGGTTTTTCCTGATATTCATCTGAAAGCTGGGTTCTCTGAATTGGAACCCAATGTTGTGCGTCATGCACTCTGGGAACAGATCCTGCCCCTCCTCTGTATGGCAGCCCTTCAAATAACTGAAAAGTGCCATCCCCTCTCATTCTTCTTCTCTCTAGACTAAACACCCCCAGTCCTTCCAGTCCTACCTCACAGGGCTTTGTTTCCAGCCCCCTGATCATCCTTGTCACCTGACTCGGAACTTGTTCAAATTTGTCAGCAAGCATGTTTCTTGAGGTGTGGTGCAGAGGACTGGAAACAATACTCAAGTTGCCTAACCAGTGCTGAATAGAGTGGGGGACAAACACCTCTTGGGATTTGGAAATTATAGTTCTGTTAATGCAGTCTAAAATAGGATTTGCCCTTTGTGTGGCCACATCACACTGTTGGCTCATCTTCAGCTTATGATTTACCAGATCATAATTCTTTAAAGCAGAGCTGGATCGGGGCTGCAAGGCATAGGTTGCTCCTCAGGGAGACAAGCTGCAATGACAGATGATTCTACCGAGTGCCTGTTTCCTACTGTTCTGTGGGGTGGGTGGGAATGTGTGCATTCAAACAACCTCTTCCATATTACCATGCTGTATGTTCTGGAATAGCTGCCTAGATGCCCTAAACACATCCAATCTCACCTGATTTCGGAAGCTAAGCAGGGTCGGCCCTGGTTAGTGCTTGGATGGGAGACCACCAGGGAATACCAGGTGCTTCTAGGCACCTGGAGTAGGAACTGGCAAGCCACTCCAGTATTCCTGCCAAGAAAACTCCATGGACATGGAGTCAAGAAGAGTCGGTCATTACTGTAACGACTCAATAAATACACACACACACACACACACACACACACACACACACACACACACACACACACACACACACACACACACACACACACACACATTCTGGAATACAAATGCCATGCAGCAGGCTTATTTTTGTTTCTGTGGGAGATCTATTGTATGCAGATACAACATCTCTCATTTGCCCAAGGACCCATTTGTTTTAAAATCATGACAGATGATGATATGACAGTACGTTGACATTTGGTGTGAACAACCTGGCCAGAAAATGACAAAAAAAAGCATCAGCTGTATGCTGTGTGACTGTGCTAGAGCATGAGGGTTGCAAAAACATGTCCAATACAACATACATTTGGGAACCAGGATGTAATGACACTTGTCTAGATATAGTACAAAAAAAAAGCAAAGAAACCCAAAACAACAAAATAAAGCAGTGGAATCAGAAATTAAGTCAAAGAGTCACAATGGCAATGTATCACCGAAAAGCAAGGGCAAAGCATGGTAGCATAAACATGCCCATTAAAAAATAGAGGTGGTAGTGACAATTTTTAAAGTGTGGAAAAATTAAAAAGTGATTTGCTTACCACCCATTCTATAAACTGTGCTCTCTCTCTCTCTCTCTCTCTCTCTCTTCCACTACACACTGTCACACACACATAATCTTTACACACACACACACACACAAAAACACACACACACCCACCAAAGATGCAGTAAGAGAGAGAGAGAGTAGAGGAGATTCTAGAGGGGTAGAGAGAGAGAAACCAATTTGAAGTAGTTTTCTTTTATCCTGAGATAGAAAATTCTCATGTTCCAAATTTTCTTCCAGTCTTCTTTCTCTAGAGAGAAATTTTCTTTCAGTCTTTTTCTCTATCTGTACATTAAGGTCTTGGTTCCAAACTTCTCTCAAGGTGTTTAACTCGTTCGTTTCTGATAATTCCCCTAATATTTTAGAGACTCAAGCGATAATAGGAAATGTTCAAATTTTGTGCATTCTGCCTACCCCATGTTAAATCACTGACCGTTTTTTCTGAGGGCTCCTGCCCATCCATCAATGGCTGGACCCTTTTAAACCTGGCCCAGTCAGTTTCAGATGGTCCCCCTGGTGCCGACTGGGCCAGGTTTAAAGGGGTCCAGCCATTGACAGCTTGGAAAGAGCCTGAAAACCGATGGAACAAAATGGTTCGTTTCAATGGAAAAACAACCGTTTCATTTCATCTATAATGAAATGCTGCTTCCCCATTTTGTTTCATTTTGTTACATTATGTAACGAAACAACGAAACAGCATTTCATTTTTCATTTCCTTCCCATTCCTAGTTTTAACCTACAAACCACTAAATGGCCTGGGTCCAAACTACCTCAAAGATAGAATTTCACAATATGAGCCAGCTCGGGTGGTAAGGTCATCAGGAGTGGTCTTTGTCTCCATCCTGCCACTTTCACAGGTGCATCTCAGAAGAACACATGAAATGTTCTTCTCTCTTGCTGCTCCCAGACTTTGGAACTCTCTCCCACTGGAGGTCAGGACTGCCCAATCTTTGCTGTCTCTTCGGAAGCAGGCAAAGACCTTCCTCTTCAGGCAAGTTTTTCCTGAATGATAGATTACTTATGACAGTGTGGGTGAATCTATGGTATGGGTGCCAAAGGTGGCACTCCGAGCCCTTTCTGTGGGCCCCCGACATCGCCCCTTCACAGCCACCTGTATTCAGGTTAGATTGCTGTATTTGCATTTTGCAAAAAAAAAAAAAATGGGTCTTGAATTGCAGTTTGGGCACTCAGTCTCTAAAAGGCTTGCCATCACTGACCTATGATGTGACTTTTATATGGATTATCATGCATTATTGCTTAGACTGAATTCATAATAATACCTCCATTTTAGTTTCCATCTTTCATAATGGATTTTCCTTTAAATTGTTCACATGCTGTTATTAGCTTTAATATTGCCTTTTAATGTTGTAAGATGCCTCTTCAAATTCATTGTTCTTAAACTTGAATATGTCTTAAATGTTCTGGGTTATTTATTGTCCTTCAATACATTAGATCCTTTTCCAAGGAGAAAGGGAGGGTCCACAGACCTGTAGATCTCATAAATATTTCTATGTTTATTCTAAAACCACCCTCTCACCACCACCACCACCCTGAAAAAGAAAAGGGGGGGAGGGGTGTAAGGGAAAGGGGGGGGAATATTCAAAGGGGGATAAATAAATAAATTTCTTACCCGTAAACATGCTCTGGGATATACTGAGATCATATTACTCTAACACACAGTATTCAGCATTTGAGCTGTATGGCTGGGAATAGTGTTCTGAACTCTCCGTCAGACTTCTAGTGTATAAGCTGAATAAAGTAACAATGAAGTGAAAGGAAATGAAGAAACGCATGCACACACATATTCTGTTATGACTGTTGTGATGAAATTTTTGCAGATTTTAATTTTCTGACAAAGATAAAAAGGCTGAGAATACCAGTGGTCATATAAGATCAGAATTAAATTATTATTGTGGAAATTCACTCTTTGAGATGGACAGAAAGGCAGAGTGCAAAAATGGAAGTGAAAAAAAAAGCAAATGAAGGCTGAGTGAACAAATGAACTTGAGAGTGATGGGTATTTGCTGACAGGATTATCTATGATTTTCTTATTTCTGAGTTCGTTATCCATAGTAAACAATACTTTTGTTTTTAAGGTCATTATTTTGTCAGTTGTAAGGATTCTCAAGCAAGGTGAAGTCTGAAAATAAAAGGCCAATTTTCTGAATGCCAAGAGCAAAATTAGGATTGGGACAGGTGTTTGCCATATTGGATGTGCAGATTACAATCACATGAGAGCAAGGGATTGGAAAGGTTTCACCTATGGTATGAAGTTCAAACACGGTGAATACCAAACTATTATTGAGTGATATTATAGCACTCATTCATCTCCAATAGAACTGAAGACTGGGGCTTCTATCAACTCATGGTTTTTTTTAAAAAATGTCTTTTCAAAGAAGAGGCCTGTTCCAACTTGCCACATGTTGGGCGCTAGGTGGGGCCCCAATGGGATCATGTTAACTTCTACACAAGTCCTCAGTGTGGCATGCTCAAGCAGCATGATGTGACTTTTATATGGATTATCATGGATCTATTGCTTAGACTGAATTCATAATAATACCTCCATTTTAGAGTTGTAAGAGGTCATATTACCCTTTGGGCTCAAGTGCAGTTAAAAGTTGTCAGCTGTCATGGGAAGTCAGAGGCTAAATCTAATGACTCATCCCAGCTGGAGGAGATCCATTATTAGACAAATGAGACTGTGGGAAGGGAATCATGTTGTCAGTGAGTCTTGGGTGGTTACTTCACGTCCTTCCTCGAGCCGATGTGAACTTGCCTCCGTGTTGAAATCGGTTTTCAACATGGATCAAGAAGTGGATTGAAAAGTTTCCCGAGCTTCAGGACGGGAATCTCTCACCCTGTTCTTTTCATGCTCATGCAGCATGTTCAAGAGTATCATATTACTGGCTCCCTTTGGGCTCAAGTGCTCAAGTGCAGTTAAAAGTTGTCAGCTGTCATGAAGTCAGAGGCTAAATCTAATGACTCATCCCAGCTGGAGGAGATCTTGGAGCGCAGTTCAGGGGGCGTGGTCGGGGTGAACTCGGATTGACCCCACAAGGATGTGAGGTTCCGTTCCTTCGAACTTGGATTGACCCCACAAGGACATGAGGTTACGTTCCTTTGAACACGGATTGACCCTACAAGGACATGAGGTTACATTCCTTCGAACCGGTCTCCAGCGGGGCCGCGAACTGCAGCGAGAGGGACGTGAAGTATCAGCCTTGGTTGTTTGTGACTAACAGTTACCTTTAACCTCTGGACATCCTAGCCTCCTTTAGCATTTTCCATATAGGGATTTCAGTAGATACACACCAGTCTTATTGTGGACAGAGAAGAAGGAAATGGTGGAGGCCCCCAGAGATGAATTTAATCAGAGCTGCATTTATTAATAAAAACAAAACAAAATAAAACAGACATAAAACTAACAAAAGAGAGAGAACTGTATGGGCAGCTACCATCAAAGCCCGACAGTAAAGCTGTGTAAAATATAATGGGAAAGGGTTCCTCAGCCAGAGTGAACAACAGCCTTTGAGTGCCACATACCAGGCTATCACTTTTGTCCATGGAGGGGACTACTTCCCAAATCACACCCACTCAGGGCCTCACAGCACTGAGTAGTAGATTAGAGTTGGAAGTTAGGGATCCTCAACAGGATCTGACTTTACCACTTCCAAATGAGGGGAAACGAAGAACAACATTGCCTCGTGATACCACGGAGCTGCCATCCCCTCTTCTCCACCTTTTACACCTGTCTATCACACCTATCCCCCTCCTTCTCCCTAAAAGAAGCATAGAACCCTTGAGTTGAGAGATCAAGCCATTCATCAATTCCTTAAGTGTTCTTTTTTTAAAAATAAAATAAAACCTATAACCATCCTCAAACAGCCAAGTGCAGGCAGAAGGGCTTCCTTGGGAGGGAAGGTTTCAATGTTAGTACTAAATCATTAAAAAAAATCTGACAGAGAAGGCCAGTTTTTAAAGGGTGCTGCACATATATTTTTGGAAGATTTAATTTCAGAGACAAGTGACTTCCAACGGAGACACAAGCGCTTTCTCGGTCACTGAGATCAGAACCTGGTGAAGACGGAACTAATATCCCCATCCCCCACTCCCCAAAAGAAACAAAACAACACATAGATCCAGCAAACAAAACATATTTTCACAAGACATTTCTGCCCCCATCCACCATCAACCAAGTTTTACAAGGAATCAGTGTCAAAACAAGCTAACTCTCTAATGAGATTAAGATAGGCACCAGCCTTACACGTTAAATGCTGATATCCAAAACTCCTGATGATAGCATAGGTTCTCTGTCATCATCATCATCAACAACAACAACAATAACAAAGATAGAAAGCAGAGATTGGCACAAACAGGAAAAATGATGATAAGCATGTGCATGCGCAGAGACAGCCAACCCAGCTCCCAGAAGGGAAGCCAGGCTGCTGCCTTTAAATATGGTGGGAGTGGAGAAGGACCAAGAGGAGGAGGTGGCAGGACCAGAGAGAGAGGCAATGAGGACAGGGGGAAGGGACAGAGCATCCGTTTTGCCAAAAATAAAGTGCTGAGCAGAAAAACTTTCAGCGCTTCATTTCATTTCAACCAAATTCCACCCTCCCCCAACCTAACTGTGAACCGAACCACAAAACAGCTCAGTTTGTGGGTTATTTTGGTTCATGGTTCAGTTCATTCCCATCTCGAATAGAACAAGACAAGAAGGAAGAGGGACTAGACACTTACAGGGCATGCTTCACTTGTGACATCATGAATTGTGATCAAAGGCACACTTGTCATTGGTATGGGAATTTACCAATACCTTTGTCTGCACCACACTGTTCTGACAGAAAATAGTCAAAAAACCCTTGCTAAAAAAAGAAAAAGAAAAAAAGAAAATTAATCAAAACTCTCACACACACATACACACACCACATGTTTCAAGCCAAACCAAAAGGCTTCTAAAGGTACTAGAGATGGGCATGAACTGCCATTTTATTTTTCATTTTGTGCCCATCTCTATGTTTCAGTGCTTCCCTCCCCTGCCCCCTCCAGGTGCTGCCTCTGAATGAGTGCCTGCTGAAGGAGGTGAGGCTCAGAAGCACTAAACATCTGTTTGGTTGAAAAACAAACCAGTACTGGTTTCGGAAGATAAGCATGGTCGGTCCTGGTTAGTACTGTACTTGGATGGGAGACCACCAGGGAATATCAGGTGCTGCAGGTGCCTGGAGTAGGAACAGGCAAACCACACTCCAGTATTCCTGCCAAGAAAACTCCATGGGCATGGAGTCACGAAGGGTCAGTCACGACTGTCACGACACAACACACACTGGTTCGACAGTTCGTGCCCATCGGCACACCTTAAGGTGGCCTTTAATCAGCATCAGCAAGGATATCCCACAGAGACTGGAGGCAACATGGGTACTCTTCATGAAGGATCTGGTCTTTACAGAGGGATGAAAGCCTGTGTGAAGAAGCTCTACATCTCCCAGACTCCTCCACCAAGCTAGGGGATTCTGGGAACTATAACCCATCCATCCCGCCTTTCCCAACATCCAGTATAAGCCCATCAGAAACTTCCTGCTGAGTAAATTTGCATAGAACTACATCCAAGGACAGGACGATAGTTGTGTACCGACACTGGCTTTATGGAACCAAGTGATTAACGAAAGTTATATTTCCCCTAGCTTGTTGATAGTGACCTGTGATCTTGGCAACAAACTCTGAATTGAACAGAACAATTCTGCCTGAGAAAGAGACACACCAGGAAAATGAGGATACAGCCTTGCCTTTTAAACCAGACTTTATCAGGGTGTTATACCATTTTGTCAAAACAACCTTCTGCAAACTGGACCTAGCTTTAGTGGATTAATTTAAATCGAACATTTATCCTTTCTAAATGTCAATAAAGTACTGCCTCTCTGAGAAAAGTGGAAAGTCTTATGCGATTTACATTGCTTGATATGTGGGTCCCCTGCGCATCTTGTAGCTTGTGGAGAGATCGTATCTGAAGCCATCCGAAATGTTGGTTGAAATGTTCCCTAAATATTCCATCCGGATGCAGTAGTGGGCCATGCCAAGCCGTTTTCATTCAGCCTTGGGCACATCAGCCAGGCTGTCGGAGAAATGGAATTTCATAGGTTGAGCTGTATTTGTTCCTTTTTATCAAAGCATTTTAATGGTTTTTTGATCTTGCTTTTTATATTATATTTAAATTATAGTTTTGCTGTTTTTTTAAAAAACATGTATTTGATTAGTTACACTTGAGTGTAATTTTGCTAGAAAGGCAGGTTATTAAGGAATATGTTTTGAATCCAAGTAGCTGACTAGAGTAGACTAATATTGAATTAAAGGGGTTTCCATAACTGTTCCATTGCCTTTTAGCCATTTTTTTTTCAGTGAGGCTACTCTAACTGGAATTAAAAAATATCATTTAATTCTAGATAACAAGTGCTTTGGTACATTAGACATGAACAGAAGTTTAATGACATAAGCTTTTGTCAGTCTTAAAGGTACCTCAAGAATACCCTGAAGTGAATGGTGAGCCACTGTGTGAGATAGAATGCTGGACTGGATGGGCTGTGGCCTGTTCCAGCAAGGCTGTTCTTATGTTCTTATGTTCTTCTTAGGTGTTACAGGATTGCTGTGGTGTTTAGAGTGTAGTGGTAATGGGGGGTGGGGGGCAGGCGGAGGGTGGGCAGAAGAAACACCAACCTGACACATTGTTTAGTCCTAACATTGCCCTGGAAACCACTGCAAAAGCAAAAAAGCAAAGTGTTCTGCTTATATACCGCCCCATACCACTACAAGACACACAATTGTTTGGTACTCATTTTACCGACCTCGGAAGGATGGAAGCCTTGAGCCTGCTAATTGAACCCACGTGCAGTTTTACCTGCAGTATCATTTAACCACTGTATTCATGTTTATACCTTCCAAACCTCAAATGTTATTGCTGAATTAAAGGCTGTATTTATCACATATCTTTTGTTGCTTAAGCATAAGAACAGAAGAAGGTCTTTTTTTTTTTGTTTTCCTTCTCTTAAATGACTTGGTGCAGTTGGTAAACATGGCCATCTCAAGCTATAGATTTGTAGCCTGAGAGAAATTATGAACATGTTAAAAATCTTTGGTCTTAGTCATCTCCTTGAAGGATCCCACTCACTTACCTTCCCCGCAAGAAAAAACTATTTACTGTATATACTTGAGTATAAGTCGACCCGAGTATAAGCCGGGGGCCCTAATTTAAACCTCCAAAACTGGGAAAATGTATTGACTCAAGTATAAGCCTAGGGTGGGAAATGCAGCAGGGCCTGGCAACTCCTCCTTTGTGAGCTGGGTGTGTGTGTGTGATGTTTAAAATGACTTTTAGCCACCGAGGCAAGTGCTTGAGTTGGTGGCCAGAAGTCATTTTAAACATTGTTTTAAAATGACCTTTTAAAAAGTCATTTTAAACATGGGGGGGTCAGGAGAAGTGGCGCACATTGTTTAAAATGACTTTTAGCCACTGACCCAAACTTGCCTCAGTGGCTAAAAGTATTGACCCGCATATAAGCCAAGGACCCCTTTTTCAGCCCAAAATTAGGGCTGAAAAACTAGGCTTATACTCGAGTATATACAGTATTCCCAATCTCTGTATTCATGTTCTTTAACCATTTCCTTCTTCCAGTATTTTTCTGGCCCATGAATAAAAAATGCTACTACAGACAGATCATAAAGCCATTTTGCATGAAACCAGCTAATGCCTTTAGTACATATTTATAAACAGAGCTTCTAAAAACATCATTTTAAAAGACCGTAACAATCAAAATATCCCTGTGATAGCTGTTGCTGGGTTGGATTTTTCTGAGATTTTTAGTAAATAAAATAATGTTAAAAGTGAGATTTCTGGGCAGAAGCAATACTCCCTGAAGTGAAATGAAAACAGATGCTTGTCATAGCACTGGTGGTGGTCAGCCACTGGAAGGTGAAGGCAAGGCAAGGTTTCTTTGAAAGTCTGGTGGGTGAGGCTCCCACCTCTGAGAAAATAATCCCATTGGTGGAAGGGGCAACAAAATTAACTGGGAGGAATATGCATTTCCCATGTTAACTGTAGAGAAGGATGAGGAGGCGGAGGCTGGATCATCCCAGTGAATCAGCAGCTGTCAGAGTGCATGGTGTTGAGCAGGAGGAACAAAAAGAGGACAGATTGAGAGGAATGTGAAACTGAAGCAGCCCACGCGAGCTTGGAGGCTTTTCAGATTTATTTATTTATTTATTGCTGAATGATTCAACTAAGACATGGCAACAATGGAAAGCACATTGAGACACTTCCCATCTCACTTAGAATCATAGAATCACAGATTTGGAAGAGACCTCAAGGGCCATCTAGTCCAACCCCCTGCCATGCAGGAACCACCATCAAAGTACCCCTGACAGATGGCCGTCCAACCTCTACTTTAAAAACTCCAAAGAAGGAGACTCCACCACCCTTTGTGGCAGCATATTCCACTGCCAGACAGCTCTAACTGTCATGAAGTTCTTCCGAATGTTCAAATGGAATCTCTTTTCCTGTAGTTTGAAACCATTGCCCCGAGTCCTAGTCTCTGAAGCCATGGAAAACAAACCTGTTCCCTCTTCAATATGACATCCTTTCAAATATTTAAACATAGCTATCATATCCCCCCTCAGCCTTCTTTTAGAGAGGCTAAACATTCCCAGTTCCCTAAGCCATTCCTCATAAGACATTTCCTCCAGACCCTCAACCATCCTGGTCTACCTTTTTTGCTTTGGAGGCCTGTGATCCGTAAAGGTGAAACGAGCTCAGCACGTCCCTATTCTGCAGGAAGTCTCACATGGCAAATATTAGACCACTCCCTAGACATGGTTTACTGTAGGAGTCTTTGCCATATTTCCAAATGTCAAGTGCTTCAGTGCACTACAAAGAGGGATGGTCCTACCGTTGGGCAGAGGGAGGTGACAACCCGAGATAGCAGAGTGTTGGGGTGCGTGGGGGCCATTTGAAAATAGGAAACACAAATAGATACCGCTGTAGAAAGCAGGAAGGTCAACAGTGTTCTGTGTGCAGAAAGGTGTTCAGCCATGCTGACCACATGGTCACAGACTTGCACAACACTGCCTCTTTGGCTTAGAAACGGAGATGAGTGCTGCCCCTAGAGTCAGACATGACAAGCACACATGTGCAAGGGGAACCTTTCTCTTTCCCTTTATGGCCTTCTAGTGCTAGGTATTGAAAGACATGCTTCTGCTGTTTTCTCCTATGCCACCACCACATGGATAGATAGATTAGGGTACTATGCACCTTGATTCAGCTGTGTGGCAGTGGGTGGGTACAATTTCTGCTTTGTGTGTGACAGCAAAATGTCATGGGCCATCCCCCAGCCTACCCTTGCTCATTGTCCAGCTACTGCTTCCCGCTGCTAACCTTAGAAGCTATAAGAAAAGCATCAGTCTTGATGCTGCACTGTACCAACTTTAATCTTCTGAATAGAGAGGCTTCCCAGAAGACAAGCAAATTCTCCTGAAAACCCACCCCGGGGAAAACCCCTTGATTTTCCTAAAACATTTTGAACCAACTACCTCATTTCTATTGCCCTGTAACTTGAGAGCCAAGCTCAAAATAGCTCGTTAAATTTTCAGACTCTTTCAAAAGGATGAAATTTGTTATAGCACATGATTTTCCTCATCTATATATCTTGCATTTGTTGTGTCTTTTGTTCTCACTGTTGACTGGAAGGTAAACATGGGCTTCATTTGCGAATGTTATTGGGGCAGACCTGTCCTTCTCCATTCTGCAAAAGTGCAGTGCCACTGATGACACTTGGTAAGTGTGATATAACTACATGAGGAAATAATAATAATTTAAAAAGCCATTCCAAGCTGCATTACACGCAGCTGAGGACATGACTGTTCTCCTGGTTTTGACATTTTTGATGTGCTTCATTTCAAAAAGAGAAAGAAAGAATTAAAATAATTTTTGTGGTCCGAGGATTAGAGATGGGCACGACTAGGGAAAATGACGTTTTCGAGTTGTCATGTGTCGGAGGCAGTCCGTTTCAGCTCGTTTCCGTTTTTTGCAAAATTTCACAAAAATTAGTCGGGTTTTTTTTGTTTTTTTGTTGTCATTAGTACTGGTTTTTTTTTTGGGGGGGGTAGCAGGCTCCTGGAGGGAGCTGCAGGAGTCAGCCAGAGCCACAAGTGACAGACTGGCAGACTCTTTGCACCCGCTGTGTCTCACGTACTTCCATGTAGTGCAATGCAAGTAGATCTGGCTTAGGGTTAAGACGGGTTAGCGCAAGGGCTAGGGTTAGGCTAGTTACGGGTGAGGTTAGGGTGAGTATTGGGGTGCACCTCTGGGTGCCTCTCTGACCCACTTAGAAGGACAGTGTACTGGCGTATGGGTTAGGCTTAGGGTTTGGGTTTGGGTTTGGGCTACGATTAGTGGGCTGTTTATGCCCGATTGGCACATCCCAGAAGTCTCTGTGGTCAACCTGGCCAAGTGGCCATGCGATTGGTGGAAAATTTGCATGGTCCGGGCGAGCCCATCATTGCGAATGTGCAGGTGTAAAAAAATAAATAAAATAAAATAAAATAAAATAAAATAAAATCAACGGAGACTCTTTTTTTTGCAAGAAAAACCCACTGCTGCTACTGTAAAAATTCAAGCATTTAAAATAGCTAATTTTCGCATGTTTCTGTGGTGCTTTGGTGGGTTTTGGGCAACGATTTCAAAAAAAATATTGCGGTCGCCATTTTGGATCCCCCGCACTGCATGGCAAATGGATGCGCCCTCCCAGCCTGGTACCAGCACTGCAGCAGTAGCAATAGCCAAGGAGAGGGGGGCGGGGAAACACCCCCCCCAAATAAAACACCCTTCTGGCCTGGTAGGTGCCCTCAGACAGTTTTTGCCTACTTTTAGGGCAGGGAATCGGTTTTTTTTTTAACTTTTAAAAAACCTTTTTTCTGCGCCGCTTGGCATTGCAGCGATCGCCGCGATGCAAGTAACGAGCACGACAAATCAGACCAAATTGTTCGTTTGTCGGTTCGAGCTCGAATTCTGGCAGAGTAATTCCCGTTACCGTTTCCGTAGAGTAACGGATACGAGTAACGGAAACGGAAACGGGAATACCGCTAAGTCGTGGCCATCTCTACCGAGGATTTTTGAAGCAGCTGGCAATCCTTGAACGTCCCAGAAAAGGGCAATGCAACATGTGCTCATTTGCTGACTGCACACACAACACACACACACACACACACACACACACACACACACACACACACACACACACAGAGAGAGAGAGAGAGAGAGAGAGAGAGACAGACACACACACACACACACAAAATCACAGCATTTTTGTACTCCTCAAGAACCCTTGGGGTTCCTGTGCCTCTAATTAAAAAAAATAAAAATAAAAAAGCTTTTCTCCTGTTTTGAGGGGTTCACCTCAGGTTTGGGTCACCTGCATCCCTGGAAAGTTTCATTTTAAAAAAAAAATTCCACCAGTTTTTTCCAGTTTTTCCAAAAACCTTTTTAAAAAGAGCCAACCCCTTTTTTCAGTGAACAACTTCCCTCCCTCGTAGCAACCTCCTATAGCAGCTATCCAGGCATTAAATTTGTTTAAAGAAAACAAATTACATTGCCCCCCTCAGACCCAAAATAAACAGGAGAGACAAGAGGTTGGGTTTAAAATTGGGCCACAATGTTATTGAAACAATTATTATTAATGAAACCTAATTAAAGGGGGCCTAACCATAGTGCAATTCAATGTTGGCCTGTTTTCCTGAATCTCCAGCCATAAATTCTTAGGTGAGTTAAAACTGGAAACCTACCATCTTCTTACACCTGCAGATTTCCCAATTGTCATAGCACTTACTGAAATGGGCAGCCATGAGTCATTTTTTTAACAATGCATAACTTATTAACCCTAACTACTCTCTAACTAATTTTCTATTAAAGGCTGCCCTATTCCCATCACTGGGACCATACCATGAACTCACTTTCCAACCAAATTGCCCCTCCCCCAGGCAGAGTTTATGGCCTGGAGACCCCCTTTCAAGTCTCTAAGGAATATATTAAGGCCCAAATCGGACAGGTGAACACCATCCTTCCTATACAGGAGTGGGGTTTTAACCAATATTTCAGGGTGTGTAATCACAAATCCGAGTTCTTGCTGCATGGCTTGGGCAATTTCTCTGTTAGCACACCTTCTGGACTGCTCAATTTGATCTGGGTTCCTAGCCCCATGCCACTTAAATCTTGGTATGATATCTGACCATACCACCCGAGTGTGTGGGAACTGGAGTTTGAATAACCTGAAGTCAGCAATAACTTTCAGGATCAAATCCTTACCCACCACTCGTGTCAAATCGTTGCTGCCCAAGTGGACCAGCAACACATCAACGTGTGCGCCGCAAGCATTCTGGGATGCCACCTTTAAGAAGTGAGCCCATGTCAAGCCTCTCAGACCAATCCAGATGAGCAACGCATGCTCCGCTGGTCCCAGGTTCAGGCCCCAAGGTGAGCACTGAGCATATTTGGCTGCCCAGAAAACAAAACTGTGTCCGCAGACCACCACATGCATCTGGGCCCATCCCGTGGAGCCTGCAAAAGACAAACACAGAGAGGCCGGCCCACCTAACATTTAGGTAACGGCCGAACATAAGTTTTAAACCTGTTCGACGCCCAACAACCAACATTCTGTACATCATGATCTGTGTAACCCATGGCAGCTGCGGTTGAAGCAACACCTATCCAGAAAGAATGACTGCTGAATCTCCACTGAGTAAGGCCCGGTCTGTCATCCGCCAGAACTGGTAGCGTGTAAGTGGCTCCCCATTCTTGTGCATGAAGAGGCATCTCTGACTAGAGCCTCTAATTGCCATAAAGGCCTTAAGCAACATCATGGGGCAAATGTCAACCATTGAGCAACAATGCAGTGTGATCAATTTGCCTTTCGCTCTCTAGTCGGTCTTGGAATGCCTTAGATGTAAGATAGCCTGATCCTCTAAGATGGCAAAATCACCCAATTGCAGAGACAGGCCCGATAAATTCTGCTTAGGAGCAGCCACCAGTTCTCCAATCCTAAAGGCCCCAAAGAAAGTGATGAACGTTGTAGCTCTAACTTGATACTGATCCCTGCATAGCAAGGCCCATCTCCCTTGAAGGAGGCTCAAGACTTGAGGTGACAGTGGCATTCTGTTGTCTTGTGACACCCCCCTCTCCCTGCTCTAGCTTGCAAACATTTTAGGGATCCTAGCCTCATTTATTGGGAAGGGAACACCATTAGCTTTTGCATAAAATGCCAGCACGCAGAGTTTGCCTTGGATCGACCTTGGGGCCAGGCCCTTAAACCTTAAGTGCACAGCATATTGAACAAGTTGGTCAGCTGACATAGGCCAGGGATCTAACATTTCATGCTGACAGAATCTGTGATATTCAGTGCATGCCATTGCATAGGCCCTTCAGGTAACTGGTGCTAAGGCTAAACTCATTGCCCAGATGGATTCCAACGACCAAGGCTCCATACCTACTTGGGTAGGGTTTCTGATTCCTTGGCCGCTTGTGGTGCCAACATTCTGAACCGTTCCATCTGTTGGTGGGACAGAGCATCAGCAAGATGATTTTGGAGCCCAGGTACATGTTTTGCATGAAAAAGAATGTTAAACTGAAGGCAGTGTAACATAAGTGTCCTAACTAGAGATGGGCACGATTTAGCGGTATTTCCGTTTCCGTTTCCGTTACTCGGTTCCGTTACTCTACGGAAACGGTAACGGGAATTACTCCCCCAGACTTCGAGCTCGAACCGACGAACGAACAATTTTGGTCTGATTTGTCGTGCTCGTTCCTTGCATCGCGAGATCGCGCGATGCCACACGCGGCACAGAAAAAAAGTTTTTAAAAGTTAAAAAAACCCGGTTCCCGGCCAAAAAGCAGGCGGAAAAATGCCTGCCGTGCCTCAGGGCACCTACCAGAGGGGTTGTTTCTGGAGGTCCCCGGCCTCCCCCCTCATCCCCCGTCCTGGGCTGCTCTGGTGGGACTCGCCGCAGGCTCGCAGCCAGCAAAAAGCCCAGTCTCGCCGGCCGCCGGCCGCCGCAATTAAAGCGCAAGCAAGCGGCACGGACGGCACAGGAAAAAAAACTTTTAAACTCTTCCCCCCACCCATTCCCGGGCCAAAAAAGCAGGCGGAAAAATGCCTGCTTGACTAAGGGCGCAGGGCACCTACTGGAGGGGTGGTTTCTGGAGGGGGGGGTCCCGCCTCCCCCCCGTCCTGGGCAGCCGGACTCGCGAGTCGCCATCGCCATGCCATGCGGTGCGGGCGGGGGATCCAAAATGGGGCGGCAAACGCAATATTGTTTTTGAAATCGTGGTCCAAAAACACACAAGCACAACAGAAACACGTGAAAATTTATAAACTGCCAGATTTTTCACAGTAGCAGTGGGTTTTTTCTTGCAACAAAATGTCCTCCTCCTCTGTCCTCCATTTATTTTATTTTATTTTATTTTATTTACACCTGCGCAATGATGGGCTGGCCAAGTGGCCAGCCATGTGGGAGTGGACAACCATGCAAATTTTTGGAGCCATCCCACCAGTCGCATGGCCACTTGGCCATGGAGACTTCTGGGATGTGCCAAAAAGCCCCCTAAAACCTGCCCTAGCCCTAACCCTAACCCTTGACTCCGTACCCATACGTCACAGACTGTCTTCTTAGTGGGTCAGAGAGGCACCCAGAGGTGCAACCCACTAGCCCACCATAACCTTACCCGTCACTAGCCTAACCCTAGCTCTTGCACTAAGCCACCTTAAAGCCAGATCTACTTGCTTGCATTGCACTACACGCAGCAAGTACAATTCCCTTCTGTGTGAGACATGGTGGTGCGGGAGCCTTGTGAAGGGCGGGTATGACCCTATCACTCTCACACTGGTCTCACGTCTGCACATTATGTTATGCAATATCCATATGGCTATTGCATAGCATTTTGCAGCAGCAGCAGGTGAGGAAGGGAGACCCCCATGTAGAGGGGTGTCTCTTGGAGCCTGCTTCCCCTTCCTAGTGGCAGGAGGCACCCACGGGTGCCTCCAGGAGCCCACTTTCCCTTTATAGCGGGCCAGAGGAGGCACCCACCCCACAGAGGTGCCTCCAGGAGCCCGCTCCCCCCCAAAAAAAACCAGTACTAACGACAACGAAAAAACGAAAAAACGAACCGACTAATTTTTGCGAATTTTTGCGAAAACCGGAAACGACCCGAAATGGGACTGGCCCGACTAATGACAACTCGAAATTTTTTTTTTTCAAGTCGTGCCCATCTCTAGTCCTAACCAGTCTCATAACCCTAGTCAACCAAGATGACAGTGAACTGATGATGCTGACAATCACCACATTATTGCACCAAAAACCCACCACTGAGTTGGCCCACAAGTGAGACCAGAGCCAAAGAGCACCCACAATTGGAAACATTTACAAGAATGTCAAATCCCTAGTGACACCTGCCTCAGACCATGCTTGGGGCCAACTGCCTGCATACCACCTATTCTGAAAAACTATACCAAAGTCATGTGCTCCAGATGCATCGGTGTGGACCTGAAGCTCAGCCTCTAAACGGACTTCAGTTCACCAAAAAGATACCACATTATACTTTTGCAGGAACAATCTCCATGCTTCCAAGTCCTCTCTCATCTCGGCGGTCATGCGCCGTAAGTGATTTTCCCCCCAAACCAAACATGACTCCACAGAAACACCGTAAAAAGGCCCTGCACAGTGCTACAACCCAACAAGCAAAATTAAGTTGCCCCACTAGAACTTGCAGATCCTGCAGAGTTATTTTCTTCTTGGCCTTTGTAGCTGCCAATAAGCACCTCAATTCCTTCAACTTCTCTGCGGGCAAGTGGCTAGCTTGTGCCACAGTGTATAACTCAATACCCAAAAATGTCAATATAGTGCAGGGACCCTCAGTCTTGTCCTCTGCCAGGTGGATTCCACATTCAGCTGCCACTGCACATAAGTGCCCTAGATGGGCAGTGACTGATATTGCTTCCCGCTGCAGTAAATGACCATTGTGTGATCGCTCGCCTTGGGCAGGAGTGTTGGGGTTCATGACCTGCACCCATAAGGTGTCCAAGGGACATCCCGCCATAGGTTAGGGCGCAGCACAGCACACATTTAGAAGCCCTCATCATAAAGAAGCCACACTGGGCCCGGAAAATGAACATACACATGAAAAGTAAGGCCAGCATATTGAATCAAAGCCAGTGCTCTTTTCAGGTGGGCCCTGATCACCATGCCAGCATAGATATATAATCCCTGGAGCCGATTGGCCCAGCAGTAGTTTAGCCTCTTTCTCCTAATGTGGTCCTTGCCACACTCGTCCAGATTCTTAAAAACCTTCACTTCCACCTATTAAGTAAATCAAAACTATCCATGTACTCACATCTAGTGATTCACTCAACTGTGGTGTGCAAAGGATGATCGTCAATCGACAAGGCCTGGTCACCATCTGGAAAATACTGCAGTGGAATGGTTCTAGCACTCACCACCAGTGTACAGGTGGTGAGGCCATCTCTCCAAATACAGCCCCACTTGGTGCCTGATCAGCTCTGGCTGTGCTTCCCCATCCACCTGAAGACTCTGATTTGGCATTGTTGGGTTCTGGTGTGGCTGATATGGCCCACACAGTGTTGTTCTCCTGGCCTATCAGATTCAAAGAAGGGTTTGCCAGGGGTCTGTGGCATTGTGTAAGTGGAGTATAGTATGTCAGTGGTGTGGAGGGTAAAGCCCTATGTGCAGGCACCTGCTGGTTTCCTGTGCCCCAAGGGCCAAGCCCAATTGGATGTGGTGTTGCGTGATGTGCCAGACTTACCTGTGGGCAACCTTGCTACCTGCATACCCACTGGCTCCACCCCTCTTCCCAAAGACAACTCCAAGACTTGTGGCTCAATCTATGAAGAGGGTAGTGAGGCTTACCCCATATTCTGTATCACGGTGTCCTCAATAGTCACAGGCTTGCCTTCCACTGATTCCAATGCTGCGGGTTGAGTTGGAGCAGGCCTCTCCCCAGTGTATGGACTGATGTGCCTGGGCTACCTTCAGCTAATAAGGTAAAATCATGTCAGTGGCTTTTTGCCTTTTGACCCATCTGTAAACTTTGGAGGGCCTCAGTGACCTGCGTGGTTCAAAAGATTGCTGCATCCCTGCTGCCTGGGCCCTGGTATGTTCCAAATTACTCAGTTTTTCCATAATCATGTTAAATTCAGGCCAATCTTCCTCTGAATTTGATGATATCACTGGAATACGGTGGGACTGTGCCTTACGTTTAATTGGCTCCTTGCCTTTTGATCCACTCTTTGCTTTCTTGGGCGACATGGTGCTTAGTTAAGCTTAATTACAGGACAAAATAAAGGTGGCTGCAGATTTTAAATCAGAGGGGTTTCTTTATTGGCCACTAGGGGGCGCTGGCACCAACTGGTGTGATCTTTATTCAGCAAGCCCTCGTTGAATAAGGTCAACAAACAGTTGAACAAAATATCCTAACCCAACTAAACAGTAAACAAATTAAAGAAAATTTATTTTAAATTGCTGAACCTCACCAATTCCCCCACACCAGAAATACAGCTCTCCCCCTCAAGATGGGGTATACATAAATCAACTAGTTGAGCTGGGCAGAGGCTTGATGCAATCTATTAATTACGACGCTAACTTAATTCAAGTTAATTTGCCATATGTATGTCCCCCAAATGAACTATGTAATGATCAACTTCCCACGTCATTGCCAGACCCACTGGATCGGGGCTAAGCCTAATCATCAAAAACAACACCCTAGATATACAGTAGTGTAAACAAAATTGAATTAACTGATTTACGCACAATTAAATTAAATAAAGGCTACCCCAGGCAACCCTGCACAAGGCAAACACGCCCCTAACCCCCCCCCACACTCCTCCTGATCACAATAGTGCAACTTGCCGCACCACTGCAACTGCCCACCCCCACCCGCAACTCCCCCTAGCAAATAAATCAATTAAGAGTAGAATCCCAAGCAATAAATCAAGATCCAATAACAATAAAACAACAAGTGTTCAAATGTATTAGGCAAATAGATCACCAACTGAGCCTTATCTGGTTGGGCGATCAGCATAACGAGGGAGGCAGCCACACATTCAAAAGCGAAAGCTCTAAGAAGTGCAGCTGCGAGGACCCTCTCCATGCAAAGTGCAGTGGAGAGAGGACTCGTCAGAGGCGGGCTTTCCTCACCCTATAGCCTGTTCAGGTTGGGTTTGCAAAATGGCCCCAATTTGGGACCATTAGCCCCCTGGAGCGGCCTTATGCAAATTAGACCCTTTGGCCACACTTCTCAGCGTTTAGCCTCACACCCTTGGAAGTGAGGATCTGGCAAATCTGAAAAATGCTCCCAAGTCCAAGATCACCCAGCCTTGTTCTCATTGTGTATATACATGGACACAGTTTGGGGACCACTTCAGATCCTGGATAGCAGTCCTTCCATAAGTGCATGGGTATGCTGCTTGAGAATTGCCACAGCAGTGCAAGAATTAAACAAATTAAACAATGAAAAGGTCTTGGCAGGCCAATGCCTCCATAAACTGAGCAAGC